>JAVHJM010000008.1:1277500-1877500 GCA_036971725.1 Arthrobotrys conoides
TCGGAAGGAAAAGAATCGGAGGGCCGGCCCAACGTCAAGTAGTTAAGTTATTTTGTGCGTCAAGATCTGACCGGGCCCAGGATATATGGCAAAGTCGGAATGACGATCCAACAGGCAGGACAAGCTTGCCCCGCTGCCTGGTTCCTTCTGTTAATTCCTTTCCTTTGATATAGCACCACTAACACCGCCAACAGCAGCGGTTGTTTTGATAGTGGTGGGTGATGTGGGACAAGGTTATCCAGTTCGTTTCGGTTGGCCGACGTTATGGAAGGTGCGCAGTGCTAGTGAATCGAAATACGCTAGCCAACGGCAAAGATGGAGACGGACAGAGGCAGGCGGTCAGGGATCTCTGGACTTCAAACTCAGGGGTACCTGTCCAACAAGCTTCAAAGATAATTAGCGATGTTCCAGCGATAGTACTCGAGTCGCGATCTGGAAAGAAAATTTAAATCTCTTTTAGAGAAATAGTCTCTGATATAAAGTCGAGAGGTGTCGTCTGATGCAATATAATATGTTCTTAGGGTCTTCCGGCCTGGTCTTTTTAAATTAAGAGACACCATGGGCTTAAGCTTCCTCGGATAATAGGAAAGTCGTTTGGGCCGAACAGGAAGTTCGCAGGTTGGCAAAGAACATTCCTCTTGCGACGCTGGGAATCCAAGCAATGTCCCCCAAAAATGGCGATATACTCTGTGCGGAGTGCGCACATAGGTATATAGGCCCTTCTCGGCTTGTGAAAGATAATTTAAAGGGGATTGAGCCTGATTCTGCCGGGTGTCCTGTTTGACCCATATTGCAAAGTATATTACTTCGCATACCCAGGAGATAGACAAAATCTGGGGTCGAAGGCCATAAAGGCCATTCCAGCCCAGCTTCTGATAGAGCCGTCGATATAGATAGCTAGCTCCTGTGGCTGTTCAGAACGATGTTATATCGCTCCTCCAATATGCGGAATATATGTTGGATACGGGGAGGGTTGAAGACCAGGCCGTGGTGTTTCGAAATCCTTGAAACGCACCGACAAAACGGAAACGACTCAACATACCTTTAATATTATTACCAGAGACGGCTATCTGGTTGGACTTTAAATCTGCAAAACCTTTTTGGAAAGAAGCGTCGGCAGAAATTCGAAAATTATTAAAAAAGTGAATTTGCAACAGCCTCGGGTCGAGCGACTGATGTTTCTCGTCTGTTTATATCGAAAGTGTGAATGTGATGGCGGAGATGCTCAGCGCATGAATGTGAGAATGAAGAAACAGTTTCGAGTGGGCGGTAAGCAGGTCAATGCTTCGAAGAACCAGGGATTGCCTTCAAACGATAAACGTCTGTATTAGTTGGGTAGCCCGCACAGTAATCAATAGCAGGTAAGTAAGTATTAAAAATATGCAGTTGCAAAGTTGTGGTAATTTAATTGCAATTGACAGGTCGGTAATGCAGCGTCCAGGCCGCAATATCGTCTTTTTTGACAGGCCGTTAAGGAAAGAATTGAAAGGGAATTAAACAAGAAGCCGAAAAGGAACCGACCAGAAATCCTGCCTGTGAGATTTTGGAAGATCAGAAAGAACGGGATCTGTACCTGATATTAAGCAAGCTGAGAAACGTTCGATTGTCAGCCCAGACTGGGGTTTGGCCTCTCCGTGAACGTTCGGTCTAGCGGGCAAAGCTTTCGTACGGGTGAGGCACAGCACTGCAAAGACTGCCAGACTGCAGCGCGCTAGCTGAAAAGAAGCCTATCAATGATGTTTACTGGTTGAATACCGAAGCAGGGAGCCAAACTCGGTGTAGACGCACTGCCCCTGGTCGGAGAGGTGTCCCAGGACAGAAAAAATAGAAAAGTGGGAAAACAGAACAAACAGACGAAATCCTACGAGGATTTCTTGGGATAATGACGCAGATATATATTTAAGATATCGATCGAATTGATACCGGAGTATAGCAAATGCAAATGTAAGTAAGTACCTACACTAATGCGCCCAGGCCGCTTTCCCATAATTACCACTTTTGCAACTCTATGCACTGTCTTTCAGAGAGAGTTTATTGAAATTGCAAGAGATCACTGTAGTTATCTCCTGCATTGAACGGACGGGGCTTAGCCTTCTCATCTCTCGCCATCGAACTGTGCACATGTATACTTTTTCTCCTTTGAAGACGATGGCATATGGGATTAGGTCATCATCTGAACTCATGCCAAAAACAACCTTGATCGATACATCCACTGTCCAATTAAACGGAATATGCATCCTGTTCTACATTCCCCGCCTATCAGGCAGGTATAGGCAGGCGTATAACCCCGTAGGCGTTTGAGGATGACCCCAGGCCCGACGGCATGCAGGGAATCGCAACTTCCACGCGCGCACAAACTTTTTTTGACAACAGAAACATGCACGGGGTACTGGCGGCGATGGTTGACCAAAAGGTCACTTTTTTCTGTTACCAAAGGCCGGCACTATGCGCTTTTGGGTCGCCATTTCCATAAATTTTCATCCAGAATATTAACATGAAATTGACATTGTCCGCGAGAAAACTCCGGTGGGCTGCCGTAACAAGTCGTTGCACAACGTTTTCGAAGATCCCCTTCTGCGAGGCAAGTTTCACGAGGGTTCCTCAGTTGGTTGCTCCCGCATTTGCATGTATGTAGGTACAAATCGATGTAAACGATTCAATTACAACCGTACCGACATTAAGCAGGTGGCAATGTTTGTATATCTCGTATCTAATCTAGAGCGAATTGCGCAAACAGGCGACAATTCGCAATCTAGTTTTATCGACCACTCTCGCCTCTGGTGTTTCAGAAATTTCGGATGTCGACATCTTGGGCATCTTGACTAGCAAATCTCATGCACATGCGGCGGAGTTGGACGACAAGTCCTTTATATACCCCAAGGGTCGTCAAGGGCCCTGTAGCAGGCATCGACGGGATCCTGTACAGATGTATCGTTGACAGTCAATCGATTTAGATCCATGAAATGATCACTTCCCGTTGTCCTACATGTTGGAACCCCCCCGACCGGTTTTCTCCAACCCTTTGGAAATAAACTAATAGTATTTGGGGGTTACCTTGGTACCTTGGATCCCAGTTGGCTGCCTTCAAAAATGTTAGTATCAACTTTCAAAGAGATGAGGACGGAGTAAGGGACATTAAAAAAAAAAAAAAAAAACCTCGATGTTAGTATCACCTCAGATCCCATTCAGACCCAAGCTACCTATTTTCGCCGGGGCGATCTCTATGGCCCTTCTCATAACCAGAACCCCGAGTTTGATTCAGAGCAAAAGCGCTTCTCAAAGCAAGTCTCAAAGACAGTCAGTCCTCTGCCCATGGTTCAGCATGCCAGATCCAGTTAAATGTGGGTCCAATAACCAGAAAAAGAACCACCAGCAAGAAACGTCAAGTTTGATCTCAAAAAAGCTGCCCAATTCTGCAAGGGCATTGGCTTTCTTTGCTTTCTTGTATTTTTTAAGCGAGAGGCGAGATTCTACCTCCTGATCTGCCCTTGCAGTTGGAAGACAGCTCACGGGTCCTTTCTCCACCTTCATTCTGGCCTTCAGCTTTCCTGTGTATCGAATCGAAATTCGAAGCGACTCAATTCTGGACTTCCTTTGTCTGAAGAAATCAAATCACTTGTTTCTCCACTTGTGCGCTCCGTGCATTAGCTGAGTGTTTACTGAAAATACTCCCGAACTAACACTATCTTGTCGATGTCTATTCTATTTTCCTCGACGCCAGAGTCCAATTCGACATTGTCAGACGACCTCTAGACCCTTTCGGGTGCATGCTTATTATGGAGATGCAATTTGACTGCAGCTTTCCATTTCCGTGCTAATTAGACTGTACTTTCCCTTACATGGTATGACATAATTAAACAAAAAATTCCCTATCGAAAATTCCTCTTTTCCCTTTTTAAATTTTGAATTTACACTTTCGATCTCGAAAATAGCATCAATAGTCCAGTAATCATATAGCTGTTATATCGAACGCCATACCTTAATACCACTCCCTTTCCCCCAGAGTTCGATGCTGTCACGAATTTCATCCCAAAATGTTTAAAAAGGGCGGCACAATAACAAGGGTCCCCATAATGGAAGCCTTGCAATTTAACGACAAGCATGAACCTCGCACACCCTTTTTCTCGAACGTCATTCTTGTTTACCTACAAAAATGAGGCTTTGGTGCTCTGTTAGCCTCTTGATAATTGGGTGGATCCCGCTTCCTTTTTTAGAAACAAACTCTGTGGCGTTTCTTGCAGGGTGAGGCGTTACCTCAGCAAACAGAACCTCAGTCTGCCGTCGGAAGGGTTCTATCTTTGGCCAGTCCCGAGTTTCAAAATATCCGATTCGGATTTTAGGGCTGTTAGGTTTCCGAGTTTTCTATGCGGTCTGGAAAACTTTTCTGGAAAACTTTTTTTTTAAGTTGAAGGTTTTGTGAATATTTGGGCTTTTCTTTGGCCTGTCAACTTACGATATCTGTACTTATGTATCAAGAGTTCCCACTTGGTCGATTGCATGATCACATCGCATTGCATACACAAAGTACTTGTCAGTGCAGGGTTGATAAACTGATAACCCGTTTTTTACCTGCAGCCAGAAACGAAGCATGATGGTCTTCCATGCATATGTATCCTTATGCCTGAATTGCTAAGTGCCTAAACAGTCGGCTCGAGGAACAAGTTTTGCGAGAGAAATACTGCGTCTGACTCTTTATTAGATTGTAAATACAGGTTGCGGTTGCAGAAAGATCCAGGATCATGGTGGTGGGAATTTCAACGCTTCATGCCGCGCCTGATATAACGAAAGGAGGGTCCGGAAATCATTTCTGCGGGCCGTTTATCAGCACAGGCTGTCAAAAAAACCACAACACCGGGATCCATTTTTTATGCAGAGACGGCAGGATACGATTGTAGATTAATTCTGTTTACGAGAATGTGTTCTGGATCTCATGAATGTCGGCTAAGAAGGCTCTATATTGCATATCAGAAGCGATTCGGGGCGGATTAGCAGTATCAAATATATTAAAAGTATACGCCTATCTTCAACAGGGTCTACAAAACAGGCTTCTCGGGAGAAAAACAAACAACCTGAGGCTCCCAATTCTCGTAATAAAAATTTCAAATAGGAGGTAAACTCAGATGCTTGGGTTTGAAGCCTACCGTTAACTTTCTTTTCGGGTATCCACAGTTTAGTTGGCCAAGTCAAGCACCTACTCATTCCTTCTTCCAGATCTCCGCCTAACAAGCCCCTCTCCGCGCTGCTCACTCATCGATGTCCCAATCCCAGAATCCTGGGCACTCCCATGTAAGATATTCTCATCTATACTAGTCGGCGTTCTTCCACCCTCATCGCTCCTATCATTGGACATGTCTTCCGAATCTTCATCATCACCTTCCTCGCCTTCGGGAGCTGGTGTAGCTTCCGGTGTAGCATATACTCCACCTCTTGGGCGGGGTATATCTTCTGTCGAATCATCTTCAACCGGAGCTAAAGGATGGATCATGCGCCCCTCTGTTTCAGATGACCGCGTCCGCTTTTCCATTAGTGGGTCCTCGTCTTCGTCGAGGTCTTCATCTTCAGTAGCAAGCCAGTACGACGATACGAGTACCCAAGTAATTGCTGCCCAAAATAGCTCTGTTACCCAAAATGCTGATGTAAAAAATATGAACGCAATGATTCGGTAGTTGTACATAAAGTATCTGTAAGGATTCTCGTTAACAACCCGGTGCACAAACTTCGACTCCGGTTACGTAAAGTATATCAGTACACACCTTAGGCCTCTAAATCTTGCCTTGAATAGAACTTTACTTTCGTAGGACTCTGGTGCCTTGTCGGAAGCATAGTCGTTTCCAACTCGTATGCCCAGAAAGCTCGGTAGTCTCTTTTTCGTAAAAACTTCTCCCTCCATCATCAAAACATCAATTTTTTCTTGTTCCTTCCTCCACCCGGACAAGTACAACGGCGACTTCATGACAGTATCCATAGTATTTATGATATCAGACTTGTATGTTAAACAAGCGGCTCGCTTTGATGTCGCCAGAATGCTCGGTGTTTCAGGATTCTCATCGAAGAGAGTCAAGTTTATCATGAAATTCCCAGCTTCAATATTATGAGGCGACGTTGGTAGAGTGAGTGAAACGTAGACGTCATATGGCTGGTTATGCATAAGCACGCCTTTTGAGATATCAGCGCCGCCATACGGGACTAGTTTGGCTCCCTTCAAACCGGGGGTTATGAGTGCAAAGTGAGGCGAATGTATTATGGTTTGTCCATATATTAAATGAACTGTAGTTTCGAGTCCTATTTGTGGAATGAAATTGTAGTAGAAGAGTATGTAACCAAAACATGCAACGCCCAAGAGGAGAATCGCGAGGATGCTGCCTAGGATAGTTTGGATGTAGGCCCTTTGGGCTGTTCTGGAGGTAGCACTACTGTAAGCTGCCCTCACCGGCTGGCTTATAGCTGTAGGCAATGAGACGGGCTATTTAATGTTAGCTAAAATTACAACAGACTGGATTGCACGCGATCATTCTTACCATTTTCACGTGCTATCAACTGCAGCTGATGTTAGTTTATGTTCAGTCCAAGGCCGGGTGTCCTTGAGGCCAGAGACCAGTTCGAGCTTCGATGATATGAGTTCAAATCATAGTTCGGAAAATACGGTCGTCATTAATGGGGTCCAGATGTCTCCGTGGCCCTTTGAGGTGGAGGTTGGTGTCTTGAAGGTGGGAGTTCAAGATATGACGTTAGGAAAACTCGCAACATTCCTCGGTCAACACAAGCCACTGTTGGAAGATCAAAACCACCGCGCCCACGTGGATTTCGAGTGAAATAGGCAGTTCCTCGGATTCTAATTTTATATAAGAACAAAATCGAACTTGGTGATCTTGGTTATTTGGATGTGATCGCAGTGTTTTCTAGGCGTGTCAAAGTCGAAGTTATATCAACTGGCCTGCTGGCCCAATGGGTAAGCGCATCTTCATACCAAAGTTAATCCGATTGAACATCTACTAACAAGTCTACAGCAAGGCGTCTGACTACGATTCAGTTCGGTATCAGGAGATTGCAGGTTCGATCCCTGCGTAGGTCACTACAACTTCTTTTTTAGATTTTTCTTCGGAAAAAAATAATCTTTTTATTTTGGTTGGGATGGTGTTTCAGGATTTCGTTTAATTTGCTGCCAGAAACTAACCAATTTGTACCATCGAATTAATCGGTCTAGTACGGTATTGATATGTGAGATACAAAAACGTCTACCGACCATTGAAACTATTTGACTGCATATCCCGCCGATATCTGAGCTTTTAATAAGCGTGAGCGTATATAAAAACAATTGCGCTAACTAAATAACAAATAAGAGGCGCTGATTATCTTGCCCCCTCGACGGCTAGTTAATAGGCGATTGAGTTGGGATCATTCGGAATCGACTAAACATCCTGATTGATACTGGACTTGGATGTACGAAACATTCATCACCACCTCGGATCTTAGTGGGGATTTGTTTGAATAACAAGCGCAAGCATATGCGCATGCTATAGATTTTTAAATACGATTGCATTGTACTTAGAAACCGTAGAGTTCTAGAATTTCAAAACTGTACACGTCTATGTAATTAAAGGGATATCTCAAATCTTCAACGGTAATATTATAATAAATATCGATGAATACGAGGGTAGACCTGATCTAGCAAATGTACATAGATGGGGGTATCATCCTCCACTTCTCGTATACTTATAGTATACGCTATATAGAAGAAAACTATAACTCAGAATGATACAATGTCTATATGGAGACAAATGTGGCTTAAAATGCAGCGTATGAATGGCGGTCCCACGGTCTTACTGCTCAACTTCTACGAACGGGGTCAAGAAATGGCTTCAAGCTAACCCAAGTAAGTCTGCAGCGCTAAAAGTGAATATTCGTCGTCTTCTTGTTTACTTTTAATCGGGCCTATAAGCTAATGCTGTCCGGCCGAGATTTCATACGTTCTACGGACGTTGACTTCATGCTTGGTACTTGAATTGTTGGACAAATAAATGTAATTCCCTGTAGGTATCGCTATTTTGATTGAATAATATGAGTTTGATAAAAGTTTTGAACTAACTACAAAGGGTAGAAAGCGAAAGAAAACACCAGCTCGAATAAAATCCGGTCGTGGTAGCTAGGACAATGAAGATGTCGTAGGGCGAGAGGAATGAGTTGACCTTGTTGGAATCGCAATCGCCGGCAAACATGCCTCGGCTAGAAAGCACAAGGCGCTGGCACGTTCCCAATCGCAAAGGGGCCGGTAAACAACACCAACATCAACCTCCCACCCTGAGCCGAAGACCTTCTCCAGCCCCAAAACCACCCCAGCAGAATTCTCTAAACAACATCCAGGAACATCAACAAATAAGTCGTCGACGTATTCTCCTTACTAGTGGACGTGTTTCTTTCGAGGAAAAGCGGCATTCAAACCCCCTATCCGTGTTACCGGTGACTCAAAGCGGACGCGTGCACGAACGATAAACTACCTCCATATTCACACACTTTCGTCATCATGAGGGAAGAACTCATCCAAGGCGCTGTGAGTACAAAGATCTAATACTTTCTACATAGTCCAAACTTCTAACCTGAATATAATTATAGATTGGCTGTATGTTACTCGAAAACACTCCGGTTGATATCCTGCATATAACGAAGTCCTAACATTGTGATGTAAACAGTCCTCCAGGACCCATCGGTCGCCACTGCCCCTCTCGACAAACGGATTGCATTCTTACAATCCAAAAACCTCTCACCCGAAGAAATTGCAGTTGCTTTGCAGAGAACCGGTGTCGACCCGTCGTTAATACCAAATTTGGGTGCAGCACCATCTGGGTTCGTCGTGCCACAGAGACCGGCAGGATTCAGTCAGGGATATGGCAATGGCGGTTACTTTGGACAGGTTCAACGACAAGAGTATGTTCCTATATGAGAGTCCATAATTGTGCATCTTGAATACAATACTGATCTGGATTCCTAGGCCTGCTGGACGTGATTGGAGAGATTGGTTTGTGATGGCCACTGTTTCAGGCTCAGTGTCGTACGGTCTCTATCAACTTGCTAAAAGATATGTCGTTCCAATAATTGCACCACCTACACCAGAGGCTCTGGCCGCCGACAAAGCCGCTATCGATACTGCGTTTTCCGATGCATTCGCTCTCCTTGAGTCCCTGAAGACCGACACAGAGGCTCTAAAGGAGGCCGAAGAAAAACGGAACACCAAGGTCGACCAAGCTCTCGAGGAAGTTGAAAGGGTTGTTGAAACTTTGAAAGAATCAAGCAAGCGAAGAGAAGATGAGACCAAGCGCCTCAACGATGAAGTTCGAAACTTGAAAGATTTGATACCGAAGGCATTGGACGGACAGAAGGAAAGCCAGGCCGCCAGTTTGAAGGATCTACAGGCGGAATTGAAGTCCTTGAAGGCGCTTCTTGTCAACAGAGCAACCGCGACCACTAGATTTACCCCTCCACCGGCCCAACCAGCACATTTCGTCCCCCCACCAGCTGCAACTGTAACCTCCGCTGCACCTTCGCCTTCACCTGTTGTCGCCCCATCTAGTGAGCCTGCTACCAACGGAGGAGGGCAAACCCTCGGAGGGAAGCCTCTTGGAGCAATAACTGGAGGACAACGTGCTATTCCAGCATGGCAGTTGGCAGCTCAGCAAAAAGCAGCAGCAGCAGCAGCAAACTCGGCTAATGGTGAATCCAGTTCTTCCGAAGCCAAGTAGTAGCTCGGTCTTGTATGATGCGTCTGGGTTTTGAATATATATATGGAATTTGTAATACCGAGTGCTCTCTCACTGGCCGCAATGTTTTCTAGCGTTTATGGGTGTACTTCCTCTGCTTTAGTATTATCCGGTCGTTTCTTGGAAGTTAATGTTGATATGCATGATTGTTAGAGTATATGAACTGAACAACCTTGTAGGCGCTAGTCAGCACGACAGCGACCCTTGTTCGCGATATTTTTCTTCCGCTGCTGGATGATGTATGTACATAATGGCAGTTAATGTTTCTACCTCGCAAGATCCCTTCCCTCCAGCTTTAACATCACCACATTTCATCATCCGCCACTTTGTTGGATGTATTATAAAATATTGGTATATCTGGTAAATACCTACTTGACTTGACTTGAGTAGGTAGGTACCAGCTGGCCTCGAACTCAACATGGCATCTGTTATTTTTAGCGTTGTGTTGTTGCGCACCATCGCCATCTCGAACGCGTAAAGTCTTTTTTCGTCACTCATCACTCCATCCCTCGCCCTGCAAACGCTGCGGTATTGCCACGTTTCGCCCCCCTAAACGACATGGTCTAACGATACATATACGGAATATCGTCTAAGGAGATGCCAGCGGCAACTACGATGAGGCAGAACTTAGCAACACCTCACGACGACGATTACACGATGGACGATTTGGATCGAAATGATCAGTGGCTCTTCACCGACGAGGAACTTCTGCGAACACCGTCAATAACTAAGAACGGAATCACGTTCCAGCAAGAGCGGGAGGGTCGAAGCAAGGGCTGCAACTTTATCCTTCAAGTCGGGATCAAGTTGAAGTTGCCTCAGCTCACTTTGGCTACGGCATCAGTGTTCCTTCATCGCTTCTTCATGCGAGAATCACTGAAGGACTTCCATTACTATGTAAGGGCTCGACCCACTTTTGTTGTTTCAAGAAGAACTTCCGGGGCCATCGCGATCAGATAACTAACTAGCGCTCTGACCGGTAGAATGTTGCAGCAACAGCCCTCTACCTTGCGACCAAGGTCGAAGAGAACTGCAGGAAGCTTTCCGATTTGATTCAAGCGGTTGCTCGGACGGCCCAAAAGAACGATCAGATTATTATTGATGAGCAATCGAAAGAGTATTGGAAGTGGCATGATACTATCATGTTCACAGAAGAGTACATGCTGGCTGCTCTCTGCTATGATTTCAACGTCGAAAAGCCTTACAAGCTCCTGCAGGATTATCTTCAGCTCATAAAGGTTGAGAGCGGAATGGCAAAGGAGAAGGATATTATGAAAGTTGCTTGGGCGTTTATCAACGATTCCCATCTGACTGTATTGTGCCTCATGTTTCCAGCTTCGACTATAGCAGGAGCGGCTTTGTACATGAGTGCTAAGTTTAACGATACGGTTTTTAAGGATGGGAAGGACGGTAAACCTTGGTGGGACGTCATTGGTGTGAACCTGATAGACATCAAGAAAGCCTGCAACCAAATGGCAGATCTCTATGAGTATGTAAAACTTGTGTGCTAGATATATGTTTAGACCGAAGGAATATTGATCTAACAGCCTTGCAGGAACAACCCATTGAGGAACGCCGACGGGAAATATCCCACTACACCAGAGACTGAAGACACCAATAGTAATAGAACGCGCCCATCTGTCAAACTCACCGACGAAGGTCATGAGAGTACCACCAATAGCAACGGTACAAGTATGCAAGATGTCCCTATGGACTCCAAACTCCCTGATACTTCGCAAAGCGCCGCAACATTGGATGACCGCGAGGAAGGAGAGTTCGTGGACGATGATGACAGGGAAGAAGGGGAGCTTTGAGCAATCAAATAATGATTCATGGCATCTTTTTTTAAATCGTTTCTTGAACTCTGTCTTCTTTAGGCGCAATTGCTGTATCAGGTTCTACGGGATCATTGCATATGCTTGGATGGAGTTACGGTGGTGGTTAGGTCGTTGATAGCACACTGTACTATAGATTCATAGCGCTTATAAATAACGTAATCGATAATCTAGTTTTTCTTTCCGTATGGCTCATGCAAGCTCGCAAGATGCAGAACATGTCAGGTTCCAATTTCTGTCAGGTACCCGGAACAAAATTTTCTGTCTGTCAAGCTGGCAAGCTGCTGCGGATAACAGATATGCTTGGCTCCGATCTTGCGCGCGCACTTCGTTTTCTGGGGGTTTGAAACAGCTGTGACGGTTTCGAAACACCACAAGTTTGATGGCGAAGGCTGTACACCCGTCTTCGACTAAACTCTATGAAATCACCAGTCAAAAAATACGGGAAGGTGCTTACTGTCTGATGTTTCTGGCCAAAAGCGCTTTCTGAGGACCGAGAAACTGTTTTATCAAGAAGGGTCGGGTCAAATGTTATCTCCACTGTTTGGCGGGCCTAGCTGCTTCGTGATGCTACAGCCTTTTTATATCAACCAACAGGGACGCATTGCAATCTGGGCAGGTACGTATACTTGCCTACGTTCTACAGGCAGAGATGCACAGAGCACCTTGCGGTCTCTCTATCTCGAACGACTCGGATCGGTGATCCCATCTGCCCTCCTCCATAGGTACCTGTTATTGGCCATAAGCATACTGGTGTCCGCCTTTTCCTGCCGTCCCAGAGTGGAAAGTCTAGCATTCGGCGTGTTCAAAACCAATGCTATTCCCAAATAATTCTGCTGCAGTATTGATTCTCCGTCTTTTCTAAAATTTGCACCGCCCTACAGCCATACATTAGTGTGCTCTTTTTGGATGCAGTTGGAGGAGGGAGGCAGATGGCCTCTGGCTGCTTGACGCAGTGCTCGACACCGCCTTCTTCACCCTGTAGCACTCTATCACGCTCGCTATTCAAGTGCTTCACTACTCTCATTTCGTCAAAGGCGTTCGTTCAATGCAGGATCGAGACAGACTAGTCGACTTTAAGGCTTCATCAAGAAACAGAAAAATAAATTTTTGTTCTACGTTATACGTTACCGAAAGGGCTATTTTCTGGTTCACCATCATAGGCACATACTTACTTATATATACAATTCCGACCTGCTTCGAAATACCTTCACTCATGACTCGACTGAATCGACGATCTCCAACTTCAAATGTATATCTCAGTGTTAGAACGAATAAAGCAGGAGGCTGCAAATGCAGTTGTCCACGCTACTACCGCCACTCTTCGAACCCGCCAAACTTCTGGCGATAGTACCAAACCAAGCTACAACCAGTCAGCGATAGCACTTTCCTATGGCTTTATCGACTACTTTGACGACAAATCTTTCGGTGGCGCAAATTGGGAGAAACCGACAACTGTAAATCCGTCTAAACTTGGATCATCATCGCAGCTGGCTACTGCGACGCCGTTTTTGGTCACTATTGGGATCGCGGCGTTGATGCTGAGGTTTTTCGCAAGAACGAGGTTTAATGCTAAGTTCTGGTGGGATGATTTGTTCGCTGTATTGGCTGGGATGTTAGTAATTGCGGACCAGTTGATTTTTACCAGAATTG
Organism: Arthrobotrys conoides; assembly: GCA_036971725.1. NCBI lineage: Eukaryota > Fungi > Ascomycota > Orbiliomycetes > Orbiliales > Orbiliaceae > Arthrobotrys > Arthrobotrys conoides. The sequence goes on from JAVHJM010000008.1 coordinate 1,290,741, forward strand.
TGTATTTGGGTATGTTTCCTTGGGATGGCGGAGAGAAACATTTGGGCCAGGAATATTGATGCTGACAAAAATAATACAGGCCGGGCTTCACTGAATACTATGTTACAAACAACAGAAGAGTTCGAAGCAGAACGATGGAAGAGAATAACAGTGGGGTTAAAGTTGTATATGGTTTTCGAGTTACTCTACATTTTCAGGTAAGAAGTTTTCATATATTCCGATAAGTTTTGATCTGACTGTGAGATAGTTCATTCTTTATCAAATATAGCTTCTTGTTTCTCTATTTGCGAATCTCGCAAGAGACCAAGAGCATCAAGTGGTTTCTCCGCGCTGGTTTTTTCGTTACGACAATTTCATTCATTTTCTGCGTTCTCGCCCTGCTCTTGACCTGCGCTCCTCTGACCGATTTTTGGAACATCATGAACTCGAAGAGTAAGTCTTTCCCCTTTATATACATATATATATATATATATATATATATTGTAAGAGAAACATTATGCTGACAAAAGCTTGTAGCTTCCTGCGAGAGAAAGATTCTCCTAACATACGGCACCGGTATCTCTAACATTATCACAGACACCATGGTCCTCGCAATTCTTATCCCACTTCTCCTCCAAGCCAGTCTCAGCAAATCTCAAATCCGTGGTGTCTGCATCCTATATGCTTGCGGTGCCCTGGTCATCGTCGCATCTTGTCTCCGATTCGCTACCCAAATCATGGATGTCTCAATGTTGCAAAGTATGGGATGGTCTTTACTCGAAGTCTCTCTTTCCTTGATTCTCCTCTGTGCCCCCATGGGCGCTAAGCTCCTCAGTGCACCTCTCGTCCAAGAAAACGGATGCCCCGTAACACTTAAGCCCGGCTACAACTCTGATCGAAGATATTCAAACTCTCCATTCGATAAGAACTTACCAGCTCCCCCGCCAATAATAGCAGGAGTAGTCGTCGGAGACCCAGCGCATGTTGCAAGATTAGCTGGCGGCCAATCCCGAGAGGACATCCGCTCCGAGGGAAGACGAGGAACGCATGGGACTATTGTAAGAGATGTGAACAGTCCAATGTATAAAAAGATAAAAGTTGGAACACGGGAGAGCAGAAACGGGCAAACTGTTTGGGAGGTTCAAAGACGGTTATCGCAGTCTACTATAGATACATCATATTCTCGGAATCCTTCGATAGCGACTTCCAGATCACAACCACTAGGCGGGTTGTCACCCCCACCTCCACCACCACCCCCAATTGATTGGCCGGTCCGAAGCACATAAAATTTGTTTTATTTTTTTTCCGTCTTTGCTTTGTTTAATATGATATCCTGTTCTTATTTATCTACTCTGTCTGAGCAAATGCTTTAATACATGCAGCCTTTCTTTTGTTCAAATCTCATACTGTATAATCTTTCCGCCCTTGGAATGCATTATTTTATTTCTTGCTTTTGCCCGCTTGCAGGTCGAGCCCTACCGAAATTCTCGTCAAACTTGTTATATGCGACTCTCAGCTTCAAAACTTCGAATCCTCTTTTTTTCTTTGACTTCTTCATTCAGATCTATTCGACATGCATGATACCCATCGTTCCCAAGGCTAGCTTCCTATTCGTATCTCTCATTGAGAAATCGTACAAACTCAGAGCGTTAGGCATATATAGTATTCATCTTATGATAAACCTTGTTATCCGTTCATGCTATGTGATATCCCTAAGGCCCGCAAGAAAACCAGATTTTGATCAATTGAAGATAAGGACCGTGCGCACGTGCGCACGCCAGCAAATATGATACCAAGATATCGATCCTAATGTAGGGAAACGAACGGAATCACACACCCGACAACACTAATCAAGCTGTCAGACTCTATACAGCTGGAACTGGAAATGCATGATACGATATCCGGCCGGGTATTGCATTGATAGCTTTCACCTTTCGTAGCATTATACAATTGGAACTAATCAAAATCTCTACAGCCATGTACGTACATACCACTGGGGGGTATACATACTGATCGGGAAAATATAGCTCCAACCACTAGCCCTCCCCGTCCAGACATTGCCCAAACAGGCGTCTCCTATCGCCGTATCCCCATCCTTGCGCAATTGCAACCGGGCGGGATGTATACCTTGACTCTCGCCTCATAATACGTAAGCTCGAAGAAATTTACCCACCAAGTGCCGTTCATCCACCACTCTCCGGGATCGGGACAACAGGCGACCAAAGGGCCATCAAACGGCTTCTGAACGTCCTAATGTCCGATAGCGGTATCTTCGATAAAGCAATCCAACTTCTCCTTCTCGATTTCCCAACCCTCTCAGATCCTGAATTCTTAAAGGATCATGCAGAGCTCGCGGGAATTGTTCCTGGAAAAACACCACCGCCTCAGCCGGTAGCCGGTCCAGGTCCAAAACTTCAAAGACCTATAGCCGCAGCTGGAATTCGGAATGCGATGGAGATACTCGAGACTACACTTCTAGCTGATGGTAGGGATTGGGTTTTAAAAACTGGTAGACCAATGTTGGCGGATATGATATTGAGGCCGTGTGGTTGTTTGGATGGATGTTTTCTATGGGTTCTTTCTCATCCAACCTTATCAACCCGGAGCAGTTTCCAAAGATTTTTTTATGGATTGATAGGTTGTCCAAAATAGTTGCTGCGAAGGCCAAAGTATCCCCAGCGAGGGAAGTTAAAGGTGATGAAGCGGCTTCTACTATTTTTAATTCAGGATATGCGGAAACAGAAGGGGTGGTTGACGAAGAAGAAGCCGTGGTTACAGTCCAAGGTTTGGAGAAAGGTGACCTGGCAAATGTATATCCGACTGATAATGGGTCTCTTCATAAGGATATGGGGGTACTGGTGAGTTTGGATAGCAAGGAAGTCGTGAGTTAGAAGGGAAGGATGGGAATATTAAGGTCCATGCGCCTAGACATAAGTTTGCTATTGACGCTGTGCAGAAGGCCTTCCTACAGTCTATAGATCTATCCTTGCAGGGTCGGTATTTTTCTTTTGTTCCTGGATTTATTTTTCGGGCAATTTAGATTGTCTACGAAATTGTCACACAAGGCATATAACTTGGCTTAGTATGATATTATATAGTAAAAATTTAGATGTAAACAGTTTTTGATATTGAATGATATGATTTTAACAACAGTCGAAATCTCAAAAAGGGATTTATAATATAGCCTCTGCCATAGTCCCGGGCATGTGGGCTAATCTCAAGATTCGATTGGCTTATTTTGATTTTATATGTATACATTTCCTTACCGGTATATAAGAGACGTCTCATTTAAGTTAGCCAAACGGCAGTGTAGATGATGAATCCGGGCTCGGGTCCGAACTATCGATGCCAATTTTTGGCAATAATGTTATGCTCGGGTCTACCAGACACACCTGATACCGAATATTCCATAGACTTAGAAACCAATCTGCAGTTCTCCAGCTCGGTACTGCCGAGCAGGCCCGCGCAAGTAACTTGCAGTGGTGGATTTTAAGTCCGTATATGGTCCGTTGACGTTAGTTTATAGTTCTCCGCAGTCTCCCACGCGCAGCTAACGTTGGACTTGTCCCCAACAAAACCTGGGGCATTTTCAGCCACGGCACAACGTTGCAACACGCCCGCACGCATTCGCATAACCCGAAGGGAACCATGACATCCCACATTCCGCGCGTAGCTTCGGCATCTGAGAGTATTCCGGTTCTACGGCACGTCCTTTACAAACATATAGGCGTCACATAAATATCTGCCGCTGGAATCCTTACTATCCCGTAGTCACCCCTTTCGAATTCCCACGTTGTCTGCGACACCTATAATATCAATTCGAATATTTCGTTACACAGATACACTCGAGTACCCATCTCTCGGTCGTAACGTTACACAAAAAGCTCGACCACCATGGCTGAACGTCTTAAGCAACTCCAATCCCAGCTGGGCCCTGTATCCGGTAACTTCCCAGGTGGAATGTTTGCTGGTCAAACTGCCATTATCACTGGTAGCGGACAGGGTATCGGCGCTGAATGCGCAAAGCTATTCGCTAAAGACGGCGCGAACGTCATTGTTTGCGATATCGACCAGAGTAAAGCCGAGGCTACTGCGAAGGAGATTAATGAGAGCGGTGGTAAAGCAATTGCTGTCGCTGGAGATGTTACAAGTCAAGTAAGATACAACCATGACTTATACCTCTTCTATTCTATTTATACCGTACGGTTGTATGGTTATTCCCATTATGTGCCGCTTTCTGAAGATTTTTGTCCCATGGTTTTTTCCAGAGACCTAGGTGGATGGGTGGATTCGGGATCGTTAATGGTTTTCTTTTGTTTAGGAATACAACGATAACCTCGTAAAGAAGGCGGCAGAGTTTGGAAATGGCAAGATTCATCATCTTGTCTTGAATGGTAAGATATGACCAAATACTACTTCAATCTAAATAAATATATGCATACTAACATGGTAATTTCTCTAGCTGGTTTCACATGGGATGCTGGTATGTCCCTCACCATAACAAACGTCCAAATATCTTTAGGAATACTAAAATTATAATAGTCATTCATAAGATGACGGACAAGCAATTCGATGCTATGATTGCAGTTCACAACAAGGCACCATTTATGCTCGTAAGAGCTGCGGCTCCCTTTTTCCGTGTCACGGATGGTGAGAACAGAACGATCACCACAATTTCTTCGACTACCGGCGTCAACGGAAACGCTGGACAAATCAGTATGTTTTCGCTTTTTTTCAAATTTAGGAGTCGTTAATTAGGCTGTAGCTAATATGAATTATAGACTACAGCATAGCCAAGTCCGGTGTTACTGGAATGGCAAAGACAATGTAGGCTTCTTATCCACCTTTCTAGTGCATTGAAGGATGGTGATTAACGTATTGCACTGTAGTGCCAAAGAATGGGGTCCAAAATATGGCGTTCGCGCAAACTCTATTGCGTATGGCTACATCGTAGGTTTTTGATCCTCAAAACCGATTGAAAATGGAAACAAAGATGCAAAATCTAACATCAACGCCTTTAAAAATCCAGACAACCCGGCTAACAGCCGCTAAAGAATCCGGTGCTTTTGCCGTCTACGGTAACGAAAAGGTTGCGCTTGGTATCCCAGGAGCTAGCAGCACGGGCGCTGGTAGTGCCGGTCTCAAAGAGATTCCACTCCAGAGAGGAGGTACACCACTGGAAGCTGCTGGTGCTATTGTAGCACTAGCTAGCCCTTTAATGAGCTATGTCACTGGACACGTATTAGTAAGTTCTTCTCCATCCCTCTTTTACAGTTCTGAAGTTCATCCTTTACGTTTACGGTGGTTGGTTACTGACGGGTTTTAATGTTTGGTAGATGGTTACTGGAGGCCGGGGTATGTAAACTTGATCAAATAGTTTGGAAGGCATATTGTGATGGGTTAGTCATATGCATAGCTATAGCGCTAGGGTATATAGCCCGTGTACTTACTATATTATATATTGATAATGGAAGGGATTGGCGCATATCCCATCAATCATTTCGTCACACCGGTACCATGAACCAAAACTTAATTCTAAACCATTGCCTAAAAAAACATAAATCGAAATTTGCGCTTGGAATTAATTAAATATTTCAAAAGAAATTATTGAGTATACCTTCGAGTATACCTTCGTGATTCAAGTTATTGGCTATCATACCACAATCCTGTACTAGATTTACCACTGTATATATACAGTCATAGACATTAACAAAGTATGGTCTGAGATTGCTTAGTATAAGAAGCAATTGATCCAGAAATATTATTATTTATTATTTATGTTTAAGGATTCCTAGTCTCGAGGCTAGTAGTCCTCCGTCTAGAGCAAACCTAAACTTCCATTAACGCCTACAAAACAGGATATAATCCGATTGCCATGCGACGAGACAATATGTGCCATATCTCCATTGCCCAAAACCAGATCCTGAGCGCCGGCTGTCTAGTGTTGAGACTGAACCAGATCCCAGACCAACCCCCCAAAATCCAACACCAAAACCCGCGTTGTCGGCACCGAGTATTTTCTCTTGGCATCCACAGAACCGCAGAGCCGCAAAGAATCGGAAACCCAATTGCAAAGAATCCATGCAAACCCTCAAAACTTCAACATCCAAGATCCAGTGACCACAAGGTCTTTCGACTCCCACCCCGTCCGTCCGACCTCAGAATCCAGGCGCCCTTCTCTATATCAATCCACCCACCCTTAACAATGTCGATATCACCTTTCCACCGCTCAATCCTCTTCTCGAGACTACCATCCCTCACCCGCTCTCGCCCCACCATCCACAATGCCGTCCAATCCCTCCTCCCCTCCATTCAATCCCGCTCATACGCCAGAAAGAAGAAGAAAGGCGACCAAAAGGATGTTAAAATCCGTACGTTACAGCTCCCATAATAACCCCCCCCCCCCAAAAAAAAAAAAAAAAAAAAAAAAAAAAAAAAAAAAAAAAAAAGAAAGAAAAGAAAAAGCCGCACCCTATAAAACTAACAATCCCACTTCCCAGAAATGATCGATTACGCCCTCGCCCACCCCATTGGCGGCCGTCCCTTCAAATGGTCTTATATGCGTAACCTTCGTCACTGGACAATCCAACAAGCCTGGTTACTTTTCAAACACAAACAAAAGGCAGAAAGAGAACTAGAACTCGAAAGACAATATAATAAGATTCACGACGCTTGTGAGGAATTGAAGAGGTGCGATGAACGATTATTCAGGATTGCGACGGATAAGAAGGGCGTGGGTACTTTCCCAAGGGAAATGAGGATTCCGACGGATACACCTCCTAGAGGCGGGTTCAACGAGGAGTGGAAGAGACCGAAGGATAAAGTTGTGAAGAAGAGGTAGTGTGCCCGTCGAACGGCGAGATTAGGAATATTTATATGTGAAGTTGGTATCTTTTGGCGCTTACGATAATTGGCAAATGCCATTCCTTCGAGGGAAAAAATAACCAAAAAAAAAACGGTATTCTACATTGTTTCAACAAAAAACTGTGCATATGCGTATGTGCAGGAGGGAACGAAACGGGGTATGAAATGAAAAAAGCCATGCGAAAGCCGATAGACAATGCAACAGCCATGAAGTCGGAAAAATTTTTTCCTTCGACAAACGAAAAGACACAATGTCCAAAGAGAAGCAAAAGGAGTGAATCTGGGGGGTTGCGGATTAGGTGACATTATGCTTAAGTTTGATGTAAATAGTATGTAATATAGACAGTTCACCATAAGATCCCAACGTGCCAAATAGTCAAAGGATACATAGGTTCAATGGTGGCTAGCTTAGCCCTTCATGTCCGTTATGACCCCTTCATAATCTCTTGACGAAATGTACTCCAACGTTCGCTCAAAATGAGCCTTAGGGCTCTCGTTCGCCGCTGAGTCAGAGTTATTCGCCAAGTTTGAATGGATCAACTCGATGAGGCCGTTGATATATCTGACAGTGACCTGTGATTTTCCATTAGCTCCAGGTTCCTAATAATGGCTTATGTTATAAAAACTTACGGCTTCGTTTTGTTGGTCGAAGTAATAGACATATCGATTCAGAATTTCGACAAAAAGCTCAATCGATACGGCCGCGTCCATGCAAGCATCTGCAACCCTGAGTGCTCGCTGCAAGCACTCCAAGACACGTTTCCCATCCCGATAAAGCTGTAGATACAATCAGCTTTGTGATAGAGCAATGTTATTGTAATTTATGAGGGGGATGCTTACTGTCTTTCCATCCTCTTCTTCTCTTGCTGGAATCTCCACAGCCCACCACAAGTGACTCGCCAGATAAACCGCACGGCACTGATCTGGTTTCTTCAACAATTTTGATCCATGTAGCGCGCACTTGGTAATTAATGTATCATAATTCTCCTTAGAGAAGTTCCTCGTTGAATGCAATGCCCCTGAAATGACGCACACAGCCTGGAACTGTGCCCTAGAGTCTGATATCGCCTCCTCATATATCGTAAACGCTTGTGCAAAGAATTCGTAGGCTGCTTCCTCAAAGCTCTGCCCTTGATCTGCGATCTGCCCGCACATAACGAAGAGCCTGAGACAGAGATCTGCGCAGTTGACGCGGGTGTATAGTGTACTCAGCATCTGATGTGCAAATTTGTATAGTGACTGACTCTTGGACTGCCAATCGTCGTCAAAATGTTCTCTGGTCTTAAGCCTTCGCGCGAGCTTGACACAGGCGGTTATCAGTGCTGGAGTGGTGTACTTGACTCTGTCACCGCCTTCTGCGAAAGCTTTCTGGGTGGCCTGGAGGAGCTTGTACTGAACATCATTATCCTCACTTTGTATGACATGGACTAACCGCGCAAGCCAGCCTTGCTCCTCGACAACCTCCTCGCTATCCGTTTCTCGAAGCCGTCTCTGCTGGGTTCCAGGGTATATTGCTTGTTGAGGGGCCGACTCCTTAATCAAGACTTGAACAAGGTTGAGGACACCTTGGACATGCTCTTCTGTCGCAACCTTGACCGAGCTAGACAGTATAGTTTTGATTACCGACGAAGCAACGGCACGCCTCGTTTGGTATGATTGTGCATGAAGCAAGGGAATGTAGTTTGGCAGCGCAAGAACGGTAAATAGAGAGACGTAAGATCCCAAAGGCGCAAGTAGGACTCCAAGAATGTTCTGTTGGGTAGCGAGAAGATGAAGATCCGCTGAACTCGACAGCTCCTTGACCTTTTGGTGAGTATACTCCAGAACTTGGTCGACATACTCAAGGTTCTCGGGGTAAATGTTCAATGCAAGGTTAGCCAGGGATACCAACAAAGCCGTGATATCCTGTATTGGAAGCATTTGTGCATTTGCTAAATTCACTACTTGAGTGTAGAAGATCTCATAGAGCTTTATTCTTGATAATATCGGCCCTTCTTCATCCTCTCCCTCCGCCGTTGCCTCTTTTGGTGTTTCCTCCGCTCCGTCTTCCTTGGGGCTCGTGTCGTCACTTCCATCAGCAGGCTTCGAGTCGCCCTCTGTATCCGGAGGGGCGACATCCGCCGCGGGCGCAGGCACCGGAACTGGTTCTGGTTTGGTATCCTTCTCTAGTTTGAGCTTCTCTACCAATGCCTCGACAGCAGCCACTTCCATAGCCTTTCGATCGTCAGAAGAATCTGAATTCACGTCTCTAGCCGCATAGGTCGATAATCGGTCCATCAACGCAATGATAATTGATTTAATGTTGACGTCCGGATTCAATTTCGCCGTCGCAGATAGGAATTCGTTGAGTGTGTGCAAGTGGAACTCGTCTGGGAAGACCTGTATTATAACTATTCGGACCACTATGTTAGCCAAAAACTCATTGCGTCTCAAAATCAAACTAAGCTTACCCTCCAAGAGATACTCCTGTGCCAGTTTATCTCGGCACTGCACAACCTGCTCTAATAGAGGGCTCAAAATCGTCTTTTTGTACGCCTCCAAATCCACCAGCTGGCTAAGCCTGACCAAATTGCTTCCAACGAGTAATTGTAACTCTTTTCGCTCCTGCGATCTCTTTTCTCGTTCTCTGGAGTGCCCTTGGTGCTGTAATCGAACCCATAGCTTGTTCATCTCCACAAAGTTGTTGAGTACGAATGATATCGAGTCGGTGAGGTTTCCTTCCGGTCTAACCAAGTCCTGTATGTTAACTCGTATTCCCCGAATATAGATCTGCCATAAGCTATGTCATACCCGTCTCCAAGCCCAGTTGGTAAATGCTCTCTCGCTTGTCCTGAAAGGTAATATCGCAGAAATAGGCCACTGTTCCAACCCGTATCAGTCTCGCAATCCCACACATAAACCTGTAGCTCCGTAGATTCAAATACCGGATAGGATGCTGAACACCCCTACTCATTTCCATCATATCCTTCATAATCTCCTTCACCGGCGCATCTTCGATGCTCATGTAGACCGTTCCGACTGTGATCATCAGGTACAATCGTGGGATAATATTCCCTTGAGGCCAAATCTCCATTAGCTTCCCACATAACCTTCTGGTATCGCATATAACTATGGAGCGACAAGATAAGGACCTCCATACCTGCATACTGCACTAGCTCGTACAAATCTGCCAAATGATTCACGGGATGGCTCTCTCTCAGAAACGCCGACAAGTGCCGAAGTGCATCAAAGACATCCATGTAGAGCTCGTAGTACATTTTGGGACCTAAACTACTCGTTCGGAGTTCCGATACCAATGTCGAGCTATAATTCAAAAACCAACAGGACAGCCATCAGTACAAAATTCCCTAAGGTGTTCAAGCTGTCAAGGAAATGCTTAGATAGTGGAAAGAAAGTGCGCACCTGCACTTCAAAGCATCCATGAGTTTTCCCGGTGTTTCCAAACATTTCAGCATCAAGCGTGTTTGTTGCTTAACCACCGCGCGAGCTTCCTCGAGGAGACGGGCCTCTTCGGATTGCAGTCCCAGCGCAGTCGACGACATGATTCGAGGAGGCTATATTGGGTACGGTACGAGTAAGATAGGTGATAGGGGCCTACGGGGAGGATGTGGTCGTGGCGCGGAGGAAGGAGGAGGGGTGGTGGTGGGTGTTTTAAGGTGGTTTCGTGGGATGCTCTTCGAAGGGCTATTTGGTGGGATATGGGGGTTGAATAGCCGTCGTCATTGGGAGCTTGCGGCAGCGGAGAGGGCCAAGGGGACGCGCAACACAAACGGGCGGATGGGGGTGACAGCTGCAACGTCGTTTAACTTGATCAGCTATTAGGGTCCTTCAGCGTATAAATCTATATTGATACGAGCTCGAGTAGAGCACTGGATTCGAGGCTATACAGCAACTGCAATTTGAGATTAGTTTCGCAATGCAATCGGACAAAATCTAGCTTGGTAGTTCCGGCCCGGGAATCAAGGATGGATGGAAATAAATAAATGCACGATTCACGGTCAGGTCTTTGGTAGCTAGCGCCAGGTAATCTATTATGTACCTTATAGAGCGATGTTTAATCATTCGTTTCATGATTTCAGTGTGCAATTAGATGCATAAGGAAGCAATCCGCTACTATACAGGTAAAGAGAGAGAACTGGATGAGACATGCAGTGCTTCGCGCGCAATATAATTTACAACGAAGCTTGGGGTACAGAAGGACAGTGCAGTTGAGGGTTTAATAAAGTAAAGATATGCATTTTTATATGATGCACTGCAGTACGCATACGTGAATTACGCATCATCGTCGTGGGTTAGTCGGAATGAATATTCAAGGGGGTAAAGGGGTCTCGATTCATGTTAGGGATCTTGGGGGTTTTCGTCGTTTAGCATTCTTGGTTATGAGATGGACGTTAGGATTTCGCAGGTTTATGGCGACTTTTGCGTGAAGTTCTGATCCGGAGTGTGCCTTCTGAAAAGCGTCCGGCTACCGGCCTATGCGGTCGCTCTTGTGTATGTTCCTCCTCGTGCAATTTAGGGTCAGGGAGGTTTTTGAGCATTGGGTATCTCTATGTTACCCAGGATCAGTATATTTTGTATACCAAAGAACACATACATCATAGGATTATTGCAGAATCATACCTAATACCGGCTGCCGCCACCGCCAGACCTTTGACCGCGGTCGTAATCATCTCTGTAACGTGGTGGAGAGCGTCCGCCACCACCGCCTCTAGGAGGTGGTCCACCATACTCATTACCTCCATACCCACCACGCTTATCATCATCATACCTTCTTGGAGGCTCATCATACCTTCCACCACCTCCACTTCCTCCGCGCTGTTCATCGTATCTACCGCCTGACCGCCCATAACCGTCAGGAGAACGTCTATCATAAGGAGGGGTGAAGCGGCGATCATTACGGTAGTCTCCTCCGCCTCCACGACGCTCTTCACGGCCGCCACCTCCGTAGGGTGATCGCTCACGGAATCCACGGTCACCTCCACGGTTGTCGTTGCCGCGTGGTGGGGAATATCCTCTGCCTCTTGGTGAATAGCCACGGTCTCCTCCCCGGTGTGGGGAATAGCCTCCTCTGCGTCCCGGTGAATATCCTCGGCCCTCACGGGGTGAGTAACCGTTGCGTCTGCCTGCTGGTGGTGGGGATCGAGAACGTCCTCTGGAATTCCTTGCCTGTGGCTTTTTTATGGTAATATTTCGTAATTAACATTTTTATGTCGTTCTGGGGTTGTCGAACGGTTTTAACCTACATCGGATGTACAGGAGACCCTGCCTCCCTTGAAATCGTAGTTGTCCAGCTTGTTGATGGCTATCCTAAGGTCATCAGCAGTTTCGAATTCAACGATGCTATGGTCCCCGAATTAGTCTATTGTCAACCTTTCTGAGCTGCATAGGGGAAAGGAGACATACCCAGACCCGTCGCGGTTACGCGAAACTTCACTGAAGACGACGTCGACTCCGGACTTTCTAGCAAAGTCTTTCAGATCCTACATTGTAAGATATTCGTATAAGTGGCGTCCATAAGATCCAGAACGTTTTTTCAGTGTGTATGCAGGCAGAGACGCTGTTGATGGCAAAGCAACTTTTGGTTTTCAATTTCTCTCTCTTGTGCAAAATATCTGTTCCAGGCCCCAGCAGCAGCTGTGGTAAAGACGGAACAATCCAGCCAGGACCGAGGAGAATCAACAGGCAAGCAGGCAGCAGGGAGGAGGTGAGAGGCACGTTCGGCTTTCTTTCCCCTCCTTTCCAGATAGACAGAATTCCAAAGGGGGGTACATTTCTAGTTCGTTGGAAGGGACCAAAAGGCGTAGTGTTTATCCAGTCCAGATAATAGCAACAAGCGAAGCTCCTACTCCGCCTACCGGGATGTCTACACCTTGTAAGGTGTTTCGCTATTTCGATATGTGAAGCTCCAAGCTGGTGGGCAGTTCCAATATCAAAAGCCAGATGTATCCCTTCGATCGAGGCCTCGCGGTGCGTGCGAAGAACGCTCCCCACATACGATCGGCACACGATGGAAACAGCACATCCTCCCGTTCCGCTGACAAAGAGCAAGAATCCAGAGTGACCTCAGGCGGGTTTATGCATGACGATAATCCAGTGCTCACACATGTTGCAACAGGTGGTGAATGGTTTTGGGTGTAACAGAGAGACAGACCTGCCAGCTGGTATCCGTAGGAAGCCCAGAGATGTTCATTCGGTAAGGTGTACGGCGTGGGCGGGGAGTACGATCTCCAGATGGTCCGTTAAAGTCATTGCGTGTTGGACGAGGGCCACGTGCGAACTGAACGGTCAACCTAGAATCCATGAACTCCTTCCCGTCTTGCAGGAGAAACGGAAGTTAGGTTTTAGCATCACGGCGAAGTGCATTGTCGGCTAGGGAGGTTACATCCTTACGGAAGACTGCAGGAGGGATCGATGTCAGTATGGCGAGTCAATCTACGGATATGGACCTCAAGTGAATGGGACGATACATACTCGGAACGATGTCTCGGGCATCAGAAGGATTCGAGTATTCAATGAAGCCGAACCCATTCATCAATTTGATTTCCTGGATGGTGCCATGACCATGCTTTACAAAGAAATCCTCGACATCTTTCTTAGTGGCTGTAGAGATGAACACACAAAGATGAACCAGCTATATTGTTAGCGAAACCAGCGTCTCGAGAGTTTACGAATATATATATTATAGTATATAAATTTATATTTGGCAGGGCTTCTACCAGTATCCCGCGCGTTCCGGAGGGATTTGAAAGCACCCGACGTGCTCATGCGACAACCCTCCAGCGGGTACCTGAGTAGCGTGTAGGAAGCGAGACTTGCCTGTCCGAGGTAAATTTCCAAGATAAAGACGTGTGTCCGACATCTCCGCGATTGAATTACTGGGCGACACCGTGACGGTTGTAAATGAGAAGAATGGGAAAATACAAGTTTGATGTCGCTCTCAGAGCGACGATGGGTGCTGGGGTGAGGTTAGAAGCGCGCTAAGACGTGAATGGGATGACGTTGTGATGTTGTTGGCGATGTTGTTGACGCTTTCTCCTGAAAATAAGCCGAGAGTGGAGCGTGCAGGAGGTAATCAGATTCCGACACGGACAAAAATCATCGGTCAGAACAATCGAATACTCAGAAGGTTTAAGCTGTTATCGAAGTTTAGGTCGCGATAGGCTTGTGTGAGGGGAATGGGAAGTTAATAACGACAGGATCTGGAATTCGGGTTGGTTGGTCGTGGTTAATTAGGTGTCCAGTAAGAAGGCGTCAGGGCAGGGCAGGGCAGAATCCAGAACAGAACAGAACAGAACAGGGCAGGCAGGACAGGCAAGGAAAGCAGGAAAAACAAAGACCAGGCCGATTCAACCCCGATTTGAAGGCTTCCAAGTACATGTAATTGCAAGGCGACAATTCCAATGGTCACAAGCAACAACACCAATATAGAATCGAATCTACACACTTCAGACATACACTGCTCTGCAGTCTGCCCCATTGATATGGTGATAGTCAGGAACTGATCTGATGTCGACTCGGCTAAAAGAAAACGAGGCGGGCCCTTTGAAAGGGCGGCCCTCTGCATGCATAGGCAGCTCGACCTCGAATCCGCAGTGGCGTGCAGGAAAGATAGTAAAAGTCGGCCGGCTAGCCTGGCGGCTGGCGCCACATGCTTGTCCTTGCACAACCACACCGACGTTCTCGTCTGAATCGAACCCGAACGGCATATCCCAACACTGATAGAATGCAGCGACAACGTAGGCATACAAGCTTTTTAGCTTCATAATGGGGTGGAAAGCGCACAATCATGCAGCTTATAGCTAGCACACCTTGCAATCGTAGTTGGATTTCTTCTTCAATCAGAAACAGTTTCCAAAATAACACACGGTAACAGCTCAGACTTGCGTTGCACATGCGCATATGCGGCCAAAGTCGGTTACACAAGCAATGCACTGCACTGCACTGCGCTGCACGGCAAGTAATAATCTGAGCACATTAAAACCCTCGAAAGACAACAGCTCCCTGTCCTGGCTTCGACACCACCACCGCTTCTCTCCAGGCTTCATCCGACTCCAACGCTTGAGGATACTTCTCCTTGTAGTATTGTTCTCTCAATGCTGCTTCAACTTGAGGTACCTTGTCCTCCGGTATCAGGTGTACACTGCATCCTCCCCACCCAGCACCCGTCAAACGGCTTCCGACACTACCGGCTTTCCTTGCGATATCGCAAAGAAGATCCAACTCCGGACATGAGCAGTCAAATAGATCTCTACATGAATCTTGGGATTCATTCATCAGTTGGCCCATCTCCTCAAGATACGACAACGATGCACTCTCGGGAGCGTTCATCATGAGCTCTGCGAATCTGTTCACCCTTAGTGACTCGGAGTACACGTGCGTAGCCCTCAACCTTAGCTGGAATTTCTCAGCTCGAACTATTGTTCCCAGTATTATATTAGCAGAGGTACATTTTACGGTTGCAAAGGGCAACGAATGACCGTACTTGGGAAACGAGTCATATATCTCTCCGTGAGGGCTTCTGGGGTAGTCTCCAGTATCGCTGCAATCTCTTCCTTCGTGTAGCCTTCCTCTTGAGTAAGTGTCTGCCTAACGACATCAACCATGGTCTCCAGCTGCTGCACCACACCCGGCGTCAACCCTTGCTTCTCGAAATACTTCTGTTGAAGTCCACTTAAGGAGTACCCGAGGGGGCCATTATCGCTAGGTAAAGATCCAAGTCCTAATTTCTTTGCAAGAACAACTGCTGCTAGGGTTGTCTCTACTACCCTTAAATTATAATGAATTGGTGCAGTGGTCTTCTTTTCCGAAGTGACGTATGTCTGAGCGATGAGAAAGCTAAGGGGCGGGTTCGACTTCGGAAACGAGAACTGTTTGGCCTTGAGTTCGGGAACGAATGAGACGTATAGTGCACTATCCTTGCCACCGAAGACCGACGCAGTCTGGTCCATTCTATAGGAATCTATTAGCTAACTTGCTTGTTTTTATTCCCAAATCCAGTCAAATCCCAAGCCAGTTGGTTTTGATATCATTTTTGTCGGAGATTATGCGGTTAATTCACTCACCCTCCACTATTCACTCCCACAAACCGCTCACTAACAACTGCGAGATTGACTAATTTCGACTTTTCAATCTCTTTCTGTCCATTGGCAGTGAAGACTGCCAATGCACTTGCGCACGTAAATGCAGCACTGCTCGATAAACCGCCGCCAGATGGAATGGTCCCATGAACAAGTACTTTCATACTAGCTGGTATTCCATTCCAGCCCTCGCTTCGAAGGAGCTCAAGAGCGCCTCGAATGCCACATTTAAAGTAATTCGACCAATGATGGTCATCACTGTTTATTTCAACGTCGCCCTCTAAAGGGATGGTGAATTCCTTTGACGGGAACTTATCGGCGGATAGATTGGCTATCTCTACTATTGGCTCTTTACCTTCTGGAGTAGGAGTAGCGGTAACTGCGACTAAGAGATCAATTGCGACAGCCATAGGCATAACTTCATATAACATATAATCGATGTGCTGAATTTGCCTCATGCATGCATGCATTAGCCAATATTATAATAAGCTCTTTGGCAGGTTTATAGCCTTCCATGATTTAGGATATATAGTTGCAGATCTGATAAAAGAAAAACGAGACTAACCTCTCCAATGATGTTGACCCGTCCTGGCGCTCGAGCGATAAAATCCGGCGTCTTTCCATATAGCCTTTCAAACTCCGCGGCTAGGTCGTTCCATCTTTTTCCCTGCGAGAGTAGAGCATCGGGAGCGTAGATCTCATCCAAAGATGTCACTTCTGGCACATACACCGTTGACCCCGCCATGGCTAGCGCTTCTTCCGTCCCGCTTCTGGCTACTGCAGCTACCTTCGTTAATTACCAATATTGATATCCGCTAATCAGCGGAAACGTAGGACTGGATTTGCAAGGTTGTTTTCTCGTGGTTTTTTGAAGAGGTATTGGAACCAGACCCTGAAGCTTGATTCAAGAATGCTTGGCTTGGTGGATGTCAGGGACACGACCATATATGGGATGAATTTGCTAACGGAGTTACCCCGCCGCTGCGCATACGACACGCCGTCGATTACTTACATAGTAGTGAGGTCACATCCTGGTAATCCTTCGGTGGGACTGAACCCGTGACTCGAAGACAGATTTCTAGAAGGCAGCAAACATAAATTTAAATCCCACTGCCCTAGATATGGATACTGGTCATGCCTGCAAATTGGGTATGTACATGTACTAGTCGACTCGAGATACACACATGTGCACCTCATACAACTAATACACGCGAGACCAGAAAGGGGTTCAAGAGCTCGAGTAGGTAAATATCTAACCTTCTTTGAAGATATCTTCCTCGCATTCGGATTATTGCTTGGCGCAATATACGGCTATCATTCATAGCCAAAGCCCCAGCGTTCTTCTAGCCCGAATTGTCATAGACCTTATCAATACGCCTTATAGGAACGAAGCATTCGAACCGCGATGGCTTCGAGTGCCCTATATTAGCAGCGCCTTGCATAAGCTTAGTTTTATCTTCCGTCTAATACCGACTTGCGACCACAGTTTCAATAAGGTTTTTTTCTAAATAAGCCTGCAGATATCGATATGGGTTCAATTGACTTCCAATGTCGACTGTGCCCGTCCCTAGCCGTTCGAAAGATCTGCAATCGTGGGCTTCCGTCGTGAAGGATCACGGCTGCACATGTCTTATTGGATATTCCCGTTTGATAATTGGAGCGCTAGCTTGGGTGCCTGAGTATATGGCCGGAACGATGGAGCGACATCGGAACTCCCCTGCCAGTGCAGTAAAGGTGCTCTCCACACTTTCGGCTGAATGGCCTGCCCTAGCTGCATGGCTAAAACCCTTTCGGTAAAATTTTTTGTCGAAACCGCTCCATGTGGTAACAAGTCGTCTAAAAAAAAAAAAAAAGGGCCCGCGCCAGTCGAGATGAATCTGTTGCAAGTTGGATGCTTAATGGCCACCGAGGGTCGGGCCATTGTCTGGCCAGAAATGAGTCAATCGAAGCAGTGGTCGTAAAGTCCAAGAGCCTAGGTTAAACAGTTCGTCGGTAATTAATTGTGAAGGTTCCTTCCAATCGAGAAATATTTTTATATCCGGCCAAAAGTCCGCACTGCAAAAGTTGTGAAGACTCATATTCTCTCTCACGTACCTTTTTTACATTTAACAACCTCACCACAACCAACATTACCACCCATCAGATCCCTCCTTGCAGATTCACTTTGGTCGCCTGTTCCTGATACATGCATAGTGCTCCCAGTATCGCCGTTTTATAGCTCACATTACCTTTACAATGATTCGCAATTCGGCGACCAGGGCGTTATGTCGCCAGGCGCAGGCTTTTTCGAAAGCTGCCACAAGACCCCTCCATACCACCACACCGGCCCCAGCTGTATCCTTTTACAGGTCTCTGCGATCACAGAAGACTGATCAATCGAGAAGCCAAACTACATCTACTGCTGCGTATGCTTCTAACTCTTCTTTTAATTGATAATCCGGCGAGTTGAATTGGTAGCTAATTCGAGGTTCTTTTGCTTCACTGCAGTTCCACAAGACCTGTCCCTTCGCCAGCTTTCCAGCAAGATGCCCCTCCTGCAAAGGCAGAACAATTACACCCTCTCCAGAATCAGAAGCAACCGGAATACGATGAATCGTAAGATTTTCATCCTGGATTTGATTATTCTCAATGGATGGCTTGCTAACAAGTGCTTTGCCACCCCACAGCTTTGTTGGTATGACTGGAGGAGAAGTTTTCCACGAAATGATGCTTAGACATGATGTCAAGCATATCTGTAAGGAATACACTACAATGGAACTTTCAGAATTGGAATCTAATAATGTGAATTAGTTGGATACCCCGGTGGAGCAATTCTCCCCGTATTCGATGCCATCTACAACTCGAAACACTTCGATTTCATCCTCCCTAGACATGAACAAGGTGCTGGTCACATGGCCGAGGGTTACGCTAGAGCTTCTGGCAAGCCAGGCGTCGTCCTCGTCACTTCTGGGCCTGGTGCTACCAACGTTATTACTCCAATGCAAGATGCTCTCAGCGACGGAACTCCAATGGTCGTCTTTACCGGTCAAGTCCCCACTACCGCTATCGGAACAGACGGTTTCCAAGAAGCCGACGTTGTTGGAATTAGCAGAGCATGCACAAAATGGAACGTCATGGTCAAGAACATCGCTGAGCTTCCAAGACGTATTAATGAAGCGTTTGAGATCGCTACATCCGGTCGTCCTGGTCCCGTTCTCGTCGACTTGCCAAAGGATGTCACTGCAGGAATTCTAAGAAATCCTATCCCAATCCGAGCAACTCTCCCGTCATGCCCATCTGCTGCCTCCCTCGCCCTCCAGGCCGAGATGAAGAAACAACTTGAAACCTCCCTGAAGAGGGTTGCCCGTCTTATCAATATCTCCAAGAAGCCTGTCATTTACGCGGGTCAGGGTATTCTTGCCAGACCCGAGGGCCCAGAACTCCTGAAAGAACTCGCCGAAAAGTCCAAGATTCCTGTTACAACCACCCTACAAGGGTTGGGAGCCTTCGATGAGCTGGACGAGAAAAGTTTACACATGCTCGGAATGCACGGCAGCGGTTATGCCAATATGGCTATGCAAGAGGCCGACGTTATCCTTGCCCTTGGTGCTAGATTCGACGATCGTGTGACCGGGACCATTCCTAGTAAGTACATTCGCTACAGATCATCCACAAAACAATACTAACGGGTTTTTTTAGAGTTCGCCCCTGCAGCCAAACTTGCAGCAGCTGAAGGCCGCGGTGGTATTGTTCACTTCGAAATCATGCCCAAGAACATCAACAAAGTTGTTCAAGCGAACGAAGCCATCGAAGGTGACGTTGCAGACAACCTCAAGCTACTCCTCCCACAACTCGATACCATTGAATCCCGCCCAGAATGGTTTTCCCAAATCGCAGACTGGAAAAAGCGCTTCCCCTTTAACTACGAAAGGAATCTCCCCAGTGGCTTGTTGAATCCCCAGACCGTCATCGAAGAGCTCTCGAATTTGACCGCCCCTTACAAGGAGAAAGTTGTTATCACCACAGGTGTCGGACAGCATCAGATGTGGACTGCCCAGCACTTCAGGTGGAGACATCCAAGGACTATGATTACCTCTGGTGGACTTGGAACTATGGGCTATGGTTTACCTAGTGCCATTGGTGCGAAAGTTGCAAGGCCCGATGCCGTTGTTGTCGATATCGATGGCGACGCCAGCTTCCAGATGACCCTGATGGAGTTGGCTACTGCTGCGCAGCACAATATTGGCGTTAAAATCATTGTTCTGAACAATGAGGAGCAGGGTATGGTCACACAGTGGCAGTCCCTGTTCTACGAAGACCGATTTGCGTAAGTTCTCACTCTTTCCCGCAAAACCTAGAAGTATCTTCAAATGCTAACTTTCTATAGACACACCCACCAAGGCAACCCAGATTTCGTCAAATTAGCTGAGGCCATGGGTCTCAAAGCCCTTCGTGTGTCAAAACCAGAGGAGCTTAGAGATAGCATGACATCTTTCTTGGAATACAATGATGGCCCAATCCTGATGGAGGTTATCACAGACAAGAAGATCCCCGTCTTGCCTATGGTTCCCGGTGGAAAGGCTCTCCACGAGTTCCTTGTTTACGACTCTGCCAAGGAAGCAGAGAGACGTGCCGTCATGAAGAAGAGATCCGGCCATTAATTCTCTGCCCTTTTTCTCATTTTCTGAGGAGCGTTGTTGTAATAATGTTCATATTATGCGGCCTTTTCCTTTTGTAATGTCCTGTTATGAAAAAAAGTTCTTATCTTCGAGCCTATAGGATGGGATTTCGATGGAGGCTCGAATTTGAGTGTGTATACTTCAGATGGGTTTTATTTTCCCTTGGGCGAATGGGGCGTATGCATGTATTGTACTGATTGTTTATGGAGCTGATGCATTGTTGATTGCATAATGAAGTAGAATTCAGGCACAGACGATTGGAACGGTCCAATAATATAAAAAAATCACTCCAAACTCTACTTAAATAGTTGTTCGAAGTGAATCATTAATCGATTAATCGTGCTTTCTAGTACAGTAAATATAAGGTATGGACTTAAGTACTAAGCTTAAGCTAAATCGATATACATACTTGCTTTCTAGCCTGTACAGCTGTGCACATATATATATCATATTCATACCTAGCCTCGAGTCACCTCTCTCCACCCCAGTACATCAAAGAATCTAGCCAATCGGGAGGGGCTTTACGGATGACCGGGAACACAATATATCGATCCTTGGCAATGAGGCTCAAGCCAAAGCACTCCTAGCGGGAAGACCTGGATCCAGCTGAATCACCGACCCTGTACATATGCCGGTTGGTTCGTAGAACTTGCAATGAGATAGTCTTAGATATGGCTGTAGAATACTATCCTGGACAAATGTCATAGTATCAATATCAATGGAGATAGATGATATCGTATCAAAACACTGGAAAGAACTTCAATTCCGCTTCACCAGATGAAGGGGCATCTATATGCATATAAAGCTTCTATTTTCTTTTAATATGTGGAACATTTCAAATGCCATTATACACAATTGACACACCAGCTATCCTCTTCCCTTCCATCATCACCCTGGGTTTTTCAAATATGTACAAACCGCTTTTATCTTATCAAACCTTCAATAGCTCACATCGCGCTTTCAACATTTCAATGATGTGCTGGCTTCTCCTCCGCAAATGCGGCTTCCTCGTCAAACCAATCGTCGGAATTCTTCACTGGAACGGCACCCTCAGCAGCAGCGGCAGCATCCGGAACACCAGACTCGGTCTCAACAACCTGGGCCTGGTAGGCAGAGATATCGGACGTCAAAGAAGCTTCACCGAGATCTGGGATGCTGGCAGTAGCTGGGACTTTCCAGACACGGACTTGGCCTTCGTGATCGTTAGCCTTTGGAGGAGTAGGCTTGTAGGATTTGAGTTCGCGGAGGTAGAGGTCTTGGACGATATCGGCTATAGAGTGGCGGGGTTAGTACGAGGTTAATATCGGGATTACAAGGGTTTCAAGAAACACTGTCACGGAACCCCGTAATTGAAGGGATAGAATAAATGAACTAACATCGTCTAGATGCAGAAACAGCGAATGTCCTGGTCTGGCTTTGAAGGGCGGCAGAAGCGCGAGGGAGGATAGACCTCTACAAGAGATATTGACGTTAGCAGATTTGATTCAAGACGCCCAATTGAAGATCGGAATAATGGCCATACCGAAGCCCGTAATGCGAACGACATGTTGAAGGTATTGAGGAAGAGAGGAGAGGAGAAGATGCGTTCCTGCGGGTGGTTGAAGGTCGAGATGAGGTTGGTTATGCGGGTCAACTGACGACAGGCATTGGTACTACAGACTCGGTCGTCCATCGGACTCACAATTTTGCAGCCGAACGCTGGTACCCAGAGCTACCCAGTGAAACACGCGAATTTTACAGCACTAATAATTTGGCAGAGCCGCAACACGGAAAATTTGTCTGCTATTATTAGTCATTCCCCTGTCCATAAACAACCCTCGAGCATCATCGCTGCACGAACCTCAAACCATCTCACTTACACCTCACAACTCACGCCTCACTACCACCATCACCATCATCCCAACCACCGAAGCCATCGAGTATCGCCCCCCGCTTTGATAGCAGAAGCTCTAATACTCATCTCGAACCCATACAAAAGCCTCCCGACGGAATAGCAACGTCCTCGAGTTTGGATCCTTCCTTGTCTCGATCTCCCGCCTCTGTTATCCCATCACACCAACACCCTTCAGATTGTACTATCTCTACCTGCCCCCGTTTTCAGCCTCTCTTACCCTCTCAATCTGTTGAATCCCGACGGATTACTCGAGAGAACAGACAAAACGGCTTGGTGGACACCTTCATTGGTTTCTGTAGCACAGATCTAAAGTCACGGGAGTCAAAAACCACCTCGCTTCTCACGACATCGACGCGATTCTAGCACACGCTCTGAATTACGACTATTCTTCTAGATTCTAATACGTTTGCCTATTACTAACAAAGGCAATTTCAAAAGGTACTATGACCCTGTACTCACTTGATGTGTGCTTCAGGTGGCCAGGGAAAGTTTTGTTACAAACAAGGCTGACACTTCTCAGAAACTGAAGAACTGAGCCAGTTCCGACGCGTGCAACCCGCAAGGATCGTCCGTTTTCGTTGCAATCCCACCCAACCTTCCAACAAGAACGTCTGGGATTTCTCTAGACAAAACATAAGCCCATCATGATGTCAGCTATCGCCCCACCGTATGTCCAAAATAATGGCTTGGTCAAACCTGGGGTCCCAGCTTCCGATCGTCCGTTCGAAAAGAACTTGAACATTCACGTAATCTGTAAAGATTGTAAGGAATTCCCTCCGAATCTTGTGGAAGAATTCTCTTCCGGAGATATAGTGTGTGGCTCGTGCGGTTTGGTGCTCGGAGACCGCACTATTGACACCCGATCGGAATGGCGAACATTCTCGAACGACGACCAGGGTAACGATGATCCCTCTCGTGTTGGTGATAGTGCCAACCCTCTCCTCAACGGTAACCAGCTAGACACTGGTATAAGCTTTTCAGATGGTGGAAGTGGACGTGCCCGCGACCTCCATCGTGCCCAGAACAAAGTCACGCACGACAAGTCAACTAAGAGCTTGTTGGCTGCTTACAAAGAGATTGGTGCCTTCTGCGATTCTACTAACCTCCAGAAGAACGTAGCCGATACTGCGAAGCAGCTCTACAAGTCTGTTGACGATGCCAAAGCCTTCAAAGGTAAACCACAAGAGGTTATCATTGCAGGGTGCATCTTCATCGCTTGCCGAAAGTGCAACGTTCCACGTACCTTCCGTGAAATTTTCGCGATTACCAAAGTTCCAAAGAAAGAAATCGGACGAGTCTTCAAGGCCCTCGAGAAATTCTTCTCGCAACAGGGCGAAGCTACTGTGGCAGAAATCGTCAGCGGCGGTGGTATCGCCAATGAGAATGCCGGTTACACTTCTACCACCTCGACTAAGGCACATGACCTGATGATCCGTTTCTGTAACAACTTGGGTCTTACGCACAACCTCATCTACATCTCGCAGGAGCTTGCAGAACGTGCCGCTCAGAAGGGAACACTTGCCGGAAGATCTCCAATTTCGTCCGCTGCTGCATGTATCTACATGATATCACATCTCATGCGTCAACCCAAGAGTGCAAAGGAGATATCGGCGGTTGCTGGTGTTAGCGATGGCACTATCAAGACCGCATATAAGTTGCTCTACAACGAACGCACCGCCTTGGTCGACCCCAAGTGGATCGAAAACGGCAAGGGTGACATCGGCCTCCTTCCGTCGTCCTAGAGGAAACACGCGAAGAATCATGGCGATGTTGAGACCTCATCAACTAAGGAGTCGGCTGAAACACAAGAGAAACACAAGGAGCCGGCTCAAGCACAAGAGAAAACCAAGGAGTCTCAAGCACGAGAGAAAACCGAGGAGTCAACTCAAATAGAAGAGAAAACCAAGGAGTCAGCTCAAGCACAAGAGAAAACCGAAGAATCAACTCAAGCACAAGATAAAATCGAGGACTCGACTCAAGCACAAGATAAAATCGAGGACTCGACTCAAGCAGAAGAGAAAACCAAGGAGTCGACTCAGAGAAGAAAGAAAATCAAGATGTCAACTCAAGCAGAAGAGAAAACTAAGGAGTCGGCTCAAACACAAGAGAAATCTAAGGAGTCGACTCAAACACAAGAGAGTACAGCAAAAGAGGGAACGCCGGATGTGGGTACGCAAAAGGAGAAATATTTCACTAAGGAGCAGTTAGAACACGGAGCAGCTCAGATCGAGAAGATGAAATTGGCCCTCAAACAAGTGAAGCTGAGCGGAAATCCGACATTACTAAAGGATCTTGAAAGAAGGCTCAGGGATCTCCGCTCGGCATACAACAGGGCCAAGGCCAAGTCCATTGCTAGACTGAAGCAGACCGATACCCCTTCTACGTCAACCTGAGTACCTCGGAAAACCTTTCTTCCCAATAGCAGCTCCCCCAAACCTGTTTTCGCCCGTCCAAAGTTTTCTTTACGCCAGTCCTCACTCTTCAACCTCGGCATGGCACTCCTCCGGATTATATATTGTTACTTCTGGTATTTCCCCCCTCGGACCGCCCTTTGTTTTCCTTGCGCAGAATAGTTTATAACCCTCAACAACCAATAATACAATTCGGACCTTTTCCACTTTTCGCCCTTCCTTTCCCAGGTTTTCATTACAGTCTGCTTTATTTTCCAAAACTTTTTTTTAGATCAAATACCCTTCCCGCCACCAGTGTCTTATTAATATAGCATCTCCCATAGATCGCACTAGAAGCTGCCTCTTGTCTATTCTTGTTAATTTTCAATGTTCTTATGTATCTTTTTTTCTTCTTTTTTTATCCTGGTACACTAAAATGGGATCGGGTTTCCATGCTTCTGTCTCTTTGCTTTCGTTCTTCCATAACCTTTTTTCCCTCCTTTTCCCCTCTCCCTTCCCTACTTCGTCCCTGCAAATTAGCGATTCGTTCTGCTTGTTTAGTCTGTCTATTCTCTGTAGTTTCTTACATTATCACTTTCAAGGTAAGTATTGACCAATTGGTCGTACAGATATATATATAAAAAAGAAAGAGTCGGAAAGTTGAAGGGGGTTGGTACCAAGGTGTGGGCTGATACGGGGGCAGGGGCGATAGATTTGATATCAGCATGGAGTGGAACATTCTGCACTCGGTCCATTTAGACTCGATGTAGTAGAAGAGGGTGCTGGTTTTATGGCTTCGGTTTTTATACTTATGGGGTCTGCGGCATGGACATCATACTAAAAGGTCGCGCACCCGCTTGCATCTTATATAGCTAGTGCGCCGTGAGATGTGTCTTTTGAAGCTTTTTCCCTACCCCCATTACGAAAATACAATTTTACAAAAAAAGAAGAAAAGGGAATCCTAAAAAAAATATAAAGATTGACCACGATAACTTCTGCTTGTGCCTGTCTTTTTCTCTGCTGTGGTGTAGTCCTGATGTTACTACTTCTTCGTGTGCACGCGCTAGCTAAAGAAGTAGTTAAGGATCCTATACATGTCAAGATAGAGAATTGAAATGCAGTCGTTATTGACAATATTGCTTCTCTCGATTATAATTATTCGCTATTCGTGATTTGTCTTCCACGATCTAAAGCAAATGATAAAACTTTTGACTATAATACATAAAATAAATTAAATAGACATCCGCTGCGCTAATCCATGTCCATCTCGTCATCCGAATCTTCATTATTAGCACCATCATCCATTCCCTCTCCAACCGGCGTAGGATTATTCTGACCGATGACCGGCGTAGCCTGATGAACATCCAAACATACATCTTCAACCCTCACAAGCCCACCTCCGGTTCCAGCGGCCGCCCAAGTCCCATATCCCAAATTATTATTCCATCCCACCTTCGTAATATTGGTATGGTACGTATAAAACGGCAATCCAACAGCAACCCTATTCCGATGAACCACCATCTCCGGTTTGAACCCATCCAACATTCTATACATTCCCGTGGTAGTCGCGTATTCCAATTGAAACCAAACCTGCTGCATAGCCTGACATTTCGAGTAAAAATACTTTCTTACCAGATTTGCTATTCTTACTTTTCCGTCTCTACCGCCGTTTAGGAGGAAAGGGTGGAGTCCCGTTCCGCAACCTGTCGATGCGGCTATTGTATCCCCTGGGTTGTTAGAACAGAGGAATCCGCCGGATTTTTTGGCCTTGCGGATTCCCATGCATAGAACGCCTGAGAGGTCCTCCGGGTAACAAAGTGATTGGGCCATTTCGCACCAGGCTACTGGTGTAGACATTGCTACTGTTCTGGTTCTATGGGAGAGGGTGTTGGAGATGCCTGGTTCGCGGATATCGTGCATGTTGAAGCTTCCGTCCATGGAGTAGGTGGCAACCATGTCCGGAAAACTGGGGGCTAAAGAACAAATCGAGCAGATGTAGCTAGCGGCGATGTAGTGGTATGATTTTGGGAGGTGTTCTCTGCCTGGGAGGGTTATGTTTAGATCATAGATTGCGACTGAACCGTTTGCACAGCCGAATGCGAGGGTATGGTGGTTTATCCAAGTGAAAACTGAGAAGAGGGTGTCGGCTAGATAGAGTGTTTGCATGGGTTCCGTGAGTTTGTAGACTGGAGCAATTGAAGGAGATGTTGATGGAGAATGCTCTTTGGCTTCGATGAGACGGGCGTGGCCATCTTCGAAGAGGGCCATGAAATGGCCGATGATACCCTCTTCTCTGACCGGGGCATTCCCAGGACGCCATTTGATCTCTATTGGAGCGCCCCAGTCTGTGAGGAGGGTGTGATCAAGAGTCGGAGGGGGCTTGGGTGTAGTGTTCGGTTTCGATATCGGGATACGCCAGATTTGGATCTGGGAAGGGCATACGCAGGGTGCAAAGCCTGGTGGTAATTCCTTAACCGCCGGCTTTGCTTCCTGAAACTTTGTCCCTACCGCAAGGAATTGGTTGTCGCGGCCGTCTTGTTGAGTGGCCCAGTCCAGAGATTGAATTTCGTTGCCGCAGTTGATAACCCATCCATTCTTACCGTGGAATAAGTCGGGTGATGTTAGGCTGACCGATTCGTGCATCTTCAAGTGGAACTTCTTTTGCTGCCCGGATTTCGTGAACGGGCCTAAGAGGAGCGTCAATGGCTTCTTAGGGACTTGCCAATAATACTTCGCGATTTCATCGGCATCTGAAACCCTATTAAGCAAAATAGTGCTTTGAAAGGGCCTCATTCTTTCGATATAGACGCCTTTAGCAAGCTCTCGTGCTTCTTTCTCGGGATCAAAATCTAGGACTTTGCCGACATTTGCTCGGGCCGGAGCGGATATGTCGTAGAGGAATGGTCTAGCTATTTCCTTCCTTTTGAGTGCCATTGGATCAACTTCATGGTCGCCCCAGTACGAGATATCTTTCATTCGTCGAATCATTCGCCTATGAAGAGCAACTGGTGTATTGATGCCCTTGAGTTTTTTCTGCTTGGCGGTTTGGCGCTTCTTTATAGGAGTTGAAGGGTCTGTCCCTTCATCTTCTTCATCAGATGCCTCTTCTTCATCATCCGGGTCCGCTTCATCTAGTGACATTTCATCGGGATCTTCGCCATCAGCCTCTTCTGGTGCATCCCCTTCATCTGAATCGAATGCTTTAGAGGCCCTCCTCGTGGCTTTTGCGGATGCCTTTGTAGAGGCTTTTGTCGGGGCTTTTGGGGATGCCTTCGTGGTAGTTTTCGTAGCGGCCCTTGGGGGTGCTTCCGTAGCAGCCTTTGTAGGAGCTTTCTTTGGCGCCTTGGGCTTTGCTCTTCTGGATTTCGGTGTAGCTTTGGCTCGACTCGGAGGCTGGAACTTATCAGAGCTCTCGAGGGCGTCAAACTCGGCTATAAGTCGTCTTTCGCGACGCGACTCTTCAGATTCATCGGAATCGGGGGCTAGAACGATTGATTTTCGCTTGATAACAGCTTGTCTTTTGGGTCTCGATGGTGTCGTAACAGCTGATGAAGCTTCGGCAGCTTCTCCATTAGCTTGATGGGTCACCATTATGTCGTGTATGAGTTATTGAAGGTTCAATTGAGAGCTCTGTCTGCTTTGTTTCGTCTGAATCTATTGCAGATGCTGGTGGATGAACTAAACATGATATTGATGTTATCGAAATGATTGAAGTCGCTGGTTTTTCCCACGAAGCTAAACTGAAAACGTCGATATTCCCATACACCCTAGTAAGTAAGGAAGTCGTAGGTGTGTTTTGGGTATGTACTCGAGTACTAGTGTCGCTTCTACCAGGCCTGGTGCCTCTGCTAGTGTTAGCTCGATGTCGGATGGTTTGATGTTGAAGGTTGAAGTCAGGATAAGAATAGTTTGTGGTGGATATCGGACGACTGCCCTTGCATGAGCTAGCGCGGTCGTTGACACCCGCGGCAAATCACAGACAAGACCCCCAACCTCCCAGAACAAGCAGCAAGCTTGATCCAAGAAAACATCGCCAACAAACACCATACAGTCGCTCAGAGCCTCACCAACGTGTACAGCTCATTTATCTCAAAAACATACGAAGCTTTCGCATCCAGGAGACAATACATCCTCTCACACGTCGATCATCGAAGCAGGTCGTCTTCTACTACATTAACGCGCCGAAAATAAACCCCACGCTTACATCACATCGCAGTCGACATAACACTAGCCCTCGTTGTGCGCTGTCCGACGTTCAAGACATACACGAACAATCACGCATTCGCCACATACACACACACGATGTCGCATCTACAAGCACAACGTTCAGGAGCCCGGAGGGCTAATTCTGGAGCCCCTGAATCCGATACGGATGCTGGAAGGCTCTCAGACTCTACTCTCCTTAACGAAGAAAGCTCAGCCGAAGAACCCGGTCTATTGATCCCACTCAAAAGACAAGCATCTATCCCCGAGTACGACGAAGATGAGAAATGTTGGATATGCTTCGAATCACGAAAGGATGAAGAATCTTCTCCTTCTACACATGGTGTTTGGAGGAAACCATGCAAATGTGCACTCACAGCACATGAAGGGTGTTTGTTGGACTGGATATCGGATATGGAAAAGACACCCTCGAGGATGAACAAGGCGATACAGTGCCCTCAATGCAAGTCAAATATTGTATTGAGGCAGGAGAGGAGCGCGATGGTTGACCTGGGCAGAATGGCTGAGAAGCTCGTCAGGCAGACGAACTCGATAGCCATCTTTGCCGGTCTTGGCTCAGCCTTCTTTGTTACATGCACGGTATACGGTACGAAACCATCACAATATAACAGTTAGGGCTTGAACTATGAAGCTAACGGTTTATAGGTGTCAACGCGATATACTTGATATGCGGTACCAAAGAAGCAAATGCCATAATTCTGGGTTCCAACGGCCGTGATTTCGAGTGGACATGGCGCCTTGCAACGGGTTTGCCGGTGCTGCCTATAGTCCTCATAATTTCGAGGACGAGGCTGCTAGATGCCACTCTACCAATACTTCCCCTTATCTACTTCTGTCGAGATGAGCCGTTCTACCTCACCTTGCCCCCCTCCCCGGCGATTACTCTAGCCCTATTGCCCTATGCAAGAGCTTTATACGAAAGCGTATACAACAAGTTCCTGCTACCATACGACAAGAAGTGGACAGCAGAGATCGGTCCAACAGCTGCTACGCAAGGAGCCGAGGAAGATAATGTTGGATTAGAAATCCAAGTCCGAGATGTCGATGGCAACCAAGCTGCAAACGGTAATCTGGATGCAGGCGCAGGAGAAGAAGAAGGTGCTGTTGCTGCTGACCAGCCCGATGCCTGGAGGGTAGAGAGGGAATTAGTTTTGGGACCAGAAACTGCCAATCTTGTCGTTGGAGCGCTGTTATTTCCAGGCGTTGTTGCAGCAGCAGGCGGTGTGCTCGGCAAGATTCCGTTTCTTCGCAAGATGCTCCCGGAAAGATTTCATCGAAACATCTTGGGCGGTTGCCTCTTCGTTCTGATTAAGGTAATCCTCCCAAAAAGAAGAAGAAAACTGAATCAGTTCCAAAGTCCAACGGGCTATGCTAACTTTTACTGGGCATGTTGGTAGGATATATTCACGTTGTATTACAAGTATAAGCGCGCGAAGCAACGTCGAAGCCGTGAAATCTTGAACTACCAAAAGCGGGCAGTCCGTCGGGATGGCAATGCACCAACTGCACATCGAAGATAGACCTTCAGCTACCTTTCTCCTTCTGTCGCATTCGCTCAACTGTTTCGGATTTTGTTATTCAACTCACACGGCATCGGGTAGGGTATGTACACAAAAATCGGCGTTCAGAGACGTATCACTCGGGAACCTATATGCGTTTTGTTTGCTTGTTGCTTCCTCTCAACTCTGGATGTTGGAATGTTTACAGGGCGTAAGTGGACTGTTTGCAGCTTTTTTTTGTTTTGTCTTATTTTTTATTTTTTTTCCTTCTCGGTTTCAATCATTGAATGGTTGTTATAACTTGTACAGATAGCTGTCTAGCAGAGCTCTAGGAGGTTGAACCAATAGAAAAGAAGGAAGATGGGAATATTTCCACCCCTGTCTTTAGACATCTCCAACATCTTTTGGAGATATACGACACGACATGATAACCTTTTGCTCATATATTGTACCTTTTTGGCCTCCGGATGGTAATTCGGTTCGAGGGCGTTTTTGATGCACTTGTCATGGAGCTCCTCCCCTCGCCTATGACTAGCTTACCAATATTGCGGCTCTCGTATAAGGCAGTCATAAGGATTCAGTACTATAGGGAGACTTCATCCTAAAAGGAAAAGGATACACGTTGGGGTTTTTGAGGGGGCTTTTTCTTTTGATATCGTCTAGATTTAGGAGATAGGCGCATGCATGCATTCTTGCGAGGGAATAGAAATAGAAGGGCCGATGTTCCGTGGTGAGACGGAGCGATGACGAAGGAGTGTGTGTGACTTTGGACCATCTACCCCATATGCGATAGAAGTAAAATGTGATCAGGATCAGAGAGTCAAAAATGTTACCCTTCAGCGCGACCAATCCCGATGAGCACGATTGTGAGGGGGTGGGGTACGTGTCTGAATGGTATTTACCGGCGGGATACGACTCGATTTCACGAGAGATAATATATGCCGATACCTCTTTAGTCATCTCACTCGCACGACAATTAAAGAGGGAATATTGAATTATGAATCCACAGAGGATATAGATGCGACAGGCACTATCGGGCTGAGTTAAGACGTCCCATGATGCAACCGTTATATTGAAGATTGCTCAAAAAAAAAATGATGAAGAAAAAAAATATTAATGAGAAGCTATGACCCCATTCAAAGAAACATCGAGAATTGTCCAATCACAGATCAATATCGAACTATGATCTTCCCACCATCACGGTAATCGGGCTTTTATCAGAGCGCTTCCAGGTAATCGGACGGGGCACCAGCGCCGAGGATTCTTGCTCTTTTTAGCCCTCTTTTAACCTTTCTTTTTGGCTGAAACTTCCCCATATGAAGGTGTGCGTGGTATCCACTTCATATCATCTCCACACAGACACAAACATTGACCCACGAGCGCAGGTGACTTGGAGATTCCGCAACCTATCGAAAATGGCGGGACATTTTCCAACAAAGCAGAAAAGCCCCCCTCCTAAAAAAGCTATAGAGCGAAAAAAACAAATAACAAGAACGAAAATAAGGTAGAAAACCGACGAAGGGGGAAAAATGAGTTCCCGTTCGTGTGTATGTATTTGCCAAACCGTCGATGAATATCTTGTCGGGCGGCACGGGTCGTTTTTCACTGGCTGGATAAATTATTCTTGACGTAACCAGAAACCTCTTCAGGGAATAGTTCTTACCCAAGTCACGGGGTTTTGGGAATCTAGAATTAATACGAGGATCAGGTCGGCCCCTTTGGGGGTAAAAAGAATGCAAATCGCTGATACCGCACCTCGGGTTTCCCAAGAAGATGGTTTCTGGGAAATTTCTTTTGGGAGGGGAGCCTATGGGTGAGAAAATAGAAGAAGCCGGAGTAGTTGCCGGCTGTTGTCAGTGGGCCCCATAAGTGCGTTGGGCTGTTGGAAGTTGGAAAATGTACTTCAA
Source organism: Arthrobotrys conoides (assembly GCA_036971725.1). Classification (NCBI taxonomy): domain Eukaryota; kingdom Fungi; phylum Ascomycota; class Orbiliomycetes; order Orbiliales; family Orbiliaceae; genus Arthrobotrys; species Arthrobotrys conoides. Next base: position 1,323,233 of record JAVHJM010000008.1, read on the forward strand.
TTCTAGCTCCTCCTAAAAATTTGCAGCTAGCATATAGTATAAATCAGGCATCCACTTTTCCAACTTCGAGATAGTTAGTATATATTGAGCTATAATTGGTTGGAAATGGGAAACCGAGGCTTCTATGGAAGAATCTAATCGCAAACAGGTATGGCAATGTAATGCCAACATGGCACCTCGAGCACTAAGCTTGTTGAAAAAGAATAAAACAAAAAATTTCAGACACCAGCTGTTTGTGTGACGGACGCAAGGAGCTTGCATGGCCTTTTCGTTTCTCGTCTAAAAACATGTAGGTCCTATGTACGCAGGAGAGGCCGCGTGAGGCTACGGAGGGATATGCGTAAACAAAAATGAGACGGACTGAAGCAAGGGGGGTTAGCAGGAGAATCCCCAATGACCTCAGCGGCTCTCGGTACGGACAAGTACTCTCCGCATAGATCGTACGGTTTTCAGTGACTAAGAGCAGATCGATCTCGGGATTGGAACCCACTGCATATGAGAGCCATATTTCGTATCAGGTATTTTGAGGATCTACCGAAGAAGAAACATGGAGATGCGCATATGCATACTCCGGCTCCGTGTAATCCGCATTCACACGGTTGGACATGTATTTTTGATCCCTTTGAGTCCCCGCGTTTCATGCATCGATATACATAGTATCCTCGATGGGCTATCCTCTTCGACGGGTCAAAGGAGGCTCATATGTCGATTGGCAAGAATTGATCCACTCGTACATGAATGAAGCTTGAGTCGGGAAGCCCGTATTTGCGAGGAGCTGTCCATTAGCTGTGCCAACAGCCGAACTATCCACTCATTGATGTCGATTATCCGTGCATTTAGTATACTTCCGTTGTTATTTCTCCGGTGAGCTGATCCCGATGTCATAGTCATGAGCTTGCAAATGGTTGTGCCACAGCTGTTGGATTTTTTTTCTTCCGTTAAGAATATTAACACTGACCAGCTCGGGAAATGCTTTATTCTTCGGATGTGTCGACCGAATTGAGGAGAAACTGCCGCTTTCGTGTATCTCCGTCAAGCTGTTGGCTGTTAGCGCCTCATAGTCTGACGCCGTCGGTCGTGTGCAGATGGCCATTCGCCAACTGTCCCCGTCCGAGCAAAGAAACACCTTTGGTCTAAGACTATTCAATCTCGCGTAGACTTTTTTTTTTGGCAGCCAGGGTTAGACATGCAGAAGGGAGGGTTTCGTGCGTGTTCAATGGCCTGACTCGGGAAAACTCTGGGCTTGGACGACGTAACTAGTCGACAGGGGGGGGTCATTGGTTGCGCCACAGTTGCAGCTGCAACTGGGAAGAATCTAGACCCTCGCTCCGATTGATGGCGGTGTCCGACGCTCAGGCAGCACCACCTTTTGCTAGTCTCCTCGGACTTAGTACTTCCAGTCCGAGTGCCTCTTCGTGATATGCACGCCAAAATACCCGACCAAGTTAGACGAGTAGCTTTTTCTTTTCTGACTTTGCCAAAGCCAGGTTCATCTGAGTTAAAAAAAAGCGGTCAGCTTGAACGCCATACATGAGAGACTTGCAGATACTTCCTATACTTGTGCAACTTATTGCAAAAGATGCTGCATATCTCGAAATTCAACCCTCATCTAGCTGGTAGTTTTTGACGATTGGCATTCTTGACGACTGCATTCGGGCAAGCTTGAGATCTAACAGAAAGCTTTTTCAACGCCATTCCCCAAGGATGTGCTCGAACCCTTCCCAGGCTAGGTAATTAATAATTTGCATGGGTCATACATAACATCATGAGGGCATGGTTGCAAGGATTCAACAGAAAATTTTTGACATCTGCAGCTAGAAATACGGGTAGATTATCGGTTGTTCACAAGACAAGTTTCGGCTGCGAAGTATGTACGCTGTGGCAGGGTCTTGAGATCTCCAGACAAGCATACGGAGTATACCTATCCAAATTCATGATTATTCTCCCTCGTTTATGCATGGGCAGCCGAGGAGATCATTTTTGGGGGAAGTCTTGCGAGGATGATCCAACAATAGAACAAACTAGACGGCATTCTCAACCGTCGTAGACGGTCATCCGGACGCTGCGGATAGAAAGGAACACCCGATCGGTTCCCTAGATCAGGATCAGGATCTCCCAATCCTCAATAGCATATTTCCAGGAATCTGACTGGTCATCTTCCGCTTAATTCCCGTTTGCTCATGTAAGGGGCAAACGGGAGTAAATCTTTCAACAAAGAAAAATTAAAGATCAAATTGCACACATGACCGACTATCTCGAGGGGAGACGAGCTCGTCGTTTTTTTGGTGTCTCTCAATCCTTACACCGATTTCGAATATGGGCTGAGGAAACGGAACACAATCATGTTAAACGAGGATAAACGTGGGAAAGGCATGCCGTGATTGTTATCAGGGTGGGTCATAGCGTGTGAGACCACGTTTTATGCCCTTACTTCAAGACAAACCTCTTTGAGAGCATTTCTGAGGGAAACGAGGAGGTGCATTTCTTCGATTACCCAGGGATCAGATGATCATGGGCTCTTCGAGACCTCTCTCGCTTCGAATTTGATATGGTAATTCCCATGTAAGGCTACGGGATGCCACACGAAATCGAGATCCACTTTGTAAAACTCTCCTTTCTGTCGCACTTTGGTAATATCGTTTAATTGCTTGACCGAGCTGACCCGAGTGCGAGATGATGATGATGATGATCCAAGTCTTGGGGAGCAAGACATCAAAAGCGAAAAAGCGGCTTATCCGTTAAATGGAATCTCCCAGACACTCATTCTCGGTAAACGCACGGAGGCCGCGAAATAAGCAGTCCACTCGGGTTTGGGAATTTGCCGGCTGGGTTTTCTGCAAATGAACTCCTCAGGAATAATAATAACAGCTCTGTTGGATATTTGGAAGTCTCTAAGTTAGCTCTCTTTCTCTCTCTCTCGTCCGATGCGCTGCAAACGGCGAAGCCCTTGCTGCCTTGGAGTAGCTCCAGGCTTATGCAAAGGAACTCCTCATAATCGAGATGTATATTTTTTCTCAAGGTTTTCATCGAATTGGATCTCTGTCGAATCGAATGATTAAGACCGTAGCTATAGCCTTTCAGGCCAGCTTTTTGTGGCCGACTGTGCCGTTTTGCCCGCAAATTGCGCATATACGGACCTCAAAACGCTTGGGCATTTGCCTTGGCCTCGATAAAATGATATCTGAGGATGAAACTCTGGGTGGAGCCTCTTTGGATCGCAATCGAGCAAAATCCCCACCGTGGACGAAACACAGGTGCCAATGCCGTCCCGATAGCCGAGTAGAGGAAGGCAAGTGAGAGTGCTCACCCTTTGATCTCCGTTGTTTGCTGGCTAGTTTTTGCGAGGGCCAAGTTGGAGTGCATGTGTTAGTTTTGCGATCCGGTCAATGAATTCAGATAGATTGATTGTTTTCAGCAACCGGAGTCGCAATTAATTCGACCAAACGGCTCAATCAACTTCATGCGATGGGCCACTTTGCTGGCAACCCGAGATGTTTCAATTCGATATAGTGGAAACGATCTGCTGGCTCATGCGCCTTTGTGATTGGGCAGGCAAATGACCTCGAGGCGGAGGACAACGCATAGTCACGGCAGGGGACTCGGAGTACTTCGTGTACTTCTTTCCAGAAGTGCGGTACTTCCATACAGACTGGACCACGAGGATACATGTAGCCAGGTGAGGTGCATTAGCATTAGCATGGACTAAACATCAGACCAGCCTGTCTGTGGAATGGAAATGAATGTGCTGGAGATTTCTGGCAAATGAGAGCGATGACCCAACGCTAACGGAACGCTAACCGTAGACAGCAATTATCTTCAAACCCATCTCGTCGGTGTCGGTTGCTCCAATCAGCTATGTCCCCACGGGCTTCCCAGCAAGCGGAAACCGAAAATTCTGGAAAGGAGGTGTGTATGGGTGGGGAAGGGCTTGCCGACGACACCGATGGGGGAAATCCTGATTCGAATTTCCCCAACGTCCATATTCGACAAAACAGCCTGATTTTCTGGTGACTGCTCCGCAGATTGACGTAAAGATTCCCTGCTGCTTCATGGTGGCAAAGAATTGCATTGCTGAAAGAGACCACCTTCATATGACTAAAGCTGAACATCGTCCGATCCTTGGCCAATCAGAGCCCGGCCGCGATGAGCGATAAGGAAACGTGCCCAGGCCTGTCTCTGATTAAAATTGAAGGGATTTTTCTGGAGGAGCGCGCCTCCCAAGAATAAATCCGGTTTAGACCAGCATAAGAAGGAAGGAGGACAGGGACTCCCCGCAAGATGTGGCTTGCACGGACGGAATGGTATCTTGGTGACAGTGCGCAGCCTGGTTAGTGTCTTGAATTCGCAAGATCCAGCATGTGGCTGATATCATTCTTTGCTATTGTTGCCTCTGGATTAACAAGCAAGAAATTTTATGCACTCGTCGAAATCCGGTCCGCCATGTTGGAGAAAGAAACCGATATGTACAGGTGAAGGGAGAAATCTGTACCTTTCTACATGTACATTCATCCATGAATGTATGTAAATGTATGTAAATCGTCAAAGCAGGAGAATCCACTTCAGCACGAGTATCTGGAGATCGGGCTTATTTTCGTGGCTCCAATCGGTTAGCATTCGGTCCTAGCTACTTTTGACATCGCCTAATTGTCAACTGCTGTCTATTATTATCAAAAGCTACTCTATCCTCTCGGCTTTAAGTCCGTGGAAGCGACTTCCCAAATTAACAGCGTGAATAAGGGGAAAAACTTTCTTAACAAGTTGCACATGTGTGGGGTTGAAAAAATAACAATTTCAGGAAGCTCAAAGCCATTATTCATGTATATAACGGTAAGCTATAACGGTATAGGCGACAGCCTATAGGCCAACTGCAATGCCAGGCAAGGAAGACTCTGTTTCGTCTCGGTATGGCAAGTAGCTGTCAGAGCAGCCATTGTCTTGCGGTATGTACCGCTTAGCAAGATTATCAATTGTCTTTCCATGATGGACGAGGCCTGGGCCCCACCAAAGGGATAGGTCCAAGGATCGATCTCGATACTAGCGTAAAGGGTAAAAAGATGCCTAAATACCATCTGCTCGAGTACTTGCTTAGGTATTAATTCCTAGCCTCGAGATCGTCAACTCAGCCCTTGCACCAGCCAGCGGCTGTAGATACTTTTGGCAGCATGTATTGTACAGATGGGTACCTTGCTATCGAGGGAGGATCAAGGTACCTTCTTGAGCTTCTTAGCTTGGTTTTCTCAACCAAATGCACGCAACCTAAATGCAGAAGCGAGATAGTTTATTTTTGTTGGCAGATTGGGGCGAGGACCGTCTAGTTTGCAAATGTTCGCAGATGTACCAGCTAATACTTCCAAATCGTTACCCTGCATGGAAAGTCTGAACGGGTGATATGCTCCAGTCGAACATGCGAAACGGAGCAGAATGGACCTGGGGTATACATGACACTCAGACGAGGGGCGTTTTGCCTCAGAGACGGCCTAGAAGGGAATGGGAATTTAGTATTTCGACATATTGAATCCTATTAAGAGTACATACAATACAAGCAAGTCATTCGACATACATTACATGTTTGTGCCTTCAGACCGAGCGGAGTAAACAATGATTTATCAAGCCATCAAAAAAAAAAAAAAAAAAAAAAAAAAAAAAAAAAAAAAAAAAAGTTTAAGTTAGTAGACAATCGTAAGTTCACGAGTTTTATTAGGGAGCGTACTGTCACAAAAGGGAATATGCGGCTGCTTGGGTCTATCAGATTACGATCTTATGGGCGGCTGTTGCAGTGCCGGTTTTCTGACAGCGAATTCGGATCTGAGCAACGTTATTAGTGATCAGGAGTATGTGAATCGGTCGATCTGATGACGCCCAACTGTTAACCAATGAAGTCCTGGTCCATCGACTGGCCTTCTTAATGATGTTACTCTTATGGTCCGCCAACACACAAATGGAATAGAATGGTGGCTAGTGACTAACCTCAGGCGCAAGAGAAGTTGTTTGGCCTGAGGCAACATTGTCGAGTTACGTAGAGTTACTACAATATGTGTGTCTGTGTGTGTAGGTTGTAAAACACTAGAAGTTTGTCCTCACATGTGATAGTACTGTACTTCCAACGGATAATACTGTACATACTACATACACCGACTTACTGACATACATACATGACTTCGGCGAGAGAAACCAGTCGAGTCCAACCTCATTGCATGCACCAGTTGGTTTTCTGATGGCTTGCTGCAATTCCATGCAAGGTTCTAATGATGCAGCTTGGGCTTAAGAATAACAGCCGCGAGGAAATTCAAAATGCAACAAATAGTATATTAAGCACCAACTATATCATCATTTGATAGTCGGTCTACCATAAGAAAACATAAAAAAATAAAATAAAAAACAATGAGCAAAAGAATGGCCGATATGTCATTCGAATGGCAAAAAGTCAGTATCAAGTGCGCCAAAGAAAGTAGCCTTCCGAGTGGGCCAGGTACTCAACGGTACTCCTATTTCCTTGGCTTTCGCGTCAGCCCGCGTAAGGGCAGGGGTAGGGCCAACCAAGCATACCATTATCCAGGCTGTCGAAGAAAAGCATCCATCGGCACAGACTCCATATCAAGATTTGAAAAACAAATCATGGGGGAATGAAAAGCGACCGCCGATGACCAGCGTGCAAACTGCGCATCTGTTTTTTGTTTTTTTTCCAATTCTCGGTTCTGTAGAGTACTGTTTTCGCCGCTTGAGTACTATGTAGGATACATATCATACTATCCTTCTCCAGTTTGTTCACCCACCGCCGTCACCTGGTACCTTTTTTTCTCGATCTTTCTCGTAAATAAGGATTCGAGGTAACCCTCCTTACTAAATGACGGCAGGAGTACAAATCTGTACCTAGCCGACGCATGGCACTGGGATTTGGAAAAAAAAAAAAAAAAAAAAAAATACAGAGTAGCTACATATTAACTAGCCCAGGCAAAAAAGCAAATCCTTGCCTTTTATTCATCAGTTGCTGTCCTCCTTCACACAGGATTTTTGGCTGCTTGCTGCTAATTTTGCTCAGAAGTGTGTGCACTGAACCCAGTCTAGTCTCTGGGTCGTTTGAGTCGTGTTACTCTCTCGTGGGTCAGGTTCCATCCGTATTTGCTCCGACGAGCCACTCATTTCGTTCCAAATGATATGCAATACATACACGCACATGCATGCGGTCTGAGAAAAAACAGAGCAGGCAGGCTACTGTACAAAGCTGCGGCTTTGGAGACGCATACTCACACACGTACCGACCCTAAGACGAGGGCAGTTCCGGTAGGGACCAAGAAAAATGTCATAGCAATATTTTCTTCTTTGCCATATCGTTAAACCCTCCTTGTTGGAAAGGAAGGGAAAAAAAGAAAATAAGAGAGAAGTGTGTATGGACAAAGTACAGCTTGTAAGCCAAAAGGCCGAAGGGGAAGTATTACACACTCAGGAGGTACCTCTAGGCCTTAGCTGGTGGTAGCTCCTCCAAGAACAGACTCTTTACGTTCACAGAGTACAGCCCCCAGACTAGCCATAATAACTACCAGACCGAGGAGAAGAAGGAGAAGTTAGCTGCTTACATTTCATATCGGTCATAAAGGCACTTTCTCTCAGTCGGGGCAGAGTGGCACACACCCACCGAAATCTTAATCCGTTCAAACTTGGGTTCTTTCCCCCTCGCACTCGTCACACCGCAGAGACAGCCAACAGCCCAGCCAGCGAAGGATAGTATAACAAAAAAAGCAAATTGATGAAAGAAGAAAAGAAGAAAAAGAATAATAGAAAAAGAAAAGAAGAAGTAGAAGAAGTAACAGACTACTCGCAGAGAAAAAGCAAGTGGAACAAGATGCTCTATCATTCGCCCTTTGGTTGACTTCGATAATAGAACTCCCCACCATTAGCCCTTTCCCTCCACACACCCCCTTGCCTGCTCTGTGGTGACGAATAAGAAGAAAGGACCGCGCGCATTGCTTGTACAACTCAGTTCTCCATACTAAAAGCCTATTGAAATACCTCACCGCTTCCAACCTCGATTTTATATATCTTCACTACATTCCCTCTATATACTCAAATATTTCCATACATATTCCATACAAAGCATAACATAATATATATCTTGCCAGATCTTTCTCTTCGACTTGGATTACACTTGCCCGGATGACATTGCAGTAATTCGATCATCATCATCATCATCACCATCATCATCCTTCTTATAATACGATCACCATCATCCCCACCGACACTTTCTCTCTCCGACAACTTATAACTCTCTCTCTTTCTCTCTCTCTATCACTTACTACTACTACTACTACTACTACTACTCACTCACTTACTCACTCACTCATTTATATAATAACATTCAACTCTGTTCAACCTCATCTCAACACATCTCACAACACAAATCATGTCGGACATCTCGTTACCTTCCCAGGTTGCTCTCACCGCCAGACCAGAGGACAGAATAGGCCACCTACTCGCTGGCAGAATAGAACTCACCGGCATCTTGGGTGTTGGTGCATATGGCGTCGTCTACACTGCGGTCGACATCTACACACACATTCCTTATGCCGTCAAGGCTCTATCCAGAGTTGGGCTCGATTCTCGACAGCGCAGGTTCCAGGAACGGGAAATCGCCCTGCATCATCGTGCTAGTGCACATCCAAATGTTGTCAACCTTGTCAAGATCATTACCGATATTGACTGCACTTATGTCATCATCGAGTATTGTCCAGAGGGTGACCTCTTCACAAACATTACCGAACATGGTAACTTCGTAGGCAACGACATCTTGGCCAAGAGGGTCTTCCTTCAACTCTTGGATGCTGTAGAGTACTGCCATTCCTTGGGAATCTACCATCGGGATCTAAAACCAGAGAACATCTTGGTTACCGATAATGGAACCGAAGTTAAGCTCGCAGATTTTGGTCTTGCTACCACAGAACCAATTACCTCTGACTTTGGCTGTGGTTCCACCTTTTACATGTCACCTGGTAAGTAACACTCATGCACATCTGATATATATATATATATATCAACGTCACATGATATACTAACAAAATTCCTTTTTATAGAATGCCAACAGTCTCCGTCTAGAGGATCTGCTTGTTATGCTTCTGCTCCAAATGACATCTGGTCCCTTGGTGTCATCCTCGTCAACCTCACCTGTGGTCGAAACCCATGGAAGCGTGCTTCGCAGAGCGATAGCACTTTCCGAGCTTTCTTGAAGGATCCCGGTTTCCTCAGGACCATCCTTCCATTGTCTGCCGAATTGGACTTGATCCTGCGCAGGATCTTTGAGATCAACCCAGCCAAGAGGATCACTATTCCAGAGCTTCGCTATAGGATCCATCACTGCTCCAGATTCACTACCAACAGCCCACTCGACAGCCCACCACTCAGCGAGACTAACTCTTCTCCAAATATTTCTGTCACCGACATGTTCCAACTCCCACCCCAGGTTTACAACGGACAAGTTCCAATCCCAGCTTCTCTCCGCAATAACAACCATGGCTACTCTTCAAGATCATCTAGCAACTCTTCCGCTGGTACACCAATCACACCATCTGTTGCAGATGAGTACGCACCTCTACCTTTCCAATATAAAAACGCCTGGAGTCCATTCGATGGAGTTAAATATATCGTCGCCCAACCACCAGCACTTCCTCCAAGCATCCAAGCCTGCTAAGAGGGACGCTCTAATAACATTTCAATTCTTTTATAAAATATAACCTTCAAATGATTTCCTAATTTTTCATGAAAATATACGGCTTGGGGAACTATGATTTCTTTTTTTTCTTTTATATCTCAACAATCGCTACAACTTGATACCACTGGAGCTTGCTTGTCTTTTTTTACAACCACATAAAGCATGTATGGAGTTTTTTGGGGATTTATCCGGCTGTTTGTTTTTCTCTCTTATTTCCTATGTCAAACTCATTACCTATGATACCTGTATGATTGGAGGTCATTATTATTCTTAGCAAAAGATGTCATGGTTTTATTTTTTTCGATTACTCTTTGGGGTGGGGTTTACTTTACTACTTTTTGGGGTACTGGAGGGGAGCATCACAATTCAGAATATCAAATTCGATCGTTTACATTTTTTTATATCATTTCAAAACGGGATTCCTTTTCTTTTACATATACAGCTTCTGCTTGTTTTTCAGTGATCCTGGCGCAAGTTTTTTTATTATTATCATTTTACGTCTTTCTGTCAGGAAGAACGGTACATATTTTCCTTCCGGTTTTCCTTCTTCAAAAATGATATCCAAAATATACCGCTTTGCAATTTTTATCTGCCCTGTCAATTCGTTTGGCAAACAAACCAGTCATACTGGCTTCTCTGTCGATTCTTTGTACGTCTATCATCTGCAAACGGCCAGTACTGTTCGCAACTTTTGTTCAAGTTTTTTTTTTTTCTTGAATAAAAAAATATATGGAGGGGGTTTCTCTTTCGATCCTCCTCCTCTTTCTAAAGGATCTATACTATCTATTCCATCTATTCATAGAAATCAAACCAAAACTACAGACTTACTTCTTACTCACAATATGGAACAATCATACTCAAACCTCCCATCCGTGAACGAACGAACACATATGCTTTTTTGCTTCTAGAGCTCCTCAACCTTCTAGTGCGGTTTCCAGCCAAGAGAAAGAAACCATACCAAAAACAACTAAAACAGCCCGCAAGGCGAAGGACCCGGCTGTCAGAAAAAGGTTATAGGGACGACAAAATTGCAAATGAAAAAAACACTCCCCAGTGACTAAAAAAACGTCACTTGTTGTGGCGACAAATGCGACATGTTAATGTACCCCAAGCCAAGGGCAAAAAGGCAAAGAGGCATGGGCTTATCGTTTTATCCCATTGTTCCCGTAGGAGTGTTATGTGAGAGGCGAAACTCGGGCTTTTTTTCTTCGATAGTGTTAATGTTGTTCATGTTATTAAATTCTGTTTGTTTGAAGTTTTCAGCTCTTACAGGCTTTTTTGCAACAAGGCACAGAAACGTGGGAGAAAAGGCTGTTCGTTAGGGTACGTGTAACGGCGCCTCTCGAAGGGTCTAAATTAATTCATCCTATTCCTCTTCTTCTCAGCCTGTTTTTCTGTTGGTTTTGAAAAAAGGGTTTTTTCTTGATCAAATTACGCTTTGTGGAATGAAGGGAGGGCCCCATATTCCAATGTCAACCGGTACTTTTTTGAAGTTTCCAAAAATAAACTTCAGGATAAACCTCAGGGAATGGGGAATATTGAGGAGAATAACTTCCAAGTTGATAAACAAGTCTGGCGCGCATGAAAAAAAAACTCGACAAAATGCAATACCAGGTCGTCTCCTAAATTTAATGACCAAACAACCGCTGTAGCCGGGGTTTGTATGAAGAACCACCCGCCCGCCGGGTATTACATATCCAACCGCATATATTTTGGTTCTATTTCTCTCTATCTCATTTCAAGTATTTTGAGATTATATGATATTTCGTTCGATATCAATTAAATGCCAGTCAGATTTCCCGCCATTCTGTCTTTTTTAAGGTTTTACTTTTTTATGCTGCTTCGTCTCCTCATGCCGCTAAAAGCAGCCATGCTGAACTCAAAAAGAAAGCCCGTAAAAAAGTCAAAAGGGGGTTTATAGATGCTGATTATACATACATAACATAACATCAACATCTGATCATGCGGCAGACCGCGGACGGCATTTCCCAGGTACTTTAATTGAACTTACTTCTTACATCAAGACGTGCATACTTTTTTACCCCATAAAACGACCACAAGCGGAAAGCTAGTTTCCCTTTTCTTCGTTAGTAACTTGAGATTCCACACGCACGTATGGATATGGATTTCGAGCAAGCAAGGTCTCCATCCAACTTTCGCATTGCGTATATCAATCACATACTCCTGAGAGCCGGCCGTCCCCTAAAAAAAAATAAAAAATATATTCAGGAACGGGACCCCAGCTTTTGTTGCATGGCTTAACGTTTGCCTCCCCCTAGATAAGCCAATGAAATGCATGGAACCTAGTGTCTCACCACGCTAAAATCGTAATCGAGAGGATCCAAAGAGCTATAAGACTTTCGCTGTTATAGCTGATCCATGGCCAGAGGGGGGGCGGAATCGTTGAGTTTACCATTCGTAAACCCCCCTCGCGCATATGACTGTAAGAAGATCCTCAAGGGCGAAACTCGAGTACTCTCGATCTTCTACGTAGACTTTTTTTTTTTTTTGGGTAGTATTTGATATTGTGATATTGTATACGTACTAACCAGTTTTAGGCCCTGGGGATTCCTGCCAGCTGCCAGCTGCCGTTGGCTAGCGACGTGTGTGGATGAACAATCTGCAGGAAAGTCTGCCGAAGATCGAGGACTTCGATATGCAATCGTAGAACAGCCGAGTTTATCGAACCGGTGTGCATGCGGCAAGCCAAGCTCGGTCGAACACGCATGCGCAGATGTACGCCTACCAGGCAGTATTTGGCTACTTACGAGGTATAACTGTAGGCAAGTTTTTTTTTTTTTTTTTTGTTTGTTCTCGGATAGCCATGGCCTGGCCCTTAGCTTGGGTTCACGATGATCGGTTTTCCGACTGATCCGGCTATAAACATACTGTTAGAGTTTCGAAAGCAGCCCTCAAAGTTCTATAGATTGTCACTGTTTTTTTTTTTGTTCTTTTATACTTCGTGACTTGGGACACGGTAACTTTTATGTTATGGCCGCGTTCGCCTAGTCAGACGATTTATAAATTTACCAGAGGTTGGTAACACTATCCTTGTTTGAATCGTCTCATGCAAAAACCTTATGTCAGGTTAGATAGTTCGATGCTCGCGGGCTAGATTATATTGTATCCTCTGCTGTTTTTCTATTTGGTCATGGTTCCAAAAAACTCAAAGCTTTGCGATACAGCCGATCTCACTGCCGGGAAAACTTCATGTACGTACATACATGCTATGTGCATACAATGTAAGTAAGTAAGGAAGTCAGTATACTTAATAGCTGTAGGAATTCCGTACGTAGACAGCTTCAGGGGGCTGATATATTCTAGATGCTGCAGGATCTGACCTTGCAGTGTAGATCCTAGTAGATTGAGGAAGGATCCCTCTGACATGGAGCAAGGTCCACCGAACTTATACATTCTTCGCGCACTTACATCAGGTATATATACTGCATAGTATAGATGATAGCATAAATTTGTCGTCTAGGAGGTGTTCGATTGTTCGATGTTGGCTCTTCTCGGCCTGCACAGGCCTGTCTATGTACGTTATAATGACAAAACATGCGTCGGTCTTTGGACCCCACTGTACCGTGTACTGCGTAGTATATACACAGATCCTACCCCTCGCGTGTGTAAGTATATATTATGTATATACATAATGTATGTAGCTTCGATGCACATTCCAACGCCTCGAAGGGGTAATACCCAAAGGGACCGATTTCTTACTCTACTTTGCGAGGCTGCTGTTTAGACCTCCCATGAGACATCATCTGCTCGGATCGATGTGCTACAGCAGGATCTCGAGACGATTACTCTGCACCGCATTGCCTTTTTTTTCGTTCGCCTGCAGCGCGGCGGGGAAAAAAAACGCAATGAATTCAGAAGAACCTTGAATTCCTCCCCCTCCTCCTCCTCCTCTCTCCTTCTTGTCTCGCCACCATGTAGTTAATTAGAGCTTGCACAGGACAGTAAGTTAACCAGAAACTGCCATGTGCGAAATGTAATAACACGGGAAGTTATATGCCTAAGAGGAATTTAACGGTCCCCACTCGTCAATTCTTCTAGGTGGCTTGCCAGGGATGTTTAGTTTTGCGAGAGACATTTTCAGGTACCAGATACCCTTATTTCCACAGCGAATATTACCGGCGAAGAAGTATCCGATCCAGCAGACCTTAAAGTACTTTCGGCTTCTGAAAAAGTGGGTCCGTGCTTGCTTGCTTTGCCTAAGCTTGGCTTGGCCTGCTGGTTTTTTGTTCGAACGTTTTCTGCAACAGCCTTTCTTACTCTTTTTGGTGATATCGTGCCAGCCTCTTACTTCGAAATCCTGCCTGTTAATTCCCCACATGAGGAGGTTCATAAAATAGTAGACTTATTACCCCACCATCTAATACCTAAGCTTACCATGACATGATATCGCGATGTGCTTACCCAATTTCATCTATCTTGCAGCGCTGGCTGCATGCAAAAAAGAGAAGTAGTTCGTTCGGGATGAAAAAGAAGAAGAACAAGCAGGCCTGCCCCCCTTTCCTATCCTGTTCCTATTTGTATATTTCACTCAACATCAAACCTCGCCAATCAATCTAGCCGTCCTGCATATGCCTTGCATATAGGATTGGAATGGGAGACTCAACAAGCTGTTCATGAAGGGAGAAGGGGGGGTTGTTCCGTCTTGAATAGCCCCCCTTTTGTGCATTGCACATACGAGCGGGTCCTTAACTTCTGATCATGATATCAATGACACGACCAGCCAACCAGACGAACATGAAAACCCGAGGCGCGGTTCAAAAGTCAAAGATGGAATCTGTACTCCAGATGTAGCCCATAGATTTTACAGGCCTGCCATGATGGCGTTTCATCCGATCAAAGAACGAAAAAAGTGCCGAATGATCCGCCTTGATGGTTTTGTGGCTTTTTGTCCAAAATTAAAATGCTCTTGACCAATTGGTCGAGCCGTCCTGCTGGTTGGTTGGTTGGTCGGTCGGTTTGGAACGGACTGCAGATGGATCCGCTGTCAACACATCAGTGGACTGAACATGTTACACTCGAGGAACCTTCGATGCCTTCGTTCTGTTTCTCTTCTTCTTCGACGACTTCTACTTCTTCTTCTACCATATGACCCACTTTTGCTAAGTACATTTACTTAGTTCGTATACTATATGTATGCTCACCAGTTTGTGATATCATATGCGGCCACTTAATATCATTGCTCCAAAAGTTCTTAGTCAAGTTGGTTAAGGGCCAAGAGGAGGCCCACAAATCAGCGACACCATTTGCGCCGAATATGCGAACCGAACATGGCTATCAGGACCGAGAAGGGAGTATCCACAACCTGCCCAGCCAGCCGGTCGTTTCCTTTCGACTCCTGGATATCCACTGTCAGACCTTACATATGTTACTAACTTTTGAGATAGTTTACTAATGGTACTAATTAAGTAACCGACAAGGGAAGGTTTTTGGCAAAAGAATTAATGACATGATACGATTGATACTACCCATCGATCTCGGGATATATCCAAAAACGAGTCAAGTACTTGGTTATACGTTAACTAGCGGATACGAATCCACAGGAGGCCGGGCAAAAATCAGTTCTACTGTGTAAGATCACAAGTGAAATCTATTCATTTCATCTGCATTCTAGCCTGGTTTCGTGCCCCTCCCTCCGCCACGTCTTTTCAAGCACACATCTCGATCGCCGCTATCTATTCTATCATGTTCCCACCGATAGACATTAGTGTCTACAAGGGGACAACCCACCTTTTTTTCTCATTTTGCCAATCAACGCAATCATACGGAGGGTACTTACGGCTAATATTGCCCATGTAACTGTCGAAAAAAAGCCTAGCCGATACGAATCTGATACATCACATCACACATCATATCACCAGGCCTGTCCGTTGATCAATAAACGTGAAAAAATACGGCTGCGCTGTCAACTTTTATTCCCATGTGCTGGTTCTCGTCTTGGATATATACATGAAATGCCTATATACAACATTCATTGAACAAGTACCCCCACTGATTCAATTCAAGACTAGACCCTAGCACAGCATTCCATCGGTATAGACGGAAAAGCTAGCTAAGCAAAGCAAGGGCTAATTTATCCCGGAACATGCACCCTTTTGCTTGTCGTGACCACAAATCCGGTATTTTCATTTGGGATCGTCAATACGAAAAGAAATTCAAATGCATGCAAAATCACATTGATCAGAAGTCAGGACTAAAAAAGAGACTTCCCACATGTGGAAGAAAAACCCTTTAGCCTGGCAGAGACCGTGGATCCTTTCGGATATCAGAACCCATGGATAACGGGCTGTCACATACATAGTGCTACATACGCACCTACATATTCCCAAGCCCCATTTATTCGGAATTTATGACAAGCTAGCATCCCTAGAATGTTCGAGCAATACCAAACTTTAAGTTGGTG
This sequence comes from Arthrobotrys conoides, assembly GCA_036971725.1. Lineage (NCBI taxonomy): Eukaryota > Fungi > Ascomycota > Orbiliomycetes > Orbiliales > Orbiliaceae > Arthrobotrys > Arthrobotrys conoides. Next base: position 1,339,354 of record JAVHJM010000008.1, read on the forward strand.
CAGTGGAGCCGATCCATACTCCGTATACGTAGGTCTTGTTTTTTCGAACGAGCTCTTCGAAATATAAGTTTGGGGACTGATTTTATTACATGAACTGTACTCTCAAAGCTAACTGCATACAAGGAACAAGCATGTGAAAGTTCTCTCTTTTGATATTTGAAAAGTATTATCGACGCATATACTATACTACATTTCAGATATTTCAGAAAAGGGAAATTGCAAATCTTTTTGGCTGGTTGGGGTAACGTTGTTTCCGCAATAACATATGCTTTTTAATCGAATTTCCTTTGCTATATTATATTGTTGGCATCTCAAAGATGTCATTATTATTATAATAATGATTAACGAAACTTGTGATATGACTTTTAATACGCATCACACGACTGGCTGAAAATCGCTCTCGATCATTTCAACAAAACAACAGTAATATATGATTATACATAGTAATCTCAAATTCGAGCTGAAAAAATGGTTAAAAGTCGAACTGATTATACGATTCCGTGGAATTGATGACGGAACCAATTACCGAAAAACCCTTACGCCATATACGCCACATACGTGTGCGAAAGTTGAAATCGACCCCGGTTTAGCCCCTCACCGTAAGCTCGTATAACTGCGAACCATATCCCATAATATCCTGGTGTTTCGAAACAACCTCAACCAACGAAAATACATTGCATCGACTTCGAATGGAGGCTTTTATCTTCTCTCTCTCTCTTATGTTGGAATTGATCTTAGTCAACGCTATTAATTAATATAATATTAGGCCGTGATAGGCAACCCAATTTTTTTTTTCAAATAAGCAAGCTTACTTTCCCAATATTTGTAGCAATCATGTTTGTGGTGACTTGGCCAAGCTTCAATTGACACAAAGCTGTGCCTCGTTACTAATGTGATATAGTATGTATAAATGTTATAATGTGCATGTATGTACATGATCGAACGCGCGTTCGAATGTTCGACCGGACGGGGTCAGACGGCTATGGCGAACCAACGAAATATTGAATTTATCACACACACACTGACACTGACACACATCCAACATCTAGAAAAATGTTCCAAGCGAGCTCTAGAATGTTGGTTAGAAGGAAGGCTTGTACATGACATACAGTACATTACATACATGACATAAACATAACAATTTGTACACATCCTTTAACCCGAACGATCTGAGTGAGATTCCTTTTTTTTCCTCAACCGATTATTTGAAAATAGGTGCTAGCTGTGGGGACATACGGTACTTCTGTTGCAATTGGTTTCGTTGACCAATGTTAGTTACTGAAAGGCTGTGCTCAGGGCTGAAGTCGGAATGGTGTTTTGGGGGGTTGGATTATGGATTCATATGTGGGGAAACCAGTAACCTTTTCTCGTTCCCAACCCATAAAATCCGTATACAACGGGTAGACTCCTAAACCCACTAACGTGCATAATCCGTATAAGTTTTCCGAGTACCTCAGTTAGGTGTATTTCTGTAGCCAGGCTAGGCAAGTCGGTAGGCAACTATACCTCCAAATTCTCGGAAACACAGTATCATGTCATGCAAAAAGGATTGTATATCCCCACTATACATGCGAGATGTAGGGGGGTACGGTACTCTTTTTTACCTAAAAGGAAATGTTGTAAGCCTCCCGCCAGGCGGCACTTTGCAGAAAAGAACCCTCTCATGGTTGTCTTTTCTTTTACCATATGTATGTTTGCATACGAAAAATGTGGATACTCTTCTTTTTTCAGCCGCGATTTGCTGTGCTTCCTTCTGTACCTGTGGGATCATGTTCCTAAGAAGGTATCTCCTAATACGGTATGTATCCGCAAGATCAAAATAATTTGAAGAAAGAGAATCAACCAATTGTTTCTAATTATAAAACTCCAAAATCTATAAGCGATGAGACGAAACCGATGAACTGCAGCCTTCTTTTTTCTTCTCCTTTCTTCAAAGGATGCTCAACCCCTTCGCCTCGTCTACCCGAGAATGCCATCCTCGATCATGAGGGAACCCCTACCCGAGATCGTTGCCGATGTCCTCCTGTACGGGATGCCAAATTGTCATCCTCATGGACTGCCTTGGCTTTACTAGGCACTGCAAGGCAACGTCGTGCCGTCTTAAACTTTTCTAAGTCAAACATCCACAGGAAAGATATATATCGAGATCACCGTATATACTTGTTGTTATATAACGTTAAACTTGTATATCCTCGCCATGTGAAAGACATCGTAAGTACATACAGGCATCAAAGTATACGTAGATACTTAACAATATGCAAAAAAACGCTTGTACAGAAGCATCCTCTCAAATGACCTCCCTGCATATAATACATCCTAATACAATCCGAACCATTCATGCCAACATGCTTGAAAGACGTACAAACCCGTCCTAAACCAGCCCATCCTCCTTTTTTTTCGCATTCGTAAGTCAAAAAGGGTTTTAGGACGTGTGATCTAAATTTATTAGAAACAAAAAATACAATACAAAGACAAAAGACAAAAGACAGACTACAAGGCTGCAAGGCGTCTCTCAAACGCAGAACGTCGCCGATAAAACGTCACTATCTATATTCATATTTGCTTAAGCTGTCGTGTACTCACCTTCAGCCCTTGAGTACCTGGGGGCGGATAGCTACCCCAATCCCTGTAGTTTTTCTCATGTTTCGCTTAAAGGAACATGCAGCTATGCAGGTTCGCGTATAAGCCAAACCGAAGAATCCGAAATCCTAAGTTTAGTTAACTCGAACCTAACCTCATGCTCATGTCTGGGAACTATGTGTACTTTTCCTATCCATCGCAGGATCGGAATTCACAAAATTTACAAGGATCTCTATCCGAACTTCTGACTTCCAAGAGTGACTTAATTCCAACAGCATAACTGGATTCCTTGAATTCTCATTCGATAACTAGGGAAGCTGCATGTCTCCATCGATCCCGACTCAAGCTGGAAATATGCCTTGTTGACGTATACCTCACTCGCAATTTTCCAAATTTATAGTAATCATATCAATTAATTAAAAAAACCAACCACTCACAAAGGAACATAACAATCGTAACTTAACCGCTAATCTGCCATCGGTATCACCTACTAGGTAGCTATAGCCCCCCAACTGACCAAGCCAGCTAAGCTAGCTAGCTAACCTGTGCCATGATAGCCAGTTGGGATCAAATAACCCAATTACACGATACGATCGCCTTTGCATCAAAGACAAAAAAGTCAACAAAACCCGACAATTGCAAATTTAGATCATCTTGTTGTTTTTTAATCCTCCTTACCGCCGTCGCCGCCTGAACCCCGTTACTCACGGTGTTACGCAACGAAACGGGGCTATATGCAAAGATTATCAAAAAGCTGAAAATATTGATCGTGCCAGCTCAAAACACCGAAGCTAAGCTAAGCTAAGCTAAGCTAATAGGTAATCAGCTAGGCTTAACCCTAAAACCTCTACCTAACGCCTCCCCCATCCCCAAAAATAAAAGGAAGTGATAATAATAACATAACATAATACACCGGCACGGATATTTCTAGCGGTATAGTACATCCCACATCATCGGTATGGGTACTCCGTAATATACGTATTCATGTACGACAAAGATTATCTTCCGTATGCGCCAGTACCACCACCACCGAGTACCGCATGCACCCCGCTAGCTTTAGGGTGATCATACCGTCTAGGTTAGATATTCTAAGATCAAACTGATCGGCTTTACCGGTTCAACTTAGAGATCGCAAATAATAAAGTCCCCCCAAAAGAAAAAGCCTCCTAGGAGGTTTCGGATCCCTTTTCCGTAAAAGGGCGCGGAGAACCCTTTAACGCACGGGTGGGCGCTTCCCACCCCATTGGCTGCTGCATGAAAAGCGTTAAAGGAAGGGAAAGGAATAATAACAGTAAGAAGTTTAACAGCCAATAGCCTTATGCAGCATAAATAATAGTAATATCTGTGTTATTCCTTTTCCCGCGTGTGCGTCATGATCACGACACAAAAAAGAATTGTCATCCGACATATATCTCTCTGTGTTTTTTGATATCATGATCATCGTCCAACAAAAAAGTTGTTAAAGTTTTTTTTTAACTAACTATTACTAGTTTTTCCGTGCTTTTTTGGAAACTAAAAGAATCCGTTAACCTTAGGGACAACTAAACATCAAACGGACTGCTCCGATTTCCTAAATCCCGAGCATGATTTTCTTTTCCTTCTTTGCTTTCCAAAAACCATGCCGTCGGGTGGAACTGTGCCACTGCTCGGCATATACGTATGCATGACGAGAGATTGAGACTTTGCTAGCTGTGAACGAAAAAAAAAAAAACAACCAAACAACCAAGGAGGTTCCAATAGAACGGTTAGGTAGGTAATGTACCGAAAGGAATCGAAATTCGATCGAAATGGCACAGCTAAAGTTTTAAAGCAACTTTGCTTTAAGCTACCTTACCCACATGCTCATCGCAAAGCTAGCTAACTACAGCAGTATGATCATGAAATTAAACGGCACAGGAAAAGCATAACGCAACTATATGCAAGCAGCAGCCTCAACCCCCATATAACAGAACAACGAAAGCAAGTCAAGGCGATAAGAAAGTAAGCATGTAAGATATAGTATAACATTTTATTTTTTGTGGCTTCCCGCCTCCTTCCTCGATCGTTATCACCAACTGGAACAAAAAAAAGTTAACTGTGCCGTATATAACGATACAAATTTAATAAGTAGTTCAGATAGATTCATAAAAAGAAGAAAATATCTAAAATTAGATCTCGCATTAACGTTCCCCCCCCCTCACAAGTTTCATCGACCAACAACAAAACAAGAATACTACCGTCTCGATAAGCAACTTATTCATGCTAAAACCTCGAATCGAAATCTCAAGATATCGAAGCTGTTGCCCCCTTCTCACATACCGCAAACTAAAAAACCACAAAAACTGCGTTGTGCCCAACAAAACCTCATGCGCAGGTCAAGAAAAAAAAAGAAAACAACGTCTAGATTGCTCCGTCGATCATAGCCAGCCCAACTAACTACCGACTTCTAGGCTGTATCACCCTAACAAACACGGTTACACAGATAAAACCAAATATACAGCCCTCTTTCCATAGCAATAAAAAATATTATCGTAATATCATAATATCATTTAATTTCTGAAACACTTTCCATTCCTGTCTGAGTATACAAGGCGCAGATCCTTTAACCTTGAAAAGCCTTTCCGTTCCTCAAAGATCCACCGCAACCCTCTCAGATCTTAATTATCGTGTTATCGTGACACACACAGAGCGAGATCACGAAAAACACTCTCAACAAAGGAGAGGAAAAAAGAAAGAAAGAAAGAAAGCTGTGGATAGGGAAAGTCATATGGTGTAACAAACACAAACCCTCCTTTCGAACTAAACAGGGTTCAGCCTTCCTTGTTCCCAGGGTCCTAAATCATGAGGCTTTTTTTCTATCTCGATCTGATGTGCCTTTAACTTTTTGCGGACTCGGGCTGCGTTTTACATAATTCCATGGAATGGATTTACGGATACCGGACAGCGCAAGCAAGCAAGTCGAGAGTCCCATGATACCATCCCAACTTTCTAACTGCCTTCCTAAACGAAAACCAAAAACGAATACGAAAGAGAGAGGGTTGGTTGACCACCCTTTGCATATATCAGGTTCTATTGGACCAGTTGAAGCTTTCGTCTAAATTTCATGCAATACGTATCTTTTCTCGTATATCTTAGAAACTACCCCGGCAAGTAATACAAAAAGGCTAGATGTAAAAGGAAATGCAGTCAAAACACAAACCCACTTTTATCCACTCGCTATAATTAGTAATAGAAATCAGAGGAGATCGTGACAAGAAGACTTTATCTCCTGGCATTAAGGAGAACCAGGAGAGACGGCGAGGCTACCCTGCACGACCCGTGCCGTCCTGCAAGCTGTCAGGCGAGCTGAGCGAACCGTATCAGTAACCAACCCGATCGCTGGGTTTCTTCGAAAGTAAAAGCGACACAGAACATTAGTACCCCTGTGTACTTCCAACCCAGAAAAATCCTCTGTACATATGATAAATATTCAAAATAAGATGCAGGACGATATAACGCCATAATCTAAAAAAACGAGGCGCAAAGCTAAGCTTTCAAGGCCTTGTGGATAAACGGGTGTTTGAGAGCTTCGAGTGGAGTAATTCGCTTCTCGGGGTTGAGCTGTAGGCATCGATCGAGCAAATCAATAAATAGATTCAGCTCTTTAATTTCCGCATCTTTCATGCCAGAGGTCGACGCCATGAGCCTCGGTTTAAGCTCTCTGGTTGGTTTGGTAAAATTGATGACTCGAACAACGTCCTGTGACGAAAAAAAACGAAGAGTTAGCGAGATGATTCCTGCGAATGCGACTTACAATTCTGCCAAGTGGCCAGGTCACAGCGAAACTCCAGACGTACCTTGTTCGTTAATTTGTCCTTCTCAACGCTTCTAAAATTCAACATTTCATCGAAGTGCATGGGCGTGAACTGACCCTTCTTGAGCATCTTCTGGCTGAATTTCCCACGGCACTCCATCATGCTCTTCAGCATCTGGTTGTTCGTTCGACCCGTGAACAATATCTTCCCCGTATACAATTCGTAGAGAGTACAACCAACTGACCACATATCCATCGCAAAGTCATAGGGCATCCCTAGAATGACTTCGGGGGCTCGATAGAACCGACTGACCAAGTACGGCGTAATTTCGTTTTCTGACGCATCGGACGCTGAACCCAAGTCGCAAATCTTCAGTATATTTCGGCCGTCATTGACAAGGATATTGTCCGGCTTGATATCGGCGTGAAGAATATTGCATTTCTTAAGCAATGTTAACCCGAGGAAGAGTTGTTGAGCGTATGTCCTAACTGCTCGTAGGTTGATACCGATATCTCTACCAAACTTCTTGAGAACCTCACGCAAATTGATGCTTAAATTCTCAAAGACGAGGCACAAATGCCCTTTGTGGTCGAATGATCGTTCTAGACGAACACAGTGCTTTCGGTCTTCGGGATCGTGAGCTGCGAGCTTCTTCAGGATGTCAATTTCCTTTTGCCCAGCTTTGCGCCTGTTCGAACCATCAATATTAGTATATACTCCTTGAAGATACATATCTAGTGGAATAAACTTACATTGTCTCATTATTCCGGATCAACTTGATGGCGACGAGTCTCTGCGTTTCTGTATCTAGCGCACGCACCACACCAGAAAACATTCCTTTTCCGAGGTTTGCTTGGACGTGATACCTTCCATCAATAAGCTCACCGAGAACCACACGATAGTACCCCTCGAAATCGTCCCAGTCGTCGACCATGTTGAAGTCCATCTTTTTGGCCTGAGCAATAATTGCACCTGCACCTGTTGGATTTACTGCTTTGGCTTTGGTAGGGGCGGGCGCAAACATGTCATCGTCATCACCTTCAGCGAACATGTCGAATTCATCAGCATCCTGTTCGCCATCCTTAGCTGTATCCTCGGACGGTTTTTCGGGCATTAGAATATCGTGACTAGTCTTGACTTCATCATATGCACCTGACGAAATCTCATTCTCCTGCTGATATCGTTTGTCCTTCATACGATCGTCAACGTCTTCATTTGGATCATAGTCCGCAGCAGAAGGGTCGTCCTCGCCTTGAGGCTTGGCCTCGGCGCTATCCTGCTTTTCAATTGAAAACTCGGCCGGGGACTCTTCTCGTGAGGGGGCAAACGGGGAGCCTGTATAATATACTCTTAGAAGATGAGATCCTAAACCGACTTGATGTTTAAACCTACCTGGAGTGAGGGGCGTAGACTCTGCGGGAGTCGGTGTAGCTGGAGTTGGAGTTGGAGTATTGAGTGCTAACGCAGAGACAAGTAGAGGTGTAGCTTGACCTTTGTATTTAGCTTTGATTGCTTCACGACGCTTTCTGCGCTCCTCGAGTATCGCAGCTTCATCAATGGGCTTCTTTGGTTCCTCCATCTCAGTATCTTTTGGTTCATCCTTGACGTTTTCCTTAGATGATGTGCTGCATGTATATTTGATATTAGTATCTGGCAGAATATAGTCATTGCCGAAGGAAACCGACCTTCTAAGTTCACCGGACTCTGCTCTCTCGTTTCTTCTCGACGCGCTAGACGAGTCGGGGGAACCTGTGGTGGCGGCAATTGGCGACCGCTGTCTCCCTGAAGAACCAGTAGTACCTTCTCGTCTTCTAGTTTCAGCATCATTTCTAGTAAATGATTGAGATGGTTTCGCAGAAGAGGACTGTGTTTTTCCTCTTCTATCTCTTTCGCTCACTGGATAATTTCTACCGCTATCTCTATCTCTACCATCCCTATCCCTGCTATCGCGGTCTCTATCCACCTCCTTCCCCCGTCGGTCGTCATACCTACTACCTCGACTATCATAATAAGACCTTCTGTCGTATCGTGATTCGCCATAATAGTTCCTTCGGGAGTCTCGAACTGGAGACCGTGATCGGGATCTACTTCGGGATCTACTCCGTGTCCTAGCGCGTTTTGAAATTGGTGATAACTTCTGAGAATCTCGTATGGAATTCGTGCGTGCCGTAGCCTCAATCGGTCTTGAGAAATCAGGCTGAGTATCCATAGTATCGATATCAGCGTATGAGATTCGCTGCCGTCCCATCATTGTCGGTGGAATTGAGTTTGCCACCGATGGCTTCGACCCATACCGACGATTGTCGACAACGCCGTTCCGTTCGTTACTTCTGGGTCGTTTTCGAGTACCGTTTGGTTCGGTGGATAATGCTCGATCTCCGTTTGATAGACGAGGGTTATTCTTCAAGGACTCGGCTTGATGTTCACTATTTTGTCGGTCAACGCGAGTGTCATCAACGGAAGGCAACGAGTGTGGTGCCTTCTCTACTTTATCTTTGTTGCCGGCATGCATTGCACTGCCCGTATCCATCTGCGTCGTCATCTTGTTTTTGAAATTCCTAATTCTTCAATCTTTCTTTAAGACTAAAGAGAAGAGAGATCAAGGAAGATGAAGCAGGACCGGGGGTGTCCGACTCGGGCTTTGTGTTTCCTTTCGAAGCTTTCCCTTTTTTGATTGATCCAGATAAAGAGCAATGCCGAAGATTGCTCTGTAAAGTGATTTAAGACGAATGAAATTTCGTATCGATTGAATGGTTAGCCAGAGACTTCCGAGATTTTTACACGCAGCAAAAGCAATAAACTTTTTTTGCAGGAGAATTCGTGATGTAGCAGCAACAGCAAGTCCCTACCAGCAAAAGAGCACGTAGACTTGAACCCTTCCCCCCCGCTTTGGAAGTTTATCGTTTAATTGGCAAAGGACCGGAATAATATAGCATCAATATAACAAATAATTTCAGTTGGATGGAAGATGGTTGTCTGTCGATGGAGGGGCGAGAACGAGGAGAGAACACGAGAATAACGAATGGATGAGTCGTCTTTTGTTCGATGGCGTTGAGTTGAGGTTGTGCGTCGATCGTTCTTGGCAGCTGCTTTATTAACAAGCGCCCTCCAACCTCATTCGAATTTCTGTTTTGCCCATCAGCTCTCGCAAAACTTTTTCACCAAACCATCAAATCAACCCACATTTAAATACCCTCGAAGGCTTCGTATAGACAGGATAGAAAGATGTCTGGACGTCAGGGAGGAAAGGCTAAGCCGTTGAAGGCTCCAAAGAAGGATAAGAAGGAACTCGATGAGGTATGATTCATCACATGCCCCTGCCCAGTGATTATAGAGGCTGCAAACCTTTCAAGGAGTTTTCTTACTAACGTATCTTACAGGATGATCTTGCTTTCAAGGAAAAGCAGAAGAAGGGTACGCTTTATAAATGCTATAGAAGGACCTGAAATAACGACAGAAACTGATGTTGTGTGCAGATGCTGCTGAATTGAAAGCGGCACAGGCGAAGTAAGGATATACCCCTCACTTCTTCAAGAACCTTGCTGACGAATGTAACCTGTAGAGCCGGTCAAAAGGGCCCCATGGGTGGTGGCGGTATCAAGAAGTAGGCTCATAACCTCTACACTAGAATACACTTGTCGACATCCATATATATACCCCGATACTAACGATCGATTGTCTCTAGGTCTGGCAAGAAATAAACCATCTATACCCGACATATCCTTTGGTCAAGATATGGCAATGCATTGGAACGACTTGAACGCATGGGCCACTCATTGGTGTTATACGGGGTTTACTGGATTCAGGTTTTAGACATTTACATCATCATCAAATACCAATCATATTCATCTATATACCTCATTTCTACCGCTTTGCCAACTACTACTACTGCGCCGTTATAAAGAAGCCAAAATCTAGTACAATTCTATAAGTACCTTCTGATCTAATCGACGTCCATTATATCCCATGCTGCCTGCTCCCAATACCAATGTTTAGATCTCCAGCACCCAAATCCCATTAACCCACAGTTCAGGGACACTGAACACCATTAGAATGAGCATTATCGAACGACACCACCATCCCCTTCAAATGACACCCCGCACCAACCAGCACCAACATATGAAATATCTGATGACTCGAACCCACAAAATCGAACTTCCCGGGCATCAACCTCTCCGGCACTCTTGCCGCATACAACAAAGCTCCAACCAAATAAGCAGCACCTTCCGCCAACAGCCAACTCATAGCCGACCTCCTCTCCACCTCTTTAATCCCATGTAACTGTATACCATGCAATATGGGAAGCACACCAGAGAGCCCCATGGCCACGAACATTGACGTCCTAACGGGACGATACTTTGGTGTTCTAAAATGCGGGTGGACGGACACTGTGGCGCATGCAATCGCAATCGTGCAGATCTATACGTACTTCAAATTAGCCATCTTCCAACCATTGAAAGTCTCGTGAATGCCATGATTCTTACCATAGTCCAATACCTATCCCTGATAAGCGTCTCGCACTTAAACCCATAGTAAACACTCGGAATAAAACTCCCGGTGATCAACCCTACAATCCCTACATAGTCCAATACATTCCATAACTTTGCCGCTTCATGACTATGATTGCTCACGGTATGGTAAAACGCCGACATACCCAAGCAAAACAGACATCCTATGAAAAAGCTCAGGAAGGCGTAGATATCTCCCGTACTTGCCGATGGATACCGAGGTGATAAAGTCGCATAGAGTATCGAAGATAAGACCCCAAAGAAAATGGCACCGAGGAGGTGACTGTAAATATTCACGGTCTCATTATGCCAATATGATAGCGACTTCAACGATTTCAGATATGATGCTGTCGCTGGACTATATAGCAAGCAATCAGTATAATGCCGTCCACACCGTGCCATAGAGACAATTCCTACCGGTATCCAGATGTGATGAAATGATTATCCCTAAACCCCCACATCATATCAGTCACCCATTAACCTCAACTTCCGTGTACCTATCGACATAAAGATCCTCACCTCTGCCATTCCTCTAACAATCCCGCCCAATCCAGTTAGTATATCGCCTCCCAAATGTGTTGGAACTTGTTGCAACCTACGGAGTTCGTCCCACATGCATGTCAACTTCTCAGCAACCTTCTCGACTACTTCCCGTGTAACCTGCATACGCATGCATTGGAATGCTCATGTTAGTGATGCTTATCGATTTCACGGGAGAGGCCGTTATATAACCCGGTTTTTTTTAAAGATTGATAGGTTGCACTAACCTCAGCAGTTTCGTGAACTACATCGCTTGCAGAGAAATGGTGATGATGAGGATGCTTCTCCTGTTTCGTCTCTCGCCTTCTGACCTCCATGGTGTCTTTAAATATGATAGCTCTGACGTTTATAAAGTACTAAAGTCTTTAAAAGCAAACCAAGAGTAGATGTTGTTACCCAACTTGAGAGATCGGACGAAAAAGTAAAATATTCAGAAATATAAATGGAGAAAAAAAACTGGAGATGGACTCTGCAGTCAATTTAAGTCCTCAAATTCAAGATATCGATCAGACCAGGGACATATCAAAAAAGCTCAAAGCTATAGCATAGCAATCCCCACACATTACATCCCGGAACACCTCACAATCTCAACTGCAACTTCCATCTTTGATTGATTGATTATAAACCCACATGCCACGAATACCTCCAAGAGAAAGAAAAAAAAGCATGTGCTCCATCAACAGATTTCAAACGCGAATCGAAGCCATTGGGCCCTTTTTAAAATGGGAAAAACCATTAACCCCACGCCCCAACAAAAGCGGATAACCTTGAACTTCAAGAAGAAAAAACTCCGAACCAACTAAGAATCTACCTAGAAGGCATGTGATGAATACACCACCATCCCCTGATAATATCCCCAAATCCATGTCAATTCGCCCTACTCATTGCAATCGCTTCTGTCAGCGAAAAGCCTCAGCAAAATTACGCAATTCTAAATTTACTCGGGCTTCGCGTGTTCACCCGCACATGGAATTGAAAGCGAAAGGATAAGCTCTTGAGTGAGTAGGCTTGTACCTGGTTACTGGGAGCAAGCACATGCAATTCAAACCAGGTTACGCTTAAGTTAACTGGTCGCACGAGTACTCTTTCTTCTTCTTCTCGAAGACCTTGGCAGAATCAAGCATCCACGGTCTAGGATCAATGGGGCTCGGATACCGGCTCACAAGAAGCAAATTCAATAGCCCCATCGATCCGAAAGAACCGTTGGGAGCTTGTGTAGCTTCGCCTATACGACGCCACGGAAGGGTGACAGTATCCCGAGCAGAAATATCGGAGCATCTGATAATGGACTTTTATATCATTGAACCAAGTTTCGTATGCATATTACGCAGCTCTCTCGTATACTCAAATTGAAGTAATTGCCTTGGAGGTCTATCTATACCATGGGAACAATCTAATTTTTAAAAAACCTCAAGAAACATCCGTTACCTCTTTGACCGAAGCAACATACGAAGGACATCCCTTTCGAAAATATTTATTTGTCTTTGGTTGACTTAATAAGCTAGCCTAATTCCTAATATGCTTCTCGTTCGCTCGGCGACATAGCTAAAGCGTTCGGTAGGCATGAAACTATTATACATGAATTGCGGTTCCCGAGGTGGAAAAGAGGACATCCCTCATTAGTTTTCCCTGCTCCTACCTGAGTAATTTCCTTTAAAAAAAAGACGAACAAAGTGAAGTGAAGAATCAGTAATAACAAGGTTACACAGTTTTTGAATAGTAGCCGTAGTAATGGTAAGGTTGAATCCTAGTAGAACTCGACCATTGACTACAGTTACAGGAGAGAATCGATTGGGGAAGGGGCAAACTTGTGGAACAATGAAAACTCGATGGCAGGAGCAGTCCCGGGAACCGATAAAAAATATGCTATCACAGCAGTAGAGTAAAGGAAAAAACAGAATCGCCCGATGTCTTGGTTTCATCACAGTGCGAGCAATAAAAGGGATAAAGAAATAAAGGAAAGAGAAAACTTGAAAAGCAGTGTATGAGTTTTGGAAAAATGAAACCTGATAACAACGCTTTGGAAAAAGGGACAAGGAAGGGAAATTAGCAAGGTATTTTAAGTTTGGGTAGACGGATTGTATTGAGTAGAGAGGAGGTCGAGAGAGAATAAGGATTCGAAGTATTCGGAAAGGGTTAAGTGAGAGATATGAGGGATGTCGGGAGGAGAATCGATGTAAGTGTAAAGAATTCGAAAGGAAAGACAGTATGTAGAAAAAGCAGATTCCAGGATCCCAGACTGAACGCCAGAATACCAGAAAAGAATCTCATGAAGGTCGTTAATGCAGAAAAGTAAAGGAGATAGCATCCCTAAACAAAGGAAATAAGAGCCCAGAGAAGTTCGTTGGCCAAGCCGTCAAACCTGTGTCGAGGGTATTCGTGTCTATACACGGGATTTTCCAGCACCGCGGCGGGTGCGAGATGGTGACGAGGCAAACGGGTCATCTGTGCGTGGGACCGAAGCTCCAGACGCCGCCTTGCCACGTTTCTTGGCCGGGGTAGCTTCCGGAGTCGCAGGGCCAGTTGTCGCGTAAGACAACTTGCGCTTGACCGTATTTCTCCCAGCAGATTCCGCGACTCCAAGATCGATCGTCTGGATGCGGCCCAAGGTTTCAGGAGGCGTCATGAAGGCCGTGTCGATGGCAACGTCCTTTTTGACATGACGAGGTGTCTTGGGTTTTTTGACGGAAACTGGAGTGGCGATAGCACGAGACGTAGCAACAGATGTAGAGACAACAGAGGTGGAGACAGACGTAGAAACCTTGGTTTCGGTTTCCTGGAAGCGGACAATGCGGCCGCTGGGCTCTGGAGAATCCTCTCGCTCAGTTTCCTCGTCGTCAGTAGCGAGGGGAGCGAGCGTATCCTCAGGCATAGGGGCTTGAGTCTTTTTCTTGGAAACCTTCGGGTAGTTTGCAAAAAGATTCTTGCGTGGAAGGGGACCGGAGAAGACGGGGCCTTCTTCGAATTTCTTCCACATTCGGCGGCCGCGTCTACAGCACCGATATCAGCACGACACGTTCCTTTGATATACTGAAATATTTTTTTATAGAGGATATACTTACTGGACAACCATCATGCCTTCTTCGTTTGGTTCGGTGAACTCCTCGACGACAGCAACCTTACGGCGCTTTGTTTCCTTTTCATCACCTTTGAAGATGTTGTCCTCGCCGTCACCAATTGCTTCTGGAAGACGAGCGTTAGAATCTTCGAAAATTGCGATGGGGTTATCGGAGCGTTGATCCAAAGAGAATTTAGAGATAAGAGATGCTGCCTTCGCAGACTTTTTTGCAACAGAGACCGGAGTAACAGGCATAACAGCCTTCTTCTTCAGGGGGGTTTGTGGAGCATTTGCTCCGGGGAGACTGCGTCCAACGGACTTGTCTTTTTTTGTAGTGGGGGGAGGGGTTATTCTTTGATCCCGACGCGGGGTCGATGGCTCACCCTTGTGTTTCTGACCAGCTAGCCGGCCGGAACGACGGACTTCATGAGGCTGCTCGTACTTCGCAGGCCAGAGTGGAGCACCGGGGCACTCAATCGGAGAACGCGGGGGTGGGGTAGTTGCCATCGTGCCTGTTGGCCTCTGGCGCGATCTTTAAAATGGTAAATGGGGTTTTGAGGTCGATGGTGACAGAACAGGATGGAGATGAGAGGTTGGTTGTGAAACAGGATGATGAGGAGATGGGAGATGGTCGGGGAGGTGAGAGGAAGAGGGGAGATGGAGGGGAGATGGGGTCGGGAATAAAATAAATATTTTTGACAAGTTTTTTCTTCCTTCAAAGGCTGACACGAGTTGTCCGGATCTCTGGCGCAATTATCTCTGATATTCAACGTATAATCAATAGGGCTTGCCCTGTATTCGTTTGACTCAAGTGGTAGTACGTGTCGGTGAAGTTGTCGACAGGGCTATTGACGATAGTGGGTCCAATAGATGTCGGTGGATCAAAAGCGACAGCGACGATGACGATGACAATTATTGCAGATGAGAAGGCAAGATTACAAAATGCCCCTTTCTTAGACTCAGACAAACAGCCAAAACGACTGACTGACTGTCAAGACTCTATCAGGATTCGATGACAAATTGGATATAGTCCTCTAGGCCCCCCTTGGTATGAAGAGCCTCAGGCGGTCGGAGGTATTGAAGATGGATGGGGGGTAGCGGGAGCGTCGGTAGGTTGTGGTAGTATGAGCGATGAGTGGACGTTGAGGTAGAAACAGCGTTGCGGTGGTTGCTGTGCTGTTGTTGTTTACATTTTCCTGCCCAGAAAGGAAACCATCAAAACAAAATGTGTGTGGCTGGGAGACAACACATCTCTCTTTTCCCTCATCCTCATCGTGCCAGCCTCCCAATTTGTGGCAACGGTCCTGGTCTTGGCGTTGATTCCGCGAACACGGTCTAAACCAAGAGGTTGGCCTCATTGACCAGCGATATGGGTATAACCCTGTAGGATAACGCAATTCTTATGGTTCGTGTCCTGCATATCCTTGGGAGTGGAGATGAGGTGGGGCCACAGGGTGTGCAATACTTTCCATGGGTTCTTTTGCAACTAGGGATGCAAAGTCTAGACGCCATTAGTTATTAGCACTAATATCACTGTATACTGTCTGCTGAACCATATACCTTATGGTATGGTGGAGGAGCATCAAGAGATTTGAGCCACTGGCAGCTTATTATCTTGGACTTGCAGGATATCACTCACTCAACTCCACTCCTGAGTGATAGTCTAGACTTGCAAGCATCTGACAGCTAATCCTACCAAGACAAGAGGCAATGACCACAGAAACCGACCTAGAGAATGGCATTAGATTCAGATACTTTGGTTCCACTGGACTATGCATTCTCGAGGCTCGAAGGGCTAGCAACCGGCAGCTGTTCCATAATGCAACTCATTCGGCGTACTTTGGTATTTCTACCAATTCGGTCTCCATATAGGCTCAAGGCACGGCCGGGTTTTCAATGATCGAGAGTATCTTGGAGCCATCTGAGCAGCAACAGACGTATTTGATGGTTTCATGATCTTATAACTGATGGAATATAGTACCTGCGGATTTCAACCAGGAAGCTCGTCAGTCTTGTCTGCATATTCAATCAAACAACATTGACGGTATTGCTAGGTGTATATTGTCGTATAAGGTTAAGGAGCATGATAAATTCAAGAGCTCTCACTTACCGCCTCAAGCAATACATAAAGACAACTGAAGCCAAGGTATCTCAATACCACAGGGAAAGAACTCCACAAATATGAAATGGAAGCAGCAGATGAAGGTGCGTAGGTGAGATGGAGATGGAGATGAAGAACCATAGGAGAGCTGGATTGGACTTTGTAGGTTAGCTTTAGGGCATGCTTAAAAAAGTCAGATAAGATGCACAGCTTCTAACTGTTTCTGGAATCTCTTGGCATTTTCTATCACTATCGATAAGGACTGGGTCGAAGCCCTGTTACCATGGTTGGTGATCTTGACCTTTCCCAGAACAACAAAACAACAGACCAAACAGAACATGATCGAAAACCATAGGAAGATGTATTCAATAGAGTAGGATATAGTATAGTATAGTATCAATTTTTATCGCCCTATACTTAATGTTTTATAGGGAAATCGACTTCCAGACAAGACATGATACATGGTGTTTTGTAAGAAG
Source organism: Arthrobotrys conoides (assembly GCA_036971725.1). Classification (NCBI taxonomy): domain Eukaryota; kingdom Fungi; phylum Ascomycota; class Orbiliomycetes; order Orbiliales; family Orbiliaceae; genus Arthrobotrys; species Arthrobotrys conoides. The sequence continues at coordinate 1,356,393 of JAVHJM010000008.1, forward strand.
TGCTGGTTAGGCATGATAGGACCATACCGTCCTACGAATTTCATGAACCCATAATACAAATATAGTAATCTATTTACTCCTCACCTGTAAAATCTTACTATATTCTATTCTCGATAACATTCATACGAGTTCAAATGACTGGTAACTTTATACGTGATATCTGTGTTGACAATGTGGTATTTCCAAGCTCTAAACAAGGGTAGCTCGCAAGTTAGTGGCGCGCTCTTTCAACCAATTACTTCGACCAGTTCTCGAACCTGCAGCTCTGTCGCACTGCCAACATGACCGCGAACACCCTCTGAGCTGCCCCTCCAAACCCTCGATAATGGGAATCACACGAGCACCAACTTAATACAAACACACCCAATCCCCAATCCACAATCCTCAACCTAACTTCCACTGTTCCAAAGGGAAAAAAATACACCACCCCGCCCCCACCATGGATCTCGACGACTCCTTCACACGCGAATTGGAGGAATCTTCAATGATGTCCTTTGAAGCTCCCACAGGACATCACGAAGACCTACCGGATCTGGAAATGGATCTAGACCTCGATGATGACGACCATGGAAACATTAAGTCCGAAGAACCTCAGCAAGCCGGGAATCGGTTTAGATCCTCTGTCGCAGACGAAGAAACTCGTGAAGCTGCTTTACGGGCGGAATTGGAATCCGTTAGAAAAGTCAACCGGTTGATCGTTGCAGTTAATCAGAGTTTACAGACGGCCATGGAGAATATGGGGGTATGTATATGATGTGTTTGAAGGTTTTTCTTTGATATATTGGAGGTTGTTATTAAACTAGCCCTTTTATGTAGACGGTAAACCAAGCGGTGGACAATGCCAATTTCCTATTAGACAAATATTCCCAAATACTTTCGCAATCGACACATACGTCTCGCATAATTCTGAATGGACACTGGAAAGGCTCTTCAAACGACGTAGCAGAAATGGAGGAAGAAGCCCAAACACAAGCGCTGGAAGCTGAACGACGGAGGATAGAGGAGGAAGAGGCGGCCATTGCCAGGGAAAGAGAAGCAAGAGCGAGGGAGGCGGCTGCAGCAGCACAGGCAACAGCAGCACCTACTAGAGGTACAAGGGGTGGACGAGGGACTGGAAGAAAGACAACCGGAAATAGGGGGGTTAGCAGTGGCTACGGTCGTCCGCCTTCTACTACGTCTGCCGGAGCATCAGCATCGTCTTCAAGCACGTCTCAAACGACACGAGGTGTCCGGGGCGGATCTGGACCGGCACGTTATGCTGGAAGGTCGGGGTCTGGGATTGGGAGGGGTATTCCTAGGGGTACTAGTAGTACTACGAGAGGTACACGAGGGACCTAGTGGAATGGGTGAATGTGTATAATTTCCTTCTATGACGGTACTCCCTTGTGTTCTACTTTCTAGCCTTCGTCTTGGGTTTTATGGGACACTTTGCACAGGATTGGAGTTCCGGTCGGTCTCTCTGTTGATTTTGTCTACTATAAATATAATATTTCAATTCAAGATAAAATGCATCATGATATCATCATACACAACAAAAACGCCTGCGCCCGCTAAACTATTTAGGTGATAAACCATCTAAAGAAATAGGCCATATGTCGTTGTGTCATCCCCATTTCGTCCAATTATCCTTTTGCTGTGCGCCTTCATTGCTTGGAGCAGCCCACCGACTTGCTGCTAGGCCCGTCGGTGCTTCAACCTTCGGTTTCGGGATTGGGTCAACCTTCGGTTTGACGACTGGCTCCGCTACTTCCCTTTTAACTTCTCCTTTCTCTTCCTTCCTCACATTCAAGTTCTTGCCCTTCGCATCTGGCCTTTTTCTGATGATTATCTTGCCAGCATCCTCCTCCCAGGCAATTGTAAACTCTTCTCTAAGAACCTCCCATTCCCTCCCTGTGCACCCCTCCAAAAATTCAATTTCAACTGCATGATATGCGCTTCCCACACACTTCAAGGCATGTTTCCTAACATCCTTAACTGCTCGATCCATGATCTTACTCTTGTACCCATCCACCGACTTTTTCGTACTCCAGAACAACCAATAATCCCCATCAACCAACGCCCTAATCGCCATATCAACTCTATGATCTCTAACCTTAAACGTCTGCCTAACTTCGTATGCATCGTGATAAGAGTTTGTCGAACAAGCAAGGTGAAGCATCAAATACCCAGCCAACTCATTAATTTCTGGATTCGACAATGGGTTTTGTTTATGAAGAACGTAGAGAAGATGTCGGATTGAGGGGAAATATGATTCTGGGTGTGACATTAGAATCGCAGCACGGGCAATAAAGATATATGCAGTTTTTGCGAAGTCGTCTAGACGGTTAGAGGCTAATAGACCTTCTCTAAGTTTACGCATGTCCATAAGAATGTTTTGAAGAGTTGTCAGATCAGGTTTGGGAGTTGAAGGTTGGGAGGTGGATGTGGAAGAAAGAGGAATGTAGGTGTTATTCGAAGCTATAGACAAGGCTGATAGTTGTTCGTCTAGAGCAGGGACTGACGGGAAAGAGCCGATATGGGTTAAATAGCGGGTTTGGATGGTGTGGAAGAATGATTCTTGGTTTGAATGGTCGGCCAACCTGGCAATGTAGATGTAAGCAGGGTGTATAAGAATACAGGCGAGACAGAAAAGAAATACCTCGTATCCCCTTTGGATGCTAAGCCGTATTCCAGCGGCTTTGAGGTGGTGGTTTTGCTCCAGTCCTTTGTCGACCGGGCCATCCCCGCCTGGGTTATGGACGCCGAGGAGGTGGGGGTCTGGGCCTGCCGTTTGAACATCATGAAAGGTCGATATGGTAAGTTCTTGGGAGAAATGCAGGCTATTCTAGCTCGCCAAAGCTAGTCCGTCGTAACTATCTCATTGTTAGGATACTTCAGCCCGCTGTAGTATGTATGACGAATGATTCGGAAGAGGAATATCCCAGGGCTTGGACGATAATTACCAGGAAAGACAGCGCCACGACTCGAATGCGTTGGAGGTGAGGTTCCCTGCCGATTGTTACCCTGTTCGTGGCTGATTGACGCGACCTGGCAACAACTCCATTGCCCGGGCGCAAGTTAACTTACAACCTGGCTTCACGAGACCCCTTCAATTCGCGACCATCCATTGCATCGACAATCATTACAGATCCCACGAATTACCCCCCCACCACCCGAAGAAAGGTTACCGATATACTCCGAAATGGCCGGCGACAAGTACTCGATAATATTACCCACCTACAACGAGCGAAGCAACTTGCCCATCATCGTTTGGCTGCTCGAGAAGACGTTCACCGAAGCGTACGCTATCCCTGTTCCATCATGTCTCTATCCACCTTCCAACAAATCCCGCCTCCGTTTGCGTAAACTGTGTAACTCCCAAGACATGCATATTTCTATATCTAACATTAAGAGGTTTCCGGTTTATGTAGTAAACTCGATTGGGAAATCATTATTGTCGACGATGCATCGCCGGATGGGACTCAGGAAATCGCGGCCCAGCTGATCAAGACATACGGATCGAATGTTGTCCTGAAGCCAAGAGCTGGAAAGTTGGGTCTGGGAACTGCATATGTTCACGGACTTCAATTCGTTACAGGCAATTATGTTATCATCATGGATGCCGATTTCAGTCATCATGTTCGTATACGATATGAGGCTCATTGTGGTTATACACATAACTGGGACTAACTTTCGATATAGCCCAAATTCATCCCTGAGATGATCGAGGTCCAAAAATCTAAGAACTACGATATTGTCACCGGTACAAGATATGCAGGCGATGGTGGCGTTTACGGCTGGGATTTCAAGAGAAAGCTTGTTAGCAGGGGTGCCAACCTCTTTGCCAGCGTTGTCCTTAGGCCGAATGTGAGCGATTTGACCGGAAGTTTCCGGTTGTACAAGAAGTCCGTTCTGGAGAGTGTTATTAAGAGCACAGAAAGCAAGGGCTACACATTCCAGATGGTTGGTTCAGCCCTATAACACTAACTGACCTGTTGTTGCAGGACACGCAAGCTAATCAGCTATATCACATAGGAAATGATGGTTCGGGCTAGGGCAATGGGTTACTCTGTGGCCGAAGTCCCGATATCATTCGTTGACCGTCTGTACGGTGAAAGCAAACTTGGTGGGGACGAGATAGTCGAATATGCAAAGGGTGTGCTTAACTTATGGCTTAAGGTGTAATTGGATTGGAAATCATTGTAATTCGAATGTTCATTTCGTTAGTCTAGAACGCGTTCGCAGCTGAGGTCCTCAAACATTTATATACATTATATACCGGCTTAGCCGTTCTCGGTGGCCGGGAAATTTGGTGGCCTGATACCGAGTTATCAGTAAACGGGTGCGCCGTGCATGAAGGAGGGATGCTGTTGTCGGTGACTATTGGCGGTGAGTTTCTGGTGAGTTTCTGGTGACTTTTTTTTTGTGATGTTGTTTCCAAACTTCCTCTCAGCTGAACGAAAAGGCCTTATCGGGACAACGGTAGGGCCGTGCTACGTCGGGTGAAGTAACCAATTGGGCCTTGCTGACTACACTAAAATCGCAATTCGGGCCTAGACTAGTGACAAAGCTCCAAATCTTGTGGGTCCTTTTGGAACTTTAGTGGCCTGTTCCAATGCAATGCATGATGATAGCAAGTTTTCAAGTTTGTTGTCCAATTTCAAGAGCCCGGCAGGGCTGGATCTTTGTGCATAGTCAGCCCCCGAGTGCGACTTACTATAGTCGAACTCGAACCGGGGGATATCCGGATAGGAGGCCAGGCCAGGCCGCCATATGCGGATTATATAATGGCTGGGTAAGTCGGTCAGCAAAACTGTTCGTAAGCCAAGCCTCCTCGTTTTATAAGAGACCCTAGATACCTATAGGTTTTCTAAGAAAGCACGCCATCTACACCAATTTTCATTCGTCTCTTTGTTGGATCTTAAGCCCGGGAAGGTGCATTTGCCCTGCATTTGTTGGAATTTTAAAAACGGTACCTTAGTGCGACCATAACCTTATTCTGTTGTTGTTTTTGCCGATATGGAAACAACGAAACCGGAGTCTCAGCGTGGGACTTTAACGGATGTTGAGGCGCTGGCGGATGCGCATTTGATGAACGATACGGTTCAGACTTTGTCGTTTGATTCTTTGACGGTTACGGTTCCCGTTAAAGGTTCTAAAGATGAAAAAAGGATTCTTGATAATGTTAGCGGAATTATTCGCGCTGGTAGGTTTGAAACAAGTGAATCTGAGTTGTTACTGAGGTATCTTGCTAAATATATAATTGAAATCTCATAGGTGAAATGGTTGCCCTTATGGGACCTAGCGGGTCTGGGAAAACCACAATGCTCAATCTTCTCGCTGGCCGAACCCATGGGGTAGCCACGAGTGGAAAGATATTCGTAAATGGCGGCGAACTATCAAAAACGAAGTTTCGGAAAATCAGTAGCTACGTCGAGCAAGAGGACCACCTCATTGGTAGTTTGACTGCACGGGAGACTCTGGATTTCTCTGCAAGACTGGCGCTTTCAAAGTATGTAGAAATAACCATTTAACTTTATATTCTTGGTGGCTAATACGTGTTATAGTTCGATCACTGCTGCAGAACGGAAGCGAAGGATTGATGCCCTCCTCGCGTCATTTGGACTTGTCGGAAACCAGACTACGCTTGTCGGAACCCCTATTCGTCGAGGATTGAGTGGAGGACAAAAGAGGCGACTTGGTGTAGCCAGTTCCTTGATAACTTGTCCAAAGATTCTATTCCTGGACGAGCCTACAAGTGGATTGGACTCGGCTGCCAGTTATGAGGTTATGTCCTATCTAAAGAATGTCTGCAAGTCGAATAAGGTCGGTTCTTGAAGTCTACCTCTTAGTCTGATATATTTTCGTTTTATATATACTGATAATAACGCTGGGGTAGCTCATTGTTATCTGCTCGATCCATCAACCGTCTACATCGACTTTCAACCTCTTCGATTCCCTATATCTCTTGTCGCAAGGGAAGATGTGCTACTCCGGTTCACTCTCAGAGACTCGCGAATACTTTGCTACTATTGGATACGAAATTCCACACTTCTATAATCCAGCAGAATACCTCTTGGACATTATCAACGTCGACTTCGCACAAGATAAACGAGCAGCCTCGGAGCAATTGCAAGTCATTCAATCAAAATGGGATTCCTCGGATAAACTCACGGCTCTCAAAGAACAAATTGTTGAGGCTCAGAACAGCAAGACCGACGTGGTATTAGAGACTCAGGGGAAGACGAGTCAGATTCTGATACCAGTTGTTCTGTTGCATCGAAGCTTTGTTAAGAGTTATCGCGATGTATTTGCGTATGGCGTTCGTATTGCTATGTATATGGGTAAGATTTTATCGCCTTTCAATTTATTTCGATATTTTACTCTATATCCTCCAGGGCTGGGTACGGGACAATTCTATATATATGGAAAGCTAATTGTCGAGTAGGTCTTGCGATCATGATGGGAACAGTTTGGCTTCGATTGTCGACTCACCAGGATTCGATTCAACCGTTCATTAACGCAATTGTAAGTAAACCACTTCTCCGCCCTAACTTCAATGTCCTCACCATTAATGATATATAGTTCTTCGGTTCTGCCTTCATGTCCTTCATGGCCGTCGCATATATTCCCGCATTTCTTGAGGACCGAGCGACCTTCATCAAAGAACGTAATAATGGCCTTTACGGCCCAACTTCCTTCATAATCGCCAACTTCTTCATTGGAGTACCTTATCTCTGTAAGCTTCCTCAGGAGCCATATATATTTTTCCGGGACTAAAACTAACAATCACCAGTCTTAATTGCAATACTATTTTCCATAGTTTCATACTGGCTTTCAAACTTCTACCCCTCCGGAACTGCCTTTTTGTACTGGGTAATGTGGCTATTCCTCGACCTTCTAGCCGCCGAATCACTCGTCGTCTTTGTCTCCTCTCTCTTCCCCATATTCGTCGTCTCCCTCGCTCTCACCGCCTTCCTAAACGGCCTTTGGATGTCAGTCGGCGGCTTCCTCGTCAGCCCTCGTATTCTCAACGTATTCTGGAAATACTGGGCAAGGTATATTGATTACCAATCATACGTCTTCCAAGGTATGATGGTAAACGAATTTTCGAGGAGGAATTATGAATGTGGTGAAGGATGTCATTGTATGTATTCTACACCACTTGAGGATCAGTGTATGATCGATGGGGATGGGGTGTTGGCGGTTTATGGGTATAAGACTGGGAAGAATGGAGAGTGGGCTGGGATATTGGTGGCTATCATTTTTGGGTATAGGCTTTTGAGTTGGCTTGTTTTGAAGCTTAAGAGGACTTAGTAGGGCGGTTGGTTAGAACATTCTTGATGATTGGTGGTTGGGTAACGTTGGGGGTTACAGATGGCGGGGGGATTTTTTTGTGCACGTAAGACTGTAAGATTTGGAGAGTTTGGCATTCTGGCAGTAGTATATTCTCTACTTTGGTACATAATAATTATAATTATAATAATTCATGGTAAATTCACTTATGTTCTACCCCTTAAAGAATTTCCAGCCTTTCGGTAAACCGCTTCCGACCGAAAGCCCAGAACCTAAGGAATGCTCGAGGGCAATATATGCATTTGTATCAATATGGCGTGGAGAAAAAAAAAAATACAACATTCCAGAAAAAGGCAGCTGCGTTTCGACATGACAGCTGAAACATCCGATCTGCCAGCCAGCCAACCTCATGTTATAATGTCCATACGGCACTGTAATAACACGAGCTACGGGCAGATAGATGCATGCTGGCGGGCGTCATGTTGATGGCTTGTGGGTACCTTGATATTAGTTAGGTTCCCCTGCCCTTCCGTGCGCCATACATGGTCTAGATGTCTCGCGCGACGCTAATTGGCCTCGGTCCTAGAGCTCCTTTGACTTAATATATACCTAAATTGTGTATGATGACTCGTTGAAGAGCTATGGGTTTCGGATTTTGCTTCCGGATCCCAGGGAATCCAATTCCTTATAAAGGGTGGAGGAGACCTTCATGAATTCAACGGAGTTAATTAGAATATTTTATATTCGAGCTTGAGGTCTACGAGAAATTTAAAGCCATTCCGGCTTTACCTTACAGATATTTTAAGTGGTTATCACATCAGATTAAACTATCATATTACAAGTATTTGAGCAATCGACGACTATACGCCCAAATTTTATACGTCCTCTCTTTAATTTTATAACGCCCGAATCTGGGATACTGAATGCAATGCGCTTCTCATACTCCCTCCCTATCATCCTCCATTTCCTTATACTATTATCCACACCAGCCGCATCATTAAACCTAAACCCGATCCCATTTCTTAAAAACGCCCTTAACTTTTCATATCCCCCATATATTCTCGTCACAGTCGGTAGAGACGGACGTCCCACGACTGTAACCATCTCTTTCAAAACATTAACACTGGGGAATCAACCGTCTACCTCAAGTACAACAACCACCACCACCTCTGCAACAACTACAACAACAACAGCAATTCAGGAACCCAGCTCGATCAAGCCGATAGATACCGAAATAAGCACCACAAAGACAGATGGGTGCGTTAATTTGACGGTTACAAAAAGAAGAACCGTTACAAAGAACCGTACAGCTATGCTTACAACCACGATCACGGAAACACCAGCTGCTCGTACTCAGACTGTTACGAAATATGTGGCGCGGGTTTCTACTGTGAAAGAATTTAAAACTGTGAGGGTAACTACGACTGTGAAAGAGACCAAGACGGTTACGAAGACTAGGTATATTGATTGGTTTGATGGTGATGATATTGAGACGATTATTGTTACGGAGTGGATAAGAAAGTGAGGCGGGGGAGGGGTATATTCTATTATTGGTTATTGGCGTTAATGTTCGTTTTTGTCTATATTTGCTTGGGATACCTATCTACTTGGCAGGTCTAGGTACGATTGTACGAGACTATGAAGTTATGTATAAATTTAGTTGATGAATTCATGAAATTGGATATATAGTCGATTCAGTATGAATGTTTGTGGTTTTGATATATATAGTGCAACCTTAATGGCAACAGTATATTTAAGCGTCTAGCAACGATACCGATTTCAGGACGAGAATTTGGCCTTCGGAATTATATTAGTCTCGCTCCCAGACTCCAGCTGTCCCCAAGTGCTTTGGAATAAAGTATTTCAATTCAACCTAATTGGAACTGCTTGATATTGCAGTACTTGCAATAACGCACGCTGGTTAATATATACATTTTTTCTAACAACGGCCCAGAATCCGTTGACCGTCAGGCCTCTGATCGCCCTTTGCTTTTTAACGTGCTGGCTAACCCAGGAACTAGTATGTCTCGGTTTGATATTGATTAAAGTTATTTTATATCCATAGAATAGTAGCTGTATTTCCCCTGACATGGTTTAAGTGCATTGCAAGTACATAATATCATTAGGTTCCACTTCATTGAAATATAACATAAATTAGTTGAAACGTATTTTGATATTTCCATGAATGTTTCTAAAAAAATTAAGCTTCCTTCAGTATAACGCTTTCACTGAGTTATCGAGCACGTTTTGTACCATCAAGCAGACGTAAATACTGAGAGTGAGGGCCAGTAGAAATCCCGAGTGTCTACGACTTGATTGAACGCAATGGGAAATACAACAAGCTGGGTGCGTTGCTGCGTTGCTGACGCCAAAATCTCTGTCTCCCCCACAATCATTCGCTCACCATCCTCGGACCACTGCACTTACCAACATTGCAACATTCGAATTCACACTATCTCCAACCGCTAACCCCGGACGGCTTTCCACGACTTCTTGTAGGCAATCGCCGCTACTTCGCAGACTCAAGCTCTCCCGATAGCCGAAGCCAGTAAGATCCCTCGACCTTACGTGTGAAGAGGCAAAGAAAGTAAATATTCCGCCATGACCGCAAGTGACGCTGCGAAGTGCAAGGGCGTAGAGTGCACGAATCCTGCCGGCACGCTACAATGTCCAACATGTTTAAAGCTGGGTATTAAGAACAGTTTCTTCTGTTCGCAAGATTGCTTCAAGAAGAGTTGGGTATGAATACCGCTTCTTAGTCTTTGGAGAGCTTTCAGTTTTGATTCCTTGTCTCAAGAGGACTACTTGCTAACTTCTGGTCACGCTTCATCTTGAAATATCTAGTCCAACCATAAACAAGTCCATAAGACTGCAAGTGAGCAAGAAAATTCCATCCTCCGTACACTTAGAGACCTCCAGAAACCAACACCTTACCCTTCGAACCCAGCTACCGGAACCTACGATCCCTTCCCGACGTACCCATACTCTGGCCCGTTACGTCCAGTCTACCCATTGTCCCCATACCGCTCCGTCCCAGATCATATTCCGAAACCAGACTATGCCGGAGATGGAATCCCAAGATCGGAAGGAATATTCCAGCGGGCCAATAAGATCCAAATACTGGACGAGAAGGGTATTGCAGCAATGAAGGAGGTTTGTAAGCTAGGAAGAGAGATCTTGGATATTGCAGCAGCCGCAGTCAGACCAGGAATTACAACAGATGAAATCGATGAGATCGTACACAAGGCGACGATCGAGAGGAATGTATGCGAAGCCACAGGACTACAGATACGTTTGAAAGGAGCTATTCTGATTGAGATTTGCGCAGGCCTACCCATCACCTTTGAACTACAATAACTTCCCGAAATCGGTATGCACATCAGTCAACGAGTCGATATGTCACGGTATCCCGGATCAAAGGCCTTTGGAAGATGGCGACATCATCAATATCGATATTTCGGCCTACCACAATGGCTACCATGCCGATCTGAACGAGACATACTACGTTGGAGATAAGGCCAAGGCGGATCCCGATACCGTTAGAGTTGTAGAGACCAGCCGAGAGTGTTTGGACAAGGCTATCGAAATTGTTAAGGTACTATTTTGGCTCCCTAAAATGATGGCTTAATATTCTAACATTTGGAACCTATAGCCTGGCATGCTCTTCCGCGAACCAGGAAACGTTATCGAAAAACACGCAAAATCTCGAGGCTGTTCCGTTGTAAAGACTTACTGTGGACACGGCGTAAATACTCTTTTCCACTGCGCACCGAATGTCCCCCACTACGCTAAAAACAAGGCTGTTGGAGCTGCGAAGGCTGGGATGTGCTTCACGATTGAACCAATGATCAACTTGGGTACGTGGAGAGATAAGACGTGGCCGGATAACTGGACCAGTACGACGGCAGATGGATTGAAATCTGCACAGTTTGAACATTGTTTGTTGGTCACGGAGACCGGATGCGAGGTTTTGACAGCAAGGAAGCCGGACTCGCCTGGTGGGCCAATACCGATGCCAACTGCGAACGGGGAGTCTTCAAGTGGGACAGCTGAAAAGCAATAGACCCTTCATTGAGAATCTGGGTGGTGGTTATTAGGTAGATTGACTTGAATGGTAGATTGGGGGTAAGATTCGACTAATGTCGATAAACCTCGAAGAGGAATCCTTTAAGCATTTAGCTACTCATACGAGTTGGGGCCTTAGGGAGTTCTATCTGCTCCCTATGTATATTAACTTAAGCTCTCGATACTGTACTGTTTAAATTTACCGAGCGAGAGAAGAGGAGGGATAGGAAGGAACGCGTAATGTTCAGTTCTGGAGACTTCACTGATTGGAGTCATCGTATGGAGCTCAAATTCGGGGCCCGTCAAACCGAGCGATAAGCTGTCTTATTAGTCATTTCTTAGGAAGTTTCAAGGCGAAGTAAATTTGAATTCCCAGCCGCCGGGCTGGATAATGGGCCGATTGGGGCTGGCCTGGACCACAGAGCATAAGACGGATATAAATGGTTTATTCAGTTTCCCGAGCTTAAACTTTTAGCTCAATTGCCCGGTCTTAGAACTGACCCAGCTGAATGCAAGTCATAGTAGTAGGCAACCCGATATCACGGATTAGCGCTCCTATAATCTAAAGGACCTGGTATCCAGCAGTACCTGGGCCGTAATCTGTACATCTATTTCGTTGTATTCTCTGCTGGTAATTATACCTGCTACGTAGCTTTAGCTTTTGCAACAAGAGCTCGACAATCAGCGGGTACTTTCGGGTAAAATGGACGTGAATTGGTAAGCCATGTGCATCCCTCTCTCGTCCGACTTCTTACCCCGGTTTTTGGCTTTTTGGAACCAGGATCAAGGTGTTTAGCTTCGGTCTCGGAGCACAAATAGGCCCCTGTAGTCGCAGCGGGTCAACCTAGTGGCCATGCGCCGAACCGTATAAAATATACCACTTTGCCCCTCGTTTTACAAGAAAGAATTGAGATAGACTCATAGGGCGTGCATACACTTTCATGACTCGGCAGGGGTTTTTTACATAATCAAAAGCTAATACTAATTCGAAAAGATTAGACTCTCTGGAGCTCTGGATTTGACATACTACGCTAACTTCCGATTCGAATTCGAGGTTATCTTCGGAGCTGCTTAAGCTTACTGTTGTAATTAGCTCTGTTTGCGTTTAAATATCGACTGATCCCGACAAACCAATTTGGTTTTCCTTCCCAATGCAACTACTACCAGAAGACGACAAGATGGGTTCGACCGTGCAGGAATCACTGTCCAAGCGGGCACTTGAAAGCGCTGGCGCCTTTGGCGCGATGGCTGATCTCATGAAGGTATGTATTTGGCTGTAATTAAGGTTCTAGTAATATGAGAGGCCTCGCGGCTAAGCTTGCGAATCGGGAATTTAGATCTTCCAGAATATGTATAATAAAGAGAAGAATCCGAATGGGATGTAAGTTATCTTAACGGAAATCAAGTCTCTCAAATACATAAATCCTTAAAGCTCCCAGGCTAATACAATAATCAATTGGCGTACAGAATTTCGCTGGGGGTTGCGGAGAACAGTCTTATGCATAAAGAGCTCGTAGAATACTACGCAGATAAAGTAAAACCCCGGAATTATAGCTCTTTATCGAGAATAAAGGGAACCTAAGCTGAGACTTTGATATTAGATTAAAATTACACCGTTCGACTTGACATACGGCACAGGCCCTGGTGGCTCAGTTATGTTGAGGGAAGCCCTTGCTTCTCTCTACAACCGCAAATTCTCTCCGACGTTTGAAGTAAAGCCTGAGCATGTGTACACCGCAATTGGTGTGAGCGGTGTTTTGGATCTACTTTTCCATACCATCGCTGATGAGGGCGATGCTATACTGATTGGACGACCGATATACACTGGGTTTGCACATGACTTGTTCGGGAGGAGCAAGCTGAAGTTGGTGCCGGTTAGCTTGAAGGATGTGGATCCTATGGGGCCCGAGGCAATCAAATATTACGAAAGAGAGCTGCAGGTTCAAAGGAATAACGGCGTTAAGGTTAGAGGAATAATTCTGTGCAAGTATGTTGACTCTTGAACTCTCGGAACTCTATGCAAGGGGAATACTGACATAATTATAGTCCACACAATCCTCTTGGGAAATGCTACGTAAGTCGCCGATATATATCAAACTCTGGATGGAGCACTAATTGGGCTATCTAGACTCCGGAAGTCATCAAGGAATATGCCAAATTCTGCAACTCTCATCAAATACACTTCATCTCCGACGAGATCTATGCCCTTTCGATCTATTCCACACCTTCAAACACCACTGCTACTCCGTTCACATCTACCTTTGCAGTTCCCGGCCTGACGGATGTTATCTCACCGCATCTTGTTCATGTTGTCTATGGAATGTCCAAGGACTTCTGTGCAAACGGGCTTCGAATGGGATGCCTGATTTCTCCATGGAACGAACAAATCTTCTTGGCAGCAGTCGCAGCAGTCGGGGTTTTCCAATGGCCAAGTTCTTTACCGGATATCGCTTGGAGAACGATCCTTAACGATCACGAATTCCTCGACCGATTTGTATCCGAAAATCAAAAGAAGCTGGGAGATCATTACCAAATTCTCGTCGACTGGTTCGAGAAACATAATATCCCTTACGTGGCGGGATCCAACGCTGGTTTCTTCGTTTGGACCGACTTGAGGCGGTACTTGGCAAAGATCAAGTTACCTAAGGGTGATAATGGGAAGATTCCTGGTGGGAAGACTAATATTCCCGGTCAGCCTGAAGGCGCCCAAAAGCGAGATAAGATTCTATGGGATAAGATGGTAGATGAAGGTGTTTATGTTGCAAGTGCTGAGATGTTCTTCGGGGAAGAGCATGGATGGTATAGATTCAGCTTCTCGACACCTAGAGAGGAGTTGGAGTTGGGGCTTTCGAGAATGGAAAAAGTTTTGAAAAAGGTCGACGAGGAGGCGGCTTTAGAAGGATTAGAAGGGTTGAGCGTGAACTGAATCGAACATAGAGGGGTTAGTTGTTGGGCGGTGTTATAATTAATTCCATGGTAATCGGATAGATTCATAAAGATGATGGAGAATGATTATCGCAGCACAAGGAATGGTAGAAACCAGTCTCGTATTGCAGACACGGATAGAAACCAGAGTTAAAGCTTTTAACTAAAAGGCGCACCTTTGTTAAATTAATTATAATAATGAACCGTAGAGCTAGTACTCGTTTTGACAACAAAGTATCTAAATATTTACATGTGATTCCATACACTATCGTTGTGAGATATCTGAGCGACTATCTGTAAACAACCGACCGCGGACCATTTCCCACCTGCTCCGGGGTTTATAAGATATTGAAAAGATCAGAGGTTGACTTTGTTGTGGGCTGAGCTGGCTTTTTCTCCCCAAACCCAAAACCGGTATATTCCATATTTGGCGCGTACTGTTCTAGTGCTTCTTCTGCGGTTTGCCTGCTGATACCATCTCTCTTGGAGCCGCCGGTCAAAGCGTCCGTGAAGGCATTGAAAACCAATTCATCCTTCAGGAAGAAGCCTTGACCCTCTGTATCTGACCTGGCTTGCCTGGCAACAATCTGGCTGGAGTCTGGAGGTTGCATTTGAATCGCCTCGGCCTGGCTTATGAGCGAGAATTCTTTATTGATAAGTTCATCAAGCTGTGCTTCGGTGAAAATGAACTCGTGAGCACGAATATAGAGCTCGTGGAGTTCCTCTAGTCGTCCAAGTCGCTTTTCTGCTTCAAGTTTGAGGTACCGTTCACGTTTTTCGGCAAGACGTTCTTCACGGCCCGGGTCTGTTAAAGAATGCCTTTTCTGCAATGCAGATATAATAGTTGGTGTAGTAAGCTTTACTGCCTCGCTGTCTTCCTCAGCCAGAAGTTTGGCACGAAGTTGTTGCTTTTGGGTAGACCGTTCTGCAATCTGTGCATCCCGACGAGTCTTCTCTGAATGAAGTTGAAGAAGACCGTCGCGAATATTACGACGACGGGAGTCTGCCATCCTTTGCTTCCAGGTGATATATGCCTTTTCCTTCGCCGGGGCAGTTGCGCCTGGCTTCGAGAAGACAGAGGGTTCCTTCGAGACGAGAGCGAGGTAGTCTGTAGTTATCTTCTTGTTGTCCTTGTCATTCCGAAACACCTTCCGTGGCTCAGGGCGAGTACCCTTCGCCCTAGGTTTCCAGGGAGCGTATCTTTGAGGTGGAAAAGGAATGTCGACATAGTAGGGACTGTACGGGCTGGATGATGATGGTCCATCTGTTGAGGATGTGGTACTAAAAGCACGAGTGGCCGGGGAGGGCAAGCATGGACGAAGGTGCCGGCTGCAAGAGCGGCAGACGAAAGCCGAGGATTGAAGCGCGGTTGTCGACATGGTGTCTAATCGATTGTATTCTGCCGGGAAAGGATGCCGGATGAGGCCGTCGGGTGACCTTCCGACAGCTATCGTCGAGGAGAATTGCGCTGAAGAGAGCTGGCGGGGCGAATGTGTTGCCGCGGACGTTGGATATTGAATTTTTGGCGGGTGGAAATGTGTCCAGAAAGGGAAATAATGCGGGGGACAAAGAGTCTTGGCAACACATGATGTCGGGTTGTTTACCGTCGTCGCGTGTTGTTGCCGTCGCAGATCAGATTGTCGTCGCCAACAGACATCAACACCCGTAACTGCTAGCTATCCTTTTCTTCTTCCAAATCAATCTACCGTCCCTTTGAAGCCTGACCAACGACATTGATGCGATAAAGTACGATATCTACACACATTGAGCGCTGGACTCTCCAACATCATCCAAGATGTCCCTACGGCTCAAAAACAGAAGCAGCAGCAGGTCACAGCTGCCACAGGATGTCGAACCTCCTTGGAAAGTTATCATCACGACATCCACAGAAGTCGATGTCTGGGACGGCATAAACACCAAGTATGACACGGTGTTTAAGTCCGGGACTGAAGGCATCATCGCTGCTAGGATGGCCAAAGATGGTACATACCGACTCCCTGACTGAAAGTGGAAACGACAGCAGCTGATACGAGATCACTACTAGGGAACGTTCTCGCTGTGGCTGGGTCCCTGGTTGTCGTTTTACATAGAATCGATCAAGGACAACCGCACTCCTACAGACTCCGGGGCGCTGATGTTAGCATTATATCCCACACAAACACGTGGTTGCAATGGCTGATATCCTTTCTAGTCCACTCGCCTGCTCGAGTACGCTGCCGACGGCAAAAGCCTTTTCTTGAATATCATGCTCCGAAATGCCATTCAAACCTACAATATTCGTGACGACAAGTTCTCGGAGATCCTCAAACCGCATCCCTCGCCAGTCACAACATTTGCAACATCCTACGATTCAACTCTTGTGCTCTCTGCATCCAAGGACCCACCAACTCTTCACTTGGATAACCTGGGTCTTAGAACGACCTACCATCTGAAGCCACAGGCCTCGGATCATAAAGCTTTACTAGCATCTTTTCATCCTTCAAAAAAGAATATCTTTTTGATCTCATTCGCCGATGGTGTTCTGGCTGCATACGATTACGCAAAAGCTACGAAAACAGGACAACATATCCATGCATTTGGACATTTGCATGATGCGATGATGGGCGGCCAGGGCCTGACAGCTGCAGAATTTATCCCTTGTCCCCAGGTTCGAGCTGTATCGGTTGGTGAAGATGGAAAATGCTTAGTTCTTGATTTTGAGAGAAAGACTGTTGTTAGTAGTTTTAGGGTTGGCGCACCGGCTAGCTGTCTTTCCATCAGATCTGAAGACGGGAAGAAAAGTACTAGATGGTTAGTTGCTATTGGAACATTTCATGGGTGGTGCTACATCTATAATCAAGATGGACACCGGCTGCATGAAATCCAGGTGGAACGAGAAAATAGAATCCGCGAAGTTAGGTGGAAGCGAGGGGATGTCAAGTTGCCTGCTACCACTATTGCAGCCCCATCCATGATATCCACCCGCAAGACCAGCAGCTTGCTACCCACCCCCGCCAGTCGCACGCCTCACCAACCAAAATATAAGCAGACTTTGCCTACAGCGAAGGAAGAAGAACCTATCGTTGCGGCCGAAAAACCCGAAGCCCCAATCGAATTTCCCCCTTCATCGCCAGTAACCCGGGTTCCTCCGAACCCAAACAAGCCTCTCCCGAAGGCTCCACCTGGAGCTGATAAGGAAGACTCATGGGAAGATGTTGAAGAAACGTTTAAGGAGCAGAAACCCGCCTGGGAGGACCTTCAAAAAGGGTTTACCACGGATTACATGAGCATCTTTTCACCAGTTAAAAACGAGCCAGTAAAGAACTCCCCAAGAAGGAGAAGTACACGGTTGAGCAGTCGATCGGTTCAACACTCCCCAGACAAGGAGCAAGGCGACAAAATTGACAAGTTGATTAGACAAGATGAGGAGGGGTTATTGAGACCGAGTGTTTCGTCTCCGACTTTAGCAGTCGCGAAGCCGAGAAGCCCCGGGAAAAAGGCAGTCGCTCCGGGGGAAACAAAATCAGTTCAACGAGCTATGACGGAACTGCCAAAGCAAAGAGTCTCGAAGAAGGAGCAAGCCAGAAGAGAGCTTGATCAAGAGTTTAAACAGCAGAAACTACCGCCACCAACACCAACGAGACCGGCCCCAGAGCCTACCCCACAGGCGGAGGAGGCCAAGGAAATGAAACCCGCTGTTCCTTTGAAAGACGAGACGAGACTAGAACCTCCTAAGGGTCGAGATTTTGCCCCCCCTTCTACACTACCTACTGGGCCTCCTCTCCCTTCGGCTGATAGTAAAGCGGTCGAGGATTTCCGAAAAGTTCGGGCCAAGCTAGAATCTGGACACGGGCACCCAGTCCTATCCTTGTTTTCGTCGCACCTTCCGAATCAAAAGTCTAAGCATGATGCTAGTGTTACTGAAAGTGTGGAGGGTAAGGAGAACTCTGCAAGCAGCAAAGCAGATGCGAAGGCGGAGAGAAGAAGAGCCAAGATAGAAGAAAAGGAGCGAAGGAAGTCCGAGAAAGACGAAAAGAAGCGAAAGAAGAAAGAAGGGAGTTTCCCACCCGTCTCGGAGCTCGTTTTTGAGGACGAAGATATGGAAATCGATGGTCCACCGTATCTTGACCTTCCGACGTTGTCACCAAAAGGTGGTAGTGCTAAACGAAAGGCTGCAGAGGATCATTATGAAGCCACTAGGGAGGAGGCCTCACGAAATGCGTCTAGGTTGGCCTCCAAGGGGAAAGGGAAGCAGAACTCACCAGTCCCGGAAGATATTTGGATGCCGGAGGAAGTTAGGAAGCCACATAAACGTGTCAATGTTGGGGGCAGTTCCCCAAATTTGAGAAGCAGCGGGCTAGCTATGTCCACCGCCAGCACACAAAATGGCATGATGAGCCTCCACGATATGATCGCGGACTTGAAGACTTCATTCAACCAAGAAATGGGTGCCCTAAAGACTGAGATGAAGAATAAATTTAAGCAGCAGGATGAATTTTTGGAAGGATTGATTAAGGGTGAGAGAGGAGAAGTAAAATTTTTGAGGGATGAAAATGAGAGATTGAGGGCTCAGATTCGAGAGTTGACAGGAAAGTAGAGGAATATTTTCACGGTACACTAATCGTCGTTTGGCCCCGACATTTTTTGCGTTTGGATTTGACGGTGACTGGAGGTCCTTTCACTAATGACTTCCTGTATGATTGATGATGAAGCCTTGTTTCTGCATTTGCATATGATTTTAGCATTTCTCAGGCGCCTTGCAAGTAGTGTCCCCTTTTTTCCCTCCTAGCTTGATATGCGGCTGTGAAGGGTTCATTCATTACTTTCGTTTCTGTTCTAACAGCCTGTCGGATGGAGTTTGGGAGACGATTCATTCATTTTTTTGCTAGCGACTTTCATTAGAACTTGGTGGGCCTTCGATGGATTACAATAACTCGTGTACAATAATTATTTTGAAATGCAAGGCCTGGGAAATCATATTTTGGGAGGTGGCATCGATGTCTGGCTTCGGGACGAATCGTGACACTTGGTTATGGGACTGTGCGACACCACAAGCTCATTATGTTGCATTTTTTTGTGTTGCGATGGTTCCACAGAGCCGCAGATCGAAACTTTTTTTTTTTCGCTTTTAAGCTTTGCGAAAAATTTCTGGTCGCGAAACTTCTTCCCACTCCACAAGCTCCAACATCAACCTTACCCCAATCTTTTCATATCCTCAACGTCGCAGAACCAGCACAATGGGCAAAATTAAGAAGAAGGGTATATTATTTCCTATACGGTTTCTAAAATTGTACCTTAGTACTAACAATCTATCGTTTGTTTGTATTAGGCGTGGCCGGAAATGCCAGAAACTTCATTACTAGGACGCAAGCTGTTCGCAAGCTCCAAATATCCTTACCAGATTTTAGAAGGCTTTGTATCTTCAAGGGTGTGCATACCTATATCCATAATCTGGATTAATCCGCTTTTGCGATACGATCTCTAATACGAATTGGTTCATTTGCAGGAATCTACCCACGAGAGCCCCGTAACAAGAAGAAAGCCAATAAGGGTTCCACCGCCCCAGTAACCTTCTACTACGTATATAAAACCTTTCCGTATTCAATTTCCTTTTTTTTGAAAGAAGACCCGTTAATAGAATTGGAGAAAATAGACTAAGGACATTCAATACCTCCTCCACGAGCCTGTCCTCCAAAAATTCCGCGAGCACAAGACCTTCAGCAAAAAGCTATCCAAAGCCCTCGGCCGCGGCGACTTCTCCGACGCAAAACGTCTCGAAGATATCCACAAGCCCCGTATAAAACTCGATCACATCATCAAAGAGCGCTACCCAGCCTTCACAGACGCAATCCGTGATCTCGACGATGCGCTTTCCACCGTCTTCCTCTTCGCAAATCTCCCATCGAACAGAGATATCCCCTCAAAGACAATAGAAACCTGTGCCAAACTAGCGAATGAGTTCCAGCATTACATTATCCGGAAACATGCGTTGAAAAAGTCGTTCTTATCGATCAAGGGTATTTATTACCAGGCTACTATTCAAGGACAGGATGTACTCTGGCTTGTTCCGTATAAATTCGCGCAAAGCGTACCGCGAGATGTGGATTTTAGGATCATGCTTACTTTCTTGGATTTTTATACGACTTTGTTGGGGTTTGTGCTGTTTAGGTTGTATACCTTGGAAGGGTTGGTGTATCCGCCAAAGTTTGATAAGAAGATGGATGAGATGGGTGCTGGGTTGAGGGCGTTCAGTTTGGAGAGTAAGAAGGTTGGGGAGTTGGAGAATGGAACCAATGGGGACCTTGTGGTTAAGAAGGATGTGAGCAAGCAGTTGGAGACTTTGGGAGATAAAATCAAGGAGATCGAAGAGAAGGGTGAGGAGCAGGAGGAAGAGAACGCTGTCGTTCCAGCGACCGAAGAAGGGGAGAAGGTCAATGAGGGGCTCGATAAGTTCACGGCCATACCCTCGAAAGATGGTGCTACAACCGATATCCTAGAACAGCCTACGGAAGATCTTGGAGGGGAAGGGAAAACCTCCAATATGTTCTCGGAATGGACGGTATACCTGTCTCGTGAAACACCGAGAGAACCATTGGAATTCTTGTTGAGGTCTTTCGGATGTAAGAGAATCGGTTGGGACGCAGTGCTTGGTGAAGGATCCTTCACGAAGGACGACCGGGATCCAAGTATTACGATCCAAGTTGTTGATCGACCGCCTCAGGTTGGATTGCCGCCTATGCCCGCCGGCAGTGAAGCAGAAGAAGGCGTGAACGCCGGAAGGGGCAAGGTTTTGGGCCGGTTATACGTTCAACCCCAATATATCTGGGATTGTGTGAATGCCGGAAGGGTCTTGAGGCCTGATTCTTACGCACAAGGCGCCGAGTTACCGCCACATTTGAGCCCATGGGTCAGATCGATTGAAGGAGAATACGATCCCACAGCGCCAGTAGAAGATGATGGTGAAAGTGAAGAAGAGGAAGAGGAGGAGGAGGAAGATGTTAAGATGCTAGAAGATGGTGAGAAGAATGGTGTTGAGGCTGAGGGCAGTGAAGATGAAGAGTGGGGCGGTATGAACACTGAACTCGCCGGCGAGGGTGAGGATGATAGTGAAGAGGAAGAAGAAGACGAGGAAGAGAATGGTGGTGTAGCGTTACAAGAATCTGATGCAGAGTCTGAAGACGACGAGGTATCGAGACAACTACAACATCAACGCGAATTGGAGGCCGAAGCCAAGGGAGTCGCATACAAGGAAGACAAGAAGTCTAAGAAATCAGAGGCTAAGAAGAAGCTAGACAAGGAAAAGAAACAACGAGAAGATGAAGTGGAGAGACAGAAGATGATGATGACAAAGAAGAAGAGAAAGTTGTATGAAAGAATGGAATACGGAAATAAGAAGAAACAGGACGAGAAGGAGAGGTTGGAGGGTAAGAGGAGGAAGATCGAACGGGAAAAGAAGAAGTCGAAGAATTAAGTCGAAGTCTAGCACAGCCGCACAAAGGTTTATACATGCGACGAGGGGGAATCAATCAATCAATCTGTATTATATACTATACATACTGTGGAATTGGTGTTGGATGGGAGTTTCGTAATATATTGTGTAGAATACTTTGAATACTTACTTAGTCTAGCTGTTACTTTGTTTCAGAAGTTTCTCAAAAGCAGTTTTCCTGAATTATATGCTCGTCTTTAAACCTATCGCATGTAGAAGGACTGCTTGAACAAATAACACAGCTACGACCCACGCATACACCCACTGAATCCTTTAACCGTTGAAGCCTAAAACCACCAGTATATACCATTAAACCAACTACCCCTCCCTATATCTATAAGAAGCCTAAATAAAATCCCCAAAAGTAAAAAAAAAAAAAAACCAATTCTATAAGTCCTAAAAAGGACAATCATCTCGAGCTCGGGTCATACCACCACCCAACACCCAAAAATAAAGACACCCGGCTGCAGTCGCAAAAGCAGCTCGATCACCCGGCCTCGCCAAGCCAAGCCAAAACTCTACTACAAAAAGATTAACTGAGAAACCAGCAAAAAGATTTGAGCGTGCTCAGGATCGAACTGAGGACCCTTTCCGATTTCAACTTCAGAAGTTGTAAAGGAAAAATCATAACCACTAGACTACACACCCAGAGTCGAGAGGCGAGTCGACAATTTGCCTATATAAACTGTTTGACGGAGTGGCTTTTACATTTGGGAAGCAACCGGGTCTCGCCAGCATCGAATATAGATTCACGAGTTCGAGGGCTCAGGCTTTATGGCCGTCTGGTGACCCTAATGGTGTTTACTAATAGGATTTGAAATTCAGAAATATTCATTTATTTGAGTTTATTAGCTTACAAACGTACTAAGATTTTTAAGGTATATACTGTTCTTTTTTTCATCGACAGGATTTTAAAGGACCAATTAAGCAGATAAGAACCATCTCCAGAGGATCTAACCAGACTTTCTTTGGTGAAAAAAATATAAAAGAAACAGGGGAAGGGGGAATGTCAAAAAAGAGGAGGAAAGAAGATATTATATAGACAGATCTGCATATCGTAAGTGACTATAATACTTTGTAACTGAATTTAAAGGAATCAGATTTTGGGAGGGGTGAAGGGCGTCGTCTTAACATTTAACATTGCAAGTTTATAGAGAACAAAAGCATTTTTGGGGAGAACATATAAACTAAGGAGATCAAGAAAAAGCGCTCAAGTTTTAGAAAAATGGCATGAATGGTGGTATCATTTTAAATGAAGCGCAAACAAGCTGGAAGAAAATGATAATAGATAGTATCAAGAGATGTGGGAATGAAAGAGGGTTGAAAAGAAACTTTTTCTGAAATGGTTGAATTTCTGAATCATCGAAAGACGTGCAAATAGTCGTGAAGGGTTCCGAGATATTAATAATAGTCGAAAGAAAAATAGGCGTAAGATGTGGGGTGATTCGAAGGAGCCCGAAGATATTACTCCCAAGCAATACTCTTACTGAGCTTTCCATCGTCCAGTTCCGCAAAATCAATTATTGTGATATCGCCTTTTCGATCTACAATAATCAATCTATACCCGTCCGGAGAGAATGACATCGACGCAGCTTCTGTCATCTTGATGGCGCCTTGCACCTTCGCCACCTTGAGACATCTCGGTCTCCTTCCCTCGTCGTTCACTAGTCCTAGGGGGAAGAATAGAACCAATACGTTTCCAGAACGGTCGATTGCAGCGAGAGATTCTCCAGTTGGGGATGTGCAACACCCGTGCACTTTGTCTCCCACGGAATTAAGCCTAGTAACAAGACGGATAGGTTCCTGACGACCTGTCGCATCCAACAGGCCAATGCAATTATCCACCACAATAGGCATCGCACCAGTAGCAACGCTAGTAACGCACATGAGGCGATTTCCCGGAAAGAATTTAACGGATGTAATTCCCTCGGCGTCATGCGAAATATCGAGTTTTCGAGAAGACTTCATAACAAGCTTTGGAGGTTGAGCAGCGAGGTCGTAGACTAAAAATCGAGGTTCTCGAAGGGTACTGCAAGCGAGGTAGACACCGTCGTCGGAGAAGGAGAGCGTCCCCGTTGTGTCTGTATACGGGACAATAATCTTTGTCAAACCCACTCCGCCGTTTCCGGCTTCTGGGGCTGTGTCGAGGTGATGGAGCACAATCATGGTTTGGTTTTTACCATGTTCCATGTTGACTACTCCTAGTGCGATCGTAGAGCCGTCTCCGGACATAGCCTGATTTAAATTAGTGAGGTTTCTTCCGATAGACTATGTGCATATGCTATTCTCACCATGCATTTGATATCAGATGATTCCGATATGTATGTATAAACTGTCCGGCCATCTTCTCTCAAATCGTGAACTTTCAATGTGCCACTCGTCCCGGCAATGGCAAGTAAATGGTCGCTGCAGGCCGCGAAAAGATACTCGAATCGTTTTTGCTAAGTTCGATACTAGCATTAGCACTAACGAACTAGAGGGACTTGAGGGATATATAGCCAAACCTTGCTCATGACGCGGTCTTCAGCGGAACTCAGACCGTATTGATTTGAAAAAGGACCATACTCCCCAGTGCATCTTCCGGCACAAAGCAATTCAGGTGTCTTCTCGCTTGAGAGTATTGAGAACACCTTGAACTTCTTCCGCTCTAGGAGAACAAACTTTGTACAGCTAGGGGAAATCGCGGTGGCGACAATATCCGCAAACCGTAGACGACCTCCGGTTGGGATGTGGTGGACATATTCGGCTTTTAGGTTGTTAGCCTCCGTTCACAAATATCCAAGGAACAATATAATTTACCTTTATAGAATGGGAAATTCTTTATGAATTTGTTGTGTCTACGTTCTTCTTGTTGATTCAAAGGTGGCCGTATCACAGTGTTTTCTTGCGGGACCTCTTGGTTTCGATCGATCCAGTTGGCAATCCTATCATTATCCCTCGGAGTGTGGTAATCTGACGGACCAGCTTCATCCTCAGCCTCTGGATGAGCAGTGCTCGGCGAATGCATCCGGATAGAACCAAACGGTTTCGTCCTTGAAGTGTCGACCGGAAGGCTTGGTGTTCGATGTCTCGAACTTACAGACGGGGTTTGCGTTAAAGGAATACCTATGGGCGATGTAGGAAAGGTCCCAGATCGTGGGTATGAGCCGTGAATACCACCTGACGATACATCTGTATTTAGCGGAGCCGGCCTTTGAAATTTTCTGGGCATGTTTGGAGAATTACTTCCTAAGGGCCTGGCAGGTGATCTAGGTGTAGGCTCGGTGTATGCCCCGCCATTCGCAGAAGGCGGACCGGATCGGTCGGAGAATCGGTCAGAACCGCTTGGCCTTCGTTGCATCACTCCCGCCGCCATCCCGATGATTTGCTTGGTTGTTGATACAGGCACCAGTGGGGACATGGGGTTGGAGCCCATGCGGGCACTCATTGAACGGGTTGGAAGCGAGCCCGAGAGCGCTGGAACAGCCAGGTTCTCTTCACTAGCAGTATCAGTGATAGAGGCATTCCGTGACGTACTTCTAGACCCGTCAGAATCGCTATATTACCAGTCAGTTAAAGAGTAAATTAGAAAAGGGTATATCAAAAACGTACTTTCCAGAATTACGCTGAGCAGTCCGTGGTCGAGCATCTCCGAACAGCCCGCGAAAAACGGATGGGGTGTATTTTATAGAGGGGTTGTCCAAAGGAACTTCCTTTGGAAATCCGCCTGCCCCTGCTCCTACTGTCATAGCATCCCCAACCTCTGATGTGGACGTAGATCCCCCGGCCTCACTTGAGACTCCATCTTCAAACCCATCTGGCCCACCTGGCGAGGATATTACAACACTAAACCGATGATTCGTGTTGAGGACGGCACCCATTTCCATTCGCTTGCCAGAAACCAGCTTTGCTATGCGTCTTAGCTTCTCATCAGGGTGTTTCCATTCCGTTACTCTATGGCAGCGAGGACACTAATGCAAAAGCTACGATAAGCATGTGGTCCGTATCCCACGATTGACAGAAGGAATTGAACAGGGATAAAGCTACTCACAATACTGCGTTGCAGCTCAGATCGGGCAAATTTCTCCGACATCACGCAGCCACATGTCATGATTCCAAGATCATCCGAAGGTTTACCATCTAGAACCATTTCGCATTAGCTAAAACGGCTTCCTCTATATCCATGGTTGAGTGGTTCCCGTGGATGGTACCTTTTCTGCCTTCGCACTCTAGCTCCAACTCAATCTCAGATAGGAAGGTCCGCCACTCATCCAAGTCGGCAAGCAGGGGGACTGATACGTTCGGCCGCGACCTAAAGCTTAAGGTAGCAACCTGTGATGCAGATTCCGGCTCTGGTTCTTGATATGGATTGTCGAGCTCTTTGTCAGGAAGTTTGAATATGCTCTGGTCCGTTTGTACCTCGCTTTGTTCGTCGAGCCGTCGCTTGGTCAACATAGCAGATTGTGATCTATCCCGTTGTTCCAAAACCATTAAATAGAAGCTGCTGTCCACGTCCCAGCCCTTGAGCTCTGCATCTAGCTGGATCAAAGAAAGAACGCCTTTTTGCATCAAGATGGAGAGAATATCGAATGCTTTGCACCGGAGACTGCTCTTTGTTGTCGACTTTACGACATGCATCGAGATTTCTCGGGCTCGTTTTAATGAGCCATCCCCTAGAGCTCCTAGTACTAGTTGCTGAAGGAGGTCGAGAGACGAATATGCAAGATGTTGAGCGTCATCGGAGCATTTCTTGACAATTTCTGGATCCTTGCCTTCAGGGGCATCCGTATCTTCGTTTTCTGCTTGTTCGAGCAGTGAAAGCTGTCTATCCATTACCAGTTCGAGTTGTTCCACCACAAGTTCCTCGATCTCTTGTATTAGGTGTAAGTTGTGCTCCTGCGCATCGGGTGCCACATCCTGCGAAAGTTTGGCTCGTTTGTGCCATTCTACCAAGCTCCAGCTGAGGTCATCCAAGTCTATATATATTTTATGCCAGTTTGTTTGAGCTGAGTCCGATATGTCCGGTTGGCTCAACAGTTCTCTTGATTTGCTAAGGATTCTCAAAGGAATGACTTCGGTTTGGTCGTCTGCTAGGCCGGAGGCGCTTGTTATGATTTTGCTGACGATGGCAGCATTCGCAGTTCGACTTTCGGGAAGACTTGACAGGAAATTTCGGATATAAACGAGCAAGAAATCTATGGATTGAAAATAAGCATGGTATCCAAGGAACACGTAAGATATAAAATACGATTTTGCATACCAATGTTCCAGTTATATATGTCGACCTCACCAGCCGCATCGTTCTCTTTCCTCCTATTCGGATCCGCAGCAAACGGCAGCTTCTTCGTTAGGTTATCCAGCAGCTCCCCGTCAAGGGTTTTCAGCCCATGAAGCCGTAAGAGTCTCAATCCACAAATAATCGTCCTTAGCTGGAGCTCACGGCAAAGCAAGCCATGATCCGTATGGCTCGCAATTTGCCAACCAACGAAGTCATTTTTTGTAATGGTATCGATGATCTTTAGAAGGGTTGGTACCGTCACAATTTCGTCTAGAAATGTCGATTCCGAAACGGCCATATAACGGCGTTGAAGTTGTAATATCGCATTTAACTGGCTGATAAGATGATATACTAGATGGATTTCGGAAGGTTTAGGTTTCCTTAGAGCTATAAGGATATTCCGGACGATAACATCGATATGCCGCCGGCGGAAGAGGTTTGATCCATTCGTCGGCGCCCTCCGGTGATTTATACCGTTGGCTGCTCTAGAAGCAACAGATAGAGAACTACCTGCCGAACTGTTCTTCCTCGCTCCATTGTCTATCGAGTTATCATTTCGCGATCGACCTGAGGATGTGGATCTAAAAGGGATACGGCGCTTAGGAACTATGGTTTTATATTGAGATATCTCTCGGGGTATCCGGACGGAAGCGAGAGCCAAAAGACGGGGTAACTTACACCGAGCGGTCTAGCATTGAGCTCATATGGTATCAAGGACGAGCCTAAAGCTCGAACAGGGACTTGATCCAAGCGTAAAACTGTGATTCGGGGCAAGGATTTACAGCTATAAGCGGAAAACCGATCGCGAATGGACGAAAGGGTCCAAAACTATCGTCGTATCACAAACTCGTGGACCTGAATCTCCCAATATTGGAAAAATTGATGGGGTTCCCGAGTTTCCAACGGCCCAATGAGGAAGACAACTGTCCAATCTCGTAACCAAGAAAAAAACAGGTCTGCAGGTGGGAAGCAGTGGTTCGAGTGATTGGTGTGGATTATTGCCGTCCGCCGGGCTGAATTATGGAATGCTGCTGCTGCATGTGCGCTACGAGTAGCAGTTTTGTCGACCGGACTCCACTGCACCGCACAGAAAGGAAAGAAGGATACCGATCAAACCCCGGACAAAAAAAGATACCCAGCCGTGGATGAAGGTGAAAAGAGTAGAGAATCGCCGTCGCTCTTACACAGTCGGTCGGAATATCTTTAAGCGATTATAGAACATGGGCAAAGAAGTCGGGATCCGTGACGTCGCGTGAGATAAGGACAGAACCTGCCCTGGGGCTGGTGGAGGTAGAAACCAACCCCTGCTCGAGCAAAAAGATGTGATACAACAAGATTAAGATACTCGGAACGTCGGAACCTTTGCTTTGGAATCGAACTAGTTAACGTTAGAATAACGAACGGCTGGTTCGAGAGCAGGATCGACTATAAATATCGGGTAGTATATGTATGGCTACTGCTGCTGCTGCTGCGTCCATGCGGTGGGTGTGCATCGTTTGTTCATTCGATATTATCAAAAAAAAGAATGGATGCAATGGGTACCTTTCTTGCTTCCTTTCAGATCTTTCTTCTTTCTTCTTTCTATCGCTTCTCCCCGTTTTTTTTCTCTGTTCTTTTCTTTTGTACTTGGGAAGACTTTTTGAGAAGAAAGCCTTCAAGTATAGTAAATGAGTAAGTAAGTACTTATTCTTAGTAAAAACGGCCGGTGTGCTGCACTGCATACAACTGCACCGCACTGCACCGAATAGTGACCGAAGGAGCAAGCGATGGGCTCGATAGTAGGGAAAAAACGGCTTTGCTTTCAGCGTGCGTGCTATGGGACCCCCACGAGACCCCGCCCACAAGCTTGCAAGACGACGAGATGGCGGTTCTACGAGATGGCGTAAGTAGAAGGATGGGATAGGATAGGGCAATACAGGATATTCGGGATCGTATCGTGGGTATGGGTATATTGACGAGGAAGAACGTATTATCATTCAACCTTACTACTTAGTTAATCAGTCCCCTCTTTCCCAGCCCGAGTCCAGTTGAATCTAGTCCAATCCAATCCAATCCAATCCAGTTCGGCTCAGTTCGTTCCAGTACCAGTGCCAGTGCCAGTCGGATCCGTCCATGTCCAGTGCTCTGTACAGTGAGCAAGACAAGACAAGACAAGAAAGCAAGCCAGTCAAGCCCAGAATGCTAAGTAACTGGGGAACACCAGGGAGGAGAATTCCGCCTGCCCAATTCATCCATTTTCCGTCCGGACTCCTTTCTGTTGGAGGAAACAACGCACGTGCCCAGACTTTTGTCTTTTGTCTTTTCCCTCAACTTCCCTCCGAAAGATAATCAAACCCATCAGAGCGGTTGCGCGAGGCAGAAGGAAAATGGACCGAACAGACGACCGACCGAGCGAGTGGTTTTATTGCATTGGCGTATAACCTTCTTTGATAGCAACGTAACTATCCTTGGTTAGCTGGATCGGTTATTAGTCGGACCTGGCCTGGTTTTCGATAACAGAAGTTTGATTCCTGTGCACTGTGGCTGCCGTACACAATGCATTGCAATGCAATGGATGAATGAACGAACGAACGAATCTTCCCTCCCAAGCTAAGCTGTCGTTGAAAAGAGACCGGAAAGGTGCAGGGGACTAATAAAACGACCAGCACAATATGAGAGAGCTTCAACTTCCATGACATGCCGTCCTTTTAAGCTTAAATCAAGCTCCAGATGTCATGGACAGCAGCGGGACGAGAGCTACATATACTAACGGGCTTTGCCTGCTGCTGCCTGACGCCCATCCAGCATCCCAACCGTCCGGATGGTTGGCTGGTCTGTTTTGCAATATTTCGATTCGACGCGCGGTGCTCTTTACAGCAGAGTGGTATTATGGCCCCCATGCTTTCTTGCTGCTTAGCTTGCTGGGATGGAACGCCTCCGATCCGCCCGGCTTCGGGTCCTAAGAAGGGAATCAGCTAGCCATGCTTCGTAGCCATTCAGAGATATTAGCGAACACTCACGTGGGACCAACCAGCTCGAATGGTTTTCATGCGAGGAGGTGCGTGCCGTCAAGGCCAGTCCGGTCCAGTCAAGTCCATGCCATCCATCCATATTCTTGTTTCTTGTATAATATCAATCATTGATTATATCGAAGGAGTGCTGTTCGTACCATGTCCCTGCAGTCGATGTATTCGCTAAGTAGCAAATGTGTTGTGGTGTTTATATGTTCCAACGCAACCAACGGCAGGGACAGGGACGTGATGTTTGTCCAGCTGAAATTTCCACCAAAACCTCTGCTGTGCTACTACTGCACCGTTCCAGAAAAACCACAGACGAAAGAGAATTTGATATAGATGCTGCATATATGCCGGTCCCGAATAAAAAGTAAGTCCTGAATGCCATGCATGAGATGCTTTAGAGCTGTCGCTGCTGCCTAGTTTCCCATCCCATCCAATCCGTCGTATTGGTCCGATCATCTATCAATGTGGGGACCTTTTGTCATTAGCTGGAGTCGACCTGAACTTCAAGTTTCAATGTAACAACTCGAGAGAACCAAGCTTACCAGGAACCGGTCTCCCCATGTAGCCAACCGCTTCTCATAACCGGCAACACCCCCCAATTGACTCACATGTATGACTACAAGGTTCGCCCGTAATAAAGCATAAAGGTTGCGGGCGCTCGAGATGATGATGAGGTCTCTTTTCAAAATCACAAAGCACGGGAAGAGATCCATCATGACTTCGGCAACACTGAACTCCAGGGTTAACCTAAAGGATACCCTCAAGTTACCAACTACAACATTTCCTATCAGAAGTAGCCTGACTCCGGCTTCTGCGAAAGAACTTCTGGAAAAATGTACGGACGACTTATATAAGTGGCAGGTTAGTTTTCTTGAGTCTTCTTGCATAATCTGTACATAGGTACCTTTCTATATACTTTTGAAGATAACTAATCACGAGATATATTATACTTCTAGTGGGAGAATCTACCAAAAGATAACACATTTGTATTCCACGATGGCCCACCCTTTGCAAATGGGGCACTACATACAGGTTAGAAACCATATATATATTTTGTATATCTTCTTCAGGAATACGGCCTAAAATAATATACATTTCAATCTAGGCCATGCCATGAACAAAATCTTAAAGGACATCATCGTCCGGTACAATATCAAATTAGGCAAAAGAGTATCCTACATCCCAGGATGGGACTGTCACGGACTTCCTATCGAGCTCAAGGCTCTGCAGAATATCCGTGGTACAACTGAAGATGTCTCTTTGATGTCACCCGCCGAAGCCATCGAGAAAAACAAAGATCTTCATGCCACTGAAATACGTGGACTGGCCCGAAAGCTTGCTGCAGAAACCATTGAGATGCAAAAGGCGGGATTCAGAAGCTGGGGTGTCATCGGTGACTGGGAAAATGCGTATAGGACAATGGGTATACCCTTCTACTCTACAATATCTATCACTATCATCTACTAACCGGTTACTGGCTGATAGACTTAGAATATGAAGTTCGACAGCTTCGTGTGTTTAAAGAAATGACCAAGAAGGGTAAGATAATCAAAAAAACCACGAATTGTCTATTTATATCCTGACGATGATATTCTAGGTCTCATCTACAGACACTTCAAACCCGTATACTGGTCACCTAGTTCAAGAACAGCTCTCGCCGAGGCTGAGCTTGAGTATAACGAAGCCCATAACAGCAAGGCGGCTACTATCAAGTTCCCACTTGCAAACCTAGGCTCCTACCTTTCATCACTCCCCAACATTGATAAAACCATCAGTGCAGCTATCTGGACCACCACCCCGTGGTCTATCCCGGGAAATCTTGCCATCCTAGTCAACCCAGATCTAAAATATGTCGTTGTGAACTCTTCAAAGCATGGACAACTTTTGGCCGGTGAGGAACGGGTCGAACATCTCCAAAAGCTAATGGACGAAGAACTCGAGGTTATTATTAAAGATATCCCTGGAAAGGCTCTTTTGGATGTAACCTACAACCATCCTCTCTTCCCATCAACCGCTTCTCCACATCCAGTTCTCCCAGCAGACTACGTTACTTCGGACACCGGTACAGGTCTCGTCCATTGCGCACCAGGCCATGGCATGGAAGATTACCTCACCTGTCAAAAACACAACATCCAACCATTCTCTCCAATTGACGATGCCGGAAACTATACTTCAGACGCCCTGTCAACCTACGACCTAACCGGCCTCCCCGTCCTCTCCGCCGGACAAGACAAACTTCTTTCTCTCCTCTCAGACCACAACGTTCTACTTGGTTGCCAACCCAAATTCCTACACAAATACCCCTACGATTGGCGTACAAAACTCCCTATCATCCAACGTGCAACCCCACAATGGTTTGCCGGCGTGGAAATGATCAAAGAGTCTGCTATTGCTGAAATTGAAAAAATTCAGTTCGTCCCGGAAGCCGGACAGCACCGTCTTCACGCTTACGTCTCAAGCCGTGACGAGTGGTGTATTTCTCGACAAAGAACATGGGGGGTTCCAATCCCTGCTTTATACGAAGTAGAAAGCGGTGATGCTCTCTTAACCGAAGATAGCGTTGAACATATCATCTCTGTCATTGAGAAGAAAGGTACAGATGCATGGTGGTCTGACCCGGATTCTGAAGAATGGGTGGCCCCTCAATACCGTGATAAGAAATATAAACGTGGGACAGAAACAATGGACGTCTGGTTTGACAGTGGAACTAGCTGGACACTTGTTCGCGAAAAACTCGGGGAGCGGGAAGGTCGTGCCCTGGTAGACATCTACCTGGAAGGATCAGATCAACATCGTGGATGGTTTCAATCCTCGCTTCTTACCTGCGTAGCAAGCACAGGAAAGGCGCCTTATGAGAAAGTTGTTACCCACGGATTTGTTCTTGATGAGAAGGGAAAGAAAATGTCAAAGTCTTTGGGGAATATCATCAGCCCTCAAGAAATCATTGACGGGTCATATTGGCAACGAGCTGGCCAGATGGCAAAGGCTGCCCAAAAACCTGAGAAAGCGAAGAAGCAGAAGGCAGAAAAAAAACCAAAGGCAGTGGCGGAATCATCCCAGTCTGCTAAGAAGGAACAAAGCCCCGATATCGATACTTTGAGACTTTGGGTTGCCATGACGGATTTCACAGCTGACGGAACTATTGGCGAGAAGGTCTTGAGGTTCGCGCAGGAGGCTCTGAGGAAGTATAGAATGACGGGTAGATTCTTGCTTGGAAACCTCGGAGACTGGGATGGAAAGGAAGTGTCATATAATGAACTTCTTAAGATCGATCAGTACGCTTTATATCGGCTTGCAGAGTTAAACCAGTCATCGAAGTTGGAGTATGATACCTTAGCATTTAGCAAAAGTAAGCCATCTTGGACCCGATTCCATATCCCCCCAAAAAAAACTTTTTAAAAGAACTTATTAACAAAACCCCATAAAGTCTTCCACTCGACCAACGTCTTCAACAAAGTATTCCTATCAGCATTCTACCTCAACATCCTAAAAGACAGGCTCTACGTCGACGACGGCATCTCTCGTGCATCCGCACAAACAACCCTCTTCTACATCCTCAAACACTACCTCAACATTCTATCTCCAATCGTCCCACTCCTAACCGAAGAGATCTGGAGTCACTCTACCCAAGCTATCACACAGAATATGGATCAACCGGTGAAGAGCCAATGGGTTGAACCGCCAGCAGAGTGGTATAGCGATGCTGCAAAGGAGCTAGGAAGGAAATTCCAATCCTTCGATAGTTGCGTCGAAGCCGTGAATCTTGTAGTCGAGGATGCAAGGAATGCAAAGAGCTTGAGAGCGAATTTGGAGGCAGATATCATACTCGTTGTGCCCGAGGGTGGTGAGTCACAGAAGTTTTTGAAGGAAATTGGTAAGTCAATAATCTTATTCGGCCCAATTGATAAATACAAAGGAAGAAAAGAGAAGAATGCTAATATAAAAACAATCACAACAGAATCAGAACTTACCGCCATCCTCCTTTGCTCAAAAGTCCACGTCTTCACCTCCCAGCCCACAGATTTGGACGAAGGCGCATGGTCATACTCCAAACCCTTCACTCTCTTACAAGAAGATGGAACAGTCTTTGCCGTACCAGCAAAGGGACAAAAGTGCCCAAGATGTTGGATGTATACGTCGAGGAGTGAGGTAGAGGCTTGTGACCGTTGCGCAGGTGTCGTAGAGAGACTGGGTAGTTGTACTGCTACTGCATAAGCTTAATCTTGGTGTTAGGATATATCTAGCGTGAGAGTATAGCTAGATGAATGTGTATAGATACTGGATAGATAGATATTCCCACTTTGTTAGTGTATATTTTATATTCTACTTTTTCTCTCGACAATTTTCTAGAGGTCTTGATTATATTAGCAACGTTTTAGGTTAGATACACTATACCTGCTTGCTAAAACATGCAATCTCAATCGATCTGAAGACCAGGGGGGTTTAATTCAGAATGATGAATCTTATATTCCTGTCCCCCAACCCGGATATATTGCTAGAATGCACACAATATACTACATATAAGTCAACTTAGAGACTCTTTTAAGATACTAATTAGAACTATTACTCTCGCTAGCCTCAGAGCCCCAAGCTTCCCTGAGCTGACCTCTCTATCTACTTAGTATGTCTACCAAAGCTGCAAAGATATAAATTAAGGATTAAAATCTTGTGCTACACCGTTATGTGGAAACTCGAGTTTGCGAAATCAACCAACCACATCTAACTCAACGAGTTAAAAATGCAACTACAAGCAACTATCGCAATTCATCAAAATCTTAAGAAGCCCACACTTCAAACAATACACCATCTTCCAAATCCTCACAATACCACCTACTCCCTAAAGCTCTAAATTTAACTTCCCTACCCAAATTTCAAATCATCTAAATATTTATAAAGTACAAGTACAAGTACCCCGGCCGGGTAGCCGAAACGTTCGAAACATCTTCGTTGTGCAGCCAAACGTTGTATTTTGTGAGGCCCGACACATAAAAATATTCTTTTGAGCAGATACGTATATACGCTGGCGTGGCAGACGTACACACACACTCTCACACACATCGATGTGGCACCATAAGATTCGATAGGGTAGGTAAGTACATACCATCAATTTCGCGAATTCACGGCCTTGCGAACTATTTAGGAAGTAATGCAGAAAAAGGGAATTGATTTTCTTTGAGCGTTGAAGGTGGGAATTATATATAATTGCAAATCTGGAGCTGCAGGGTGAGGTGAGATATCGATATATCTAGCGAATTCGCGAAGAGAATCAACATGATGTATGGAATAAATCAACTATCAGATTCTGGCCACAGAATTCTTACTTATAGCTTAACTTTCTGTAGCTATACTGTCACGGGTGCATGCACCGTATTTATCCATATATTTGCTTATAGTACCTAACGTTCCGGGGTACATGTAGCAAACCAACCCCCCCAGAATCTTTGATAAAATACAGAAGCAAATTATGTCGACGTGTACATGCATTCTGAGGATTCCCAAAAGTAAGCCTTATACTTCGAGATTTTCTTAGAAAAAGAGAAAGAAAGAAAGAAAGAAACAATAAGAAACAATAAGGCTCGGGTATAGCGGGTGTAAGATGTGGCACAGCTTATATGACACACACACCGCGAACGTTCCTCCATGGTTCGATCCGAATTAATTAATTAATTATAATTGTCAGCTTGGATACAATCCAGGTAGGGTAATAGCGAAGCACCGCCCCCCAGGGATACCGTAACGTTGCAGCTGAGGAATAAGCGGATGCTAGGATCAATTTAGTTATGCATTCTTCGTGGTCTCTTTCGCAGATCTGGTGTCAGTTCGTTATACGTTAGTTCACTAAAAGTTAGTTGCTAGATTCATCGAAAGTTTGAATTTTTGAATTCTAGATATATAAATATCGAGAAGATTGTATAGATACATCCATAGAGTAATTGGATATAATCATTATTGCTCAGTATCAAGAGGCTGAAGATGAAGTCTTAGACTAAATATCTGACTGTTGTAATATAATTTGAAATATGACATCCACACCTAGTAGTATTATATACTTACGTACATCAATTACACAGAGAGCATAGGGTGCCTATAGGCCTACCAGACGCACCATGTCTTCCCGCGACAAGTCTGCATCCCAGAGGGAAGCTCCAGAATTCAAACATACCGCCCGAAGCATGCCATCTACAAAACCATAAACCTCTACAAACCCCTAGATGATGACGTTGACATCAACTATATCCCCGGTATCGATATATCCAAACCCAAGAACCAGCGGTAAGAGGTATATATTTCTCCTCCCTTGCCTAACCGTACCTCAGATACGTCTTCTCAACAAAGCCACCATCAATCTATCGAACGTCGTGTCATTTTTTTCAACATTTATATGCTCGGCCACGGAAGCATACATTGCATTACATTGCCAGGTATGATCTTCCTTCAATACCGTATCAAAACCTCACTTCCATCCAATCTACACTTCCCAACGCGCTTAAATTCAATCATCAGATGTCAATGAAGTTCACTCTTTTCTCATTCGATCATTTATTCTGGCCAAGTGCATATAAAGCACGATGACGCGATAATTCAAAGCAAGGAGGTTTTTGAAAAAAAAAAAAAAAAAAACAAAGTAAAAAGCGGAGTGAAAAGTCACATCTGTGCATACTTTCGATTCCCGGTTTTTCCTTAACCCCCCTCTTCTCCTAGAATCGGACATTTTTTCCAAAGCAAGTTATTGAAACACTGCATGCATGATACTGCAGCTCTTTTTCCCTAACGACGTATCGTTTATTCAAACCACGTTGTTGTCAATCCATTCCTTCCACTGATCTAAAGTCCAGCCGCTGCTGATGGAATTCTCCACGACCCCGTTAAAAAACACAGTAGGCGTCACATGTGCAGATACCTGCCGAGCCGCTTTGGTGATGAATTTAACATCGTTTGTGACCTAGAAATTCCCGTCGAGGAGGGTGAGGTATTAGCGATGGATGCCGTCTTGTATTCCGGTCTCACCCGTAACATAAATCAATAATAGATGGGTAGACAGTT
Source organism: Arthrobotrys conoides (assembly GCA_036971725.1). NCBI lineage: Eukaryota > Fungi > Ascomycota > Orbiliomycetes > Orbiliales > Orbiliaceae > Arthrobotrys > Arthrobotrys conoides. The sequence goes on from JAVHJM010000008.1 coordinate 1,393,426, forward strand.
CGCCAACCTCCCTCTTCCTTCTTCTGAAGTATTCCGATTATAGTAGCAGTAAACGAAGTACATTTATGAAAGTGCACGGGAAGAAAAAGAAAGAAAGAAAGAAAGAAAGAGAGAATAAGGCATACGAATCGAACCAAGCAAGGAAAAGAACAGATAACCCACCTGATTCCCGATGTTATAAGCATCTCCATCCGGTTTGTCTGCAATATGCAATAGCTTATAGACCTCATCCTTGTCAACTTCCACGGTGCCCGCGAGCTCAGCGAGTCGCTGGTATGTCTGGTTCCGGGTTTCATTCACGACATTGACGTCGAAGTATTCCTTCTGGGCATTGAACAGGGCGTTCGAGTACTCCCAGAACTTTCCGGGGGCAATCCTCTCGACGGCGAGGGCGGACTCGTGGACCAGAGTGGACGATGGATGCCACGGTTGAATAAGCTTTTAAAGGCAAAAGGTCGGTTAGCAAAAAAATACCGAAAAGTGCGTGAGACTCATGGGGGGGCACGATCCTGGAACATGAACCGATCAAGATATCGTCTCGAGATGGTTTTCGATCAGGGATGTAGGGAGTAAATTTTTCTAGGAACTCGCAGTATACGTACCTGGCGAAATATGATCTCCACTTGATCAGGCTTCGTCGCCTTCAGATGAGGAATCACATCTTCGTTGATCCTGAGATATCAAACAAGAACAAAGCTCAGGAATGTTAGTGATGCTTATGTAGTTTATTTTTCCTCGTATTTGAAGTCCTAAAAGACCACTTAAGGAATAGTCGTCTCCGTAGATTTAGAGTCCCCACATCGACACCCGTACGACATACTAACTCCCTCACGGCTTGCGAGCCGTGCCCCGTAGCCACACTAGCAAGGACCAGAATACATAGTATTGGTTAGACGCACCTTTTCCAAAGTTTGGCAGAGTACTGTATGTATCGCAAGATCGAGATGAACCAGTTAGCTTTCCCGTAACGTTATCAAAGCTCCTATGAGCTGTTTACGTAAAGCCGAGTCTTCGACGCCGAGCGCTCACGCAGAGAATCCCTTCAGCCCGAGTGAAAGACAAGACAACTTTGAGACTGGCAAATATGTGAAAAAAAGACCCTATTTCTTGCAGCTTGGTTGGTAGTCGGGCGGCAAGGACGGCTGAAGCCTCCTCTGCGCCCACTGAGACACGGGAACAAGGAAGGGCGAATACACATCGTGCAAACCCATCCAACAGATTTCAACAGGATCAGAGGGGTCAGAAATGGGAAATTCGTTCGCAATACAGAGGGTTTAGTTTCTTGGTGTCTGCCCGGCCGAATCCACAAGTGACTGTGGACCCGGGTGGGCCAACAGGTTCCACGATTTTAGTGTGCTTGTCCACGGGCCCTCTCTGCCCGGGATATGGACTGTTGGTTTCGAAACAAATTGGCCACCACGATATATCAAAATCGTGAATATAGATAGACCATGCATTCAGGCATATGAAAACCCAACAGCGGTTGAAATCCGAACATAAGGCGCGCCACTTACAGGGCAAACAAAATCGAGATCTACACCAGGCCCGCCCCGAAAATATGTGACAAGGCGAGGGCCAACGGGTCAGCCTAACTCCTGCGTAATGGATGTGTTGAAAATGTGATAAATGACAAGCGCCCAAATCGGGAACTATTCAGTTCCAATTGAATGCGCAGTTACCCGAAGAGCTGCAGCGCTGACTTACACAGTTCGAGAGTATGGACAGGTCGACTTCCGCCATTAACGGCGAAGACATGGGCGGCAAACTTAGGATTGACGGCCATCTTTGCTTGAAGATAGGTTGGCTGATATGAGACTCTGATTCTACAGACTCTGATGTCTGTCTCGGTTGGTGCGTTAATTCAGGCATCGTGTTGCAACATTGGTCTAGATCGGGCATATCTCCGTCGCCCAAATGTCTCGAGTAGTTCTTGAGGAGGGACGAACAGGCAGCTTACAAGCGTAATTGGCAAATGTGGTAATTTGAAGACTTGGAGTTCCTCGACGATGTCTGAAGTTCGAGTGGGTTGATCGAGGTAAGAAATAGACACTTTGTCGAGTCTACGTCGTACCTTCCCAACGGAGCTTTTCGGGCTCTGACTATTGTTGGACTTTGCTCTACAAAGAACGACATATGATGCCATCGATTGGCTACTGATTACTGAGCAACACATTTCTGCACTTCCACGTCAACGATGGACTTGGTATCTTCAGGCCCGAAATGGTATGCTTCTGCGGGAGGGGCATTGTGCATATTGTTCGATAGGCAAGTAATTCTGTGCGAAACATAGCGTATCGATGATTTATTGGTGGCTGGTATAAGGCCCTTTCATGCACGCCTAATTGCATATTGCATATTGCAACATGTCGCAGATTGTAGATAGTTCTGTCCGTAGGTACTGACTGAAGTACCAATTTGACCCGCGTAAGCTAAGTCACCTGTATGATATCAACGTGGCCCGTGGCCTTTTGTCTTTGAATTAAATCTTCAGCATCAAACTTTTTGGTGATTATACAGGGCATAAAGGACAATCCGGTGATTATGGTATGCAACTGGACTGATTTTTGATAAGTCAATTAGAGATGTTGAACCCCACCGAAAGTCATTGTCTTGATAGCTATGTATTCGTCAATGCCGTATTTGCTAAGTAAACCATTATGTCAGCATCTGCCTTCCGATTCCCCGACCAATGCTCAATATCCCAGGATATAACTCACCTTCCTTCTCGTCCAAATCCTGAAAACTTGACCCCACCGAATGGAGAAGCAACATCTGAGATGACACCGGTGTTGATACCAACCATGCCAACTATGAAGCAGTTAGCATGTTTAGTCAAAAATATGTTATAATATTAATATCTAAGAAACTTAATCAACTTGCCTTCAAGAGCCTCTGCTACTCTCCATGCTCTTTGAACATCCTTGGTGAAGAAGTATCCCGCGAGCCCGACGTCTGCGTTATTGGCCGCTTTGATAACATCCTCCTCAGAATCGAACTTGATTATCCCGGCTACAGGTCCAAAGGTTTCCTCGCCGGTAATATCCATATCTGCCGTGACCCCAGTGATCACCGTGGGCTGATGGAAATTCTCACCGAGGTCCGGGAGTCTCTGGCCACCTACGAGGACTTGACCACCTTTCGATACAGCATCCTTGATATGCTGTTCGACCTTTGAGACGGCCCTTCCATGAATCAGGGGACCATGGGTTATACCCTTTTCGTATCCCGACCCGACCTTGAAGCCCTTGACCTTCTCCGCAAAATTTTCAGCGAATTTGTCGTATATACCCGACTGGACATACAACCGATTGGCGCAGACGCATGTCTGACCACTCGACCTGAACTTCGAAGCGATGGCGCCCGTGACTGCAGTTTCGAGATCGGCATCCTATAGATAACGGAAGCCAATGAGAAACCGAACGGAATAGATGCCATGTAATTGGTTATTTAATTCACTCACATCGAAGACAATAAGTGGAGCATTGCCTCCCAGTTCGAAAGAAAGTTTCTTGAGTGTGGATGACGACTGCTTCATCAACAATTTCCCCACATTTGTGCTTCCTGTAAAGGACAGTTTTTTGACCGTAGGATGCTCGCATAGAAGTTGACCAATAGCCGGTGTATGGTCAAGCGCTGTCACGAAATTGACAACGCCGGGCGGAATACCGGCTCGCTGAGCAAGCTCTCCAAGGGCGAGGGCTGTGAAGGGAGTTTCACTGGGTGTCTTTGCAACAACGGTGCACCCGGCTGCGAGAGCAGGCCCGAGTTTTCGTGTGACCATAGCTGCAGGGAAGTTCCAACTGCCATAGACTCCATGGTTAGCCTTTTTGATCATTATTTGCCGTCGATGACTTAAGTTTCATAGAGGCGTTTTTGTTTCATGACCATATTACTTCGACATATTTGTTCGAAAGATAACATGGTTTGAACTATTTCGGAACGGTAGCTTACGGTGTTATCAGTGCGCAAACACCAACCGGTTGTTTAACAGTAACAACCCGATTCCCTGGAACGGCTGTTGGTATCGTGTCGCCATATAGTCGCGGAGCCTCCTCTGAAAACCATTCAAGGAAAGCGGCTGCATAATTGACTTCCCCTAGCGCGTCGGCGGTAGGCTTGCCATTCTCCCAGGTTATCAGCGTCGCAAGGTCCTCCTTGTTTTCCAACATCAAATCATACCACTTTCTAAGCATCCGTGCCCGTTCACGAGGCAGCGTCTTTCGAAAATCCTTGAACGCTGCAGCAGCATGATCGATCGCCTCGTTTACGTCGACCGTTTCCATCTCAGGGACGGTACCAATCAGTTTCATTGATGCAGGATCTGACAGAAAGTGGACATTCCATTTTCGTTAGCTATTTTGAGATATGGGGTAATTATGGGTGTCTATCGAGATTCTTTCGCGGCCCATGTCCTGGAGCATATTACTCCGATGTACATGTACGTGCGCAATAAAACGGTTTTTTTTTTTCGTTCCATATTTGCGTTCCGATTCAAGGATAAACCTGGCTTACCGTAGACTTCAAATGTCTTGCCAGACTTCGCCTTGACCCATTTGCCATTGACGAATGCCACATTCTCCTTGAACAAGGATTTGTCTTTGAGCTAATGTCACACGTCAAAACGGGCAATTTATTAGCCTGCGATCCTCTGGCTCTGACGAGAAAAGAAAAGTGGGGAAAGACAGAGATATATTGTTATAGAGTTGGGGGTACCATTATGAACGTGGCATAAGGTACAGGAAATGTATGTATGTATTTACCGGAGGCACGGAGTGAGACGACGTTGCCATTGTCATTGCGAAGATTCTAGTAGACAGCACTAGTGGATACTGTTTCGGCGCCCTCAGGCCTCTTGTTGTATTTTGAGCAGCTGAAATGAGAAGGGATGGAAAACGGGGCATTGGTGCTCGCTTTTAAATCACAAAAGTGTCTGTGCATCCAGTCATTTCGTTTGAGGATATCGTCAGCCTAGGTTATACGGACCATCATATTGGACGAAAAAAACCCTCGGTATACAAGCACAAGCACTGATGCCAGGAAGAACCAAAGAACAAACTCACATCCGGATAGAAATTTAATTAGTAAGACAATTTGTGGGCTCTCAAATATTAATATCTTGGCCTCCTGTGCGTCGACACTGCGTCCTTTTTTTTTTCCCGTTTGGCTCGTATGGATGAGAATGTAAATATCAATCCTTGTATATCTGAGGAAGTGTGGGGTCAGTCCGTCCTCCTTTCGTGTTCGGGTGAATTTTTGGAGAATAGTCTGCCAGGCCGTGTTAACTTCGAACTTAAGGTGTTGTAATTAGTTGCAGTTTGCAAGAGGATGCCTGATCCATATGACAAGTCTTCAAGGGAGCCAAACTACGGGGACAGAAAATGGGGTAGCAGTCCCGGTGCACGTAACGTAGAAATGACGTCGGAATAGCCGAAAGTCTTACCAGGTAGATTATTAAACCGACCTCGGCCGATTGGAGCCGATTAAGTGAGTAAGGTATTACTTGCAGCAATTAACGGGTAGGTCTGAAGCCGCTTAGATAAAATGGATCCGGATACCGGTAACCGATTGGAGGGGAATGGGATGGATGATCGCGCGATTCGATTCGATTCGATTTGATTACACAAGAACAGAAGGAGAGTTCGGAACGATGTTTTCAAACAAGATTGCAATTGTTTATGAGAGGGAACAGAAAGATTTAAAGACTGGATTAGAAATTAGCAAGGGGAGGGGATTCGATTGAGAGAGACCGTTTATTCGCGTGGTGCCATGCCGTCCGATCAGTCTTGTTAGTTTCCGACGGGAGCTCTGGCGAATATTAATCTGCCCCGCTTGGCCGAACCGATGTAAAGTATCACATACTGTGCATGGCGGTGGGACAAACCCGTCCACAAGTATCGTCCGTTATCCTCACAATAAGATAAATAAAAATAGAATAAAATAAAATAGAATAAAATAAAGTAAATATTTTGTATGTATATGCTTATATCATACATCCCTAATAGAAATAAATGGCTACTTAAGTAAGTAGGTATAGAGTATCATTGTGCTTCTGGCATCGAAGAGCCGCAATTGAGACCAGTACCATCGGTGCAATCGCCTCGTCAACCAGACATGTTCGTGATGTGTTGCCATGTCGTTGAACTTTTGCTGCCATCACACCGCAACACAAATGAGAATTCGAACGGGTCGGCTCTCGAGACTAAATAAGGACGACAATGAGACCAGTCTAGACCGTATCTTGAAAAACTCTCCGCCGGTAAAGCTAACTCGACTGACAAATACAAATTCAAGGTTCGGGATATCGATATAGACGTCTACGAGCATCATATACTAATATACGTTACCTACATCTGATATCTAGCCGGTATCAGAATGTTCACGTCCCGATACTACTTGTATACCACAGTAAGTTATAAAATATAACCTATAAATCAATCTATTGTGGATTTATTTCTATTTCCCATCTAAGCTACTAGCTAAATACTTCTTAGATCTTAGGTACCGAATTACTAATATCAAGGTTCGACGAGGAGGGCACACGAAAAGACTAGGAAGGGGTTAATCATTCTTCGATCTTGCGATAACGTACACGCATTCAATTTCAAGAGCTCTTCAACCCCACATTAAGCTATCGGTATCGTGCATAAACCGGCGGGGTGTTTACATGCATGAAAGCTTACAAACGGCTAGAGCCGACCTGATACCGATCTAAGTGATTACTTACTGACTTACATAAGTACTTCCATACATACAGGAATTCACATTCTTGAGGTTGTGCATATAGAAGGTACCTAGCAGAGTACTACTCCAAGAAAAGAACCGCCGGAATATATGATTCGCTCCACCTTGAATTGCATCCGTCGCCCGTCGATACATCTTACGAAACAGGAAGCGCTACGTAATTCTCAACATCTGCTACGGGCTCAAGATCGGAGGATTGGTTCTTTGTGCTGCAGAATCCCTCAATTACAACAGTTATATATTCCTGTCATCCCAAACACAAGTTTCAGGTTCTCGCAGTCCCGTAACTTCTCACAGTCCACCGTTCTGCACCGCCGACTATTTTCTACAACAACTATGCCTTCCTCTTCCTCTTCCTCTTCTTCCTTGACGCAGGAGATTAAAGCTCCCAATGGAGTGACCTATCAACAACCGACTGGTTTGTTTGTTGGTGGAGAATGGATCAAATCCAAGGCCGGGAACAAACTCGCAACTATCAACCCAGCGTAAGTATCCCCCAGAGAGCATGAGCATGTATACATAACGAAAGTACTCTTCCAATAACTCCTCCGAAGCACCGAAGAAGAGATCTGCCAGGTATACGCCGCGGAAGAGGACGATGTCGACATTGCCGTAGCTGCAGCCAGGAAGGCCTTCAAGGACCCAAGATGGTCCGACATTGAGACATCTGAGCGAGGCAAATTGTTGTACAAACTCGCCGACTTGGTGGAACGTGATGCAAAAATCATCGCTACCATCGAGACGATGGATAACGGAAAGCCATACGCGACGGCTCTCACTGAAGATGTAGCGTTGTCTATTGAAACCTTTAGGTACGTTTTTTTTTTTTTTTTTTAAGAGAGAAAAACAGGAATCGGAGACTACTTCAACACCTAAAACCCTTGAAATTTCCCATTGTGCTGTTGGATGCAGCTAATCAGTACTACAGACATTATGCTGGTTGGGCGGATAAAATTTACGGCAGAACTATTGATACCTCTCCTAAGAAATTTGCCTACACTAGGCATGAGCCTATTGGCGTCTGTGCTCAGGTTTGTCGACCTGACGATGTGAAAATCCAACATTTTATGTGCATATGTGTGGCTAACCGTTATTTCTTAGATCATCCCGTAAGCTTGGCCCTTCCTTCATTTAAAAATTTTTGGAGAACAGGATTTTCTCGTAACAGGTCAGTCAGTCATGCTAACATATAGATCGAAAGATGGAACTACCCACTTTTGATGGGAGCATGGAAGCTTGGACCAGCTCTCGCTACCGGCAATGTCGTGGTTATGAAATCGGCTGAGCAGACCCCGTTATCGATCTTATACCTGTGCAATCTCATCAACGAAGCTGGTTTCCCTCCAGGTGTCGTCAACGTCCTTAGTGGCTATGGTAAGACTGCTGGAGCAGCACTTGTGCAACACCTAGATGTGGATAAGGTCTGTAATCCCGTGCCGTTCCTCGCACCGCATGAATCACGATTGATATTTTTCCTATTACTCCTTGGCGATAACGGAACTCCGATCTCATAAACGCTGTGTATCGTAGATTGCCTTTACCGGTTCCACATTCACAGGAAAGCAGATCATGAAGATGGCATCCGTGAATTTGAAGAATATGTGAGTGAAACCTCGGAGCAGCTCGCCCGTGGTTGGTAAAGGCTGGTGTTTACTGACGTTACTGAACATGCAGCACCCTCGAGACCGGAGGGAAGAGCCCGAATATCATCTTCGATGATGCCGAAATAGACCAGGCCATCAAATGGACTCATTCTGGCATCATGAGCAACATGGGACAGGTCTGCACTGCAACCTCGAGAGTCTACGTGCATGAGAAAATATATGATCAGTTCGTTGAAGAGTTCAAGAAGTTTATGACTGAGGTACGCAAGAACCTATGTTTCAATCCATGCCTTGATTTTCCCCCATAAAAAGGTTGTCGCTGACCCACCCCCAAGGTCAGCGTGGTCGGTGACCCATTTGCAGAAACGACTTTCCAAGGGCCTCAGGTTTCGAAAGTTCAGTATGACAAGATATTGGGATACGTCGAAGCCGGTGTGTCTGAGGGAGCAAAGTTGGTCTCGGGAGGAAAGAAGCATGGTGACAAAGGTTATTTCATTCAGCCCACTATTTTCGCAGGTGTAGAGGACCACATGACCATATCTCGTGAAGAAATCTTCGGCCCGTTCGTCTGCTTCTCGAGTTTCAAAACCGAGGAGGAAGTAATCGACAGGGCAAATGACACAATCTATGGGCTAGGGGCAGCAGTGTTTACTAGGGACATCGAACGTGCCCACAAGGTAGCTGCGAAACTACAAGCTGGAATGGTATGGATCAATAGCACAAACGATTCACACACCGGCGTCCCCTTCGGTGGCGTCAAGCAATCTGGTAAGATAATATCAAAATTTCCCCTTTTACCACCAATTAACTACCGGATTTTTTGAATTTATGTAAAGCATCGTTTTTCAACGGCGTGCCGCTAACCGTTCAAACTTTTTTTTTTTTTAATTGACAGGCATCGGTCGGGAACTTGGTGAATATGGCCTTCAGGCGTATACGCAGGCGAAGGCAGTGCACGTCAACCTAGGAAACCGAATGTAAAGATCTTTCATGGTTCTAGATTTTCCATAATGCATTTGAATTATATGTCTCTTGCATAACCAGCAGAAAAACTTGCTTTGATGCTACATATTGTTCATCAGATTTCACAATCAAAAAGAAGAAGTCATGTCAACAAATGCAAAGCTGGATGTGAGATGTTGGGTCTCGGATGATGCTCCGGGAGCAAGGCGTTTCGCATCAAGGCGATTCCGCATCCATATCTTCGCCTCGAACTAGGTTGAAGCCCTCTAAGCCAATAAACAGCCAACACTCCCAACTTCTCCGATGACACGCCAAGAATATCTCACTTATAGACCATCCCCCTTTTGCGAAAAAAACCAAAAAAGATATATATCAAAATGTGATACAGATGAGAAGGAAAGGAAGGAACCAAAAAGTCGTCCCCCGATTTCGATCGATCAACGACTAACAAACAGAAAGGAAAAGAAAAATGGATTATGAAGGGATCTAGAACTTCAACGACTTTTGCTGCATCCCGTGTTCGAATTCGGTTCCACAACTTTTGCAATTGATAAACGGGAAAAGAAAAATCTAGGCTTCCCATGGCCAACGCGTTTCACCATCTTTTGATAAAACCATTTTGTTGGATATATTATCGATTATATTCATCTACTTTTGCTTTATTGATTATTATCGTTGACCCTGTTTTTGTTCTGTTCGAATCTGAATTTATCTCGTCCCACGACAGTTAGAGAGAGACAAAGCGTGTTATTTTCTCCTAAGTAATCACCGACTGGGTGGATTTCTTCTTCCTGGGTGTGTGCGGTTGGATTTTGGGGCGTAGTCTGGGATGCCCTTGAGGCGTTTCTGGCTTACCATTCCCCCAGAACCCTGGCTCCCTGTGGCTGCTGTTTCCTTTCCACCCCAGCCCTGGGAAGTGGGGCGGTCGACTTCCCTTCTTCTCCATACGTACAATAGATCTTTTGTGAACCTCAAGGCGATGCTTTGGTTAGTCACAATTAGGCAGATTTTAGTTTTCCCTTTCATTCGTTTTTTTCGCATCATCATCAATTGTGATTGTCACTTGCATGAAAATGGGGTTCTTCTAGTTTAGTTTAGTTTAGTTTAGTTTTAGTTTTAGTGAAAGGTTACTGACTAACTTTTAGATAGCATCGGGTCCATGGCCTCATCTCAACGTCTTCTCTTCCCCCCCATGCATGCAGACATGCATTGCACGGCCAAGCCCCACACCTCTCGAACGAAGCTAATATGGCGAAATTTGAATGTCATTAAAGTGAAATCCATTGGCATATGTAGCGTAAAGGTTAGGCTGTTTTTAGACACACATTTTATTTGATGGTGATGATGATGTTCGAGGCACGGTCCGCTGGAATATCAATACTAAGCTGGAGGTAGCTAGCTAGGTTAAAAGCCAAGGCCAAGCTAGCAGCTACGGATTATGATAGCCGGATACCCACTTCGCGGACGTTCCGGGAGCTGGGGAACGCCCTGATACGTACTATCATGATTTTTTTGGGTGGGGGAATTTGCAAGCTTTGGTCCTTTTTTTTTGTTTTGTTTTCGATTCATCGATTCGGATTACTTTTGGGTGATGTTACAGTGCATGCATGTAGTTAGTCCTAGTTAACTTCTTTCACCCGTCCCTATGTAATCAATTGCAGGTTCTAGGTAGTTATCGATTTCCATATATTGGTTATCGATTTCGATTATCGCGGTACAGCAGTAGCACATGGTTGAACACTAACTTGATATCCCTCAGGGAATAAATTAGCCTGGGTAAATCAAGGTAGTATAATAATTGGGAGTGCGGACCCGACTGCCTAGAATCAAACGTACCCCCATGGCCTGGCCGTGTATCTAAAAACAACAGAGTTTTAGTGTATTGCTGCAGATAATCTGCGCTGCATGCCTCATGGCTTTTACCCTTTTCCCTTTTCTCGCTCGCTCGCTCGCCTGAGGGAAAGGGAAGGGGAACGGGTACGGGAACCAACAGTGAAGTAGGGTAGATTGACGACATCGGCTGTAACACAACAGCAACCATCTTGTTCCATTTTGGGGACAGTGGCGTCCACGAAGTTTGTGAAGAACTAACTTAACTTAACTCAACTAAACTAAACTAAACTAACTACAACCATAATATAATATAACATGTAAGTGTATGTAATGTATGTTTCGTTGCGATTCCGTGCAACCCCACTGGGTAGTTTAGTTGGTTATGATCCCCTCGAACTGGTACAAGAGAAACCTGGTATGTGTTTGGTACCTGGTGATTGCTTGCTTGATTGCCATCTTGTTTATTATCTCTCTTTCTTTCTTTCTTTCTTTTTCGTCAGGCAGATGACATGATTGCTGCAGCTTGTGACAGGTCTGGACGAGTATTTTGTGCAGCCAGCTGGGATGATGGTTGCTCATCGCTTCGAAAAGTTCACCTGCTTGCAGATATCGTGCACACATCCCACCCCCCTCCCCCAGATTGTTTTACTTCTTTACCATGGCTTTCTACTTGAAGATCACCAATCGAAATGAGACGATGGTAAGTGCATGCGCGCAGGTGTAAGAGCCCCGCCCTTCTTCTCTCTCTTCCCCGATACATACATACTAAGCAAACTAGTTATATGTAAGGACTAGAGCTAGACTTATATCGCACGCCAATGCATGCATCATGATTATTATTATAATACTCTTCTGATAATGATACAGTTTTACCCCTCTCCCCTCCTCCTCCTCTCCGCTAAAACCATAGTTTAAGTAGAATTTATATCATAGGATTCCTTTTCGTGCCTGAAGCCAAGGAATTTTTTTTTTCACCCCCCTTGATCTTGACCGTGTATGGTGTAGTTCACTTGAGATTGTGCCTTCTTTTTTTTTTTTTTTTTTTTTTCCTATCCCTTGCATTTACTTAAACCACTTTTTCCTTTTCACATCCTGCAATTCCGCAAGCGGCTCGCGGGACGTACTGTTGTTATCTACAAGTGGATTATGTATCGGATAAGACCGTGGGTCTGGCTAGGACTCTTTTTTGTTCCTTTTTTTTTTGGTTATTCGGTATTGGTTTTTCTGAGGCATCTTCGCCGATGACGTCAAATTAAAGCGAAACAAGGGTTTGGGGGGGTTGGTTGTGTTTTTTTACAAGGGAGGTTGTATTTATCAGATGAAATGGAAACACTACTGTTTTTTTTAGTATGGAAAATAAGTGGTATATTCGTTTCTTGTCTTCACAGTAGTTGGTTTTTAATCCCTTCATCACATCATGCATATCTCATAATCATGCAAATGACAGTACAGTACAGGATTAAAATGAGATAGGGTGTGGGGAGGCTCTTGTAATCCAGCTGAAGAAATTCATGAGCGAAAAAAAAAAAAAAAAAAAAAAAAGCGAAAGAGGCAGAGAGTAAAACGAAACTAAGTTATCGGGAAATGACCCGTCAGTGTGGGTGCTGGGAAAAGTTAGTTAAAAGCAAGAACCAACGAGCCGTCACGATCCCTTCTTTGGCGCGAGAAATCGCCCGGGGGGGAAAGGTTCATTGGAAACCTCTTTTTTCGATGACGTTACTAGCTAGATACGGCTTTTTGGGTGTAGTGTGGCCTCATCAGAAACATTTTTGCCGTCCCGTCTTTTTGCTCTTCCTTTTATTTTTATCATTACCTGACGGACACTGACACCCCTTTGATTGAAAGTATGGTCCTTGTCTTTGCTTTGACAAATTGTTTTGGCTTGTATCTATATTTCGAATTATCCTCGTTCGTCTGGCTGCCATGCCATGCCATGCCATGACCCCCCAGATCAAGAGTTCTTGAAAAAGAAACGACACGGCTGAGCAAAAGAGATAGAAGGAAGTGAGGGGGGGGAAACCGGAACATCGGGATGTTCCTAGAAAAAGGGATGAATCATGATCATGAGAGATACGGTACATACATATCGTCCATACCGAGCTCAGGTGGATCAAAGCCCTCCATATCTCTCTCTCATTCCTGGAGTATTGATACCGGCCAATGAATCTCTTCCCGAGAACCTGTACTTACATATTTACATACATACACAACCGTGTAAGTAAGTAAGTATTATGTGATAGAATGGGATTCCAGACAACACGAGGTATAGTCCAGAGCGGTCTGTTCTGTGGGGTTTTTCTGGGCGGAGCTGAGAAAGATTCCGGTAGCCGGTTTTTTTTATATATTTTATATTAGGAAACCCAGGAATCGAAGTTGGTGTTTTTCTTCTTTTATTCACCTTCATATTCTGTTGGTATACTCGATACGTACCATGCAGCAGAAGAAGAAGCAGAAGTAGTATTCCGTATCGATATTATCCGTGTTGGAAAATACACACCCTGCGAAGTCCATGTATGCCAATGTTAGCCATGGGGGAGGGGATAATTCTTAACAATGATATTGTATTTTGGATTGTACCGAAGAACCAAAAGTGGGGATTTTCGATGGGTCTCTCTGCTGCCTTGACCAGAACTGGCCCTGTGACCCGGACTCCCCCTCATCTTTCCCCCCAAATTTCCAAAACGCTTATAGCACTGAAGGCGCTGCCACAAGGGTCTAATTTCCAGAGTGTCGGGTCCGAACATGGTTGTTGAAAAAATCATGATCCATTTTTTTATTTTTTTTATTTTTTTTCTTCTTGATCACTTTTGTAATATGGAACAAAATAGGTTCAAGGACAATCGGGTCGATGAGATGTGGAGATGGGTGGGACCGAGATTGGCTCATGCTTTCCAGTTCCAAGCGGAGTATACCCAGCGAATGGGGCTCAAGACCGGGAGGAAAAACAAAAGAGGAAAAAGAAGCAGCATGAACCACAAACTTCAAATGTTTTATCCTTTTTCTTTTTTTGTTCTTCTTCTTGTTTCTTTTGTGGGCGAATGGATGAGAGTGGATGAATGAATGAACGGGACATGTCATGTCATGCCATGTCAAATGCTAGGCCATCTTTTGTAAACGTGATTTGTTCAGCTTCGTGAGCAGATGATCTAGGTAACTACCTACCTACTGGCTTACCTAAGTAACCCTCCGATTGCAACGGCCCAGACCGGGTTCTAATCGATAGTATAAAATATTCGAAAGAAAGAAAGGAGCACAAAGATTTGGAAGAGGCAGAAGAGAGCGGGATGAAAGCGAATGCCCATCGGAGGGCCGACAAGAGCAGTTCCAGGGATCTGGGTTACCGGGACTGGCGTATTCCCTGTCGCTTTGTGGCACACCGACCGAAAATGTGAACAGAAAAAAACGTCAGCGTGCCAAATTTCAGGTCGATGGGATCCCAAAAGGCCAGTAGCGAGAGCATCAGAGACCCGGTTTTACCCCCCACGGATCTTGATGGATGGATACGGTCCGAACTAGTCCTCGATTCGAACACTCCTTTCAGAAAAAAAATAAAAAATATATAAGAATATAAAATATAAGAATAGAATAGAAATGGGGAAAAAAAAGAGCTATAACGAAACAGTGTTATTTAGGTAATTAAATTCTCGTCAAACAATTCTACTTCTGGTTCGATATCAGGCGTTAACTTAAGTTACTTTCGATCCGTGTGCTACATCCCCATGAAAAATTATACTCGAACTAGTACCTGTTAGTAGATGTCCACTTCTGATAATATTCTGCTTTTAATTCCACAACGCTCTGAAGCGTGATGTGACTGGCTATGTGTCAGATTGTGAGGCGTTCGCAAGGATGTCACTTGGGAACCGCACGATCTTTTTCCCTTCTTTCTTGGGCTTCACAACTATTGCTATTGTAAGACGCCTTCGGAATGTCACTTAAATTTGGGGTTGCATTAGTTAACTTGCATTAGTTAGTTACTATCTTTCCCATCACGGCTTATCGTATTTTCACCGAAATCTTTTTTATTTATTTATTTATTTTTTATTCTTTTTCAAATGGACTAGCTATACGACTATCACCTGCCAAATTACCGTATTGTCAGTACGTAGTGTATCAGTAGTGCGGCAATATTTTCGTAGAAGACATGCATGGGGCTTTATATTATATGTCTATCATTTAACCATATCATAACCATGATCGTGATCCTGCTTTGAATCGAATTCTGAGACGGCAATATTTGATATCCCTCCCCCCCTGTTACCATATTAAGTAGATGAGAATTAAAAAAGATGTCATCTTTTGACGGATGTATTTCTAAACGTTAATTAACCCCTCCTCCTCTTCTTTCTCCAAAACCCCAATGATCCCGGTAAGAGTAGTAGTACTCTAGTAATTCGGTTCTTCACACACACATGCATGCTGAATAGATTCTTCACGATGGCTGGATAGATGAACAAATGGTTATTACTTCCCTATTTTGATCCCGCAAAGCGAGAATTCGAGCCTAGACGTAAATAGTTAGGAAGGAAGGACCTGCCCGTCTCCACATTTCCACATTTGATATAAGGATCGATTGAGTTCAAACGGGAATCCACCTTAAAGATCAGGTAATGACAAGCATGAATATAACTTCTCCAACAGAACACTAAACTATACCACAGATGCTATACTACCGCAGTCATGTCCGTATGTACCATGCCGGTACTAGTACTAGTACTAGTACTAGTCAACCTTGACGGCATGAAGTTGGGACATCCCACGTTTCCCAAGTTGCGAAACCGCTTGTTTCTTCAACCCGCTTCCGCGTCGGCTACTTGACTAGCTTCCCAGTTATAATACTTAGTATACATACTTAGTGTACTTTACTGATTTTCCGGAGTTACCTATGCCATGGTAACTCCTTTCGTCTACGAATTTATTATCACCTTCGATACCTGGCCGAGAAACGGGAGAAAAGTAACAGAAACATGTTAACATCGGTTGGGGGGGAAAATTTAAACCTTGATCGTGCTTTTGTACTTATGTTACTAACTAATACTTTGGAACTTCCAAAGACAGAACCACTGAAACGTTTTGAATTCGCTCCAACAATCTTAAAAGTTGGAATACCGAGGAGGTTTTCCTCGATGAAGAAGAAGAAGATGTCAGAGAAAGGTTAGTTTCTTTTCGGGGACAACGGCAAGAGGATATGCATCCTTGGGGGGCGGCCTCTCTTCCTGTTCCTCTCTCTCTCTCTCTCTCACAAGCTGGAGTCTGGCTAATTAATATTTCTTCTTCCTCCATACAGAACATCAGGTCCCTCTGGATTTATTATTTTTCTTTCGAATATTTCCAGACTAGGCCAGCT
Organism: Arthrobotrys conoides; assembly: GCA_036971725.1. NCBI lineage: Eukaryota > Fungi > Ascomycota > Orbiliomycetes > Orbiliales > Orbiliaceae > Arthrobotrys > Arthrobotrys conoides. The sequence goes on from JAVHJM010000008.1 coordinate 1,409,914, forward strand.
CGAACACCCCAGTGCACCAGATATTTCAAGGATGCCTTGAAGCCAGTGTTGTTTACCTTGGCCCGGCCGAGAGAACTGCAATATGCTCCGGGACAGCCCCGACGCACTTGTCGACAAGGATACTTAAGCGTGCTTCATTCCGGGGAACGGTCGACGACCCACACCTGGGATGGAGCCGGTAGCTAAATGAAAGCGGGAAGGTCCCCGTGCATGAAATGACTTGACTGGCAGAAAAACGAAGCATGAATCCAAAGTTGACCAGGTTTCTTGGAAAAAGAAAAAGGTACCATATGGGGCACAATTTGTACCCGACTGTTATTGCACACACTCTCTTGCATCGTCAAAGTATCGCGCTAGCAACCCTCCCCAGTCACTCACACCTCAAGGGAAAAGTCTACCCCATGCTCTCGCCCATTGGGTGTTTTCCAGCTTGAGATGCTGTGCGTGCGTGCAGACTCAAGGCCTAGAGGGTGCAGTGCAGTGCGGTGCAGGACAGTACTGTGCAGTGCTCGCGCTGGCTCAGTATGCTCCCGCAACATTACTACTTTATAGCCTGTGGTGTCCCACACTCGAGACCATCAGGTTGTTTCTGAGAGCACACTTTCTTATCTATCTTCTTCATACTACATACCTCATATTACATATTACATACATACATAGACAGAGACAGAGAGAGAGCCAAAGAGAGAGAGAGAGAGAGAGCAGTCCCGATATTTCTACAGAAAGCTTTTCATACATCTCGAGTATATTCGCCGAATACATACTATACTGGTCGAACTCATCCATCGGCGCAAGCTTGCAGCCCTCGATCAATCACAAGTTCAGTTCAGTTCAACTCTATTGGACATCTGCATATCATACCATATCATATCATACCATTACATCTATATCATTATCGAATAGCTTCATTCGTCTACCATTAATTATCCTTCTGGACCTGCCCTTTCATCCTGCCGCCTGATTTTCCCAGTCGGCCTTCTTCTTCTTGCATTGGAATCCCCTTCGCCTATTTCCTGCCAAAACCGTGGACTTCCTTCAAGCGACAACACCAAACCCCAAGCCCACCCGTTCTATACAAAACTGTTCAGAAGGGTTCCTCTCAAAAGTCGCGGGTTTGGCTTCTGTAATCCGTCCTCAGTATCCTTTGTCCCCTCCTCCTCGCAGCAGATCGCCATCTCTGCTTGGTAATCGTGAGGAGGACGACGGCCGTCAATGCGTCCGCTGGCCCAGGCAATATCTTGCCGCGCAGCTAAGGGACCCTTCATCTATGTCGCATGCATACCCTCCTCACTCGCCTGCGTCCAGCAGCAGTGATAGCAGTGATAGCGAGAGACACCATGATGACCATCCCAGACACATTGGGCAGGTGTCAGCCAAAGGTGATTTCATTCAGAAGTCGCAACCTTATGGCAATATGCCACCTTCTCAAAGCTCTGAGATGTCAGCTGCGTCCTCTGCTGCTCCCAGTCCTGACCAACGTGCCTCGAGGCCTCTGGATGTGAGCAATATGCTCAACCCTACCCCCAATAAGGGTGACGCCCTAGGGAACGGCCAGAGCGCTCGACGGCGGAATGCGGACGAGGCAGAGCTTGACACTCCTCAGAGGATATCGTCTACGCCTCATCAACCTCCCTTCACAAGGTCACATCCTCCGTCGCCAACTGATAGGTACGATCCTTCTATGATGAAGGAAAGTATGCATCACGCATCATCCTATTCAAGGAATATTAAACAACCAGTTCCACCTTCAGCCAAACAGAGAGATGGTCCTCTCCCAATGATCGAGCCACATCAGTCCTCTGTCTCGTCGGCTGGAACTCCTCCCAGGCATCCTGCTACCTTGGCATCACCAGCAACTGGACAGATGCATCCAGCAGGCGGGTTTCCTTTCCCACCGATCAATGGACAGCATCCTCAGAGCCAACCTCCACATTCGCAATCCGCCATGGCAACTTCTCCAGGCTCTTCACCATTTTCCAGGACTCAACCTCCACATTCATTGCCCCCCAGCTACTCGCAGACGAGTCCTGTTTACCCAATGAACCCCCCTTTCCATGAAGGGCATTCATCGTCGCCCATGGGTCGGACTAATAGCCAGCCATCCACATATGGGCTTCATCTTGCAGGGTTAGAAGGCCTTGCTATTCCTGTAGATACTACTGCTGCTTCGAAGTTAGCTGACGAGAAGAGGAGAAGAAATGCTGGCGCCTCCGCTAGGTTTAGGCAACGGCGCAAGGAAAGGGAAAGGGAGATGGGCGCGAGAATCGTTGAGCTTGAGACTCGACTCAAGGTCGTTGAAGAAGAGAGAGACCACTATCGGAATCTCGCAATGAGATACGCCGGAACGCCCCTCCCTAACACAATATCATCATCCCTTGGGAATCCCCAGCAACAAATATCACGACACAATAACCACGGGCTTCAGCTCTCGCCCAGGACTATGGCAAGAGCCAACCAACCACACTTAATGAATGAAGGTCCCTATACCTCTCCTGCCTATGCCCACGTCAGGGAAGAGGCTCTTGCAAGCCCTGGTATCCCACTCGGCCGTACTCTGTCAACCGAGGGTCGACGGGTTGGCAGAGCCTACTCGGCAGGCCAAGTTTACCCCAATGGTATGCCTGTAGGAGCTCATGAAGGTCCAGACCGACCGTTGATGGAAACCTACAACGTGAAGTCTCGCAATAGCTCACTGCACCATCCCCGACCCCAATCGATCCCTGAACACATGAACGGTCGGGATCAAATCAAAACTGAATGGGGTACTCGATAGTTTGTCTACTTCTGCACAAATATGTCTGACACCACGAATACGAACGATTTTACCGAACAACTATCCCGTCCAAATTTTTTCACGCTCTTCGAAGCCTCGGATTCGCGCTTTTTTTATTATAAAAAAGTATACTAATAGACAAAATGTTCAGCCACGCCGGCGAAAACGAAAAGAAAAAGTCTTCGAAGCTCAACAATATTCATGGGTGTCTTTCTCGTCCCTCGCGGGACCGTATCTGTCTTCTTGTTTTCGGGTTTTATTTCTATATCTTACCGGCGTTTGGTCAGGCGTTATGTTTTCTCTCGCTCTCTCTTTTCGACGTTAAGCAATATCAAGGTCAAACAACAGTTCAAAAAAGTTTTCCTATAAATCAAGTATCCATCCTTTTACAGACAACAGCGCTGGTTCGCCATGGATCAAATTATGCACCTTCGCTTGGTCGCGTTTCATTTGTTCTGTCGGACGTTATCAGAGCTGACATGTTCTGAAGCAACTATTATTCAACGGGACGAGTATTCTTTGTACGTTGGCGTTAACATCTAGATGTCTATTTCTTCTTTCCATTTTTACGTTTAAGGCGATGGGCGGTCCTCTGTATTTTCATACGTTTAAACCTTTTGATATCGTTGTTTTTACCTGATCGAATACAGGAAACAAAGACAGACCTTCAAACTTCTTTACTATGTATTTCATAACATATTTTTACTCTACTGTTACCTCTTCTCCTTACCAAATATTTCTTCTACCTTATCTTCTCTCTATCTCACAAATCATTCTTATTACACCCGTACACCCTTTTTTCCAACGTGTTGGCGCATAGATACCAACATTAGTCTCTTCCCTATTTAAAAACCTTTATACTTTCGGCCAGACTGCGAACCCTGTCAATTTGTGGCAGAAACCGTGTTGTATTTTTATCAAGAAAAAAATAAAAATAAAATAAAATCCAAAGTTGAAATTCAAATTCTACTTTTCATCCCGGTGTAGATAGATGGATCCAAACCATCCATCCATCACAAAATACATAGTTGTATAAAAAAAAACCTTCGTTTCATTCTGACTAGGCGTAGTTTCTCTCTCTCTCTTGCACATTCCATAATGGCTGAAGTGAAACTTGCAGATAATAGTGCGCTGGCTAGACAAGCATCATGGATTGATAGCTCTGCAAGGCACCATGTAGACGATAGGGGCTGACTTGACTTGACTTGACTGACCCCATGGATTACACCATTAGCCTCTTTTTTTAACGAGGAAGGCTTTTTACTATCGATAGGAGGTGATATGTACATGTATTGTCGACCAACATTGGCTCTCCCTTCTTTGTGACTAAGAAAAAAAGGTCTCAGACAAGTTCCGACGGCTAGTTGAGCTATCTTATCAAGGTAATGTTTCACCATCTACGGAACGAATATATAGGTACCATCCTTGATGTATATATGTATGTATATATGTAATGTATATACGCTAACAGGTACAATTAATCGCTTCGAACGCACGTTAGACGAACGGGCTGCTGCAAGCCCTTTTTTTTTTTTTGGAAAATGTGCTCAAGGGAATTAAAGGACGTAGATGTAGGTAGGGTATAGGTAATATGCATAGAAACCTGACGCACATGTCGGAATACTTTGTACTTAAATTTACACAGGATGATTGTTAGTACCTAGCTGAGTAGACTAAAAGGAAATCGGCGAATTGGGAGGGTCCCGTATACGGCGGCCGTACTCCGTACATACATAACCAACCTATTACCTATCAAACATCGATGAAGATGAAGGGGGTGGTCAAAAAGTATGGTTATTCCAGACCGGTCGACTCCCATTGTCAGGGTTATACATACAATCGCTCCTTCCAAGTTGGAGATGTAGATGATACCTCCCATGTCCGTATATCCAGGATGTCATAGCCTATCAATGTTACAACATACCTGGTTACTGGTGACTTTTGAAGCAAGTTCCGCAAGGTTATGTTGAATGGATACATGGTCTGGATGTTTAACTCAGGAAATAGATTCCCCACGCTTCGTTTCCGGCGGCGGGTCTTCGAGCTGGCCATGGGAAGACTTGAGGTCACTACCTTCCGTAGATGGAACTTTAGGAGAGAAAACGTTCGCCTCTACCCACGCCGATGCTCCTCCTTTCTTTTCTTTCTACGCTTTTTTTTTACACACCTTTTTTTTGTTTTCTTTTTCTAGCTATACCCGTGTCTTTTTTTTCCTCTTCCCGCGTCTCTTTCTGTTCTTGGAGGATATCCTTCTTGTCGGGTCCCGGGTTCACTTCCAGTGTTGTGAGAATTCTTTTTTTCCAAATTCAAGTGGGCCCACTAAAGATGTCTAGGTCGCCCACAGGCGTGGGATATTCTTTTGTTTTTTTTCCCATACCGTCTTCTTTCTCTCTCTTCGGGGGCCGGTAGGGTTTCCCAGAAAATTTTTAAAAATCAAAAGGGAAGAAACGTGGCTGGGGGGTTACGAGCTGCAAAATCCTTTTTTTTTCTGAACTTAAGTATCAAAGAAGATAAGTCTCATATGCCGGTATGGCGTAGACTTTCTGGATGTGTAAGTTAAGCAAGTAAGGAAGTAAGTTATGTGCAGGACGCAGTGCATTACCGTGACAGGTTTTGCGTATGTGTGTGCTTTAATTACGCTTTTTACTTCTTAAATTCAGCTGTGAAAGGATGGTGATGGTGATGATGATGATGGTTTTTTTTTTGTCTCCTGCAAGATCGTTCACTCCGTGGAACGACGTATCACTTACTTTTTCCGCTTTTTACGGGAACTTGGCCAAGAATGGACTTTTTTTTGGGCGGGGAGAGAGGAAAAGGGAATCTTTGTTTTTTAAGCTCGAACGCCTGATCACAGTTTAACGAGCCGGCGCTGGTGGGCCATACACGGAGCTAGTGCCCATCACAGCCAGGGCTTTCTGTTTATCCAGTTTTAACGAGAGAGAAAAAATCGCACAACCGTCGCTGAAGAGTTAAAGTTAAGTTAGCTCTTTTCTCAATATGGTCAGCACACATGAGCTGAACGAACGACAAGTACGGGCTAACTGAAACCCTTTTTAATCCAGTCTTAGTATTTGATCAGCAAAATAACTATTAAAGCGGGGTAATAAAAAATAGTGAAGGAATCTCAGTTGATTAGGGAAAGGAAAGGAAAGGAAAATTTTTAGCTTTTTTTTATTATCGAACCTTTTGACCTTCTTAATTCTATCACCGCCTCCCTCGCACGGTAACTTCTTCGCTTCCTACTGGACGGGAAGTGGTAGCGAAAGCCGATGTTTCGCGGGTCTGGCATGTGGTTCAAAAAAGGACCTTGGGGTGGGATTTTTTAGTCCATCGGCCGGCCTTGCTTGGGGGCAGACAGGATTGTGTGTGTGTGTGTGGTATTTAGTTTCCCAAAAAATTTCATGGTGGTTCTGTTCAAGGAAAGAGGGCTGTTTGCTGACGAAACACGCTTTACCCAGAAGAAACCCATGGCGAACCCGACAGTTGGGTAAATTACATAAAGGATCCCAGCGAAGTGTTCATACTTCCGTCTCCCTCTTTTCTCTCTTTTTTTAACAATTCATCAGCGACGGAGCTAATGAGGTGAGGTGAGGGGGGGAGTGTCTTGGTATTGGGAACCCGTCGTTCCTATGCCCCCGCTCTAACTGTGTACTAAGGGTTTACTTTTTTGAAAACCACAGGTAAGTAAGTAGACGGAAAGGAAGGAAGGAAGGGAAGGGTAAAACGGTGCATTGCGCAGTTAGGAAAAGCGGCCGCGTCCGTGGGCCGGCCGCTTTTTTTGGATTCGCTCCGATGGACTGTATGTAGAGTAGTAGCTAGTTAATTTGTGCGGTTAACGAAACTGCGCTGCTGTCTTTTTTTCCTTTTCTAAAATAGAAATCTGGGGCTTGTAGAGGAAAATATAGTATGCCACACGGCACAAGGTGTCAAATATGGTGGATAGCCCGTGGTTCTGCGGAAGGAAAGGGAAAGTTGATCATCATTGGAGAGTGTATATTGTCATTATCATGAGAAGCCATTTGTTGGTGTAATAGAGAAGAGAGGGAGCCTTTTGACACAACACAAAACCGTGTTGCATTTCACCCCTCGGACCGTGGAGCACGAACGTTTGAACCGGTCTGCGCCTGTGTATTCCCCCCCAAAACGTAAACGAACAGATTGCGCTGTGAGGCAGACAGCTATGCACACAAACGGTCTGCCGTTTTTTCTGGCCAGTGTTCAGGAAAAAAAACGCCCGATAGCTAGGGTAATTGGCCCAACGTGGAAGCCATTTTTTCGCCTCGTATTTAGGATTTGACACCCAACAGGTCCTCTTTTTTTTGGCGTGCAAGTGTGGATCCCTCTCCCTTGCAATTGAAGCGGTCAGTGAACCCATTTTTTCCTTATGATAGAAAGAGTGCGTGATATCTTCCCAAAGAAACTGATAGGTAATTTAGGTGTGTGCATAATTGCGTGTTGCTTGGGGCATTGTGGGTAATAATGATATGCCGGCCCACGGTCCCGGGGCAGGGAAACATTAAGCTTAGACTGAATAGGAAACGGGTTGGTTCCGCGAGACTGGGTTGGTAACATATGAGCCAAATTCCCAGAAATCCTGCTCCACTCTCCACTTATTAATTGATACCAAATATCCATCATCCCACCTGGCCCAGGAAAAATAAAAAATATCTAACCGCAGGAGGTTTCCATCCCCACCCCAGTAAGTCCCCCCCTATGTAGACGAGGGTGCGGAAATGATATTGCCGGTTTTGAGTTCGCTGATTTTTGAAATAAATGCCGCTTCACTTGCACAGAAAAGAAAAATAGTGTCCCAGCGACTAAGTACACTATGGGACACTAATCGATAGTCGATCCAGAAAGCGGGGTCATTAAATGACGACTAATCCCTTTCCTATAAACCCAGGAAACTCTGTAAACTTTGCTAGTTATCCCTCTATTGTATTACTTTTTTTCTTCTCTCTTTCAATTTAATTGAGATTGGAATTTGATGCAGCTTCTTTCTTCGACCAGCCGGGATACGCTTCCCCGGTCCCAACCGGGTTTGATCCGTATCCTTTCCTTCGGGTTTATTTTCCAAGTCAAGGATAAATTGGAACTCTGCAGGACTGACAGGACTGACAGACAGCCTGGTCTGGCGAAAGAGAGCCATTTCCTTGAGGACACCACCGGAATGCGTCCTCAGTTCCGCCAGAGTAATTTGGCGTCCCAGCTTCCGGATAGGACTAAAGTTTTTTATCATGCATGACATCAATCAGGCAAATCCATTCACACACACAAGAAAGAAAAAAAAGATAAACCCTCCCGGGGAGAGCTTATGTCGAGCGATATTCGGGATGATGGTGGTGGGAGGCCTTTAAAAGGCTATTATCGACATACCTGCAATGAACAAGGTACCATCGAGGGTTTGCAGTGGTTGCCTTTGGATCGTAATACTTGGCTTGGGGGTCGAATTGGGATTCTATAACATATAGGTTACATCCATGTCCAGTGTTAACATGCTTCAATAGCAAGTAATCTTAAGTCGATATAGGCCACCCCCATGGACTAACGTAAACGAGAAGACACGTGCAAGAATAAACCAAGGGACGGGAGTTCCTTACCATCAATTGAGGCATCGCGGGTAATTTCCATCACCCCAACAATGCCGGGCTCCTTACAATTTGAGTGGTAGAAGAAAGCTCTGTCTCCCACTTTCATTGACCGTAAATGATTCTGGAATATGTGAATGTAATCGTTAATCAGATGGCCCACTATCTTGATCTTTTGTCATAAAATGACGGCTAAAAGGCTACAATCTCGCTAAGATACCACATGGCATGTGGACAATCGCCTGACGGCCCATTTACCAGTGCCGATGCACTGGCAAATTGCGAGATGGCGTTTTTGACTTTAGTGCTAAAGCGAGAGCTAAAATCGAAAGAGAAATTCGCACTAAGTTCTTTTTTTGGGAGAAAGTGGAGATAGTTTGATAGACATCTTAAACGAAAGAAGGATAATGCTGGCTCATTGGGTTTTAGGGAAATGCAAGACAGGCAAGACAGACCTTTGCAACGTGGTTTCTGACACCATCCCAGCCGGCCGGTCCGTCGTGCTTGCAGAGGTCTTCGTAGCTGAAAGCATCTGGCTCTGATTTCATGAGCCAGAACCCACCGCCGGTCTCCTGAGCTTGACAAGTTGTATCTTCCAGCTTAGCTGCCTTTTTCGAAGCCGATGTGGCGCTGGAACTTGCACCAGCATCGTCTAGCTCATCTTCCAATTTCACCGGCTTTGGCCTAGCTCTGGGCCTAGGGGCCTTCTTCTTGTTGGTGACTTTCGAATCTTCCTCTTCTTCCGCGTCTTCCTTCTTCACCGGAATTGTGTTGGTCAGCTTGGTCCGTTGGCTTCGACGCGTTGGTGGTGTCGTCGTTGTCGTCTGAGAATCATGTGCTGGATCTTCGGTTTGTGTCCTCGCGCGTTTTCGGCGACCTCCAGATGCGGATGATGCAGAGGACGCGGACGGAGGAGCCATGACTGTCGTGCAGGTGAGGCCGGCCCGGAAGCCAATGGGACGTTTCTGATGGGGCCGATGAATGTATGAAATTCGGAAAGAAGCGAGACGAGGAAGAATCAGCATTTGGACAATCATTAACTGCTCCTCTGTCCTTAGCTCACAGGTAACATTAGCAGGACCAACAATCGGTACTCAAAAAGCGAAGGGGAAGCGAAAGGAACTGCTCGGGATTGGTGCATGGGAAGGAGCTAGCTCAAGACGCCAGGATCGCAGGATTTCCAGAGCTAGCAGTAATCCAGTAAGGCCTCATCACCGGAAGTGCTCCCGATGGCTGACCTCATAGCGTTTGGCACGTTTCATTCAGTCACAATGATGCCATACAACATCGATCGGGCTCGAAGCCACGGATGCCCTGATTGGCCTATCCAGTTCTTCGGCTTCGATGAGTGGAGCGGGCACGCACAGCTTTCAATCACACATCTCGTCCATCAAAATCAAAAAGAGAGTTCGAAGAGAGATGAGTGTTTCAAACCTGATAACGCGGTTGGTGTTGAGCTGAGGTTCTCTCGCCCTTGTACTTTGGGTTATCCCGGGTACCCGGCTCTGGGCTCCGGGAAATGCACATGGGGTTCCGTGGTACCGGACCTGGTACCGGTTCCCGGGGAGCCATCGATGCTTTACGCACACGGCTGACCCCATACCTATTTTGTCAATATCCTTGGCGGGGCATGGGAAAACCGTGCATGAGAGAGATGCGAGCCCAGCCAACCGGATGTATTAAAGCAGGACCTAAGCGCCGACAGCGAATACGTACATATGCAGTGCATAAGAATGGTCATCATTCCCCTGCGAACCATGCTCGAAGATGCAAAACTACGGCAGTGTCTCCAGTCCCGTTCGTACTGCCTTGCACTTGGCAAGATACGGATGTATGCGTGGACTTTACAATCAAGAAAAAAAAAGATGCGAATGAGATCCATGCGAGCGGTGCAATCAGGAAACGACGGGCAATCGACACCGGCTATTGGTACAAGATGGATAAAAATTGCCAAAGTGGTCGTAACCATACCGTCGGAATCACGCTAGTCTTGGTTATGGGTGCACGCATTGCATGAAAGTCATATGACCACCCCTCTTTCACAGCAAAGCAGCAACAGCGAGGAACTCTTTGAGTAAAGTCCAGCTCCTCCAGCAAACAGCTCCATGGCCAATGCGACAACTGAAAAAGAGGGGGAAGTGCATATGACATATTATCTCCACTATTTGCATACAGTCCAATACCAACCCGTCGTCTCGAACTTTTCTCGAAGCCAAAAGGCCGGTTATCCAGATATATATCAGGAGGGGGGATGACGAGGAAGCAAACGGGTGTTTGACCTTCTTCCAGCTGCAAAACCCTTTAGTATGCATCTATCAGCGATGAAAAATCATGCAGCAACCCAGCAACTTCATTTGAGTATCCATGCTCTCTCAGTCCGAAATCGACGTAGGTATGTAACTGAGGGACTTTCCCCATCTCCTCTAACTTTTCACGGTGCCTCTAGATTCGCTTTACTCGAAACAAGATGACGAATTGACAGGTCATATCCTTTGTAAATCTTGCAGCACTGGCCAGCGCATCCCCATGTCGAAAGATTATAAAAAAGGTGATGGCGTGATGTCTGTCTCAAATGTGAGTTGTAGCGAGAAGGATATGCTTCTAGGGTACGTTGCACTGAAGAAAGAAGAATATCGAATCGATGAACCTGGAACGCAAGAAGGATTGCCCGCTTTTTTTTCCCTTTCTCTTGCATTTGACCGCTAGGTATCTGTGTGGGCCTTTCTCCTCAGCCGGCATAATGTATATATTGTCTGCATGATGCATAATTGAGAACACGTTGATTCGACACACTTACATGAGCTGCTGCAAGTAGTGCATGCTAACCCAGCAAACACTTTTTCCAATGCAACAGCTCCGGTGCATTTCTAATCACGGGACTTGAAAATGAATAGGCGAGTATGCAGCCGATTTCAAGGGTGGTGAGCGAAAAAATAAAAAGAAAAAGAAAAAAACGGTTGAAGACTTAGGAGTTGGGGGAGAAAGAGAGGGGAAAGAACTTCGAAACGACCTGGCAAAAGGATGGAGATGCATGAATTTCGAAAGCAAGGAAAGACGGAAAGGGCGTTTTGCATAACGCGACGATTTATACATGCATAGAACTAAAGATGAACACCGCCAGCGAACCATCTCCCAAATGCTTGTGAAAAATTTTTCTTTCGACATCATCTACCTCCCTGGCTGTTAGAGAAACGTCCCGTTTCGTGCCGCTCCGGCCTATATTTTGACGAGCGGGATGGATGATTGCGTTACTTTTTGGCTCCCGCCCAGTTGAATATCAATCTTAAACTAATGTCCATGCTGTGTAAGCATCATCAGAGATGGTTTTTTTTCCTACAAGGTAGACGCCTGTCAACCAAGGACCTAGGAATCCCTCAGCCAGGGTTTGTATAATGAAACGACATGAGAAGTCGAGGGGGGCTTTTATCGCATGAGATGGTGGGTCAAAACCTATCCGGATTCGCCGGTTTTACCTTGGTTGCATCGATGCTAAGATATCGACATCCCGTGTCTTTCTTCTCGAATCGACCCGCATTGAAAACCCTCGACGATTTTGAAAAAGCAAATGGCTTTTCTAAAAAAAAAAAAAAGTGTGGTGTCAGTTCACTTTACGTATGTTACGAAGGACTGAGTCGGCGCGCGGAGGGTTTAACATTTTTGCGAGAGTCCGGTTTTTGATATGGAGTTAGACTTTCCCTCCCCGCTCGTTAAGGACAATTTCGCGAGGATTAAGCATGGCGACACGAGAATTAGGTTATGATATACCCCTTGACATGCGTGCAGATACGTCGTTGCCTGTGCATGCCAACAATGGTGGTATGATCTTATTTCAATACACCTAGTGTTCACGGGCATACGGGTGTTCTCGAGTCTGGCTGCCTGTCAGACCCGGCTTGAAGAAAGAGGGAAAAAAATCAAGATTCTCCAGCGATAAGAAGGACGGGATGGTTATGGAGGTAGAGGAGCGATTCCAATTAGTTGAATCCTCAAGCAGGTGTCTCATTATATATATCCAGAGTTAAGAGGTTTCATGAAAAGAACCATTCAAAATTCACGCTGAAGCGGGTCAATTGAGGCTATGTCTGTGACAGAGCCGTCGCCTCGTAGGCAAAATATTTTTTTTCTCGGTTGAACAGTGTCAGATGTATCGTCTTAGCGCAAATGTTGGATAAAGAGGGCCCAAGACCGCCTTGTTTGCAATTCGATGCATATTTGCTTCTGCCGCCAGTTATGACATGCGCTTAGACTTCCGCTGATTGGGGATATGAACAAGACAGCGGGAAAGAATCTTACGAAGGACAATCTGGCGCTGATCGTTGTTATCTAAGCTTTTCGACTCAGATTGTCTCCCGGGTGTCACTGATGTATATATATGGTCATGGGAGGATATATCCCGGGACCGTCGACACACCGACACTAATACCTGCAACCATGACCTGGGAGGTTTTCCATATTCCCTTTTCGTCCAACTGCGCTCTCTGTACGAGATGCATAGCAGATATAACGTGCATTGACTTAGCTTCGATTCTCGTCTGCTTGATGAATAGCCTGTTCATGGAGCTCGAACTTGCTGGCTCGAACTGGGGTGACCCACCAATCGTTCAATGTTTCGGGTCGGAACGTACTATGCGCAAAATTTTCTTCGAAGTCAAAGTATCTTTTCTTTTGGCAATTCAGTCCAACATCGTACAGCAGACACAAGGGCTTGGAATGCAACTGCAAGGTGTATGCCCGGCCAGCTGTTATTATCTGTTCGACAGCTGTTTCTGCTTCCTTTTACGAAAGGGGGGTGGGTTCCACAAATCCGCAGTCTAGACTCTGATTTGTGGGTCCTTAACCAGCTCACTGAGCTGCACTGCGCCATTCTTTCGTAGCCGGGTACTTGGTAATCCTTCCGAATATTTATATCGATTGGAGAAGGATTGGCTATACGTCGACCAAGAAGATCGATCGTTGCAAGATCGTGTAGCATTGCGTCTCCAACGGCTAGATACAGCCAACAACTATCTAAACTAATACTCATCAGTCAAATCTCTGACTACACATTGCATATATGCTATTGGTTTTATTGTCAAGGGTTACCTATGGCCCGGGTAAGATTTCTTGCATTTGACACCGGTACGGGAGCTCTAAGGGAGGGGCCTAGCTCGATCTTCATGTATGTACCCTCAAGTCCTCCCGCCTTTTTCAGATGTATACATCTTCGACGAGCCGATCCCATAAGTACCACTTCGGGGTACTAAGTTGCCCAACTTGTCCTAATTCACCAATAAAATTACTATTAGACAATCAACAAGACTATAGAGCTGCAATAACTCACTAGTTGCATACTGGAGATAGAAAACTACCCACTTAACCCGCCAAGCTCCATATGTCCTATCCTTTGAAGCTGTATCCTATCGACTGACTAATAGTTTCCATTTCGTGTCTTCCTTGCTATATATAGATTAGCACAAAATTACTGCGTCAGTTTTCAATCCATCATGGTCTACCCTGGAAGACTGCGTGCGGATAGAAAGACAAAATGAAAAAAAAAAGGGTACTTTAGGCTGGCTTGCGCAATTCTGCCACAAATGCAGGGGTGTAGGGGGCTGAGAATGCATCTTTACAGTTGTCGACATCGACGATAAGCGGGGGTTGGGGAAAGGGAAAGTCTTACTGATATCAGGTAACGAATTTGCGTCTGCGGATTCAAACGTGGTGGACCCACGGTGACATGATATTAGGCTTAAGTGAAACTGCAAATATTACGCCATGTATTTCCAAGAAGTTTGGAGATACTTACCATCTCTTCGACGTTCTTATTGCGCTTAAATTCGTGTCTTGCCCAGGACCGCATTTCTTCTCTTGTAGCCGGGTCCTCGATGTCTTTCACGCATCCCCCAAAAAAGTCAGCCGGAATGACCCGATAAAAATGGAAATTATTATTTGATAGACGAATCGACGTAGGCTTCCTTTACTTACGTCGGACGGTCCGTAGTATTTCTCTCCATAATGCGAGTACCCGGGACCGTTGAATCCACTGCATGTCGATACATCTGTCAGGGAAAACGAGGCTCGCAGTAGACACATGTATTTTTTCCATTGAAATGCAATGCTGACGAGGGAACGGCGGCTCCGGAACATACCCGATCCAGTCCCAGCTTAGCACCAGATCGACTGGAGGCATATCTTCTGAAAGCAACGATCATAGCAAACCCGATTTCTGGTCCCCCCGCACCACACCTTGATTTCTAGTTTTAAAACTGGGTGGATTGTTGTAGTTTAGGATTTGAGGTTGTTGGGACCTTTGGTGCGAGAAATGACATTGCTCTCTCTCTCTTTCTCCGCCAAGACTTTCTTGAACACAACGCAAAAACAAAGCTGGTATTTCGAATTCGCCAGGCCAGGCAGTGTGACAGGTCTGCACTGTTACAGTAAGAACTGAACTGCACAGCTGCAGCCGCGCAGGTATGCAGCTTGTCAATGTGATTGATAGAGCACGAGGCTGTAGTATGTAGGTAGATAGATGTGGAAAGCTCCGAGCGAGCTCATCCACGGTAATGACTTTCGGCATTCTTTATGATTATATAATTAGCTTCGAATTCATACTAATTCATTGGCCGAACTCGAGCGGGGGCGGATCGGTCGACCTGGCAGACTTAAAATAAAATATCCGGTGTCAATATATCTCTAATTTGTATCTTAATATGCAGTGTTCAAAGCTGTACTTGCCTCGTGACTACTTTGAGTGCGAGTTTGGGCATCATTGCATGGGTTCGAATTTGAGACTTTCGGTCAACCGCATGCACTCTGTGAATGCACGTCAAAGTCATATAATTGAGACATAAGGAACATCGGAATTATGATTATAATGCATATCAGCGGCCGAGAGTACTCAGACAGTTTAACGCTTACTATCGGTATCCTTGGTGCGCTTGACAGCGATCTTAAATTTTGATTCTCTATTGTGTCATGAAATGCATAGGCATAGTTCTGAAACATCGTCTCGAGGGGGCCCCGGGAGGCTTGTTCAAACGGAATAGACAGACCACTGCGTTCCGTTGATCTAGAGCTTAGATATATTACGCATGTGTATTCAATGCTAGTATTACATCGTTCTGGGGGTTCTAAATTATAGTACTACCTCGACCTGCTTATATGTATGTTCTCCATGAAGTACTTGAGTTAACTAGTTCTGAGACCTGGTTTGGGGCCGGGTAGTCTGGTTTTCGAGGCGGCGGTTCTCTTGTAACCGTTCTATTATAGGTTATGCTAGAGGGCTGAAAAATACTCCAGAGCTTCATGAATATATAACTTGACTGTACTAATTCGTAGTTAATCGAGTGAGATTTACCCAAGTCATCTAGACATGCCGAAGTAGGCATGTATTGTAGCTATTAGCAAGGCTATAGTTAGATCACAACTACATCTATACAAATAACGTTAACTCATCAATATACTTAATTATCATATTATATATAATATATAACACCATCCTTCGATTATCTAGAAAGTTCAATTATAGTATGTGCATAGTTTATCTTCCAGAGCACATATATCAACTAGGATAGCGCCGCTCTGCCTCTCTGCTCTATGCCTCAAGAGGTCCTAGACTCGAGGCTACTACCGTATACCAGGACTAGTTTTAAGATGTCATTGCTAGTATACATCTAAATTTAACATTCGCCAGTTAACGTTATATAAAGGGTGTAGCATGCTAGCACCGCACTGCAGTTATAAATCTTGTCTGGGATCCGAGGCTAATATAATCTGACTTAAAACGAATTTGATGAGCATCAAGCTAGATCTTTAGATTATATTAATCAAGGAAAAGTATCTATTTTAGAGAGTGTATCTGTACTTTTTATTATGGCCATGCTGTGCTCGATGGTCAATTTAGAACGATTCGATGGAATATATGTTCTAGATTATAATGATATAAGACTTAAGCTGAAGACTTATGGATTTTGATAAGACTGGCATCTACTTAATTATAAATTTAGATCCCCGAAGCCTGCAACGATGTATTTGGAAGAGTATCCATAATGTCCCACCGTGCACCAGGGTTTGAATTGTCCTCAAACGATTCCAAGCCTCAGTCTCGAAACCCATGCGCACACCTCCATGTAACACATTCGCTCTCCAAAATCCAACTCTTCAACCTCCAGAATCTGCCACAAACCACAAAGCACGATTCTTCCCAAATCCATAGTTGAATTGACACAGAAAAACCTATGGCTTCACAACCTTCATCATCCGGTCACGCTTCCGTGTCAATAGACGGCACTTCAAAAAGACCGCGCCAAGGCTCTGCCGATTCATCCCCAAGTTTAATCGTACAGACCAATTCCCTCTCCCTCGAAGAGTTGAAGTCGCGTTTCCTCGACCCCTCCCTTCTTACATTCGCCACCAACACCCGCAATGTTACTCTACAATCCTATAATATCGAGTTATTCAAATCATCTACCTTACCTTCTGAGGTATTCGACAACTGCTTTGATTTATTAGAAGCAAACATGTCAGCGGCGTATAAAGCCACGTCGAAGGGTTGGAATCCACGGAAAAAGAAGGAAGAAATGAAACACCCCGCTATGCGGTATTTAGTTCTTACTGTTGTCGATGCCGGGGACAAGCCGAGTTTTGTCGGGTTCCTTGAGTTCATGATCACAGAAGAGGAAGGTTCGGAGGTGATATATACCTATGAATTAGATGTTTTGCCAGAGTATCAAAAACTTGGGTTGGGGAAGAAGTTATTAGATGTGGCGGAGGAGTTCGGGCGGAGAGTAGGGGTTGAGAAGGCTATGTTGACGGTTTTTGATAGCAATAAAGGCGCGAGGAGGTTTTATGAAAGGGAGGGTTATGATTTGGATGAGATATCACCGGAGCCAAAGGTCCTTAGAAACGGTACAATAAAGCCTTCGACGTATCATATCCTATCAAAAGCATTTTGGGCGGACGAGGATCGAGAAGATGAAGAAGATGACGACGAAAATGACGACGAAGACGAAGACGAAGAATAATGAATTAGCAATACACCTAGCGAATACCAAATGATACCCCATGCATAATCGCTGTATTTTCGACCTTAAAGACGTAAAGGCAGGCTATGGCTCCTATGATAACATGCTTGACGATAATCGTATAAAAATATGTACAAAGAAGCATGCTTAACGTTTTATCCCGTTCCAACAGAAGGCAAAGTTTATATTTGCACAACATCCTTTCCGATCAACTCCGGTCGCTCGGTCTCGTGCTCATCTCGAAGGGCAGCATAAATCGCATCTGCTACGATTAATGCATTGGATATAGACCATACTAACGTAATTGCGTAAAAGAAATTTGCATTTCCACTGCCGGCATATACCCACAAATAGTAAAATGCTGGTCCTAGGAAAGTTGCATAGAGGATGGCAGCAGCCAAGAAAAAAGTATACCGCATGACTGTAGATAGGTTTTAGTTAGATAATCGTTACCTATAAGGGGGGGGGGGGCTAAACTTACGAGAGAACATATGGTTGTACAGCATGAGAAGTGATAGATAAAGACCTGTATCACCAATTGCTGGGTAGGATTTGAATATCGAGGAAATCCCAATCAAGGTAATTAGTGCGAACAACGGTTGTTTCCTGAGCGAGAATATGGTCAGCTGGAAACGTTTCGAAATCAACTAGCAGATCTATCCATACCTCAGCCTTAGGCAAACCGGCGGAACATATATCAACAGGTGCAACTGGAACAGGCACAAGAAGAAGGCCCTGAAGCTGTCGAACATCTCAATAAAAAAGTACCACCACAATCCAACATTCGGTGTAAGATCCGGTAGTAGCAAGTGCACACCATATGTTGAGGCTACGAACTCCCAGGACCCGGTTATCAGGTGAGAAAGTTTGAAGTATACCATCAACACTATACTTAGCATGATCGTGGTAACAGCAGAAAACGCCTATAACCGAGATGTGAGTATATGAATAATATTATGGAGCAATTTTAGGCGAATACCTGAATCGAAGGCTTTGATGTAGTCTTCAGAGAATCATATGCGAGAAACAACAATGGCGGTAGCAGTAATGCAGGGTATAAGGACAAGTACGTCGCCATAGCCATGGATACGAATGCAGGCCCACGTCGACCTAATTTAAACAGCCTTAGCCAATGTTGGTTAACGGGGGTTTGTTTGGTGGTACAGTACCATTAACAGCTGCGGCTATCGAGTGTAAAATTATCGTATTCGTGAAAACAATTGTAGGACGGGCAATACAAGTCGCTATTGTGAATGGATTGAAGAGAAATCTGATACCATGAGAGTTGGTCAGGTAATCCCGGTATATCGATCGAACGTAATATGTAACCTACGCAGCAGCGATTGCCCACGGGGGCCATGAATTTGCCTTCCTCGGGGACACATGGTGGGGTGTAACGGTGGGGACACCAGACGATGCGATCTGAATCAACGAGACAGCAGAGAAGATATCGGCAAGGATGTAGAGCAAGTTTGTGATAATTGTGGAGGGTGGTAATATCGAGAACAAAGATAACAGCAGCGGTGCCTATCAATTATATCTGTGTCAGTCCGATGGAGCATATAACTCTGAACAAATTACACCAACCAAACCACCAACTAATCAATCAATCAATCATACCTGATGGAAGACCCCACCATCATATGGTGATACACCATGTGTATAAAGGTAAATACCCTCCTGCACTATATTGTATTGATAGTATCAATATACATTCCCAGTATTTCGTGATTCTAGCTCATCTAACGTACGGCGTTTATAGGACGTGACTGGCGTAGATATCTCCACTCTTTGGGCGAGAATCGTTGGCAGCGAAGGGAAAGCAGTAAAAAGGACCAGTCTGATGAGAGCACCGGCTCCTATTGCCAGGAGGCACTTTCGATCCATCCCTTCTCGAAATCGACGCCTGATACCGTTTCTCCGGCGCTCTTGTTGCAATCTGCAGGCTTATATCGAAAGGACACGCTACGAATGCATCCCAATGGGTTCGAGATAGCGTAAGGGGCGGTATCGATGAAAGTGGCTCGGATATAGGATATGCCTACGGCCAGACGCTCGGGGAGGACAGGTTTCAGCTCGAAGTGCAGGGACGTTCAGCTTGTCAGGAACAGTCTGTCGCACCGACTGGGGTAGTTCGGGATCGTGAAGGCGTTTCGTGGTGGTTTGTGTGCTACGGTTTCCAGTTACTCTCTTCGTTCCTGTTCTGTTCCTGGCTCGAGGCTTGGCAAGTGTTGCCGCGTTGGGTTGAGTGTGTCTTAATTTCGTCAACCTGCATAGCCATAACTAATACCTAATATGCCAGGCCTGTGATCACATCCCACTCTCTCTTTCTCTCTCCTCCACATCCTTTAACTTCACTTACAAAACACCCAGCAGTGCGCGCACTTGATCAGTCTACCTCCTTTCGTCGATACCACCCGTCGCTTGTGTGGTATATTCGCATTCGACCCAGTTCTCCCTTGCCTGTAACTACGGGGCAGTTCGAAAGTATCCTTCAACCAACCAGACCTCACCCTAGCTCGACAGTTGCTTAAACGTGGCCAGAATATCGACATGGCGTCGCTGTTCCCCTATCGTGATATAAACATCCATGCTTCGGCCACCCACTATGCCTTTACATCGCCGTCGAACCCGTCAGCACCTACGCTGGTCGTTGACCGACCATCTGGCCATATTTGGCTCAGCGACAAGCCGATGACGGGTGGTAAACGGGTCACAAGTATCGCTGGTATCCTTGGCATGATTCGTCTGAGATTGGGTTCGTAGAAACATGTCCACAATCTTTAAACTGAAAACATAATAAATATTCTGACTTAAGCTTATAGATAAGTACTTGATCGTCATCACGAAGGCTGCCCAGGTTGGAAGGATCAATGAACATGCCGTCTACAAAATACAGGCTACCGAGTTCTTGCCTCTGAGAGAGAAGCCGCTCCATGTTCGTAGCCTACCATATATTTAACACTAGCTCGGCATTCGTAGATTAACAGATTATTTGCTAGGACGCCGACGAAGATACCTATATGCAGCTCCTTACTACCCACCTAAGGACGGGTCCGATGTACTTTTCATATTCCTTCGATCTTACGAATACCTTCCAGCGTCAGGTTCATGCAGACCAGAACTTGCCGCTGTGGCAGAGAGTATGTGGGGACTGTTACATATGGGAGAAAGACCGTTAGCTAACAACAATGTTTTAGGCGGACAGTAGGTTCTTCTGGAATCGGCATGTATCGTCGGACCTCATCGACCTTAGCAGTACCAACCCTGCGGTACGTTATGGAGCTTCAAGCTTTTGGAAACTCATCTGCTGACTTATTTAGATCAATCCTTACATTCTCCCTGTCATTTTTGGAATGATGTCGATAACAGCTACTGCGATAAAGTCGACGCCATTATCATTTATTGTGATCACCAGGAGATCTCGGTTCAGAGCTGGAACAAGATATTTCTCGAGAGGTATCGACGAAAATGGCAACGTATCCAACTTCAATGAAACGGAACAGATCATCATCACTGGAAGCGTTGGTACTGGCTTGGCTGGGTACGATAAAACAGCCTCGCAGGAGAAGCAACAGGTCCAAATTATGTCTTATGTCCAAACAAGAGGGAGTGTCCCGGTCTTTTGGGCGGAAGTCAATAACTTGAAGTTTGTTCCAAAGCTTCTAATCCGAAACATCGACCCGGCTCCAGCCGCCACCAAACACTTCGCCGAGCAAGTCAGGCTCTATGGTGACAACTACTGTGTCAACCTCGTCAACCAGAGCGGCAGAGAGAAAAATGTGAAAGAGGCATACGAAAGTGTTATCAGGTCCATAGTCTCAAGCCCCCTCGAAGGAGAGAAGGCTAGTATACGGACAGAGGAACAGTTCCGCGCTATTGAGCCGACACAACAAAAGAGCATTGTCGACCATGTTCACTACATTTTCTTCGATTTCCATCATGAATGCCGTGGTTTGAAATGGCACCGCGCATTGCTACTGCTAGATCAGCTCGGAGACGCCCTTGAAAAACAGCAGTACTTCCATGCGACTGAAGGAGTCACTGGTTTGACTGTGAAAAATGCTCAAACATCTGTCGTCCGTACAAACTGCATGGATTGCCTGGATCGGACGAACGTCGTCCAGAGCATGTTGGCAAGGTGGACTTTAAACCGACAATTGGTTGATCTTGGAGTTCTGAACCAAGGTGAAACAATCGAGCAGTACGCGGCTTTCGAGTTCCTTTTCAGAAATGGTAGGATACCCCCTTGGTCCATTTGGAGTGCATATCGTTAATGTTGAACCTTGAACCTTAGTATGGGCCGATAATGCCGACGTCGTGAGCCGTGCGTACTCCGGAACCGGAGCCCTCAAGACCGACTTTACACGAACAGGTAAGCGGACGACAAATGGGGCTCTGGCCGATGGCGTCAACTCCCTTACTCGCTACTATCTCAACAATTTTATGGATGGGCCGCGTCAGGATGCCTATGATCTTTTCTTGGGCACCTACCTTCCTGCAACATCAGGTATCACCTCCAGCCTTATGTTTGTCGACAGGCGTCCGGTGTTCATCCAAAGCGTCCCTTACATCCTCTTGGGCGCTTTGATCTTCCTAATCGCGGCGATGTTTACTACATCGGATCCCTCAACAATACTCGCGCTGAGGATTTTCATTGGATTGTCGCTGTTGCTTGTTGTATGGGCTGGAGTCTTCATCAAGAATCATGGGATGCTCTTTGTAAGTGATGTTTATTCTCTTTCGCTTCCACTGGAACAACCGCTAACTGGGTACCGCACTTGTAATAGGTGAACTGGCCCAAGCTGAATAATCTCTCCTGGGCAAACGAAGGTTACAACGACGCCCTTGGAAATGTGGCTAAGGATAAGTTAATTGGTAAATGGGTCGCCCGACATGAACGTGGGGCCAGCAGTATTCGACTCATGCACCTCGAGGAAGGGAAGAAGAGGATAGAATAAACTACCCCCAAAAGCAACAGTAGAATTAGTTCGACGAGACTTTTGTCCAGATTTTCGTGTGGTAACTGGCCTACGGGACAAAGCCTTGGTAATGCACATTTTTTGGGGGCCCTTCTTATCAGCGGCTTTTAGTGTGATAGGGGGGAATCCAGCGTAGCGGTCTTTCGTTGAATGTGGCTTTTAGATTGAATTTCTTTTTGTTTTTATTTTTTATTTTTCTTTTTTGTAGATTGTTGAATACCTAGTTTAATTGTAATGCACTGGATACTGCTTAGAAAGTAGCTTTCCCGTTATTTTAGAGCTTTGATAACTTTCTTTTCTTTCACATGAAGTCAAAACCTGAGGCCGTGGTTCAATTGCGTTGACCAGTTGCATTTTCAGCCCACGTTCCCGCCAATCACGTGGTCCGAAATCTAACTTCATCTGTGGCGCCAGCCAGTCGTCCTCGACACAACGATCTCCAAAAACCTCGAAACCTCAAACCCCGAACCTCCAATAATCTCCCCCACCCAACAGCGGAAACGTAGCTCCCCCAGCTACCCACCCACAATGCTATCCCCAGCAATTCGCCGTATCCCGGCAACCCTCCCACGGGTTCTATCCACCACTCCAGCATCCTCAGTAACAACCCTCCGAACCCTCGCCACCCTTACAAACCAATCCTTACCCACATTGTCATCAACATATAAGCCCACAATGTCACTTATAACCTCGAGCATAAGACCTACGTTATCACTAGTACCTCAGAATCCAGTATCGTTATCTCAGATCCGTGGGATGAAGGTTAGGAGCGCGGTTAAGAAGTTATGTAGTGGGTGTAAGGTATGTTTTTTCGTCCCTATTGGTTGGTAGGGGGGTGATGGTTGTTAACTTCTTTGGGGTTATTATAGAGCGTTAGAAGGAAAGGGTATCTTTATATTATATGCTCGAAAAATCAGAAACATAAGCAGAGGCAGGGATAGGAGTCGTTGGAAGTTTGATGTGAGGACCGAGGGAGTATTCTTGCAATCGTCAGATCAAGATCACGGACTGTTTAAAAAAAAAGAGGGATAATGGAATGCCTGGGCTTATACAGGGTAGTCAGTCCGTGGGATACCTTGCGTCGGAGACAGAAGTGTATTGTATATTATATGCCTGCCGGTTGTACATAGCTAATCTCATACGGTTGATTTGGATGACATTTGTTTCTGGTTGGATTCTACAGAGGTTTTATGGATATTGCGAACTTTGATTACTGGGTAAGAGGTAAGGGATCAAGGTAAGCAGTCTATTGTATCTTCAAAATCTATGATACAAAAAGGAGGTCGACATGCGAACCAAATACACACCATTCATCCATCAATGCCATCAGCTATGCAATACATAATATCTCAAAGCAATAAACACCAAAAACGCCAGGATCTAAACGCCATAACCCCCCAAAACAACCACCACCATATTGCACATACGTCAAAGATACATCGGGACTAAAACAAATATGCTGCAATGCGACACCAACACTCCAACCTAGCTTGAATTTGGCGGAACGCGGATAGGCGTTAGGTTCGTAATTTCAGTCGTCATGGCGCTGAAAACGGGATTCGGCAATATTTTAGCTACTTATGCTGACGATTGCTCCAGCCCGTCTTTGAGATTTTCACACCATATGTTTTCGTAGTTTTGCTGGAAGTAGTCGACAATGTACTGGTCGTGGATCCGGCATTTGTAACAACAGCGGTCATACGACTCATAGTCGTTGGCGCAGTGTACGAAGTAGACCCACCAATCATTCCGGCAACAGAGGTAAAGTTAGAGGTTGGCGGATTGTGACGCATTTCATCCAAAAGTTTTTTGTTCTGAGCTGTAATATCCCTTTTTGGAGGTGGTCTTTCTGGGGAAGATGAAAGGTAAATGTGCTTCTCCTTTTCCTTAGAAGCAGTCTTGGAAGGTTGCAAAAAAGGTTGAGGCTCTGGCAAGCCGTCTGATGGTTTCCGGAAATAATTAGTCACGGTATTCTCAGACTTGCTGTTGTCTAATTTCTTCTTCGAAACCTTTGGTTGAATTTGCTGGGACCCAAAGCCATCCTCGGAGATTTTGTCTGACTTCCTCTTCGTCGACTTCTTTTGGGTGTCGGCTTCACATTCGAGTTGCGAGTTGACCAAGGTATGCATATGGCTTTTAGCCGTGTTGAATCCTTGCATCGTTGTTGACTGCACGGAGAATTTAGAGGCCATGGTCGTTCGGCTTGTAGATGGGTAGGAATTGGTTCTGCTGTATGCAGGGGCAGACCACGAGCTGTATGTTGAGAAGCCGCCGCTTGATGATCTTTGAAACCCCCTACCGCTACTATTCTGCGGCTGAGAGCCATAGTTATCCCAGCCCTTAGAGTAGCCTCCAATTTGGCTTATTGGATCATCAGATTCAACCCGGTCCTCCAGAATAAGGAGACCAGCGGCATTGATTGTTGCTTGAACCATTTCGCGAGTCGGGCATTCTCTTGACACGATGTTACTGAAAGATAGAATCTTTTCAAGCGTAATATCCGGGCCCCGGGTCGCCATAAGCCTGCCTGTATCAACGTCAGCTAGAAAAGAGCAAAGACCAGAGTCCTCTGAACCCGTAATTAGCAACTCCAAATGGTTTTACGATTCTGATAGACTCGAAACTTACGAGTGCTGCCTGACTTCCTGTCCCAGAGCTTGGAAGGATATGATAGGTATAATAGGACTTGAGCTCGAGTCATCGCGACATAGAGCAGCCGTCGTTCTTCATCGTGGTCATCGGCTCGCGAGTGTGGTATAGACCCGTTATAACACCCAGGGATGAAAACTATTGGCCACTCAAGACCTAGTCCCAATTAGCACCGTTTGATTCCAGTTTGTAGGATTGAGGTATACCTTTGGCGTTATGAATGGTGGAAATAGTTAACACACCAGACCCATCTCCACTTCCAGCAGCTTCCGGTCCTTCTTTGACGGAAGCTAGCGCTGCGGTTGCAAGAAACTTCCCCAATGCAGTTATTAGTGCAGATTCTTCCACAGGATTTCCCTCGGCTTCCGTGTCAGGAAGATCAGCTTCATCGAAACCAGTCATCACGTTTCCACAGAAATCAACAGCTTGCGCGATAAATTCTTCGACGTGCTGCCATCTATCTTCGAATTCACCTTGAAGCTTCTCGCCAACATAGATCTTATAATCGATCTTCTCCAATAACGTTTGAATGATCTTTCCGATTACTTCAGAATCCTGGCTTTGTTCGGATTGGAACGCGTTCTGTGTCTCCCTAATAACCTTGACAAATTTACTCAGTCCGGTGATGCCAGCGTTGCTGATACCCACAACCTTGATGTCTCCACGAGCAGCCTTCTGAACAATATTCCAGATGCTCGTATCCTTTTTCCCTGCCGCATCCGACAATTCTCTAAAGGCTTTGTCCCCGAGCCCTCTTCGCGGGGTGTTGAGGATTCGAAGGAGGGCTTCATTGTTGTTTGGGTCGAAAACGACACGGAGGTAATCTAATACCGTTTTGACTTCCGCTCGCTCAAAAAATCTGATGCCAGCAAGAAGACGATACGGTATGCGTTTTTGAGTCATTTGGGTTTCGATTTCCCTGGCAAGGCTACCAGACCTGACTAGAATTGCGATATCATCGAAGGTAAATAGGTTTCCAGTGAGGGCTCTCAGACGGAGAACTTCCTGGGCAATCCATCGAGCTTCAGCATCGGAACTTGGAAGCTCACGCAATACCGGAGAAATGCCAAGCTCATGGGTAGGCGTGATTCCTTTCGCTGGCCTCGCTTTGTCCTGTTGTATGACCTCCAGCGAGCAAGTCAAGATGGCGGCGGATGATCGATAGTTCTCTTCAAGGTTAACCACAATTGTGTGAGGATAGACTTCCTGCATCGCTTTCAGGTTACCAATTTCAGCCGAACGGAAACCGTAAATGCTCTGATCACTATTTTATAATATCAGCATAAAGCCTTCAGATTGCTATTAATGTCAAATGATGCACCTACGGATCACCAACAATCGTGATTCTATCCCTCCTTGAAGCGAACAGGCACATCAGATCGAATTGAACCAAGTTTGTGTCTTGGAACTCATCGATCAACACTGCTTCAATATTGGAAACACAAAGAGGGTGAGCCCTCAAAAGGTCCAAACATCTCAACAGTAAATCGTCAAAATCTAATAGATTTGAGTTTTTGAGTTCCTTCTCATATTGGGTATAAATTTTGGAGAATTCGTCGTTGTGGTTGCTCTTTTTCTGCGTGGCGATGTATTCATCCACCGACTGCATCTTCGATTTGAGATTGGATATCCTCGATTTGATATTCCCAGCATCATTACCATCCATAGTCGAATATTTGTTTTTCTTGATAATACGAGTGATAATGGCGGAGCTATCGCTGGTATCGGCGATACCAAACGCTCCTGGAAGTCCAATCAGATGGCCATATTTCCGCTACGTCACCGTAATATATATATCAGCAAATGTTATTCTAGCTACGACCGCCTTGTACACCTCGTGGAACCTGAAAAAAAAGACCTACCAAATATCGGGTAGCAATCGAATGGAAAGTACCGATGATAAGTCGGTTTTCTAAACCTCCACCAATCATTTTGGAGATCCTTTCTTTCATTTCCTTGCTAGCCTTGTTGGTGAACGTAGCAACGATAATATTTGACGGGTTCATGCCGTTCGCAAGCATCCAGGCAACTCTTGACGTTAGAGTGCGTGTCTTCCCAGAACCAGCTGTACAGAACGGAAATAAACATTAGTCTAATTGGCCATCAGAAACACAAGGCGCATGCATGGGCTTACGAGGTGCTAGGATCTGCAAAACTTCAGCTTCGCTGGTGACAGCCTCGCGTTGGACTTTATTGAGCCCTTCGAGCACTTGGTCAACATCGACTAAAGCGTTGGGAGACTGAAGGGCCTCCATTTTATGATTTCGAGAGAGGTTTAGTAAAGGAAGGTGTGTCTAACCAGGTGCTTGGTAGCCATGCAGTGGAGATGTGGTTTAGGTAAGGCTAGAAGGGAAATTTGGAAAGGTCATGGAGGCCTCATGGCCATCGCTTTAAGGGCGCTGGGCATGGGCTTCCACGGTACTGGCGCGATGTTTTGGTGCCTGAAAGCTCGTGCCGAGACCTGCCTGAAAGCGACATCACATGACCTGCAAATCTACAACAAGGAGGCAACTCAGACCTCGACAATCCGAGCCTGGTTTCAAGACTCACGTATGAGCATCTAAGTCAAATTCACAAGAGACTACATCACGGCACTGCACCCGATCGAGATTACGTAGACAAAGAACCCAGATAGTTTGCGCCACACCATAATTTATAAAAGAGGGTTAAATAATATACAACGAAAAGGGTTTGTAAAGTGGTGGTATGGCCGTCGAAAGATCCCACAGAGGGAATGCACAGGAAGGAAGGAAAGAAGTAAATAAGGGTTTGAAAAGGATAAGCATGTATGTTCTGGTTTAAGAAGGGACGGATAGCAGATGGGGAAAATGAAGGGGGTTATTACAATAGCCTAAGGCTCCATCAATCAATTCCGACGAAAAACAAGAAAGGAATTGGAAGGGGGATAATCTAAAGGTGTCGAAGGTCTAAAACTTTGAGGGTGTAGCAAGAAGAATCATAGGTGGAATTAAACGCACTCGGGGTATAAGGTACTGGAAATGACAGAATACGAGGGACCAGCTTTTCGAAGGCAAAATCGAGATTGGGAGGTGTCTCGAGTTTGATAGTAGAATCGTTGATTAGGTGATACAGGGGGTGAAGAGGTTGAAAGAGGATAAGGGTTCGAAAGAATAAGGTCGGTGGGAATGCATAAGAATGTAGGTTTGGGAAAAAAAAAAGTGACAGCAAAGGCCGCACGCAAAAGAAGCGATAGTAAAGAATAGTGTGATATTCGGGAAGGTGCCATCAGCTAAGATGGACCATGTGTACCGAGATAAGGTTGGTGACAGCGAAACCGTAAATTCGATCCGCCATCCAGCCTCTCCCGTTCCAACTGAACCCAGAGAAGCAGTAGACTGCTGCTTATATACAGCTTCGTTGGAGGACCTTAGTCCCTCCTTAATGTAAACAATCTGACCATCCGTGGTTTGTGCTGATTCCGTTTGCAAAACGGAGTACAAATGAAATTGCAGTATTAACCTCCTCAGTAAACGACCGATTCTTTTGATATGCAATGAGAGAGAAGATGAAACAGAACGCAATGCAGAAGAAAAAAAAAGTGCATCTAGGGGGGGGCGGAATATTTATTTTCTTTTGGATTGGTGAAGTCAATATGAACAAAGGAAATATAGTAGAAGAAGAAAAAGCCATAATCGCTTGAAAGAAGAAACTCGCTAAAGATCACGAATATGCAGGAGTGTGTGTGGGGGGCAACAACCATAGCAAGAATAAGAACCTTCAGCAAAAAGAAAACCAGGCAGAGCACCGAGAGAGCCGCCCCCGAAGAACAAACAGGAGAGATGTTAGAAACAACGGCCTGGTTGAATCGGAGTTGGCTGATCAGACAGCCAAAAAAGAAATTGCTGAGCGATGATAACCGGATATTCAAAAGTTGATGTCAGACGACAACGCTCCTGACAGGAAAACAAAAATCGAAATCGAAAATTTTTTTGGGCTTTTAAACTTTTTGAAGACGGGTGTGAAAAGTTGTTCAAGAGCGTTCCTGTTTGAATCTGCGAATGTGATGTTTGGTCGGTTCTAGTATTTGAGCGGGAGGAAGAATGATAAAAGTTTGAAATCGGAAAAGAGGTGGAGGTGCTTGTGTGTAGACTTCGGTTTTCAACTTCTAGAATTGATAGACCTGGGCTGGCTGAACTGGAACGGAAGTGGGAGTTGGCATTGGCGTAGCAGGATTATGCGGCACAAGGGCACCAGCGCCTGCGGCTTTAGCCGCAAGCATAGCCTGTTGATGCTCGAAATAGTCATCATTTGGCGTCTCTGGAGGTGTTGGGTACCCATGTGGCATCTGCTGCTGTTGCGGTCCTGGTCCGGGTTTTTGAGGTGTCATTGGGGCAACAGTAGCTGGCTGCGGCGCGAGAGTGCTCTCCGGTTCCTGAACCTGTGGTTGAGGGGCCATTTGGCGAACCCTTGGGGCGATTGTGTGTCGTCGAGCAATAGCCGCTTGCTTTGCCATGAAGTCTTCCAAAGTAACTGCGACGGTTCCATAGTGAGCACTCGAGTATTTACGGACAAGAACTTGAGAGGGACGGTGAAGGTGCTGCGACAGTAGGACGATGGTGGTGGTATCGTATGACATCGCCCAGTCCGACTGTGGCGGCGGGGTCCGGCCAAGAATGTGTCTTGCAAGAGCGAGAGCAGAACGTGCCATGACGGAAGGAAGCGTGCTAACAAAATCCTTATGGAACATCGCGATCTCGCTGAGATACAGAGCCATGTACTCCACTTCAGGGTCGTAGCTAACCTCGGAGAGAATCATCTGGAGGAAGTTATCGACAGTGGGATGTCCAATAATCCAGTTCAAAGTCTGGAGAACGTGACGTTCCATCTGAACAAACATGTCCTCTTCGTATAGGCCGCAGCACATGCTCTGGAGTTCTCTAATGGTTGGAACGCGGTCCTTCTTGTCTCCATACTTCGAGGCGATGAGCATCGCTGCGCATCCAACGAGTTGGTAGTGTCGTTTGAACACAACACGCTTGGAACAGTACCGGTCCAAAAGGTTGACGGTCAAGAAAAGAGTCTCTGGATGAAGTTGGAAAGCAATGTGAGCCTCAATCAAAAAGTCGAGCAAGTAAGGTCGCATGAACCACTGGATTTCTGTCTGAATGTCGATGCTATCAACGTCAGGTAGGGTTTCACTCTCCATGCGTTCCATGTGATCGAGGATGTCCTCCTGGTATTCGTCTGCAGTAGCTCTAGACATTTCGTCGGCCATAATCTGAAGTTGCTCGGCGGCATAACGCTGAGCCTCGCGGGACTTGCTTCGAATATATCGTCCATCACGGTCGTCCTCGCTCTCGAAGAAGTGATCATTGACAGGTCTAACAGTGAGACCACCGTTTCCCAAGGAAGCAGAGTATTGAGCCATTGTTTAGGTTGTTGGGAATTAATATTAATATTAAAGATAATGAATGGACGTCGATGATATGGTTCTCAAAGTTGGCAAAGGAGCATCCGATGTTCTCTGAGAAAAAAGTATGTCGACTTTGTAAAAACAGGTAAAAGAGTGGCTATAGTTAGATTAAAGAAACAACGAAGCTGAAGTTGCTGGGGTATCCAGTTTGAATTTATTTGACCGAAGAAATAGTCGACGAATGGGATGACTGTAGAGATGCAAGGAGAATCTGCACCCCTGGAAAGTTGAGAATCCTCAGAACGATTCGAGATTGTCGACAGAAGACTGCATACAAGGCTAGGAAGGGCAAGTATATCTAATGTCGAGGTGTATTTGACTGTTGTTCCAACGGCGAATCTCAAGTTCTTCGAAAAGCGCGAGGATCAACGAGTTAACGTCTCCTAGGCGTCCTTTCGTCTGACTTTGAAGAAACCGACGGTTCTTGGATGAATATATCCAGCAAGGTAACAAAACCACCGTAGTCTTGTTACGTTTCGTAGATTTTCCGGAATGAATGTGATGAGATACAGGCGAGGTGCACTGTATAAAAGGTTTGGTTAGAAGGTTGATGTCCAAGTATGATGGTAGTGATGCCTCTCTGCTGCTGCCGGTAGAGTGGTCACGGCGATGGAGAAGATAAAGAGGAGAGAGAGAGAAGATGACGACGGTCCTAGAAGAGCCAAAGGGGAGAGCGATGGAGAGGAGGGATGGGAAGAGGATGGGGAGGATGATGGCGAGGAAGATGCAGAGAGCGCAATAGGGGAGGAGGACGTTGACGAAGAAGGCTGTGAGGTGTGGAGATCCTTTCTTGCAGCAGGCGCAACGCCAACTCGAAAAGACAAGACAGGACAGGACAGGACAGGACAGGATGACTACAGGCCAACACAGTCACCAATACCAACAGGCTTAGAAATCCACCTCGCAGGCAAAGAATCTTGCACGAAGATTCCTTGATGTTGGAATTCGAGAAGGCGATGGATCAAACCGTCGGATGGTTGAGTGTGTTCGAGGTAGGTATTTCCAAAGGGCAAGACAGAAAAGAAAGAGAGAAGAGAGAGAAAAATTGGTCTGGTCTTGCACCAAGTCCAGGGGAAAATTTTCCACTGGCCAACAACGCTAACGGGAATATCAAAAAAGGGAAAAACTGAAGAGACTGAGACTTACCAAATATCTCTTTGGAATTAAAGAAGAAAAAAAGACAACCTAACGCAAAAACTACAAAGCAAGGTGCTATGAACTACAATAAACCGAATTTACAAGGGAGGGAGCGATTCCGCTAGTGGCTGAGGATACCGTATCAGATCGAGGAGAGGCGGTGACAGTCCGGGGGTTCTCCGCTATGAAGTCGTCCTTCCAGCAGATAAGTTCAAGATACAGAAGAACCAAGGACAGACCAGTACCGGTGAGGAGGATACTGGAATGGCGTAAGAGAGGGATGGGGGGAGAGTGGGAGAGAGTGGGAAGGTGAGGGTGGTGGTGGGTGGGTTGATATTTACGGTTCCAAGGCTGGAGGTGAAAGTGGCGAGACGACCAAGATGAATCCAAACGGCCACTTGTATCTCTCCTGTTGAAACAGATAAGGAGTGCTATTGCGATATATAGCGGCAGGTCCTCAAGGTCGTATTGGGACGAGTCCAAGGATTGTATGATACAAGATTGCAGTCGGTGTATGCAACTTGTATCTGTAGTCGGATAATCGTCTCTTTCGAATGTCGAGATATTGACAGTTCGGAAATGGAATGCCTGGGGAGTAGAGGCAGACCCAAGACGAGGGGGGGAAGAGGGTTAAAGAAGGAAGAGAAGAACGACGACGATGAAAAGAGAGAAAGAGGGAAGAGAGAGTGTCAGGATGGAAGAAAGAGGATAAGACAAGAACAAAAGGAAAGGGAAAGAGTGGACGATGAGTGGATGATGAAGAAAAAGGAAGAATAAGGGACAAAACGACGAATAGGAATGAACTACACTAACTACAATACACTGCACTGCACTGCTGCTCGACTCCTGCTGCTCACTATTCCATACCTACCCTACTATAATCCTAACAACTAGCGTCCTGTTGCGGGTTACCCTCGAACAATGCGACCTACTTCTTGCCCTTTTCTTGTTCTTGTTTGCTTGTCCGCTTGCTTTGCTTGGTTGCTGGCTGTGTGAGAACAGGAGTACGCCAGGCTAGACTAACCCAGTACTTGCCAGACAATCCTCTGCAACTCTCCTGGTTTCTCCCTTCCTTGACCAGTTGGGACTGCAAAGAAAGAAAGAAAGAAGAAAGAACCCAGGAAAAAGGAATTACCGGGCACCCACACAGGCGTACTATGTGAAAAAAGGGCTAACCTTGGCTGGCGAGCCTTTGCAGTACACCACGCATCCAGGACTAGACATATCCCCATACCTATAACAAGGAACCGGGACCTAACTAGTTGCTGTCGACTTGGCCACGACCATTTTCTCCATATGCTACGGCACATACCCGCTTGGATGCACGGAGAAAACAAAAAAACAAGCCCCCAAAGCGAGGAGAAGGCGCGCGGAGACTCGAGGGAAATACGCCCTCTCTCGGTCCTAGGCCTCACACGCACACGAAACAGGTACATTACACGTCAAAGGAACGGTACCTGTTTTCAAAAGTGAATTCGAGGAATTCGATGTCTTTTTTTTTTTTTACAAATTTGGCGGGTAAAGTTCGTTCTCGGAACAGTACAAAGCACGGTCTGGTATGTTAGCACTTTGATGCCTTGACTCAGGCACGAAACACCAAACTAGAACTGTCTGTCTATCTATCTATCTACATGCACAGTATACTAGTAGACGATTTATTGTTCAGGATAGGTAAGCTCCTTTTCTTTACATATAGCAACCTCCTCATGTCGCCGCAACTAAAAGGCCTGTGGGCAAGATCCAAGTCGTATACGGCAGCTTTAGCTCAAGGTACCAACGTGAGCCAAGGCACCGGAATTTTACTGCCTCATGCACTGGATATTTCTCAACATAATTTCCCTTCATAAATTCAAAGCCATCGCCTCCTTTGCCACTTTCAACATTGAAACCAGGTGTTTGATGCAGGAACGCTTTGTTCTTTTCCAACTTTTAATACTTCATCTCGCTCCCTCACTCGCGGGGAAAAGAAATCAAACAGATATTAATATTCATTTTTCATTGTGCTTGCGCTTGCTTGCCAACTGTGCAAAGGTTGCAGTTGGAAATCATCCATGATGTTTGCTAGCATTATCAGCGGAAACTATGAAGAAGAAGAGCACGAGGCCTCCATCTAACCAGCTACCAGGCTAAGTGCTTTGTTAGTCGGTAGTCTCCACAAACCCAGCCATGCGATGGCCGGATTCACCCCATGGCCCAACCCCTCCAACGCCAACTTGGAGAATTCAAGGCTATGTACAGGGTTAGAGATCGGTTGGACAAGGTTAAAGGGGTCGACGTGTTTGCGCGCCCACGGTTTTTTTCCTTACTCGATTTTATTTTATTTTATTTCATTTTATCTTATTTTACATGGTGAACTCGGGCATGCACGATTATATTAATTCTTGGACGCTTACTGGAGATTCTGACGGATGGAAAACCAAGAGCGAAGGAGGTAAACCGGCAATGATCCACGATTGCTACTATGGACTGCTGGATGGGGTTGGCCAATATGCCCGCTGAGACTTCTGGCTGATACCCATGCCCTGTCCAGCATACTAGTATCCTCTTCCTCCTCATAAGGTTCCAGCTCTCTGTTCCGTCCGTATGCAGCC
Source organism: Arthrobotrys conoides (assembly GCA_036971725.1). NCBI lineage: Eukaryota > Fungi > Ascomycota > Orbiliomycetes > Orbiliales > Orbiliaceae > Arthrobotrys > Arthrobotrys conoides. The sequence goes on from JAVHJM010000008.1 coordinate 1,444,070, forward strand.
TGTCTCTTCTACCTTCTCACACGAAACCGATTGCACCAAATGGTGTCATTGACCGAAGTCACTGATACCAACTTAATGAGGTCACCCCCCAAATAAGCCCCACCACCTGAAGTACTTAGCTACAGGCGTCCGGCACAGCAAATTTAGCAATCAGACTTCAAGGCACAACCTGCAAACCTCGCTGGGGTGTAGGTAGTCTGTATTTAAACTTGCGGCCGCAAAATTCCACTATCCAACGCTGGTGGCTGAGATAGAAATCGTTATTGGAAATTGAGCTGAGGGGATATGTAGGGATATTCCAACGCTTTGCCCTCCCCTTCCTACCCTTCCTCGCTCTAACTCCGACCCGTCAATTTTCGATTTTCAATCTTGCAATTGCAATTTGCTCGCACATCTCGTTTAAAAGAAACCGTGGTGCAAGCACCGTCTGCTTTCGGTATGATCGCAGTGGCCAATACACCCTTTTGATTCCTATCCCTTAACGAAGGACAAATCTTATGCTGTTCACAAGGTTGGCTCTGCAAGCCAGGGCACACTGGGTCCATTCGGTCGTGGACATTTTCCCTACCCGTTCTAACTACCCAACCTACAGGAAGAGTTTTTAAGGATCTAGATATGTGCTATGCTTGGAAGTATGTAAGTACAATTATGTTCCCGGTGCATACATATGCATAGACGTGCGTCTAGCCCGTCCTAAACAAAAGTCTTGGGACCTGAAAGCTAAAAGGGAAACCGAATAGAACTGAAAAAATTTTCACATTACCACGCGAAAATGAAAGATTATACGCGTTTCACGATGGTATACCTGCATTCGGAGTTTAGTTCCCTTTTCGACCCTTTCCAGGCGGTTCGGAGCAAGTACCCTCGAGATAGAAAAGAAGAAAAAAGCTTGTGTTCGATCCTTCGACAGTCACCTGCTCGAACTCCTCTTTCTATCATTCCTCCCTCCAATTTTTGCCCCTCCAATAAGTCAAGTTATCGACATCGTTCAAGTTCATTTGTCTTTCCTACCAGGTTCTTGCAAAAGCTTTGTGCAACCAACGGCCAGCCAGTTGCTTCGTATTTCCCGAGTAAGCAAGCCCGCAGACATATTCATATCGACTGAGCATCGAAAGATGATAGGACGAAACGAAAGACCAACCGACTACCCCACCAGCACTTAATTAACCGGATTCAGCTGAAAGTGGCCAGTTTCGGGCCTGGACGTCCCAATCCAGCCACTATATTTCGGGACCCCACCTTTCGAGGTGGAGGTTCGACCGCCGGCAATTGGCCCGCTAGCCATGCAATGAGGCTCAGTTAGACTTTGATACAGCGTGAAAGCCACACTGATAGCGTGCATGATGCTGAGGACATGCGCCACAGGACACGTCAGTCCCACACCTCAAGAATCCGAGATCCTGGAAATCTCCAGCTTGCTGCACAAAGTGCTGCCGTAGGTTACCAAAAAAGATGATCTTCGACATCTCATCAATCATTAGTAGGTTCGCACTTGAGATGCATGGGATATCCCGCAGGCCCTCAACTTGTACTCCGTTGGATCCAATATACTCTGTAATTGAACGTTCCTCCTAAATCATAAAACTTCATAAAGAGAGTGTCGTATTGTAGTAGTAATCAAATATAACTTTTATATTATATAACATCAAAATACCTTCCCAATCTAAGACGCCAATTAAACACATGTGTAGCAAATCTCAACGAAGGCAAACCCACATCCCCGACTCCTACATCGTATGTAGGGGATCAACTTGAAACACCCATCCTCCCGGCTCAAAACGAAAAGGCAAGGTTCTTGCATGACGGCCGACGGATCGTGCGGCGTCTCCGTATCATTGGTGCGTTAAGCGAAACGGGACCGACCCTGAAAGAGGCATGGTCCAAACTGAATATAAATTTAGATACTTCCCAAACAGGTTTTCTTCCAGAATGACAATTTCCAAATGTGGCCTCAATACCTTGCATGCGTCGACATAGTTAGTACGATGTACTTACGTATGTACCGTACACGAGAACTCGCATCGAACTTTTTAGCACGTCGACATCGATCGCGTCGCGTGCTCGTTAACACGCGAGTTTAACCAGCTAGTGTCTTTGCGCATGAAGAATCGAACCGCGTATTACACTCCACACCCAGCCATTCGTTTAGACGGCTTTGCACTTTTGCAATATTAAGCGGGATGAGTCGAATTCACACAGCATTACGGAGCTCGACGGAAGCTTTCAAAGCCAACTTAAACGTATAACGTTCTTAGTCGAGAGAAAAAATTTTCGTCGGTGGATCTGGGCTGCATTTCAACAAGCCCAACCCTAGACAGGATACTGCAGTTGGAAATGTTTTTTTACTGATCACGTTTGCAGTCACGGTTTCACCAGAAGCTAGCTTCCGTAGCATGGACTCGCTGGAAGGAGACACGGAAGGAGGATTGTCGGATGCTTGCAGAAAGAACCCTAGCGTCTATATTGGAGATCACAGTTTGAATGACGTTGGAGACCTTCAAGGAATCCTGCATACGCACTTACATGTCTGGATGTATGTGCGTACTCGTCTTCATGAATTCAATCACAATCACAAATGTTTGGTTTGATCTGAGTCGACTAGTCTTGCAAAGGTTGGCTAACAGAGCTGAGATGAGCATGGGATATCTCAGGAACATAACAATTCATTGAACCGAGTTAAGGCAAAATTCCAATGAGAATGAAGTTCAGACGATATCGATTGAACGAAGCGGTAATCTCGAGTCCCACAAAGAGCCTGTCTGTAGACAATCCAGCAAGTCGACAAGCCAGCCGTGCATGGACAAAAATATAATATGGCAGACCCTTAAAGATCACAAAGTTTCTGTTACACTTGTTTCTCGGAGCAACCATCCGTATTCTCGAGCTCTTCCATGCATGTGTAATCTCTTGATACTCCTCCCCCTCTCTCTCCCGTTCGAATTCCTTGCACCGTGAAACATATGACAGACAATCTCTGTCTGTCTTCGCCGTGCCTATCAAGTCGCAATTCATAATTCATGTATCATCCTGCGCCATTCAATATGGAAAAAAAGAACAACAGATTTGTTTACACTATCACAGGAGGTGCAGGGTATGTATCAACATTCTGAATTGAAATTATACCCTCCGCATTCCAACAAGCGAGCATCCACGCCACTCGTTTAGCTGATAGCTTAGGACAGGCTCAAGCTGAACTTCTCAAGTGAACACCTCAAGGATACCATTCTCCAACCTATAGAGTAATTGCCAACCTTCTGATCCCGTGGCTTCTAGCATTGCATATGCATCCAACCCGCCACTTCGTTTAGATAGTATAGTAAAGTAGCTACCTAGGTATACCGGGAAGTAATTTAGTAGGTAGATACCATACCATACCATACCGACTGGCAGACCTCGAGATTATGAATCACTCCAAATGCAATGCAAGGCACAACCCTCGACGGCTCAATCCGCAGCATTTGTTTACCTCCCTTCTGAACTCATGTGAAAAAAGCTGCTGTCGACTGAGAGTTAACGGCTGGGAGAACGTGTTGTTTACCTTTTGCTCAATTGAATTCTGTCCATCCATCCACCCATCTACCGGTTTATGCAGCTACTTGCAGCATGCAGATTTTAATATGGGTCTTAATGCCTCCAAACTCGTCACTGTTATCCCTCTCGGGATATCTAAAAAAACCAAGGAAGGAAATCTTACGCCATCGATAGACATAAATCGGGATCCCTTCCTCGGGATAACCTTGCCTCGCGACCTGATGTGGGGAACTCGGGATACGATTAGGCGGGGATGTAGAAAGCATCAGCGATTATTAACCCGGACCATCGGTTCGATCTTCAAAATCGATACTACTGTTTTAGCCCCGCTTTTTGCGGTCCTTTTCTTCTTCTTCTCTTTCTTACTTGGTCTGAGGTGTTCTTTTTCGGCTATCGGTATCGAAATACCTGTTATATTGAAGATTGAATCATGCTATCCTGGGTTATTTAAAGCCCAGTCAAGCTTTTGGCGTCGCAGAGTTGAAGCTTCCATGCCCGCCAACCATTGGCTTTCGCCCGAGTAATGACTTCAGTATTTAGGTAGCAGCTATGATTCTTGCACAGCATCCACAGACAGAAAAGACTTTGGATGAGCCGTGTCTCAGTTTGATGTCTAAAAAGGTTTTCTTTTCTTTCTCAGACTTTTTTTTAAACCGCATGGATGTTATTCATGAAGTTGTATATCAATATCCACAATAGCCGACTCGTAAGCCGTGCGGGGGAAAAAACTCTTATAACCGCCTTCTCCTTCCAACATCTTGTCCAGATCTTGGAAGCAAAACTCACACCAGCTGGGGATTGTTAGTTAGAACGAGCGGCTTGAAAAAACTATCACACCTGCCGGCTAAAGGAAAAACTCATGTTGGTCCGAAGGACCAGATCCACCACTTTTTTAACCCCCCGCCTAAAAACCGACGAGGGCTTTTCCAACATGTTAAACAGATCAAGTGAATTAGTTGATCGTCATGCCATTTGATTTCTAACTCTGAATGTTGGAGCACAGCGGCAACATGTAGCGAGCAACCACCACCACCACTGCTTCAAATATTTTGCTCAGAAAGTAGAGTAGTTTCAGCTCAGTCGAATCCCAGGATATGCCTTGTCAATAGATCGGAGTCGGAATAAATTGCATATGATAGAGAAAGAGAGAAAGATGTCGCAATGTCTATCTGTGCATTATGCAGCAGATATGTATGCATACATTCATGCGAGATATCTCTCGTCGGTGGGGCTGAGCTCGAGCCGCCTTACACCACCACCACGCCGGAGTGAATGTTCAGGTAGACGTGTCTATACCACATGTTTTGTCTGTTGTTTTGACGACGACGGGAGTTTTCCGCGGTAGATGGCGCGTGGGGTTTGTTATGATCGTTTCGATTGAGTTATCTCACTCTTTTTTTCCAATTGTTTGTGGGTTTATCATGCATTGGCTGTGGACTCGAGTTGGGATTCATGAGTCTGGATACCCCCACCAGCCGCAACTTTGACAGATTCATGCGCCACGTAATGGCGGTACAGGAAAATCCAACACAACGAAAAACCTAGAACTGGTTAGGGCTAGACACAAGACAGGTGCTTTCGGGATACAATTTTAGGCAGTTATGACACTAGATATTAATCCGAGACTAACCTTCTAGTTGGAACAAGACTAACCTTCTAGGTAGTATAACCCTATTTGTAAATTATGATGAGCATATTGGCCTAATATATATGCCTGTGACTCAAATATATATTGAGAATCGTATACGTATGTGTCATTATCAGGAATATCCGGCCTCAAGAAACTATTAAACGAATGCCTGAAATTTAAAATACGACTCGTTTGCCTAGTATTGGTCCTATTCCTGTATAATCTAGGCACGCGAAAGCCGGGCTCTATCGTCTGAAATAGCGATACCAACTACTCACGCAGCATCTTTATTAGCAGTTTCAGGTTAGACGTTAACCTGAGCTTTGGAGGATTGAAGCCTAAAATTTTAGAACAGAACAATGCTGAACCCGGCATGAATTTAATTAAGGTTTCGTCAGAGTGTAGACTTAGAAACTAATAGGTATATATAACTGCAAGGCCATTTGCCCGATGTCTATGCTGAATTTAAACACCTAATATTTTGATTTCCTCATAGGTACCTGATAAAATTTAAAATTATATGCTTATATATGCAATATATGTACACAACATCGAATTTCTCCACCTCATATTTACAATATCTTAATCCTCCCTATATCCTTACTTAATTTACAAACATTGGGAATAGTAGGGATTGCTAGAGACGCAAGCCGCAGGAGGCGCACACGCCGTGGGTCCTGTCCAGCCCAGACCTCCGCATTGTCCCCATTGGGTTTGAAGGGCGCCGCCGGCTAGATAGTAATGTTAGAAAGTATCCTGATAAAGAAATGGTAGATTGATTAAGGAGACTTACCAGTTGTTGTTCGTGTGGTGGTGCTAGGAGTGGTGCTGGCACGAGTCGTAGTCGTAGTAGATCGAGTGGTGGTAACTGCGCTGGTAGTTGTAGAAGTTCGAATGGTAGTCGATGGGGTAGTCACTGGGGTGGTAGTGATACGGGTAGTAGTAGTCGACGAGGTTGTAGTAGCCCTTGTGGTAGTTGCGGCGGTGGTCGTCGATGTTGGGGTTCCACCGCATGGGGTACCTATCGTGAAGAGAGTAATTAGCAATCTTAGCCTCGCAAAAAAGCCAACAACCGGAAGCCTTAAAGGTGCCTACGGAGCTTTGTTTTACTTACCATAGAAGATACCACGTCCGTTTCCACCACCAACGAAGATTCTTCCATAAACAGAGTAATCGACGGCAACTCTATTGCTCTCAGCAGTACCGAATCCCATGGTGGCATCGTTGATCTGGACCCAAGTAGCTCCAGTATCGTCAGACCTATAGAGTCCCTTCTTTCCATCAATAGTAGCCATAGCTGCGATCGACCAATAACCTCCAGAGGTCTTTGGAGCACCGAGATCGAAATGAGCTGCCCATGTAGGTCCGCTAATAGTGGTGAAAGAAGTACCAGTGTTAGTAGAGCGGAAGAGACCGCCATCGGTGGAAACCCAAACGTCTCCTGCGACTCCAGGGTTGGGAACGATCTTATAACCATAGCTTCCAGAGAGCGTTGCGGTTTGGGTAAATGTGGCACCGGTATTTTTAGAAACATAGAATTTGTTTCCAGAAACGGCGTAGAAGACGGTGTTATCACGACGATCAGCGGCAACATATGCGTTCGCTGGGAGTGAGGATACAGTTGTAAAGGCCCCACTGTTGGCGGAGCGGATGACACCGATGTTTGTAGTACTCCAGACAATGGTATCTGCGTTCGCGGAGTACGAGACGAAACCATTCGATCCAGTAGTTCCTGAAGATTGGGAATGCGAAGACCAAGATACACCTCCATTGGTGGAAATGGCAATGTTTCCGGCATCGCCACCGACACGAACATAGTTCAATGGTTTGTTACCGGCATAGTCAAGAGAGAAGGTGGTCGCAAACTTGGGGTTGTGGAATTGGGATGCGGAAGTCCTTGGGGTATCCAAGTTTTCATGAATAAACCCGTTGATATCACCGACGCTGGAAACAAGCTTAACATGCTGGGTCGGTGGCGAAAGAAGACCCAAGATGGCGGTTTCTTCGATACCATCAGCGAGTGATTTGATAGTCACGACACCACCAGCGGTATCCCACTTAGTTAGGTCACGACCACCATAGATTGTTGCACCGGTTCCATACAACCAATGATTGGAATCAAATGGATCAATAACCAAAGCCTCCATCATCCATCCGATTGGCTCTGGGACTTCATCCGAAGGATTGCTCAGCCAAGGGGCCAAACTGGAATCCATAGTGAAGCGCTTAGTCCTGTCTGAGCCGTTCCAGTCCCAAGCTCTAGTCCAGCTTGCACCGCTGTTGGTACTACGGAAGATAAGCTATTGAATTATGACAGAGTCAGTAAAACTATTCACTACCCCAGCAAAAGAGTCAAAGGAGCGAATCTTACCCCTTCTGGCCACCAAGAGTTGAGCGCTGCTACCATGATAGTACCGGGTTTCTTGAGATCAACGGCGAAGCCACCAAACCCATAGTAGAGATCGCCTCCACTGACTGGAGTGATATCTGTCCAAGCGCCAGACGCAATGTTGTACTTCCAGACGGCACCGAGGGCACCATCATATGGTCCTGCGCCGTCGGAATATGTGACATAGAGGAGCTTATCTGAGGGAGAAAGGACACCTTTGTGAGGTAGATAGCTCTGGCTTGGTTGACCCGATACAAGGCTCCCTATTAATTTCGGATTTCGCACTCGTGTTAGTAACTTCAAATAAAGTCTTTTCGGATTGTATCAAAGGATTGATAGAAAGACTTACAAGTTGAACCAGCATTCGTAGAAACCCAAATGGAATTCGACTTATCAGCTACACCAACAAAGATCCGCGGGGTAGCAGACCCCTTAGATCCACTGGTGGAGTCGAAAGTAACCCAAGCGATTCCCACGATATCACGATCATAGGAATTGCTGCTGGAAGGGTTTGGAACAAAAGTGCCAACAGAAGTAAAAGAGGAAACTTTAGCCCAAGTAGCACCGTAATCTGTAGATTTCCAAAGGCCGTTTCCACTGCGAGCGCCGAAATAGATGATGTTGTTGGAGTTTGGATCAATTGCAAGGCGCTGTATGAGAGTTTATTGGATTAGAGCCAAGGCTTATGCGCGGTCGACCATGAATTCGTCGGGTTTGTAGATATATCGGGAAACTTCGTGAACTTACCTCTCCCATTCCTCTTCCGGGCATGTTACCTCCAACCTTGAAAGGTAGTTTGGTAGCAGACCAATTGTTACCCTTATCTGTTGAGCGTAGGATGGATCCCATATTAGGGTCCCAATCGTTTGTATATAGCCCAACGGCCATGACAACTCTATTAGTATCGATAGGATCTGTAGCGATAGCATCGACTCCCATGTAGTTCCTATTTGATCCTTGTTAGAGAACTCTAGCACTCGAGCTCGATGACAGTCTTCATAACATACCAGTTGGTAGAATCTACCCAATCTAAAAGAGGGGTCCAAGAGTCATCGGAGTTCAATCGATAAGCCCCACCAATATCAGTTCGTGCATATGCGACACCAGATGCGCTTGGATTGAACACAATCCCGTCGACAAAGCCGCCACCGCCGCCAATCTTAACGTTTTTCCAGTTGTAGCATTGAGAAGCTGCGGAGGCCACTAGAAGAGGGCCTGTGGCGAGTGCCAGAAGGGCAGATGTGTACCGAACCATAATTCCGAAGTAACAGCTGATCGCAAGTCTTCACAGCTTACGAGCCCTTGAAGTCCCACAGCCGGACAAGCCAATGTATTTATATATCATATGTATTCGGCTCGATTCCGGGTTTAACATACGATTTACGTCCAGGGCCGGGTAGGCGGGATCCAAAGACGGGACCATACAGGCCGGTTTGTCGAAACATGGCGATCAATGTCTATATTGCTAATCCCTTGGTAATATAAAAACTCATAGTCGTCATATACTAGCCGAAACGATGGGATGAAATGGATCCATGGTATTTTCTCACAAGCGCGGTTTAAACCCTGTAATTCGTTCCTGAATATCCGAATTGTGTGCTTTGGGTTGAAACATTAGATCTTACCCTTTACCATGGTGCTTGTCGGGGCTATCGGCGGGACTGGCATATTATTCCGCCTATAGCACCTGGTTATTTATGTCGGTGCCGGAACTTGGCGAGGGACTTCGCTACACAGTAGCACTCTGGTTGTCGTTTTGTGCGTCAATGCAATGCACTGCATCGAAGCCTCGGATTGACCTCTAATTAAGTACTTACTTTGTGTTGACTATGTTGGAAGATGGTAGCGCGGTAGCATCTGTCTACTGAGCCTTTGCATGCTTCAAATTCCATGCCATGGACACCAGGTCGATAGATCATTCAGAAGGATCGTGGAAACCATCTACGACATGTGCTGGTCGGATAACTCTTAGCGCACCGGCTTCCATTCCAGAATGGTCAATCTGAACGGTTTCATCCGCTATAACCATCCGAGACTGGGAAATAGACTTCGACTGGTGGGGCCATTTCCGCCATGGCGGGCCGGAGTCCCTACGATCCGCAACAACCAACTCATGAGCTCAAAATTTTGACAAAAGAACTCTTCTCGATGGCATTGATTAAGAAGTATATATTTTCAGAAAGGCTTTGGTCTCAGATGAAGCTTTAGTGATTTAAGCCTCGTGGTCTAATTCTCTGTTTATCACAACCCAAATTTTCTATTGAGGCCAAGATCCCTGTTCTATAGTGTGTGAATATAGAGGTATTTTGATTTGATCACTTGATTATATATAACTAATTGATTTTGGGGGCATTGAATTGACTCCGGCATACGGTAGTTTTCCATATTATATAATCCCAATTTTATACAATTACGTATCCTTCATATTGAAGTACTCTCGGTTACAAAGCCGAAGGCTGGAAATCGTTATTTACAAAACATGTCACGTCAATGTATCGAACCATAGATCGAACAATATCGATCCTCGCTGAATTCATGAAACCTCTAGAGCTTAGCTACGGAACACCTCATCAAAAATTTGGTAAGGACCCCTTGTTTGATCTTGCATAACCGCACTGGATCGTAAATGTTCCTGGCGTGAACATGCAAGTCTCATGCTCATTTCGCCAAGACTGGTGAATAATGAGGATCCATTCCAATCAACGATTTAGGTACAGGATATAACTGTACATAGCTATTCGGCCAAGGTATAAGTTTAAACTTGTGGCTTTGTCTATCTGGTCAACCCATAACGAGGAATGATGAAGCCACTTCTATTTGTACTGTCCTATCCGATTTTCTACCTGCTGTTAACATGTTGGATCTCGGTACCATGGTATGGATTTCGAACCCCATTGCCTCGATCTAATGTCAGAATGATGTGCCTAACTTAAGTTGAATGGAATCGAATTAAAACTGGCTGGGGAAATCTCGATCTAGGGTGCGCTCGTGGCCGACTAGCTGTACTGTAAGTAATATGCTCGTGGCACAATGTTTGTAGCACTATATAAGTATATTAACATCCTCGGAATGGCATTGATCTCTCGTGTTGATAGAGCTGGGGGGACTTTTATTTTTGTATCCTCATTTAATATTTTCAATAGTTCGATGCCACTGGTCTGGCACAATGAACTTCAAACTTAGTACATTCTTTCGAGTATTGCTTTATATAGGACAGCTCTCTTTGTGCGTTTCTTTCGTTATCCCGCAAAATACAACCCAAGGGTCTGGACCAAGCTCGGGATGTGGATACTTACGTAGACCTAGATCACAGGTCTGGGTTCAAACATTCGCGACACCAAAAGGAGGTCCATTGAACTTGTTGGAATTACTATATCGCAGAACTCGGATTACCCACGTCTATCTGGCTGCGGTACACATAAATGACCCTCCCGGAAATATTCACTTGAACGATGCTCCTCCAGACGACCCTCGATACGACTATATCTGGCCCCAAATTAGAATACTACAGCAGTATGGCATCAAAGTTTTGATGCTATTAGGAGGGGCGGCGCAAGGCAGTTATTACAGACTTTCTGGGTCAAACGAACAGGTTGGTTTCCTGTTGATTTAAGACACCTTTTATGTGCTTGCAATTAGTGTCGAATACCTAGGTATATATCAAACCTAAAACTAACATCTTTTTGTGAATTAATGCAGTTTGAGGCGTATTATCTCCCGCTACTGGAGTTAATTCGAAAATATGGTATCGATGGTATCGACCTTGATATCGAAGAGCGGATCGATATCTCTGTACCCTTACGTCTACTTCGTCGCCTAGATGCCGATCTAGGGCCAAATTTCATTTTAGCAATGTCACCTGTAGCATCAGCCATGTTTCCCAAACCTTGGGCAGTGGGACTTTCCGGCTTCGACTACAACGACCTTGATAAGTTAGCAGTATCTTCAACTCGCCCGTCAGGAAAGCTGGTGAATTGGTACAATTGCCAATTCTATAATGGCTGGGGGAATGCAGACGATCTCAAGTACTACGACGCTATAGCAACGCTTGGGAAATGGGACCCTTCTCGGATTGTACTTGGCATTCTTGCTAACCCAGGGAACGGGGGGTCGGGGTTTGTGCCCCATAAACGGATCACTGAGGTTATTCGGCAACTGCGTACTAATTATCCAACTTTTGGGGGGGTTATTGGTTGGGAATACTTTAATGCCGGCCGGGCAGACGGGTTCTCGGAACCGTGGCAGTGGGCGAAAGCGATTAGTCACGCTCTTTACAATCCGTATAATCAGCTTCGGATTAATATCAGTACCCCGAAACTAGGGGAACTGAACAGTTCATCACCCTGGCCCGATGAGCTGAGCCAGTTGATAGGTGAGGGAGCAGAGCATTTTAGAGCAGTGAGGGCTCTAAATATGACAGACGGTGATTTTGAAAAAGCGGAAGGACTACTGTTTCCCTATAGCTAATGATATTGATCTTTCATGCTGCAAGTCTGAAGGCGAAACTTCTTATCAATCGATGGCGCACCCTAGGGTTAGCCATGTTGTTATATCTCAGGTTGTCTTCTACTTTTTATACTTAATTTTGAAGATATATAGGTTGAGAGTAGTCATAGAGGTTATGCTAATCTTGTAAATAGTCTCTCAACTGCCTCAGGAAGGTCTTATAAAGTTCTATAAAGCTATGATTAATTAATATAATAATTACGTAAAGGGAACTGTTAACTTGCTAGACTATCATGAATGTGAGGAACGGATATATATAGCAAGCCAATTACTTATTGTTTGGGTATTTATTAACTCTGACATTCCGCAACGTTAACATCATAAAAGGATTGTATTCGTTATGCAGGGGGTTGTACATGTGTAGATGTCAATCAAGGAAGCGTGACCTTCCGAGACGGTGGTTCGGGTAGTTAAATTCTCTGGAAAATAAGTTATAAATAAAACCGAAATTACCTTATGCCTTCGTTGGCCTACCCATCCCGATAAGCCTTTCCAGACTAGGTACTTATAATAAGTAAGCTTCGTCAATACGAAAGTTGATCATATTGTTCTTTCTAAACCATTCATTATGACATTGAAACCTACTCATTCTTGTCCGAGTAAATACTTATATATCCAAATATATTCCCTGGTGAACAACTGGTAACTAACATTGTTCCCAAGTTTCGGTAGTGCGTGAGCTCGCTGTCGATTCTCGACGAAATTGCGGTACTAGACGCTAATCCAAGCACATATTCCAGCCCGAAGAACCAGAGGAATATCCCTTTTGCATGTCTCTATCCTTATCAGCATACTACTTCTCCCCAACCGGTTCCCCGCCTTGATTTTATGGGTCGGGTGGACTTTTGGGATATTTATCATGATATCAAAAGCCTTCTGCGCCGGCGCGCCGGCGAATACGTCTTAAAAAGCACCACAGGCTGGGGGAAATCATACATCCTCGCATTACTTGCTTGCCTACTCATGCGTCGAAAGAAAGTTATCTTCATACCGGACTGCCAAAGCTTTTCTGGATCAACTTTTCATGAAATCAGGCTTTCATATGCTCTTGCGTATGCACGCGAGGCACGGAAATTTTGGTGTCTGATAGAAATGAATTCATGGAATGAGCTGATTAGTTTCACAGACCGTGAGCATGATATGGGCGTTCAACATATATTCATATTGGACGGATTACGAGCGGAAACTTTGAATTAATATTATGGCAGCCCCTCTGCTATCATTACCAACAATTGTAGACGAACTCACCGTCGGGCAGGGATATTTCGAACTTGAGACGGATTTTCTTTGACCAAATTCTGATACGTAGCTCAAACCCCCTGGGTACCGATAGCATTGATTGTGGGTCTCGTTTCCATACCGATGGGCGCTTCTACTTTAGGGGGCTAACGCCGGTGGGTATCTCCACTTTAGCCCATGGTCAATATGAAATCCGCGGCAGCCAGCTAATTCTTTGATAGATCGAGATGGTATGGTGGTGGCGATACCAAGAGGTGCTTGAGCGGCTGCCAGGTATACTTCGGTTTCGAGATATCGATGAATATAAGGACAAAGAGATGGTCGCAGTAAGGTGTGATGAGCTTCAAATACTTACTGGTTGCAACTTCCACCTTTTAATGTTATCATTGATCTCAGGGAGGAATCAGATACCCGAGGCCTTGGCTATGATGAATTTTTATCGCTGTTAGTGCAAAGGGAGCCGTTCCGCTCTGTCCAGACCGGGGTCAGGGATACTGCGCCTAGTGTTGGATTTATAGACAGGAATAGGTAAGATGCTCCTATAAAAGCTTACCATTATGATTGCCCTGGGCTCCAACTTTAGTCATTTGTGATATACCGCAGAACTAAAATTAGTTACGAAATCGTTCCATCCACAGTGTCTCTCGATTTCGACAGTGTTGCGTTTTTATAGAGCCCATAACAAATTATCCTATAGACTTAGCCCAAGAGAGGATAGAAGTACTACTAGACTCGAGGTTTTTCGAATTAACAGGGAACAATCGAGTCCAGGCAAGTTCAGGATGGGTGTGGCATGGTGTTGAGTCTCTTCTTGCGGATGAAGGCTAGCGTAGGCCTCAGACTAGGCCTATATGTGGGCTATCATATCTTAATACACGGGGCGATCGAGCTATAGCGCTAGCAGTCTGGTTATAAAATTTGCACCAAAGCTAATCATAAATTAAATACAGCCGTTCAACCCTGACTGATTACTCGATACATATTAACGGATTGGGGGAATTCAGAGTTGTATTAAGAAATTCACATTTACACAAAATATGCGATTCTAGAATTCTAATTTGAGCGTTTGAGCAATTAAGTAAGATTTCTAGCTTATAAGTGTCAAGGGGCGCCCTTCAAAAAGGTTTAAGTATCCTTTTAGGGTTGTATTGGCTACCTTTTGCCCATATCAACCACTTGGACGTCACCGCGGTACTGTCAGAATCTCCTAATAGGCAGAGAACGAAATAAGAGGCAGTGTGGTATTTTTGTACTAGAAGTTCGTGGACAACACAATTCATGGATTCATCAAATGCCACTCTTCGAGATTTCTCAACCGTCTCAGCGTCGATATCCACACAGCTTGCAGCGCCTACCTTTAGAATCCTAGGGAATAAGAGGATATGCTAACTCATTTAGATGCTGACATCAAGCCCCGGAGTCACCTATGGTCTGAAATAGTTATCCGATAGAGCTTTCCGGGTCAGGGCAGCTGGTTAACGGGTCAAAGCTGCAAGGCGAATAAACTTTCCACCACCTCAAAAGGCCCTAGCTCCGCGGAATCTACCCGCATGGCTTCCACGTGGAGATATTCAGGGACGGGTATCTGCAGCTTGCTGGTACTAGTCCACCCGGGCAGGTGGATAGTGAAGATCGGCCCTGCATCGGAATGTTTTCCCCAGATTGTCGTCACATAAAAACGGAACATGCAGCTCACGGACTTTTCCGTATACAGAAGTTCTAACCATTCACATGTCGTCGATTTGACGATTGTTCTACGATTTTAAGGTTCAATTTTTTAGGGTCGATGCAGCCCTATTTTGGTGATCTGAGACCCGTCTCCAGGAAAATTCCCATAACGGTCAGGCGCGTATGCGAGGCCGCACAGGCCACTTCCTGGTCAATTTTGCGATTTTTACCTTCCCTTTGGTAACATACTGGGATGAAGATTTTGCAACTTGCAGCTCGATTTTTTCTGAGCTCCCCATAGCTCGGATGGGCAAGCTCCTCGAAAATGCGAAGTTTCTCGAATTTAGCGGCTGTAAGATGATGTCTCAGTCGTGGATAACGGCGGATACCGCAGGTTTCGATCGCGATCATATGCAAAATGAAACGTTTAAAGCAAGCGAGACAAAAAATGACTGAAACAAAACTACAGGACTACGAAAATTTGCGAGTGTGGCAATTGAAGAAGTATGGTGAAACCCATAACGTAATTCGTTATTAAATTAATCATACGTGCGGTTTAAACTAATAACTCAGGAATAGAAAAAGTAGGACTTTCGACATTTCGCTGTTGCGAACAATTATGAACATATATATCGCTCCACTAAACCCTCCAAAGAAGGAAACTACTCTGTGCTGATTTATGCGGGGGAGGGATCGGCCTTTCTGGCCTTGCCGGTCTCGCTCCATGGGAAGTGGAGGACTGGGATTGGGAACCAACTGTTAAACGGTTAGCTAATAATTCTCGTATTTTGAAGATTTTGGCTACCAGTACTGACCTGTTCTTGGCGTCCAAAAGACCAGCCAAAGCATTGTACCAAGCCAAGAAAGCAGCGATCATGCCGAAAACACCACCAGCGATAGTGAGGTTCTTGCCGGGGGCACCACCTTCTTCAGTCTGGAAGTGGGCAATTGAGAGCATAAGGAAGGCCATGTCGAGGGTGAAGAAGAGGGAGAAGAAGGCGACGGTAGATCGGAGAGTGCAGAAGAGGAGGATTGTGGTGAAGATCCACCATCCGGTCAAGTAGAATCCGAGAGCGGAAGAGACGTGCTTCTCAACAACCTCCTTTGGAAGACCAGAGGCGCCATAGGCGGCGACGACACCGTAGCTTTGGTTTCCACCAGCGATGATGATGGCGAAACTGCACTCGAGTTAGCAAGGGTTTTCTCCTTCGGATTTGCGACGGTTGGCATGGATTTGCAATTTACCTGATCCAGAAACCACCATATGACGACAAGGCGGTAGCACCAAAGGTGTTACCAACGGCCATTTCCCACATTCCTGCGAGCAATTGGACGAGACCACCATATGCATAGGCGCAGCCAAGCACAATGGAGTTGGTGTGAATACCGCGGGAGCCAATGTTGACCAAGCTGAGAATGAAGGTCGTCAAGGCGAAAGCGGAGAGACCGAGAGGAGCAGGATTGGCGAATTCACGGAACTGCTTCTTCTTGTATGGACCTGTAGAGGAAAATTCAAAGTTAGCACTGCAAAGGCGCGCGCATCTAGATTTTTCAATCTTTTGGCAACTTACCAGGCATGAAAGCACCTCCGTGTGGAGGGAGCATAGACTCGGTCTGGGTGAGAGGGGCGCCGTTGACACCATTGCTGGCGCCGTTGGTGTATTCCTTGGCTTCGTGAGACATTCTGATATATATGTTCGACAAAAGATATTCTTGAAGTCGTTAAAGTGCAAGGTAAGATTTTTCTCCCAGGAGGCTATAGCTGAGGCTGTAGGCTGACTTCTCGGGCGGGAAGGTAGATATATATAAGTCTTTATATATTTATCTTCTAGCTTTAAGCTGCTGACAGGAATGCAAGCTGGCGAGGTATGAAGAGGAAGATAGCGGAGTATCCAGGGTTCTTGCTCGAGTTTATCCATTGTCCTCAGTCGCACCTTATATACCTGGCATCCCACCCTCCAAGGGCGACGATCTGGGGATGAAAGCATGCTGGCCACTAGGATGAGATCATGCAAAATTTCCGCAAGTGCGTATAAGCGCATTCAAAGTTTCGAAAGCTGGAGGACAGAACACTCTCGGGTTCCATACTCCGGTTTACGTCCGAGTATGGATGTGGAGTATCGATACCTGACTCCAGTTTTCTCCATAACTCCAGATTCGCTTCCCCATGGCCCATGGCCCATCGTACGATTCTCAGTCTAACGGACTTGAGGCCAAGCCTCGACGCCTGGCCCACATCATTCGATCAACGAGGTCCAGAGGCTTGCAAATTAGTCGCTCCCAAGAGTCTGGCGATGAGCGAAACCGTTACTAGCGCTATCGAACGGACCTGTTTTTGTCCGAGATTGGGCATGTCCTCAGGCAAGGTCACCCTTCCTTCGAATTCTCAACACCTTCACCCGTAGGTCGACGTGCAAGGGCAAGGGTGTACCCACAAATTCCCATCCACCCGCGCAAGCGTCCCCGCAATATTTGGGCAATATGACAGTGTGCTGCAGGCTTGCTTTTTGCAAGGGAAGGAAAGAAAAAAAAAAAGCGTGGGTGACAATCCAGGCCTTTTCTCACATACCCTGACCGCTTACAGTTTCATGATCTTCAAAGTTCAGAGCTGCCTTAACGAGGGAATATGAGCTTTTCGGAAAGAGCGGACGGCAGATAACTGCCCAGCTTCCTCAAATGCGGTATAAAGTCACCGCAGCCTCTCACAAGGAGAAATCTTACGACAAAAAAGGCTTGGTTTCACTGGGCTCTTGGTGTTACATAGCTTTGACGAATGCTCTCGGTCGCGAAAACTAAGACTTTTTGGCTGGGATTTTTTTTTTGCCTTGACTTTGCTTAAGTTTAGCTAATTACGTTAACGAAGGCCAGAATGCCGAATGAATTCTTCGAACTGGTGAGCCCTTTTCCTCAGCTAAGGATTCATGAAACCCACCGATACCGCGATAGCCAAGCTACCAAGCCAATAGGTTTTGCATTTGTCCGAAGCCACGATGGTTGAATAATATGAAAAGGAGTTTTAAGACGTGCTTCTCACTTGCATGCGCTCTGGATGCCGGACCAAAGGAAGTTTTCCTTAACAAGCACACATGGAATTGCCAAACGCCTCCAAATTTCTTTTTTTCGGTTAAGCGTTCCAGCGACAAAAAAGCTTTTTCGCTGGCGTAATTTAGCTGTGGGCCGACATTGGCATACGCCATGCAACCCGGCTAAAATGGACTGTATGAATAATGTCACTTCAGTTCGCACATATGCCAACTCCCAACCAATTCCTCTGCGGACGATTGGTTCGACTCGAAGGACAGATGCTCGTAACGGAAGTCTGGCTGCCGTGACCCGTCTAAAGTGGACCCTTAAAACACATGGCGATATGAGCACATGGCTGGTCTATCGACGATCTTGACGACTGCCAAAGCATCGATCATTGGGGTGCTCGAGTGTCCGGCCGACTATCTTCCAAACTCTATGCACAGCGTCAGCACATTGCTCGTACCGGAATCCCTAAAGGAGGTCATGCATGCGATATCATAATTCACAAGCAACGCAATGCAATTAGTTATTGCGGTCGATAATGTGAGTGAGATTTAATTGCAATTATCGTGTTTGTTGCGAATATGATAACCCAGCCTTCTGATAGTTTTTAGTGGTAGGCATGCAATTTGGGAACCCTTACATATCAGAGGAATTGATAATCTATCAAATCTAGCTACAGCCTGAACTGTGCTTTGTGACACCTGTCAAGCAATTGCTCGTTGTTTCCCCCATGCAATTGAAGGTTAATACAAGCCTTTTTTCTTGGTACAAGTCGTCTAGTCGGCTGCAGCCACAGACGGTTGACAGGGGGGCATTGCTTTTAGCATATATGGGTCCTAGGCAGCTTTAAAAGATAACCGGCTTGAATGCTTGGGTGACCCCGGTCCATATACAGCATGCTATTGCGAAATGCAAAGCACCTTGGTCAGAGCTTCACGTATTCTGACTCGGAACATAATCCATAAATCATCCGGACGGCAGACGATACTGCCGGGGTTTCCTCTCGTTCGCTCGTGAACTTTGAATCTTTCTACAGATACTCCGTACAAAACTTGGTTTCTACCATGGGTGTTTCGTTGAGATCGATGCATGGTTAAGCTGGTACCGGAACTGGCACACAATTTGCCTAAGAATTATATCTTAAAGAAAAAGAGGAGGAAAGAAAGAGGGGAAAGAGATATCAAATCTTGAGATTGATCTACGATCCTTAGTTAGATCATTAAGATTTTGATGGCGGTATTTACATTTATCGGCCCGGTAAGCTCGATAACTTGAGCGGTATCAGTAAAATTCTTTATCAATTGATCACATCAAAATCTCAAAACACCGACCCTTGCAGTTCGAGATTGCGGGAAAATTACTCGCAAATGTTAGTTTATCATTCAAACTGACTTTCAGACAGCTAGCCAATGATATTCTCTATGCATGCATGCCCTCAAATCGTGTACGAAGTATTCAATGGAGAAATGAATTTGTAAGTCTAAAAGAACCTAAGAGTAATCAGTCGAAGGTGAGAACAAATACATTGGCAGCCGGGTAGTACCCCCTGCTTATGCGGCCCAAGTCAAATGCGATCTTGTGATGATGATATAGTATCATTCCAACTAAGGTACATGTACCTACAGAATCAGAAAGATGAAGCCATATCGAAACATTTAATTAGATAAGTCTAGTCGTATGGAATCAAACAGATCATTTAGGAATCATACAAACATATTTCAAAGAATTTCCACGCTAGATATTAGGCATTGCCTTTCGGGAAAGTGAATTAAATTATCTACCTGCTTTGGTACTCTTGCACCCATATGAGGACCAGGAATTACCTGGCCTTGACACGAGATCCACGAGCTCCACGGATACTTTGCCCTAGATAGCGACCGGAAACTGAAAACCTGAAGTATTGACCGAATACGTAGCATCAATTCATATAAAACAGTATTGAAAGTTGTCATGATACGAAAATCGGATCCAGTAACTTCTTAAATACTGACTTACGTATTGATACGTATCAAAGAGCCATTCTCCTCGAAACCTTCAGGGACGGCATTTTATGGCCAGTGTGTTGGCTAACAGTAACTCTGTCTGGCAACCAGAGACGAGTCCGAGGCGTTGTGCATTACAACATGCAACATGACAACGCGGAAACTCGGCTTATTCGGCAACCGCCAATGCATACAACTAGTCAACTTCGGATATATACACCCCGTATGAATTACTATTAGTATGCTGACCTTGGGAATGAGACTACACCGTACCAAATAGCCTCGCAAAACCAGTTCGAGGCAATTATTTCTTAAGTTGGCGATGCCGCGTGCTTGGCGCTTAAGCGCGTCTACCACTACTTTCTATAACTTCGCACGTCTATCAGACATTGCATTGTTTGAAGGAGCAAGTCTTTGATGTCATAGTACCAGCTTATAAGTACGGTCATTGCAGAATGATTTCGTCTTTTTTTTTTTTTCCCTGTTGCTTGAATCTAGGTCTCGTCAAAGAAAGAGCCAGTCGTTCCTTATTTCCTGCTTTTTTCTTTGAAGCCATTACGCTCTCTACCTTACACATAGTCCAGCTATTATATATACGCTCATTTCTTCAAAGATGAAGTTGACAGCTCTCTATGTGATAAGCGCTCTGGTCCCATCCGCCTTTTCTCATTGCCTCATTACGGGTACTTATGGAAATGCAAACCATAAGATTCGTTCCTACGGTATCGGGCTCCTCGAGAATACGAACCGAGGACGGGATAGCCGCATAGACGGCCAAAGAGACTGTACAGTTTTTAGCGACCCGGCGATGACACCCAATGGATCGGGCGCTAAACAAAAGAAGTGCGTCCTGTGTCCGGCCGGGTTTGATACAGAATGTGGAGCTTGCAGGGGAGTAAAGAATTGTCAAAAATGTCCACTATACGATACGAATTGTCCGAAGTGTCGGAAGCGACATCTTCCAGGCTGTGGTCGGACATATTACGCTACTGGCAGCAAATACTACGTTGTTGACCATCCCGAACTCAAGGGCACCGATCCGATCCGTCCATACTTCAACAGCGCATACATCCACACTGCGAACTGGGTTGAATGGCTGAGAGAGAAGGGTAAAATACCAATCGTCACAGCTGGAGGTTGGCTCTGGGTGACTATGTTCCAACAGACGACGGACGGTGCCGGGCCTTACTATTGTATGCTTGATCAAACGGGGAAAGCGGATAATTGGGTCAATATGACGGTACCAGTGGTTTCCCCGGGAATCCAAGGAGCAAGCCCTTGTAACAATCAGAACTGGGAATGGCCGCTCAAGCTGCCGGAAGATCTGAAGTGCACAGGCGAATACGGCGCACTCAAGAGAGTTTGTATGGCAAAATGTTTTAACGATGCGCCTAATGGTCCTTTTGGTGGTTGTATCGCTTTCCAGCAAGTTGATTCGGGGCCTGATATGGACAAAGAACCTAGATCATTCGAAACCAATCCCAAATGCAAGGGATTTCAATATAAGCTGCCTGTTACTGACGGCCAAATCAGATTTTTAGCTGGCGACGATTCCATAGGTGCAGCCGCAAAGGCATTTATTCGAGATATGCTTAAGCCTGGGAAATAGGGTACACGATTTAAGCATGTCCTCAAAATTTATGTATACTCTTAGAAAATAGATATCCTGAACCCAAACTCTTTCAGATCACAGTTTAGTCTTGAGACTAAAGTTGTAAATACCTTCTTGTTAGAAATCTATGCATGTCGGTGGATATGAAGTATTTTACTGTGATATCACGATATCGATACATACTTCGATATATTCGAAGGTCAAAGCTCACCCCTGTCACAGAAGGCCCTTGCGGGCCCACAGGGATACTCCCCGGAACGTTGCATTATGCGGAGTTGAACCCATGTACTTGGGGTATTGAGGAAGTTAACCGGTTATAGGTTGATTACTCGACCTCCAGATATCATGTCAAAATGGGTGCCTAATATTGCATATTATTTTCTTACTGTTGATCAGTTCAAGGATTTGACACAGTGCTTAGGTTTTCCCGTAGATGCATGTGTTCCACGACATATAAGTCTAGTGATCGTGTAAATCAAGCGGAATATCATTTTATTATACTTTGTACATGTGTGAATCGAAGTGGCATATGAATTTTCATACGCTCATTCTTCCTGAAATCTTCAACCTAATACTAATTCTCGTATTTGATATTGCGGCCGCTCGAGCTTAGACTACGTCTTGTGTAACGATCGGGCCGTGAATCAAGCTTTGTTAGACGCATGTCAGACAGAGCAAATTTAATTCTATGCACTATGATACATTTTGCCTTGATATGATGAGGCTTCGTGACGATCTGAGAAACCTTCAAAACATTTCCTACCAGATATTGATACCTTGATAGGGAAGCCTGATATCATCTTTTCCTAACCTGCTTTGATATCGAATATCTAGATATCTCAAACACTTAAGATCTTCGATACGAATTGTCTTGGGACCTTTGATACCAAGCGAACTGGCGCCCTTGCAACATGCAACATGCATCTTCAAGATTTCAATGTTATGAATCCTAAGAGACTTCGGTACTCTCGGGATATCCTCAACTTCTTTCTACCCATTCATGCATGCTAGGGCGTTATCTGCATGAACTGGTGATAGCACCTGGCCGCCGCCGCCGCCAAGTGCTCCCATGGTGGATATGTGTGATTCGGATGAATGGCGACTGGGATTCAATTTAGACAGCCCAAACTCTCCGAAGCTAGTTTAGCTGTCGGCAACGCCGTTTCCTTCAACCCTATAAATACCAAGACTCTGGGCGAACAAACAAGCTGCACTTTTTTTCACCCTCGCCTCTTCGCCAGCAGAATCCACAAATCCCCATGGATATTGTTTCTAATTGGAGGATCAAAGTGTATTCGGTAGCTTACGGCTATGTTTGGTCAGCTGCAATGTTGTTCTAGCGTCTGTGCTAGTTTCCAGTGGCGGCCACGCCATGTATCACAATTCCATATGCCCGATATCCCAACAATGTGGCTTTTCCCTAAATTTCAATTGAGCTCCACAAACGGGTGGGCCCCGGTTCCAGTCGCAAGATGCATATGTATGGTGCAAGAACTAGAACTCAATCTTATCAGACCCTTGCAGAGAAAACGTGTATTCGGATCGGTGGACGGACGCGGACGGCCGACGTATGTACACGTTTATGTATGTATGAGTGCATTGACGTTTTTATTACATAGCTTGCTTCAAGTGTAACGGTTTTCCGGCCGATATAATTGCAAAGTCACAGTACTTACATGCTTCGTGACATAAGCCCTTGCGGTTCCATCAACCGAACGCATTTACCGTGGATTCGCACATCTGGAGATACAAGTCTTCCTACGGAATCTTGTTTTGGGACTCGGGGAACTTAGTCGTCCTGAGTAATATAGCTAACATCAGTATCCTCGGTTGCTCCTGCTCATAACGGTGTCAGCGCGCATTATGTCGAAATCGCCAACCAGAACTATTTTCGCGCGCCAACAGCTTGTGCGCACAAAGCCCGATAAAAAAAGACTTGGTAAGTAAATGTTATCACAAGAGCTCGGTAATTGTCACTCGAATTCCAGCGAGTTCTGTTTAGAATCCTACGGCATACTCAGCTGGAGCGCAATCGGCGATCCTCGAATTAATTTGTTCAAAATGCCAATATTGATAGGTCTAGACATCTTGGTGCGACCGCGGAGGTATAATGGAATCGCAAGCTGAAAGCGCCAGCGTCGGTAGCCAAAATACTCAAGCTTAAGTGCATCATCCCCCCAAAACTTATGATTTTGGGGTGCACGACTAGATTGCCCCGAAGGCCGGTGCGCTGGGCAATTTTTTCTGTGATACTTATGTTTAAAGAACCGTACGTTTTGCGGTTACTTGGCTACTGATGTTTAGCACCGTACACGCAATTGCAATATTAATGTTTCCTCGAAGCTCGAAGTACGGTATTAATATTGGTGGATGCGATGACCACCCTCCACGAACTCCCGCGAAATTACAGCACACTCGAATTTCCACGCCGCTTTCCCTTCGATCGCTCGAATACCGCCGTTAGAAAGAAACCCTCCAGGATTTCCCCATAACTATCAGCAAAGTTTCTCCAGCGCCTTCCAACAAGGTGGCTGATCTATTTAGTTTTCTTCTTTGTGCAATGCAAAATTTGAGATGACTGCCACGGCACCCTGAACTTGATAGTTGTGCGAACGTGCTGGCGCATGGCGGACATCCGGCATCCAGAACCGAGCTCTGGCAGAACGAATCTGGTACTGAATATACGCCCAAGAGAAAACCCGCCAATCCTCGGAGACACACATATATATTTTCCATTATCACCTACATTTAAAAGGCTCCGGACCGGTGACCATTATCTCATAGCTGCTGGTTGGAGATTTGGAGTATTATGGATAAGGAGTTTATGCGCATTCCAAGGGGACCAGCTCTTACGCGGGAATACGCTATAACCAGTTTTACGGCTATACAGGAGTTTTCTTGAGTAAGAGAACTGAAGGTTTCATGGGTTTAGCAGAGGGGGTCGCAAAATTATGTGGAAATCACGGACTCGAAAAATCGGGGGAGAGGGAACTCCTGAAGCGGGCTACCTGTGGATGCGGTTTCGGCTACCAAGCTGCACAGTTGGCGGTTGTGTATGGGAAACTGGTTCGCAGTAGGAGCTAGCTAGTTGTGATGAACGAATTTACTAATTTATAAGCACATGGATGCATGTATTAGATTCGGGTTAGATCTAATGATAGGGAGATGGGGGGACTAAAAATATCAAAATCAATTCAAGGCCAAAACATGAGGAAATTGGCGTATATGCAGCATCGTCTAGGGTGTAATCTACTCTGTTTGAAATGCGGGGCCTTTCACTGAGGATCATTTGAATATTGTGGTCAAATCACATGCCAAACCTGGTCTAATCAATCTATTCCATGTTTTGTAATTTCCAACGATCTTATTTGATATAGCTATGCATATGGCTAGTCTTAAATCATTATGAGCTAGGTTCTAGAATCCTGTGCAACATGCAGGAGTGGTCCGAGATGTTCGGTTGTTAACTACCGGACCTGTGGAAGGTCAAATCTATCAACCTCGGGAATGTAACACGCTGTATGTTGTATTTTCGATCTTGATATTTTTAAGGTCTACATGCTCGAATGAAACTAGCTTCTTCCAACTTATTCAAGCCGAATATACATTATCTAATTGGTGCATTTGTGGCTTGATAAGGTAGATATATATCGATCATGTGGACGAGTTTCCAAGCACGAAGGCTTTCTCCGTGTCATTTTTGCAATCTCATCATGGGTATCTCTTCCATCCTTTATGGCTTCGGGAGAAGGTACCCTTCAGGTTCTTTGTCCTAATTTATCTCTTGCCATCAGCACACGTTGGCCCCTTTGTTGAAACTCTATAATGATAATCTTACGTACTAAATACTGTTCATAGGAGATAGGAGGCCAACCGACAGACGTGCAGTTTTCAGCCCCCCCAAAGTTTGATATCATTTGGCCCTCTCAGTTCTTGATTGCCTTGAGACCTCGTGCTCATCCAGGGCTTCCTTCCTACACCCCGTTGGGTACGATTAATCCAGTCACTTCCTTACCTTCAACTATTATTGTTGCATTACCAGCGTTTTGTTCTGTCGTTGCTCGATAATTTGCCAAATTCCTCTTACTTCCAGCTTTTTTGAGGTTCCTGATATGATGGAATTCGAGTCACCACTGCCTGTTCGAGCCTATCATGGCCTCAAAAATCCCATTGCCTTCTTTGGGCCCTATATTCCATTGAGAATCAGACGTACTGTCTACAATCGTGGCATTTTGTCTCGTATTTAGATTTGGTCTTGTACTTTTGCTCTCAGAGTAGCCTCCTCCGTCTCGAATATCGGTTTCCCTACGCGTATACAAGACCTCGCTTTCTTCACCTCATACACCGCCTTTCACAATATTCTATTTGGATATTTTGTAATTGGATTTTATCCATTTACTCCTGTCTTGAACGCTTGCATCTAGCGACGTACAAATTACGGTCAAGTCTTATTGATCTCGGTACCTGCTAGGGCAACAGGTGGCCTTCTGGCATAAGACAGAATCAGTTTACATGGATCTAAGACCTTGATTTTAATTTTCGCTGATATCAGATACCTCTAGGAATCCGGTGGTACAGCCTCTCCAAACGATATATATATACGGACGGAGGCTCTCGGTCGATAAGACGGAGAAGGATTCTTCCAGAGCGCTGCAAGCCTACTCTCACATCGGCCAATCCAGATATCCTGTCGAATATTTCCAGGAGCGTACCTTACCTCAAAAAAATCCCGGCTTTCGAATGACTCGGCGATAATATAGTAATTGCTCATCGTGACCAAAAGCCGGTGTACAGATCTAGAGGTCTTCGCTTCTAGAGATACCAAATATTAAATCCATCCGATAATACCGTGTATATTGACTGAACGCGCCGACACAATACTCGGTGTGGGGTGCCTCTAGGACTTTCAAATTAAGGGTTTTTATTGTGGCGAGAGGACCAGTTAGATGCGTAACTCCCCATTATATATTAGGAGGGTTTCATTTATATATAGGCGAATTGTATTGTAGCACGATGACTGATAAGGGCCCTGATCAGATATGGGATCGATAGCCTGTAGGGCTTAACGTGGTAACGTTCGACGTAGTAGTACTGGTCTCGAGGCTAGTAGCAGTAGTCCTAGCTAAGACACGAGTACTCGAGTAATGGAAGAACTCTTTTGCTCACACTAGACTAGGTTGAACCGAAGGGCGGTTAAATGTTTACCTCTCTCGAAAGCAGTATACTCGTATTCGGAGGCTTATATCTATTAAGTATAATATAATTGGGGAAATGGACTAATTACAAGCATGTGGCACCTCCGAGAGATCCCAACAGCAGGACGGATTCGTAAACATCACAAAGCATTAAATCCTAAAATCAGAAAAACAAGAAAGGGAAGGCAATTTGCAAAAGGCCATTGATCGCTCAAAACCACAGTTCTCAAGATCTCAGAGTGTCAAAATGTCATCGCTTCACGTTCGGAGGATTGAACCTTGGCTTCGCTGTTGTACAAATACATAAACTGTCGGAAATCTTCCGTTTGTATTTCCAAATTTATAATATCACTTTTTTTTCTAAAAAGAAAAAGTAAAGGGTTTTATCTTCACGAATTCAGGGCGAACCGTAGGCTTGGTAGATTTACTGGGTCATACAAGTTGGTTGGATGTCACACATGTACGTACACGTGCACATCAAATTGTCTTGAATTCTATAAGCTTGGAACAAGATAGTTTCAGTTTGGTTAATATGACAAAGTTTTCAGTTAGTCTGGCAGCGAGACCATCAGATATTATATTAGGAGGTCACTGATATTAGGAGCTTTGCGTCGATCGAGGTCTCTGGCTCTGGCTTCAGTCTACACCTATTTATTATGTCTACGCCCACATCTGGAGGAAAACGCTCTTACTATATGTAGCGACCAAAAGGCTATATGTGAAATTGAGGCTGGTCTTAACGGTGGATACCATCATTACGGTCTATAGATTGACATGTGCATCCTGTTTGGTCGCAAGAATATGTACGTCAAAAACAGAGGGCTTTGTGTTGTAAATGTTGTAAAATTATGATGGTCTGTAGGTGATGTTCGAACTTCGCGTGAAGTTCGATGCGAACATGCACATGATGGCTCCTAAGTCTAGTTCCTATTGTATGACACCGATTACATGTAGTAGCTATAGGTTAGCCAAAGCAAATTGCATTGTTACCTATATACTGCGCCTGAAAAGTGGCATTTTTGTATACCTTTCTAATCCGGATTATATTACTATACTCGCTAGTTAATTTTCTTATTTAATACTAGTATACTGTCCTAGTCCGGATTGAATAGAGTATCGTAATGGCTAGTTTGGGGGTCTACATCAATACCATATCAATAAACCCATTCTTTGACATAGTGTATAGTCTAATGGGGCTTATGGTAGAATCAGCTGATATAGATATCGACTTACCATATCATGATTCACGTACTTAGCGCTCGCATACGTACACGCGGCACCCATTTCATACTACAATTACTAACTGTGCTTTATACGTACCTAATTCAAAAGTTTTTGGATATTCTGGTAACGTCTCAGGTCGACTGTCTCATGGGGTTTCGTTAGCCGGTTGAAGAGCCAATGTCATCATTTGTCTAAAGCTGCAGAACTTCAGTCTCAAACATGGCTAGAATGTTGTCATAGGATATATATTTCTTACCCTTATATATACACGCTTGATGTCGTTGTGAAGTCCGCGAGTTAGGACTGTTCGTGTGTGTGTGCATATATTATAACATTAACCTGTAAAGCTCCGTCACTTAGAGTCTCACGTCTAGGGATGCATCGATCGATGGGAAAATGTTTGGAATAAATAGCCATATGTCCGCTATATCTGCAAAAATAGGCTGGAAGAACGGATAAGTGATCTTCAATGAGATAGAAGATCGATACCTATTGGACCATGAAAATGAATGGTCGAAGTATACCCCGAGATTTCAGTTAGCTTCTAGCGCCTGCTATAATCTTTGTTGCGGGCTTTCTGTTGATGGTCCAGATACCTTCTTATCCCCAAAGGCCTCCAAAGCTATTTGGTAATCCTTTGGTGAGAGTACTCTTCATGGGGGTTTGTGATTGTTTGGAAGAGCATCGAATCTAAGCTGCTCGACCGATCAAATCTGAGTGCATTGCAGAGAACAAACCCAACAGGGTCATTAGGGGTGCTCGGGCTGTGGTATTCCATGTGCCAATTTTCTGTTATCTCTGCCGCGAATCAGTGGGTCAGAGTATCCAGACTATGGGTTCCGCGCATGTCGGAAATTTTGGTAGAGAAATGCTTTTGATAACGTTAGCCAGGTTCCCAATTTTGAAATAAATTTTATTTAAGGATATATCGGACAGGTAGCGTGGGGTTGGTAGATGTATAGATTCCGGGTCAAAAGGAAGCCCATCGTTCCCGAAGGTGCGTGGTCCTCAAACAGCCACTCAAGATAGGAATCTGCAAGAAATAGAAAATAGTTTTGGAATGACTGCTTTAACATACCTCTTAGGATCATCCGGATGTTTTTGGGTCGAAGTAGTGTGTATGCTGACTGTCCCAAGAGACAAATGAGGATACTAGTTGTGATAATATTTCATCCCCGCTAGCCGCCGTCGCCCAAGGAGCCGTCTTGAAATTGATGAGAGGTTTATCTTCAAAGAATCCAAAGTTCAGTTGTGCAGGCGCAGGCGCAGGTTGTCTTGTATCTTCCAAGTCTGCGCAGCCTAAGAGGCTGTATTCTGGGTTCTCTGGTGCAGGGAGTATCGTGGAATTGTTATCATTCCGAACGAGAAACATCAACTCCTCCAGCGACGCCCCGTTTTGAATGGCTTCGATTGTTCTTCCCAGAGCTACGGGGCTTGCAACTTTCATATAGTCAATCAATTCCCTGTAGTTGCCATTTTCAATCTGTAGTAATTTCAGGTCCTCTTTCATAGACCTTCTATGATCACCTGGATCCTCAATCGCATATTGACACTCTTGGCCCTTGGCCTGACACCGTTGACATTCTGGCTTGTTTTCGCTACACTATGGGTAGAAGGCTTCGTTAGATTTCACCCGGTATTAAAAATCCTAATTGATTATGCAGCTGAAAACACCTTAGCTTTCGCCTGCCTGCAAGCATTACAAGCCTTTGCGGCCTGATGTCTCTTATACTTTATTTCGGCATGGGGCCTCTGTAATGGTTCTATTTGACCAGGCACTGGATCCGGGGCAGGGACAAGATTAGGGAGACGGCGACGTTTACGAGGATTTGGATCCATGGACATGGAGGATGTTGACCAGCCGAGACAAGCGCCTCAGCAGTTACCTTCGGGTACTTTACGTCGCCAAGAAACCGGTGCTTGCCTTCACCACTTGGTTCAGGCTCGTCGGGGAGCTTTTAGGGTCTAGATAAGGTCGATTGTCGTTCATTTGGCTATTTAGGACCTCGGTGGTGTTTGCGGAGATGGGACAAGTTAAGCCCAGCTGAGGAGGTACGTGGAAAATACATATGTGTTGGTCCCGATCCCTGGCTGGCCCAGGAGTACTCTTGACCAGATGCAATTCGGCCAGAATTTGAGACTTTTGGGGTAGAAAAGGCCTGAAGAAACAGCCTACCTGAGATATCATAGCTACACCTCGGAATGGATATCTCGATAGCGGAATGCATTCAATGGCAAATCTTGATTCTCGCGACCGAATTGCGGGTCCAGAAATGATCATTTGGCATCAAAGACAGCCAGAGTTCAACCTGGTTCAAGCCGACTCTGGTCAACGGAACCGGGGTGGGCTTTTGTTTTTCCAAAGTTCCCATCTGATCCAAGTGGGCTAGCCAAGGAGCAGGCACCGGCGACTGAATTCCGAGTGGGATTCGACATTTCCCCAAAATATCGTCAAATACCAAGTGTTCTCCTAACAAATTCGTTTCAATATCTCGTAAAGCTGTTGGGCCACGCCACTGAGGTTGAGGCAAATCGGTTCTCGCGTTTTTACTGCTCCTGTTATTCGACTGACTCCTTCTGATTGAGACCTGAGGATTCAAGGTGAAGAATTGTGTTGTCCGTGTGGTACAAATTTGTAGCACAGGACGACGCGAGACTAACATGGCACGGAACAGGAACTCCGACCAATCCGGTCGGGTCTGGCCTTGGAACGGAGGCTGCACCGCGATGGCCTTGACTCGGTATTGTTTGGTGGTAACGGTGTGTTGCGGTTCAACCGAGATTGATTAGGGCTGCAACACAACACATAACATCTTGAAATGCTGCTTTGTCCGCCGCATTGGCCTTGCAATTG
The DNA here is from genome assembly GCA_036971725.1 of Arthrobotrys conoides. NCBI lineage: Eukaryota > Fungi > Ascomycota > Orbiliomycetes > Orbiliales > Orbiliaceae > Arthrobotrys > Arthrobotrys conoides. Next base: position 1,474,930 of record JAVHJM010000008.1, read on the forward strand.
CGGCAGAACTAGACCAACGTTCTTGAAACCACGGCAGGCATGGCAGTCATTAGGTATGTTAGTGGCGGCGATGGCGGCGACAGGTCAAAATCGATATCATGAGAGTAAGGTACAGGGATATCGGGTCTAAAGTATTGGTATGCATATGTTGACATGTAGACATGTAATCCCCAACACCGCTTCTACCCATTTACCTTCTCTCCGAGGCATGAATTCGAAACCATAAGCACGGCATTGTATTCGCATGCGCATGCTATGATCATGATCTACTGCAGGGAGTATTCCGAGAATATATTAATGTCTGGTCTGGTCTGGGGTCCGGGGCTGCAGACGTGTTTCAAGTAAATGCATTTCAAAGGCATAACCTCGAACTTCAACCGGCGAAAGTTACGTTGGAGAACGGCTGAAAAAGGAGACGTCAGCCACCCAATACGTTTCAAACACTCTATCTGTTCCAGGGCTCTACCAACGTCTACGAACGAAAATTTAAAATCTATGTTGGAAAAAGACACGGCACAGCAGCAGGTCTTGGGACCTTTGCGATCCGACCAACTTGGTAGGTGGTACGAAAAAAAGAATGCCAGTTCCAAGGCTTAAGGTTAAATGGTGGTAGCTTCTAGCTTCTACGGGACATACACATGGGGCGGACACTCGGATTTCTTTCATGCAGGGAATTTGTCATTACTTGATTTGATCATTGAGAACGCTGCATTTTCATTGAATCTCTCGAATCAGGTCTTGCGCGTATACCTTCATACAGAAAGCAATAGACATTGAAGAATTAAACATCCAAAATCGTGAAAGAACAGCTTTCAGAAGACCGTAAAACTCCTTGACCAATAACAAGTCGTTGAAAGATAAAACATGAAAATAGAAATAAGAAATAAAGTATGATACAGTAGACATTGTCGTAAGATTCGTTAATTAAAATTCGTGAAGGGCCCAATAATCCACTCATGGCCAATGAAAGATTCCCAAGCCAGCCTAGCAATCCGTTCTATCCAGGCCAATATAACACCAAAAAAAAAAAAAAAAGAAGAAGAAGAAGAATAAGGAGAAGAGGTTGAGAGAAGTCCACCTGATGGAAGTGACGTATGTACAGTAAAGGTGGTGGTTGAGAAGAATAATGTATATATAGAGAAGAAAAAATAGTTCAAAAGGAAAAAATGGTTGAGGGTATCGTTTAATCTTCGTCTTCGCTTTCTTCTGGCATTTCGGAGAACTCTCTTGTAGCTGAGGGTGGAGGCGAACAGTTGTGAACAACAACGATGCTGGATCGCCTTCTTTGGCCGCCGACGATGATTGGTGTTTGTTCTTGCATAGTCATAGCGGCCCTTGTAGTCCTTCGCCTCGACTTGAGTGTTGCAATGGAGTATGCTCGAACCTTGGTGACCAAGGGAGCGACCGAGCTCTTTGTGGATGGGAAGTCTTCTTCCATAGGAGTATCCTCGGGTGTAACTTTTCTTTCGACAACAGTGGTAGCAGAGTCATACTCTTGCTCGTTCCTGTAGATGATGCTTTCTCTTCTTCGACTGCCCATGTTGATAGATGTCCTGGAAGTGCGGCGACTAGCCGTGGATTCTTCGCTTCCGCGACGGGAACTAGCAGGCGAAAGGATCTTTGGAGTCGAGACAGGCGAAAAGATACGCGGTGACATAACCACCACGGTCGCGATATTCTTAGTTCTTCCCCGTGGAGAGATTGGGGAAATGGGAGAGATGATATGTTTTGCGTCTGGGAAGCGAGCGTCCTTGATGATGATTGAAAGTCGTGGTACAGAAGTGCGTCGCTGGTGGCTGAGGAGAGGAAGTGCTGGTCGACGGGTAGCGAACTCCATGGCGAAGCTTCTTTCTTATATATATAATTTTATATCTTATATTGTATGCGAGGGGTCGTAAGCTATCGGAATAGGATTCTCTGCCTGTCGTAACGTACGTACGACGTTGTAAGGAAACAGAGGAGTCGCCAAAGAATGTTAAGGCACGCGCGTTCCGAGGTGCCAGTAATATGTAATTTGAGTGGCCGTTCGCAGCAAGAATGAAATGTATGTACTCCGGACGTACTTTTCCCTCTTATTTGTTTTAGGATTGTGACTGATCCTTCTCACTTGTATTGTATGCAGGAGCTCTGGTGACGTGCCTGGTTTTCTGCAGGTTGACGGATTGGGTATAATGGCCAGGCCGGAACTTCGTCAGGTCGATGACTGTTAAAAAAGAGTGGAGCGGACGAAGATCCAAAGACGCAAGAATGAATGAATGACTGAATCAACCAGCAAGGCGATATTGTTTATATCTTTTCCCTGTTTTGTTTTAATTCTTTTTGATATCGGATGAACGAAGCGAAGAGGCCAGACAACCAGTGTATGATAACCTCTAATGCGTTCTAGATCGATCGTTCCCTGGAATTCAAATACTAGGTACGTATTTTGTTTACTACTAACTCTTATCGATACTTGTAAAGGAATGTTTCTGTGGAGCGGTCAAGTACGAGGCCCGAGATGAGATGAGATGAGACGACTATTATAAACGGAGGACTGCTAGTAACTAACGGGACGGATGGGGGGACGAGACGTTTTTATGCCCCACGGCCTCTGCCTTTTCTAATGCATCTTAGCCTCGAGTCTTGTTCTCGCTCTCCCATTCACTGCATTCAGAGCGGAAGGAGAAGTTATACCAACCCAACCGAGTCCACCCGTGCTACTGGTGCTTGTTTCGCTCCTCGAACGCCTCCGTAACATGCTGGGCCCCTCGCGAAAAAGCAAGCACCGACCACAGCGTTCTGTGCTACAACTTTCCTAACTGAACCCCGCTGGGCGCTGCTTCAGACTCCATACGATCGAGCCTTGCCTGCCTACTGGGGCCGTACCACTGGGAATACAGTCGGCCTAACGCTGCTGCTCAATGCAAGACCTAATAATTGCCTGCACGATGTGGGGCATTGGGGGCGAAGAAAGGAATGCACGCCAGATTTAGACCCATGTCTGGAAGGAGGCGCAAATCTGTGGGTTTTTTTCACAGTTTGATTGGAGAGCAAGGTCTCGCTCCAAGAAGCACCGACATGTTCCCAACTGCCGCCGCACTCGAAGGATGCTTAACGTCGAAATCCAGGAGCGGCGGTACATGTACATATTTACATACATAGTACATATGTATGTACAGACCGCGGGTATGTAAGACCAATTACTCTATTGAATCCCACCCCTTTTGCCTGCGATTCGATTGAATTATATCACTGTCTCTTTGCCAAAAATACGTCGATTGCATGCAGGTTTTGAACGGTTTGAACCAGTACAGCACCGACATATGTACGCACCAATTTGGGCATCAATGCACAAGGCAATTAATCTCCAAAGGCTGGGCAGCATGGACCTCTCGGTCCTGGATTCCGGCGGAGATATCCCCCAAACTGGTTTGAATAACAGAGAGAAAAACAGAATATCAAACTTTGCAAAAATCATTCGAGACTTTGGATTATTCATCGACAAGCAAACCATGAGATATATCTCTGTTGCATCGTGCTTTTTCGCGACGATATTCCCCAGACCGTCTAGCCTTCCTGACTGGTCAATACCGTCGGTGGGAGGTAACATGGGTATTAAGCGGCAGCACTTTCCAAACACCTTCCCCTCAATCCGACCGGCTCCACAGTTTCACATACTAAACCTCTCAGTTAATTTCACACATGCCGTCTTTGGTAGACACGATACCGGGACCTCGATAAACACTTCCTTGAAAGCGCAAAGTCATGTCGATAACGGGTTTTCCCATTGTGCCTCCTCCGCAATATCTCGCCAGATAATCTTATATCCAAAGCTAACTAATAAATGCATTGACATCGGTGCAGGCTTCTTTTTTCCCCGATTTGTTTTAAGAAGCCATTGGCGTCCAGCTGCAAGATTATCAGTTGGAGCTAATCGATGCAAGAAACTCTCAGAATGATCACACGTCGACATACATATCTCCAATGTTCGCCTCCTTTCGTAATATCGCTGATAGTGGGGGCAAAAATTCTTCTAGCCTACTGCCACCTACCATGTTTTTTTGGGTATTTCGACGCCGAATGATGCCATCGGCAACCGATCATTTCACTATTTGAATGCGAACTACAAAACAAACAATTCCTCATGATCTTGTCCTACAACATATGTGATTGGATGGGGAATCCCGAACCCGAATTTCGTTCAATTGAGTCCTGAGCACAACGATCAAGTACCAAAACAATTTCCCATCAGCTTACGGGAGCTAAGTTAGCTTGGACCAGTTGAGTCTAGGAAGTATCTCACCCAGAACGTGTACATTGCATAGCGTATGCAGGGCGCCTGTAATAAAAGTACCCCGATACCTCGACCTCCCTATTTGCGACTGAAGTTGAAATTTTTTCTCTCTCTGAATATTTATTGTGCTAATGAAATTAAATGGAGCTCGTCGACACCTTGCTTCGATGCAGTATGCAAGGTGGTATTATCTTATTAACTTCAATCTCCGAAATAAGGATGTTTACATCTCTTTCTGATTTAGCGGGTAAACTCGTCCTTCGGGGAACCATGTCAATTCCTGCGCTTGATTCGCAGGAGGTAATCAAACCTTACATCATCATCAAATTCCCATTAGCCACTCCGAGAATGAAGGGTCCGAAGATCAAAGAGCCAATGCCGCCGTCATCACGAAGCGCGCGAATATGGAGATTTGTGCGGCATGGTCTGTCAAACCCAAGGGTGGAATCCTGGCCATTGATTCGCTCGCTTGGTCCAACCAACAGCAGCTTTTCACAACGATTTGATCCAGAAGGCTGGGCCACCAAAAGATTCGCATTGACAAAGCAAATACCCTTGTCGTTCCCAAAATAGAAGCTCGATCAGAATTTAGGGTTCTGGTCTCTTTTGAAAATGCACACTGTACAGTACATACATCGTCCTCGACGTTGGACGCACATCATCAATCATAGGGGTTCCGGATCAAGCTGATATGCAGCTTAAACGAAATTACGATATGCAACTCCTCCTCCCTTCTTCGAAGCTGAACTCGAGAAAAGTATCTCGAATAAGTTCTAGGAAATACACCGGCATCAAAAAGTTGCAAAAACAGGTATCGACTTTCCATAACTCCGGGTAAAATGGTTCAATCTTCCCGTTATATGATCGAATTCCTGATTTAAGGTGAAATCTGTGGTAAGATTTTAGTGCTACCCTATTTGGGAGGTTTCCGAATATGTAACACATTGTGGGACGATATTGAGTTGATAGCCTTAACTGTTTATGCCTACTTGATTACCTAGCGATTCTATTATTAAGCCTGAAGAGGCTCTTAGGTAGCCACAGTACTGTGGAGACTCAGGCCTGGGGAGAGCCTAGGAAGGAGTCTGGTATATACCTAGGTCATGGCTTAGTTAAGACATCGCCGACAGTCCAATACAACACCCATATGGCCATCACGCTCCTATAGATCCACATGCCCTATGCCAGACACGCCTAAATCGCGATATATACTACGTACGGGCTTATACAAGACTCCAAAAGACAGTAATTAGGGGCTGGTGTGACTATCTTCAACGTCAAACTAGATCCTTTACCGTACTTACTAACATGAACGGTATACCGGTACCAAATCGACATCGTGATAATTACGTGAGGCTACAATGTTGAAGAGGAACTATTCCCACTATCATGGTACTGGAACATTGGGTCGGTTATTAATATATTCTGTATGGGCCATAGACAGATAAAGTCCTTACTTTAGCACCTGCTCAGCCGCAGATCAATCTTCGAAGCGGCATGTTCTTGCAGAGAATTGTTGGATTTGTCACAGGAGCACATGCACAACGTTATGTACTGCGAGGGTACCAACTCATAGTAGCCTCGATGTCCCAGTGCTATATCGATGCATAGATCGGTATAGATTAGATTGTGTGATTATTAATTTAGGCTGCGATATAGACACCTTATTCGTGGGGCAGAGTTACATAGCTTTAACGTTTTTTAGGGAATCCGTCCTAATTCTATGTTTCAAGATTGATGTAACTAATGTGGCCTATTTCACAATCTAGTAGTACCATGGCCAAGGTAGAGAGAATTCGTGCTATTGTGCTGAAGATTCTCATTGGTACTCGCGGTTCGATCTAAATCTGCAATACCCTGCTATGATAATGGTTATACATGTAATCAATATTATCTTTAGCCGTATCAACATCTGGAAATCTGAATGCAAGCTGCGCCCCCGGACCCACAGCTTAATCGGCGTTAGCTTATGTTCTTTTAGGACTATATCATGGAACAGTAACGACTTCCTTCTGTGGCTACCATATCAATCCCATCGGCTCATTCGCCGCTGACAATTAGTAGAGCGATTTGAAATCTATAGATACCGGTAAAATCTATTATGCAGTTGACTGCATACATGTCGCCTTTTGAAGTATCAAACTCCAAGTAGTACAAGTTCCCGCGCATAATGCTAGCGAGCCGATAGGCCTATAGGTCTGAAATATCGGCTTCGCTCATTGGAATTCGGCTAGCAAATTGAACATTTGTTTTTCCAATCTAGATTTTGGGAAGCGGCCCGGGTTCCCCAAAATTCAGGTCAAGTTATAGACGAGGCTTGAAGTATTTGGTTTCAACCTGTGATATCTCGGGGACGTAAGTATATATCCCGGTCAATGCCGGAACATAATAACAAATTACCTACTTATGTATAGCTAAGGGTATATATCTTCACAATTCGATTCCGTTCTGCTTTCAAAGCTGTTTCTGGGTATGAGCCAAAGCGAACATCTCGAAAGTGTTTTCAGACTATATTTAGTGCTTGTCTCAACTCTCATACGTATAATCCTTTAACCGAAGTCCTAGTTCTTGCTGATCCGCTAGCTATAGCTAAGAGGTCTTGTCGATCGACATTCCCGTATATATAGAATCCTTTTACTAGCAAAAGTAAAGTTACTCACTCATCGCGCCTACGATATCAACTCTTTTGGCTATGCGAGCTTCCAAATCAAGGAAAATCTGATGTTGACATGCCCAGGGCGGCGGAATCCTTCAGCTCTTATCTCGTGAACAAAGTGCTACCGCAGTTCAGCTCTGTACATGCTCATACAGCCACACCTGAGGCCGTGGACTAAGATAGATATAATTGAACTTTAAGCCAAACTGTTGGGTTTAGTCTGGTAGATATTGATAGCTCATGTTGCAATTTTCTAGCCTCGCTTTTCTTGGACCCGAGAACGTTACAGATAGCAAAACTCAGAACCTTAGCTAACTCGGTGCCCCGGGGCCGACTGCTCCTTCGAAAGCTAGGAAATATTGTGATACGAAGCACTAGATATAGCTAATCTATGTATTGAAGAGGTGCTTGTATCACCTTATCCGCCGAATGATGCTTCTAGTATAAGCTTCATAAATCTCTAACGGTTCGTAAACAACATCTGCTAGAATAATATTTGCATGGCGGGTCGACCGGTCTTGATCGAAATCAGGAATTCATGAACGGCTTCTCAGCACTGGAGGCAATGGTCTAAACCTACCGTGCCAATAAACGGGGTGATATTATTACGGCAGAACTAAATGTATGTATACAATATCAATACAATTAAACGTAGTATTGTTAAAATAAACTCACAATTTAGTTCTCAATATGCATTAGGACGATAGTCAGAACCATATATTATGTAATTCATATTTCAGTGGTATTCAAAACACACACCCTGGAAGCATAGTACTCAGTATACAATGGTTTATAATAGCTTTTCTGAACCCTTGCTCTCTAGTTACACCAGTCTCATATCTATACTTGCACCTGCATTTCTACCTATATGTATATGTAGTAGTAAAAAATATTCTAGCCTCGAGTCTAGAGTAGTAAACATGTTCAATCCATAGAATGTTATTACATGTGGCAGGCAAGACTTTGATCAGGTCGGTCCAGGACCAAAATATAACACATTTATCTAAAAAGGCCGAGAGAAAGAAAAAAGGGCATCAGTCATCAGAAATCCAGAAACTATTCTTTCACTTCTTTCTCCGAACGAGTCAGTTCAGGGACGCCGAGATTTTATGTCGGCGTGCAGGCGTAAAGGGTACAGAAAGTGTGTCCGACCTATAGACACTTAGAAATATAGTCTTGGATTCGATCGGGTATAGGCGCGCTTGAAGGAAGAATACCCCATATATATCGAATCTCCATAGATACACACATATATGTATAGTCGTATTATAACCATATTCATGCAACTGATTCTGGGAGCTAGGTTTGATCAAATTATCATCAACAATGTCTGTAGAAACTAGAATCTTGTATGGGTTACCTAGCTAAAACACGGCTTATCAAGCTATGAAATCGTATCCGTGAGTAGATCATACATGCATACTAGCTCCTCTTTCGTACCAAGATCTAGAAGCTCTTAAGATTGAGATTGAAATCGATCTGGTCTGTTGAGTTTAAGCCAACCACATTAATTTTCAATCAAATCGTTTGGGGAAGTTGAGGTAAAACTGAAGGCGGCGTTATCAAACACTAGGGCAATCAGCCATCAAATCTCACAATTGAGAAATAGCGCATTCGACGTCCCGTATCTAACCATATACCGACTAGAATAGGGGCGCGCATCGACAGACGTTCCGCAATTTAAGGTAAGGAATATATAGTTTTGGCTAAAGGGAAACGGAGAAACCAAAGATTTGGCTTTTACACTAACGTCGCTTGTCTATCAATTCAATACATACAGTACAAGCAATGTTAAGCTTTCCAATCGATCGACCTAGGCCTCAGCTAGCTAGGCCTAACTCTTCGGCAGGTTTCAATCTGAAAGTTTTCAGGACAAAGATCCTCAAACTCGTAGATCTAGAATTCTAGAAACATCAAATTTCCTATAAGCCTAACTTTAAGATATCGATATATATATTATCTGTGCTTGGGAGGAGGAAAGCCTTATTACGGTTTGACTATTTGATATTGATCAAAGTCAAATCATTTGCAATGCAATGCACAGATATACGCACCGGGTAGCACATATGAATATCGATTAACTATATATATCGCGGATATGATATCGATATCACCTTCGGCAAAAAAAAAAAAAACTCCCCATTCCAACGGAATCGAAACAAAAACCACCCAGCAAAAAAATCTTGACGAAACAGCATCGTTGAACCACCACCACCTGTCAGCCGTTCAGGATCCACTCCACATGATTTCAGCGCGCAAACGGAGCAGTCGACAATTCGAAATGGGGTACCAAGGAAAAGTTGGGGTTGCATCCCCTCCGAAGGTGACACAAGCCGCCAATCAGCTTTCTGTGTTACCGAAACACTTTTTGGGCTTATATAATCCAACGCCCTGTTGCAGCTCAGTGGCATACAGGATCATATGAATAACAAGTATACTACGTCGAGCTATACATTGGTCGACTCACAATCAACATACGCAGTAGTGTCATTTCACCATAGCCTGTATATAATATGTTAGAGCCTTATCTCTGACTTAAATGTTTGCCTCTTCTTCTCATCATGATTCTCATCTCGCCTATAGTAATTACTGGTCATGAAGCTATGAAGCGTGAACTTGGGGCTTGTTTAATTCAATTGGAATTGTTGGTTGCGCTTCAGAATCGGATAGTACTAATGTGGCTTTTGTTTTCTATGTTAGGGGGAACATTTAAGATAAACGGACATAATATGGCCTTATTTGTATATATATATATATATATATATATATACATAATTATATAACGGCTTAATTGTATCACGTCACCAGTCTTTAGTCTAGAGCAGTTCGGCCGTTTTGGGATGGAGGGCCCCCAAGGGGATTTTCGGAAGGCAAGACAGTGTGAGTAGACCATGCACTGTTAGAAGAATACTTCTTGTTTATTAACCATAAGAGTTCCGCCGTAAACTTTTTTTTTATTTAAACCCGTTTTTCTAGGGTTTTCCGTCCATGCATTTACCTTTCAAGATTTTGGTTCCCCGCAATTAAACATAATATATAACATGAAAAAACATTCTCCCTTAAAGATAGCCTTCGGGGCTATCTTCTTCATGTCTATATGTTTCTGTTTGTATAACTTCGAGGCTATAGGGACTTCATTAAAACTCTCACGAACAAAGCATATCGAAAGTCTTGATTTTAATACAACCTTAACCACGACGACAAACTTAAGTTCGAAGAAGCCCGCGGTAGCTTCAAAGACCGGTAAACAACCAGCTCCGACAATTGATCCCAAAGATCTCGATGTCGAACAGATCGAAGCCGACTTTCCCATGGGTTATAAAAACCCCAGATCATGGTTTCTGCCTCTCCCGGCGCCAGATGAAAAACAGTTATTACAGGTTTTGACAACAGAGCAACGGGAGTTGTTGCCATCACTTGGTTCCCAGGCACAACTTTCGAAGAAAAAGTTGGAGAAGATTAATAGTTTTTATGGAATCAATCGTGAAGGAGGCTGGCAGGATCATCTTGAGATTTTAGATGATGATGGATTGGCACCTTTGTAAGCTGCATCCTCAATCCCAATGGCAGTTTAGTATCTCCCTTCGTATCGCAATTTCGAGATCTAATTTCGAAAACCTGGCGAGATTTAAAAAGAACAAAATGGGCTCAGAAATACGTCTACGACCACCAGCACCCAACATCCTGCGAAGGCAAAAAATTCTATATCCTCGAAGAGAAAGCTCGCTGGTATGGCCTAGGCGCCGCCGTCCGCGTTATATTCCGGGAACTCGAACTCGCAATTTCAGTCGGCCGTATCCTCGTCCTCGATCCCAAAAACCCACCAGGAGGCAACTTGGTGGGCAAGGACTGTGGTAAATATCGAGGCCGAAATGCATCCATCGAATGTCTTCTGGAAGACATTACTTCTTGCGCCGCATATGCTACTCCAGAGAACTCCGTGAGGGAGATATCGCTGGGTACGGTAATTCCTGGGGGGAATAAGTTTGTTCCACCGCTACCCGCTGTAGCTTTGACGACGTATATGAAGGAGACCGGGTTGGCGGTTACTGGCGCTTTTTTGAGATACTGGTGGCACGCTCAAATGTATGCCTATGTTTTCCGCCCGAATCGGCAGACTCTGGCTCGAATGGTGGAGATGAGGACAAATAAGACCCTCCATACTGCTGTGGATACAGGCGTGAGGGATGAAGATGGAAATGTGAGATTTTATGAAAGATGGTATTTTCTGCCTGTTCTAGGATATGTCTGCTGATACAATATATAACGCTCTAGGGAAAAACTCATTCCGTCCCATTCCCCCTCCCGCCATCTACTCTTTCGATACACATCCGCCATGGCGATAAAGCAATTGAAGGCCGTTTAATCAGTACCCGTGATTACATCGTCGCAGCGGAACGCTTCGTCCTCCGAAATCCAATAAGCTATCGAAAGCGTGCATTCGTCACAACCGAAGATCCAAGTGTAATCAAAGATATCAAGAAAACAACAGGAATAAACCCAGTAGGCACCGCATATTCAAATCCCAGCTGGTATTGGTAAGTTAAATTTCTCCCACCTTGTTTGAAGTGGTTTTTTCTGTTTCAAAGGTTACATTCGATTCGCGGGATGCATGGCCAGGCTGTATGCGTGTGTCACTACTTTGTGAAACGGATCGAACAATACACGGCTAGGTCACGGACGAATTGATCGATTCATCAGGGGTCTACGTAATCGTTTCTGCAACATGCAGCTAGCTAGCTATTGTTAAAAAGGAAGAACTAACTAGTCAAAATCTTTTCTCTCAACTAACAAGGTTATACTCCAACCTCCCACGTTTCGACGGTAGTCCGTTCCAAAACCTAAGAATGTCAGAAAACCGAACCGACGCGATGATTATGCACATAATGCAACTCTGGATGGCGGTTGAATGCGATGCGTAAGTACAAGACAATTCCAAATTTGTTAACAAGAGTAATATCTGGTAGATACATATCGGAGTTCATAAGCTGATAACTAATCACCATTTTAAAAAAACATCAGATTCGTCGGTAACCGCAACTCAAACTGGAACAAATTAATCGATTCGATAAGGTGTACACTGATGGATAAATGCCGCGCACCATATCTGGACGCGGGATACTCAGCTGACTGGTTACATTTCCCTTAAACTCCCACACTACTTTTTGCAATAGATTCTTTTTCTCAAAACAAAAGGGTTAAGTTTCTTCCACAAGATGATACCACTTTTGACGACTGCTCTCATTTTACGGGGTTAAGAATGGAGTACCAAACGGTTTTGCTTTCGTTTTTTTAGGAACTTTACATTTGTATTATCCCACCAATTCTTTGGGGGCTCTTTGTTTCGACTTCATTTTTCTAACATTCGTAAGAGAAAGAGACGGATTGTATGAAACGGCGTTACTTTGTCATTCGGAGTTTAGTATGCACAGGAGCTTTCTTTTCTCCTTGTCTCTTTTAATTCCCCCCTGCACGAGGGTTGTCTCGTTGCCAAACTCCTCAACTGTGGCACGAGGGCTGCAAAGCTTAAGCAAAAAAATGTCGGCTTAGCTAGTTGCTCAGTTAGAGAGTACTTCAAGTACATATATATACATACTGAATTACCTTCATCTCTCGTATGGTTTTGTTGGATTATGATATACCTATAATTCAATATAATATCGAGATTCCATGGCCACAATATAATATATCGATATCTATAACTAACCCCCGGTCCACGACCGGAACGGGTCCACTTCCTTGTCACCAAAAAGCTTGGTGTTCGCTACCACGCGGATTTTCAACCTGCCAAGACTCGGGGAATGCACGGACCAGGTTTTGACGGTTTAACGGGTTATAGCTGTGCAACTCGATACTCATGGTTGGTTGAGCGAAGGTGGTACTATTTAAATTTGTGGCTACCTCAAGAGCATTTATATTTAAATTTAAAGATCGGATATTAATATTCTATTCACTACAGCGCAGTCGGTATATAAAAATGTTAGGTTTATAGAGTCTATAACAGGTGTCGTAATAAATGCTTGATTGATTCTACAGTCTTCATGATCATGATCGTTTGATAATACAACATTTCAGCATGTCTCCGAGTTTCCCCAAAAATATCCACGTCTTACGCCGTCGAACAAAAAAGAAGAGCATCCATCTGAAGAAACTCCACGCTCAAAATGCTTCACCAAAAACAAAACAAGCAAACAAAGCGCAAGGTGGGGGGAAATATGTGTAACATGTAATGTTAAGGTGGGAGGGTTGATAAAACCAAGCTTTTCCTCAAAAAGTAGATGATGGAACCTGTGTAACCGCTCCACGCATCCTCCCTTAAGCTTCGGTCATCGGCCATCCCTTCATACACTCGGAGCTGAACCCCAAACCAATCCCCTGAAATAATCGAAACCAAAAAAAAAAAACAGAAGCAAATAAGAAGTTGACAAACATGGGAGGATATTTTCGTTAGTATCACAAGCCCTTTCATACCCTCTTTGATACGTATTAGAAATGCAAAAGTAAAGATATGTCCTGCGCTACCGTCGGATATAGCGTATGCGATCACCCAGCGGAACCCGAAATATATGAAACAACCTCACAACTACAACCTCACAACATCCTAAGCCGCTCCAGCAGCTGTTTCCTGTTCTCTCTTCTGTGCCTCCTCAAGTTGTTTCTTTGCAGCAAACGGAATACCGACAGGATTCAACCAAGTAACTCTCGGCTGCCTCCAACAGCTATAAAAGACGCAAAGTTAGCAAACACTATTTTAACACTTGCACTGCCACACAAAAAAAAAGAAAAAAGAGGGGAGAAAGGCGACGCATGCGAATGTAAGAGAGGAGAGAGATATACTTACTTCGGCGCTTCCAGCACATACCGCTCCATCGCTTCTCTAAACCTTCGCTTATACTCCTTAGGACTTGTAATAGTAGGCTTGTTCCTTCCACCAGCGATACCAGTCGACTTGATATAATTTTCAATTTTCTTGTCGAATGTGTATGTTCTGACGCAATCTATTTCGAGATAACCCAGAAAATTAGCATACGGGTTATTCCGACAAAAAGGTTTCGAGCGTGAGAAGTAGGGCTGAGAACGTACCGATAAGCCCGATGACAAGTTCTTTTCGCTGGTCATCTATCCCCACCATCAATGAGTAATCCATAACTTGGTTACGTTCCAAGAATAGCGTATCATTCCACAAGCTAGCACGTAGCAATTTCTTCGAGTGCTCTCGGACAAAAAGTGGGTTCTTCCAGACGTAGTCAACCATGTTTTCGTCAAGGAGCACCTCGTTCTGCTCGCCTGTTTCCTGAACGTATCGGTTCCTCATAGACCCTTTGAGATCAAATGTCTGTTTTTGCGTGGCGGGCAATTAGTAAATATTTTCTAGCCTAGGAAAGCAAAAAGCAAACTCAATACTCACCCTCGACATCTTCCTATCATAAAACAAATTCTCCATCACCAACAAATCCCATCTAAATTCCGTCCCCGTATTCGGATTCTTGATATAAATCGTAAAGAACCCCAACATCTTTGCTATAGCCGTCGGGAGTTCATGGAACAGTGCTTCAGACATAATATGGAAATAAGAAGGCGCAAACTTTAGGAACGCGGCCGTCTCAATCGGTGATAATTGCTTGAGAATGATACGGTCGTCTAAAGTCTTTAAGAAAACCGATTTTGTCTTACCACCCTTCGAATCCCACTTGATACACCGTGACAACGATTCAATAAATCGATCGGCGACACCGCAGTTTCGGCGAAGTGCATCGAATTGCTCGGCGAAGAAGACCTTACAGTACATCCTCGCATTGCCTCTGGGGAAATGGTATCGTAGATGGGTTCCCGTCTCCCGGAGTAGGGATCTCTGGACCGCGTGGTCAAGTTCGCTCGGGTGCTCATGGTGGTGATGTGTCGTTCCTTCGTGAATGATAGTTCCAACGGAGCTTTCAAGACTATTCATAGCATCTGCTCTCAACTGCGCCAACATCGAGTTATAACTAGGCATACCCAATGTGAACGCAATCAAAGAACTGGGCTCATCTTCACGGACGATAACGTCGGAGTCGCTGAAGACATGATCAGATGGCATGAGCGGGTAATCCAAGGCACTCCATCCACTGGAAGATCGTTCGGACCAAAAGTTTGTCAGCAATTTCATCAGCGAAGACCTCTCGCTTCGTTGCAAGCCGGCTTCAACTTCTGCCTTGATCTCGTCGGATACCTCGGGAACTTTGAGGACTTCTTCGGCGACGGCGGACAATATTTTGGATGATTCACTATCACTAACCAGTGACATCTCCGTATCGCTCGCCTCAACCTCGTGCTCTGCGGTCTTTGGTCGGGGTTCTCCGGATGGTTCACCAGGGGCTTCCTCAGTTGCCTTTTCCTCGGGCTGTTCCTCCTTGGCTTTTTCAGTCTTCTCTTCTTCCTCCTGTTGTTGTTTGGCCTGGATCTCCGGACTAGGAAGTGTATGCTCCGTTGAACCCATATTTTCAGCAAATTTGTTTGCCTCAGGAACAGGTATATTCTGTGGCTCAGGAACTGGGGCATCTTCAATCTCATCATCCGAAACCTCCTGAGCAGCTTGTTCAATGTCCTTAAAGACCTCTACCATTGGTTTCATCGAAACTACGGGGAAAGCTCTGGAGCGACGATTCGCCAACGTTCTCCTCTCGTTATTCTCTCTCTCACGTTGGAACTCCCTACTTAGCTCTTCGAACCTCTTAGCGAGATTAGAAACTCGAGGTCCAGAGCCGAAAGTTGTTCCGGGGTGAGAGCGAGGAATTGGTATCTGTGGATGCTGCTTTCCGTGGCTCTTACCAGCGAGAGTCGTCGTGACATGCCTCATACGGTCAGATATCTTGATTTTCTCGGGTTTTTGGCGGTCAGGTTTTGGTTCGGGAGGTGGCTTCTGTAGCTTCTTGCCCGTCTTTTCGCTCTTCTTTCTAAGAAGGTCGGTCGGGCGCATAGATTGTGTGAGCCCAAGCGCTCTGGTGGTCGAGGCTGTTGAGATTGTAGATCCACTAGTACCAGTTCTTCCAGATCCGTATATTGTACTTTGGCGACCAGGAGGTGGCAGTGGGTTTGGTCCCTTTCGTCTTTGATGTAAAGGTTTGGCTGGAACGGGTATAGCAGAAGCTGGTGTCGGAGTATGATCGCTGATGGAATGATCGTCGCTTTGACTTTTATCTTGCTTAATATCTTTGTCTTCCACATGCTCCTTAGATTCCTCGAGCCTTTGGCTATTTTCAAGAGATCCTATCACTGAAGATGCGGCCGGCGAATCCGTATTCTCGGCCGATTTGGACATCGAACGTTCGAGGACCGGGCTGCTGTTAGCAGGACTAACAGGGTGCGAAGATTCGTCGGTGACAGATGGGATAGTCTGAACACTAGCAGACAGTGAATTCGCTCTCGTCATCTCCGGGCTAGATGGTAGTTCTGGCGATGTCCCATGTAGACTAGAATCATCTCGTCCTGACTCCGCAGGCCTTTCCACTTCGCTTTCCGCCTTAAGTTCCGTAGAATCTGCTTGGTTTCCGCCATGCTCAGAAACACTATTCTGTCTGGATTCCGCTAAAGATTCCGAGGTGCCATTCGTATTATCTTCGACTACGGACGTCAAAACCTCCTGCGCAATTTCTGGGCTCATCTGTGATGGTCTTCGAACACTAGTAGGCGAACTTCCAGGTCCATCATCCATAATAACGGACTGTATAGACTCCTTATCCGCTGTAGTCGTAGATTCAGTGTCGGTGTGTACGGTACTTGTAGTCGAACTCCTATCCAAGAACAATTTCCGAAGTTGGGCAGTAGCCATCCTCGCAATATCTTTCTCGGACGGGAAGAATTTCTCGTAAAAGTCTGAAAATACGTTATCCCAATCTGAGACTCGTTCTTGGAGCGCTCGCATTGCTCGATTTAGTGGGATGACTTCGTAATACCGTGAATTAGTATATTTTTCTTGGAGTTTTGCGACAAGCCAGCTTCGTTCATCCTCAGCCCTGATAAGGAGAGCCTCGATTTCGGCTTTGCATGCCTCTATGTTTTCGGCTGCAACGGCTTCTATGTTGATGCTGTTCAATCGTTGTGTGACAGAATCCCAGTACTTGTCGATCTTGCTATTCATGTTGAGATAAATTTCATTCTTCATCTTCAAGTCGAGTTCTGGCTTCCAGGTAACTTTCGGTCGTGGAACTGTGACCTCCATCAAGGCAATAGGAGCCCAGTCGATCTTGACTGCATGGTCGTTCATCCCAAAGTAACGGACATGATCGCGATTAAGGTCGTGAATACACCCATCCTTTCGCGTTTTCAGCCCAACGCTCCAGAAAGCAGTCTCGAAAAACTTGCCAAGGGAGTAACGCCATGTTGAATCACTCATGATAACTGGGGTTGTGGGTGTCTTATCGACGCAGATCTTGCAGATACTCCACATCAAAATGTCTTCAGGATTGTCGACCTTAATTGGTGCCGGGTATGCCTCGACTTGAACGCTGATTCTGGCTTCTCCGTGTACATATGACCGATGGTGTTCCATCATGGGCTTTCCGCAACCTGTATCACAAAGGTAATCTCTGGTATGGATCAAGTCGTGAACATATTGCCCAAGAGTGCAGTCCGCTTCCCTGAAATAGTCCCTATCTCGAGTATACTCATCTTCTTCGTCGTCTTGATCATTGTAGTATTCGAATAGAATGTTCTCTGGCCCACGACAGGGTATTGAAGTGTCCGTGCTTATCATACTGTACAGCATGACGATACGCTGATGCTCAAGCGGGTCAAACAAATCCTCGTTCTGCGCAAGATAGTTTTCCCATTGCTTCTTTTGAGTTTCGTAGATAAACAGGACTTTGTCGTATTCGGCTTCGTGGACAGCGCGGACCAGTTCGTTCATTTTGCGACTCTTCCCAGCTACCTGGCCATGTAGCATCTCTGGAGTGATCAGTTCAAATGGTTCGTTTATTTCGCCATTTGCATCTACATTCAGTTCAGATCCAGTAAGCTGCTTGATTTGTCGTTTGAGGAACTCTAATCGTCGCTCAAAGTCACGAGCTCTCATGAGAAGATGCGGTTGTGCGAATTTGATAAACGGCGAAACCGAAAGAATCTTGTTCTCGTGCTCTTTGACGTATTCGCTATAGTAGTTTGGGGCCGGGAGATCTTCTGGATAGTCCTCAGTAGACTCTGGAATTAGGGTACCAGACTGGGTCATTGCCTTCGGTTTTTCATTCTCGACTGGACTGTCAGTGGCCTGTGGTTCCTCTGGTTTTGAATCCTCGCTTTCCCTCAAACCGGCCTTTTCATCAACTATAGCGGCAGGTTCTTCTGACAGTTGAGCAGCAATAATATTGCCGTTGGCCCTTGCCTCAGTTGTGACATCGGCAAAGGCTGCGGTATCTGTATTTAATCTTAGGCTTTCAGCTAATTTATCTGGCCTCAAGGTCCCACTTCGTTCTAAAGACCCCTCGACAACGGAGTCCGGAACGATGGCCCCTTCTTCCTCTAATAAAGTGGTCTCCAACTTCATATTGTAAACTGCGTATACCATGAACTCCGTGATCCGCTTGATCTTTGCTAGCACCGATGCATTCGCACCTCGGAGGACGATAGTGCACCCAAGGTCTGCTCTGCACCCTGAGAAATACATGTAGGTCCTTCGGTTGGTGGCGGTTGCGATATCCCTATGCGCATAGGTCTTAACATCAAACGACAGGCACTTCCCGACGCGGTGAGATCTAAATGTTGTTTCTTCAGCCGACATGATGATATCTGCTTGTGCACACCGAGCCACTGCTTCAATGACAGTTGGTTTAACTCGCATGGCAACAGCGACGTTTTGTTCCCGAAGGTACTCAAGAGCTAGTCCGCTAACATCCCTCTCCACAAGGACGATGCTCGGTTTCAAAGAAAGAATCCGGTTAACCATTGCTCTCAAGTAATCTTTTTCTTGAGCAATCACAGGCTCGAGGCTCATAAAGTGAGCTTGGTGCCGATGGTACTCAACAGGGAATGCAACAACTACAATCCTTGGGTGCGAGATGGACCTTCGCATCGATTTGAGAGCAAGATTCTTGGCGAAAACGACGCCACTCACATAGTGAGTATCGCTCGGCTTCCCACCTGGAATCCTCTTGATCTTGCAGAAGTGCCTCAAATCGATAGATTCTCCACTGCGAACATCCGATTTGACTTCATCCGTGCATTTAAAGATGGCGGGCAACAACGCATTTTCCCAAGCCTTGACGTTGTCGATCTTGGCCGCCGCGAGCATCTGATGGAGGAGTCTTTTAACATGCTGTGTAGAAGGTGGATTCAGTTCGGCTTTTGGCTTCAATTGCTTAAGAAACCCATAGTCGACTGGAATATTTCCTAGAAGTGCACCAAATGAATTCCTGCTCCCCGGGGTGAGAAGAGATTTGTGGCTGGATTTTTGTAGGAGTGCGAGATAGTTTTGCGAAACGACTGGAGTCTGCGGACCCATGCTATAACCAGACTTGCGTCTTCTGTGTCCTTGGAACTGAGCTTGCAATGGGGTGGGAATACCATGTGCTCGGGAGCTAGAAGGTGGTAGAATAGCGGATATCGACACCGTTTTCTTGTGACGAGTCGGGGGTCTGATGGTTTTGACTTCCCCAGGAGTCCCATTCGTGTCCGTTGGTAAGGTTGATAATGCATTTGCATTAGCAGTAATTTGTTTCATCAGGTCATCCTCCTGGGGGCTTTGGAATTTTGGAGCGATAGTAGCGAAGATTCCCATTGGTTCATCCTCACCATCAGCGTCCTCGTCGCTCATGTATGGGGCGAGCTCGGGGTCAATGATACTATCTTTCGCAATCGAGTTCTTGAATATTTCACTTGATGGACCTTGGAAAGGAGCTCGATGATCTTCTGAAGCGTTGGACTCAGGGCTCGGAACTTGACCAAATATAGACCATCTGGCCACCGACTTTGAGTGTTGACTCCGGCCGGTGGGTGTTCCAGGAGCCTGGACCTGCTGGAAAAGGTTGTATGAACTAACAGGTCTCCGCATAGACCGTGCACTGCTAGGGCGGCTTGGAGTTAGTGCTCCAGAATCATAGTCCAGGGCAGCTCCTTGTTTGGTGCCAATCCTATTCGGCCTCTTCCTAGGAGTGTTGGTTTGTGGATCGAATACCCCGGACTTTGGACGGCCGCCTTTTGGAGTCTTTGGGGCATTACCCGAAGGAACTCGGCGACTGGGCTTGAATGAGTAGTTGGCTTCAGTGCCGGAACTATCATCATCTTGGTAGTTCTCGAGAATCTGAAGGCATGGATTAATGCAGACCCTCATACTGCCGCTATGGCCAAATTTATCCCCTTGGACAGTTGTAGTACATTTTGAGCAAAATATTTGCCCACAAGTTCCTAAAATATGCTAATCAGCTTTGTAATTACCTAGCCAGGTGCTGATTTACTTACGGCAGTGGTGCTTTCGCCTAAAGGTCGTGAAAGGTTTCTGGCATATGAAGCATTCCTTGCAGTTTTCGTCTTTCATCCAAAAGTCTCTGGATAGACCTTTGCCCTGTCGGAGCTGCCTGAGGGTCGCACCGACTTTCGCCTCATTCTGGAAAAGATTGGAAGAAGCTTGTGAGCTTTTTGGGAAAGTATCGTTTCCGATGGCTCGGGACATTTCTACAGTCCCTTGGTCCCCTCTCCCAGTTGTAGTTGTTCCAGTTGCAACAGATGATGACGACGATCCCCGTTGAAGGAGGCCGTGCTGGGTAGTGTTTTTGAGCCTTGGTTTCCGGATTCTAACAGTCTCATCAGGGTCTAGGATGGCTGCGGCGAGGAGGCTGCTGGCGCTTGGTTCAACTTGAGAATCTGTATCTTTGACAAGGTAGATTTCCTCTTGTGGAACCTCTTCCGCGGCGAGTAGTGGTGATTTTAGGGAAGGATGATGAGGAAGAGGTTCCGCGATGACATCTCTGTCTAATAAATCCTCTGTGGGTAGTTCCATCGTTTTGTCCATTGATGCCCGGTATTGATGTCGTGATGCGCTTGGTGAGAAGCTTGCGACGATTGGAGATTGTATTGCGGATGTAGATGTAGACGTTCTACGGCCCTCCTTTGTAGACACAGCAGTATTTGACGTCACAGGCTCAGCTTTGAGTGCTGCTGGCTCTAGATTCTTATCATTGAGCGCTTTCCCCAATCCTGAGACCTTGCCCAAATAACCCCCCATCTCAATAACATCATCGTCATCATCAGTTGATATTTCACTAGCCTTGTCGTTATCCGGATCATTCTGCTCTTCAACGTTATCCAGATCGATATCAATGCCCTTATTCCCTAACGGATCGTATTGCCCAGATGCTACGCTCATCAAACTTTCTCTTCGAGAGTGGCCATGTCGATTTTGCGCATCTACCAAAATTGCGGACCCTTCGTTTAAGGATGTTGCGAAAGAGCCGTACTCCTGTTCGTCCCCAAATTCAGCCGGAGAGTCTGCATTTTCAAACGGAGCCTGTGTCTGATACGGTGTCCCAGACCGAGGAAAATTCGCAGATGCTGGTGTTCTTTGTCCCGTCGAATTCAGCGATCTAGTACTGTTGGCCCGACTGAGATCGCTGTAAAGTTTCTCCCGAACGGGGCGACCCCGCTCCTCAGGTTGCGGTGTCCTAGTCGCCGCCCGCTCAACCATAGCGGTTTTACGAGTCGGTCCTTTTATCGGGGATATAAGTTCTTGAAAAGGACTCATGGGGCTGAACTCGGCTGTTTTCGACGGATTCGTAGCAAAAGTCGGGGACGCTAGCTGTGGGAGGTCACTGGTAGCTTCGATATGTGAATAACCGGACCGGATACTGGCAGAATCGTCGTTCTTGCCAGCATATTCGGGCCTTGACTTCCTCGAGGGAGAATCCGGACCATCCTTACTACTCCCGACGACTCCTTTGACCAAGCTATATATGCGGTTCAGGCCTGTTTGTTCGGGAACGGTGATCCTCTTCCGGGAGGGAGTAAGGGAAAAGCTAGTCAAAGTTGGGGAATTCGCAGCGACGGCATGGATATCATCAAGAACGGCTGGGTCTATCGGCTGCGAAGGAGTAAGGATTGAAGATATACTATCCAGCGACGGGCGACGCTGGCTGGTACGGTCCATAGTATTGTTCTATAAGTTGGTCGGCAAAGAAAAGGCAGGCGGTTCCCGTTCCGCAAGGTCAGTCACCAGCTGGTCTAGCGTAACTCGGAACGGGACGAAAAGGAAGGCCTACAGGTAGAAGAAACGAAAAAAAACAGGTACGAATAGAAATATGTGCGCGGTAGAAGTTCGAAGGATTGGCTAACCCTGCCCTAACGCACTAGTTTCACGGGATTTCCTCGGTTTTGAAGACATGGAATGTTGAAGCTAGCTGTACCAAGATGGCGGTGATATCGTGGTGACGAGGTGGGATTTTCAGTCCTGTGGCGACTGATGTAAGGGCGGGCAGCTAGCTAAGTAATCCACCATACGGATGGTATTTGTCAGGGAAAGAAATATAGTAGAAGGATAAAGAAAGCCAGCCGGAGATATCGAATCCACCAGTATATACCGCAGGCACAGCGCTCTTCTCTAATAATTCTAGTCAAATACTAACTTTAGATGGTATTGGTGGTGATGTGATGGTGAATTGGTTTGAGAGGGTCAAAGGAATGGCAAACAAGAACAGCTCATGCTAGCTGACGACAGTGGTCAGAGGTCTTGGCAAGGATGTCGGTCCTGCATCATCCCATCTGAGGACGACATGGGCCCCGGCAAGCAGCAGCAGCAGCATATCCAAGCAGGAGCAGGAGCGGATTAATGCAGCAGACAGACAGGACAGAGCTGGAAGAGGCAATGTACCATACCTGAGCCCGGGCCTCATCCGGCGGGCAGCTGTGCATCATGCAGATACTTATACTTCAGTGCGGTATATAAGCTAGGAGGTACATGTGCCTCATGCATCTATAGCTATACCATCCCAGATACTGAGGTTGTAGCCGTCTGTAGCATGTAACTAGGTAATTAGGGCCTTATCGATAGAGTCTCCTATGTATTGTGGTGTTGCCCCACCGCACTGACAACGGCCCACCGACCGGGGAGTACCTGCTGGGTAACTAGGGGTGCGAGCCGAGTTTTGCATTTGGTGATGAATTGATCAAATTGGTCTGCCGCGTCGCGTGTTTCCCACACAATCTACAATTCAACTATCACCATTTACCAACATCTCTCACTCTAAGACATAACACTTGGGATTGTTCATGGCTGTTCAGACATCATCATGAACTCGACTCTTCTTCCTACTACTAGACTACTCGATACCATCTTCCTTCCAACCTTACCGCGATGAATCCCTTACACGCATGGATCGAATCGGACCTCGAAGCTGAGCTTCAGCGCCTCGAAGAAGCTAGCCAACAGCTTCGAAAACAGAGGAATTCAGCCCAGACCAACAGGTCCCGTAAAATATCAAGATATTTGAAACTAAAGGCTGCGGCGAAAGCTGAATACCAGGATCAACTTAGAACAGATCCGAAATCCAAACCTACTCTAGAATCCATACCAAAATCCGAACACTGCAAGCTTGCCTACGACGAAACTCTCGTTGCACCAAAAGACTGGACCCCTCCTCGCCATGTCCAGTCTCCGCTCAAGGAAGCTAAGCATCATATTCAAATCGTTCTAGTAGGAGAGAATCTACCCGCCCCAGCAACGAAGCGGTCAAGCGAAAATATCGACTTTGCTGACGATACTCCTTAACAGATAACCTCTAAGGTTGATCCCGGAAACCCATTCGAAGCTATTGTCACCGACGGCCATGTTTCAATCCAAGCTTTGTTCAAACCTTGCAACGGCTGGGCTGCGTATCCGGCCCTTGTGAAAACCGGGGCAGTTTTCCAAATCAGACGATATATTTTCCGCTTCCCGGGCTCCTGCTCGAATAGCTGGGAAGAAGGTCTGACAAGAAATGATCAATTAAGTCTCGCCAGAAATAAGCAACAAGAACCGAAACGCCCAAGGTCCTTGAAGTATCCATCAATTGCTGCTTCTATAGGTGCATACCGATGGGATGATGATTTTCCGCCAGCGGACGGACCGCTCCTTGAGATCGAAGTTTCGAAAATACTACCAACAATGGAGCCTCGCCATGATATATCTCCACCATCAATACAAAACAACCAAGACCTCATGGCCATCGTGGACCAATTCCCAGTGCTGCCCATACGACTTCCTGGATTAGATCTTTGGTCTAGTGAAATAATCGAAGAAGTTGCTGGGATATGGTATGCCGAAATAGCATGGTATAGGTTTTCGCAAACTATCAACCCGAGAGAATTCCGGAAACTCCCACGAATAAAAACCACTTTTCTACAGCGGCTTCAAACTGATGGTAAAACTAAAATAGCCGTGAGAAGGGCACAGAGGACTATCTTCGAGTCCATGTACCGTACTGAAGGCCCAATCGGGAGGCTTTTTGAAATCCCACAGGCATTCAAGGATCTCCGGTCGTTATTAAAAGATAAACCACAGGCTCCTGTTCTACGAATACCAGGCACCAACCGTCCCCTTCTTGACCAAGGCTACTCAACCCCCCCCGAGGAAGACTCTGAAATTGACTTTCAAACTCAGGGGATAATCACAGGCACTCCTCAGTTTGCAACCCAATTCCCATCAGATCGTCATACCCTCAAAGCTAAACATGACAGAGAAGTCCGAAATAGTCTAGACCTCGAAAAAAAGATCGCAAGATTTCGATTTGATCTAGATCCGGTGGAATGCGATAACTTTGCTGAAATTATGCGTACCCTCTATGCAAGGGCACGGCAAGGCCATTTCGAAACTAAAAGAGACATCTCGTGCGTATATAGACATATTTCAGACTTTTACGCTATGAAGATTTTGGCGAAGGTTGAGATTACCCGTGTTAAGCCACAAGCGTCGGTTGTTCACACGTCACGTATCTCAGAAGGGAAGAGGAAGGAAGAGCCTACCCAGAAAGCGAAAAGGCCTCCGGAACAACCTCGTCTGGAGGCGTCTCGCGAAGAAGGGAGTGCCATACCCCCCCTCCCTCGAGTAGTGAATTTATCTGGCCGGGAAAAGCTCCAAGCGGCCCTTACTAAGATCAAGAAGCAGCAAGCAATTGAGGCCGCCCAAAAGGCTTCCGGAAGCCCTGTTGCAACTCCAGGAAACCAATCTCGTTCGCATAGTTCTGCCGCCATACTTACTTCCCATCGGAAGGGACTAGAAGACAAATCTTTCCCCAAATTGGCAAAGAAGACTAGTTTGAAATCTGTGCGTAGCCAGGAAAACTTCAAAGCACCTGTGGCAAGAGTTTCCACACCTCTTGTTGAGGGACCGATGGAAGGTGTTACTACGCATATAGCTTCACAATCTCAAGATTCATCAAATGGGCTACAAAGCAAGATGGGTAGATTAAATACTAGGCGTTCCATGCCGACACTGTTGGAGGGGCCGAGGACTCAAGCTGGTGTGAAATCTACACAGGATAGATCTTCAACCAAACGCAAGGCACATGAGAGGCTGTCTCATCCAGGACCAGTAGCTGACCATTCTCCTCGAGTTTCTGCTCCACCTCCGGTATCTAGATCACCTATTGTTCTAGATTCAACCCCGCCATTGCCTGAAAAGGACACACCGAAGCTTCTACGAAAGGAAACTAGAGAAGCATCGACCCGAAAAAACTCAGTCCAGAACGACCCCAAGCCATCCACATCTGATACTAGACGAAACACCTCCGCTATCGTTGAGAAGAAAAATGTAAGCCCTCCGCCAGTTCCATCTGACAGTGAGCATGAGCGACCTCGCTCCGTCCTACAACACTCCCAGCCGCGAAAAAAGATGCCGCACCTACAGGCAATAGAGACAGGGAAATCCACTTCTCCACCAATACTGCATAGTCCTCCTGTCATCATAAAGGTTGAGCCATCTGATATTGGCAATGCTGCCACTGGTCTCCCCGAGACGGGAGAACCTAGTCGGCAGGATACTGAAATGGCAGAGCTACCGCAGCCTGAAGATCTCTTGACTAGGCTAAATAAGATGCTCCAGCTTATCCAAAATGAAAAAATTCAAGATACGGTAAACCAACTTACGTTTCCCACCTCTAAAATTTGCCTTCGTCTAATTAATATATACTAGGTGTTACCTGAAAGAACTCGGGTCCCCGAAGACCAAGCGAAGGAACTGTCGAGACTCACTGGTAAGCGTCTCAAGCTGTAGACTCCTCTAAGCAAAGAGGTTTTCCTCAATCTCATTTTTAAATTTCCATAGCTCTCTGGCCGATTCCAAAAAAAGAACTTCAAAAACACATGCGACCGATTCCAAATTTCGAGCCGAAGCATAATGTCACTCGTACTTGTAGATTTCCAGAAGACTTCGAACCCTACGACTCCACTATCGAAACATCCACCCAGCCGAACACACAAACAAACCGGAAAGGGAAGGGGAGGGCGGACTTGGATACAAACAATCGACCAAAAAGCCCAGTCCCCGGTGAACAATATGTCTTTACGCTCACAAACCAATCCGCACAGGATGACTCCGACGACGCACCGGTCGAAGGTTGGGAATCAACACCACGCTCCCAACTCAAAGACCCATTTGATCGAGATAACGAGGTATCTGAAAATTCCGATGGCGAATCTATTCTAGATAATGTTCCGCCCCCTAGATCGGCTATGCAGACACCGGATTTGTCGGGGCGTCAACAAACTCCAAAGAAAATGAAAAGTGCGCTTGTGAAGACGAATACGCCGGTGGCTTCTTTGCGTAGGGCGGTGGCTGAGAAATATACGCCGCCTGTAAAGAGGATTGTGGGTGTTCCATTGCCTTCTTCGCCGGCTGGGGAGGATGAGTTTGATGATTGTGCATACCAAAACCCGTCTGCAGCGGCCATAACTGCTGCTATAGATTCAGGGCAACCTAGTGATTCAGATGAAGAGATGAAAGGGGTGCAGTCGGTATGTGTGGAAAGAGAATGGGGAAGAAAGGAAGGGGAAGAAGGCAAAGATAAGGGACAAAGTGAGGGACAATATGAGGAAGAGTGTGAGGAAGAAAGTCAGGAAGAAAGTGATGAGGAATGCGAAGGCGAAGGTGAGAACGAAGTCGAGGAAGGAGGCGTAGTACGAGAAGGATTAGGCGAGGAGCAAAGCAAAGACGTGGATGATGATAATGAAGAATTTGACGACGAAGAAGAACAGCAAGGGGAAGAATCAGAAGCAGAAGAAGCAGAAGAAGAAGGAGAAGAAGGAGAAGAAGAGGAGGAAGAGGAAGTAGTAGAAGAAGAAATCGAAGTCCAAGTTTTCCAAACCCAATCCTCACCCAATCTTCGACATCAAACCCCACACATCCGAGAAGGACAATCGGATCAGTTAGTAAAAGTCACACCAAGGGTGATTTCTTCGTCCCAACTCGAATATACCGAAACACCACACCGTTCTCCAAATGTTAGCAAGCGAAAGGCGGACCAAATTTCAGTTTCGCCAGTTAAAGCTGGTTCCGCAGTGTCGCCAATGATCCGGGGACCCAAGGTTTTGAAAATCGATGGGGCGGAACAGGTTGTGGAAACTCTTGTTCAGGTAAGAGGCGGCTGGCCCACCTTAATCACCCGAGATATAGTTTTGGTTACTAACCTGGGCCATCCCAATGTAGCGGGCCAATGCCGTCATCGCTTCCAGTAAGGAAGGTGTGCGCCAGGACCTAAATATTTCCCAAGAAGACCTTGCGAAGGGACTGCCAGGAAACAGGGGATCATTCCGTGCTAGATTGGAACAGATGCAAAAGGAATTCTTTGGCAGCCTCTCCGATTCCGACTAATCCATGACTCTCTTGGTAGTGTATTGGTTCTACGTGCACTGCAGTCTGTGCTCAGTGCGCCTCTTGGTGAGATTGTGTGTTTATAATGGCATCTTTTCTTCGCATTTTCATCGGCGTTTGGTTTTCTAGGTTTTGGACTCTCCCTATTGCCCCCCGCCCCCCCCTTTTTTTATTTTATTCCTTACGTTTTTACTTGTCAGATACCCATTCTGCATATTACATTATTTGCATTATGGGAGTGAGCGTTCTTGGGGGTCTACCCTGTTATTTGGTGGCCGATCCCCGGCCTGAAACTAGACTATTCTTTGTATAATATTCTTTGGTTAGAGATAATGGGAATTACTCCTACTCATCCTCCTCTCACTTCTAATCTACCTATTCAACTCTTTGACACCGAAGCACTAGGTTCGATTGATTCTAGAAAAGGCCTTTAGCCGTGTAAACATACTATGTATGTATCAATAGATAGAGGAATGTCCGACCAACTATCTACCTACCTAACTAGCCCCGTATTGAAGCTATATTATGACGCAAAGTCTTAATATATAGGAAGTAGCCAACCACTTAAGCCATGCGCCGCTTTCATTCGCGAAACTGCGTTGCCCCCACCAAAAAATACCACACACCTTGACATCAACTTAAGCTAGTACTTAAATTAAGAACTTACGATATAAAACCAGAAATCCTTCCAAGTTCAAGAAGACCGGCTGAGAATTCCCGACTCCAGTCGAATATATATCAGCACTAACACACCCCTCATCTCTGCCTCCTCCACCCCCTCTAACGGGTATTGAACAACAATAATGGAAACCTCAGTACCGCCGGACGCCCTTCTCCACTCCTTCATCACCAAAACTCTCCGAGTAACTACGAATGATACTAGAATGTTTGTTGGGGAGTTGAAGTGTACTGATCGCGTATTATACCCATTCTCATATACTCTCTTTATATATTTACAAGACCCACTGGGGAAGCTTATGGATTACTGATATAGATTTTGTTGAACAAAGGATGCAAATTTGATACTCGCAAGGACACACGAATACCGGATTCCGAAATTTAAGTTGGAGGATGTGGGGAGGAAGGTGGATTTGACGTCTAGGTACTTGGGATTGGTGGTTGTTATGGGGGTTGATATTTCTAGGATTGAGGTTGAGGAGGTTGGGAGGGGTGGTGCGGTCGGTGGTGGTGATGATGGGATGGAGGTTTAGAGGGGTAGGATAGTGGGGGTTTAGCTCACCCCTGAGGCTTCTCAACTTGCAGTTGTGGAGCAGGTTACGGCTAGCATTGATGTCGGACTTATGTCTTCAAGATCGGGTATTGGTTGTGACATGTTGGTCTCGTCACTTCCTTAACTGCAGCTATTTGGTTTCTGGGTTTATGTGTTTTTCTTCTGTTTCTTTAGATGGATGTTGTGATACCCTACTCATGATGTTTTTTTACGTTTACATTCTATTCAGTTATGATGTACAATCCTTCAGGAAGGTGATTGTCGAATTGTCTTGTCATGTCACGATAGATATCGGCTATAGCTCCAAGAGGACGGAGTATGATGTTTGCTGACTGATATGAATTCTGCTAAGAAACATACACGAGAGGTCGTCTATAAAAAAAACCCTTTAACCTCCCGACAGTTATTCAGCAAAACCAAATCGTGAATTGGTGGTTTCTCGTTCTTTTGTCGTCCTGGTATCATAACAAAGGGCGTAAAAAAAACATAGGGTTCGCTCGGCGACGGGTGATGTCGATGATGTTGATGGTATGCACAAAGCGTGGGTGTGAGAGACTGGAGTCTGAATCTGAGTGACGACGACGTGAGGGAAAAAATTGGTAGAGGTAGATATATATTACGAGTAAAAAGGACAAAGAAGAAAGCGGAAGGAAAAGGTTCTCGACGACGCCATTAAATGTAACAGTGTAACAGAATTCCCGTAAAAGTTATAATAAAAAAAGCAAAAGGATGACTGGGCTTTTGATTTTTTTGGTTCAGTTACTTAGAACTTCGAGAATTGCTTGGAGCCCTTGGTCTTCTTGCTCTGTACTCGGAGGACGTTGAATCGGACCTATAAAGTTCAAAATATCGTTGTGAGCTGTCGCACTTTTTCTATAGCTTCAATAGAGCAAAAGGATTGAAAACGTACAGTCTTGCTCAATGGCCTGCATTGTCCAATGGTAACATAGTCGCCATCCTCAACACGGAAAGCGGGCGAGACATGGGCCGGTACGTTGTGATGTCTCTTCTCGTAACGGTTGTACTTGGGGATGAAGTGGAGGTATGGTCGACGGATGACGAGGGATCGGTGCATCTTGGTGGAGATGACAGTGCCGGAGAGGATACGTCCACGGATGGAGATTTGACCAGTGAATGGGCACTTCTTGTCTATAGTTTCCCCGAAAATTACGCCGTTAGCCTGCTTGTTCTTTCTCTAACAAATTTCTTCTCCCTTCGATATCTCATCGATTCGCGATCATCTCGTCAAAATTTGTCGGTTTTCCTCCAGATATTTCCCTTCTTGTTCTTCCTCATCCTCATATCTCATATTCTCTTTGAAGTCTTTTTCTATGTCGCGGAGCAATAGTCGTACCAATGTAACCACCCTCGATGGCGGTCTTTGGGGTCTTGAAGCCCAATCCAACGCTCTTGTACCATCTTCGGCCCTTTCCTGCCTTCTTCTTCTGCGAAGATGCCTTGTGGGCGAGGAAGATATGTGGTTGCTTCTGGAACGCACGTTCCGACTGGACGGTTAATTCGGTGGCCATGATTGTAGATTTGAGATGTCGACGGGGAGGGATGGTCGGTGTCGTCGGAGTTTGCGGGTGGTGTCGTCGGAATCTAGTGTGTCGATGGGTATTTTCGAGATGTTTGGCTTTGGCGGTATCAATTTTCCTTGCAGAGAAAAAGGTGTTTTAGGGCTTAGGGCTACTTCCTAATACAGTAATACTATTAGAATCAAACAAGATGCCAAAGTGAGTTGTTTCAAGACTCATGCGTTGACGTTCGCTTATCTTTCTACTTATGGACTAGCGTGGCAGGAGGATATCTTGTAAACAAAACAACAACAAAAAGCGCGTCTTCCCAGCACCGAACCGGCCAAATGTGTTGACAGGAGCAACCTCTCACACTTTCACCTCAAGATCATCCCACCACTCCGTCATCAGTCGTGTGCTTCATCACACATACCTCTTTGTCTTCCGTGTATTTGCCACTACGAGAAGATATCGGGAGACTTCAACGATACCCCGCCTAACGGTGACTAATCGCTTTTGTTTTCCTCCGGAGCCGATATAAACACCGTCTTTGCCCCCTGCAATGTTAGCTTGAAGATTCCAACCCATACATTCAAGTTACACCTAATATCGAACTTTACAACATTAATATTATAACCTACCTACGAAAAGAGATTCAGAACCATCTACCGCTTATTAACTTAATCAATTATGTCTGAACCAATAGCTCGTAAACGGGGCTCCCGAAAGTCAATTGCCTTTGTACCGTCTTCGTCGTTGTCGAAACCTGCCACCGAGGATAATAAGGAGAACGGTGGAAGTAGAGTTGGCGCATCGAAGAAGTCGCGTTCAAAGTCGCTTGGGCCCGGTGAGCTCCAGAGCGCGGTCAACGACCAGAAACAAGAGAAAGTACGGAATCATGTCTCAAAAGAAACATATTAGGGTGGGATATAAATTACTAAATCACTAAAATATAGGTTATAAAATCGATTCTCCAGCCGCCAATCCCAATCTCGCCGCTGCAGCAGATCCCGTCGTTCAACAGCAAAAGCAGCAAGCTTAAGGCGCTTGCGCCACCAATAATGGTTCCATTGAAGACAGAAAAAGAACAACAGCAGGCACGGCAGCAGCGTGAGGCACAGCGATCCGCCGCTATGAGCCACAGAGAAAATCGTCGGAAGTCGTTGGGCGGCCGCCGTGTGAGCTTTAATCCGGAAGTTACAATGCACGTTTTGGAGGAGATGAGGATCTCGAACACGCCCCCGTCAAATGAAGCCAATAACGCCAAGACGCCTGCTACGAGCTCCAGGGCGGCAGCAGCCGCTACACCCACACCTGCAAATAATGATGCCGCATCTTCTGAAGCCGAGTCTAGCGATGCGGAACATCCTTCTACCCCGGAGAAACAGGTGGAACACGAAGTTCCCGAACCAGAATCTGCAAGATTGGAGCATAAGAAAGAAAATAGGAAGCCGATGACTCCGATGGCCAGATTTGACCAAACAGAAGAGTTTACAGGGTCGCCGACACCAAGCTCTGTTTTCTCGTCTCCAGCGATGACAGACGATGCAGAGAGCATATTGGCGCCTGAGGATAGCTCTGACGAAGACGATACTGGTTTAATATCTGTTGTTTCGCCTTCAGTTACTGCTAGAACGGATGCATCAGACGACGATGATGATAGCGATGGTATGGATATTGTCGATGAAAATGAAGTAACTGCGACTTTTACACCTTGGATTGCCCGCGAACACAACCACCCACGTCTTAGTCACCCAGAAACCAACTTTACTTCAGCACCACCCCGGCCACAGGATTCCAACCCTGAAATGCCATTTTCGGGGCGACGTCATGATCATCCAAGACTAAGTCATCCCGAGAGGGGCTTCTCATCTGCTCCTCGCGCTGCGGAGCTTATGAGCCAAGAAGAGGATGAGGACGAAGCTACGATGGAAATTACAAGAGTCGTTGGAAGAGGTGTTCTTACTAGCCCATCCCCAGTGAGAGGTGCTCATGATTTGGTGGACGATGATATGACTATGGAATTCACGCAAGCAATCGGACCGGGAATTCTGTCTAACCGAAGATTGTCGACTGTCAGTGAAGGTACTGATGATGGGGAAATGACAATGGAGATCACAAGGGCTATCGGGCCTGGACTACTCTCGGCTAGGACCCAATCGATTACACAATCGATCGCATACCCTAAGCTCCCGCGCTTTAGCCCTGACGAAGATGGCGATGAACAGACAATGGAGCTTACCAGAGCCATTGGAGGTATCAAGTCTGTCGTTTCTCCTGGCCAGGGTAGCGATGATGAGGACGAGGAGATGAGTATGGAGTTGACAAACGTAATTGGGGGAGTCCTTGCCAGTCGACGTCAGTCAGAACCAGAAGATGAAAACACTACTAGAAGTATGGACATGGATATGACTGTCGCAATTGGTGGGATTATTGAACAGGCAAGACTTGAGCCTACTGCGACCATCCCCGAAGCCCAAGAACCACCAAGCCCAACGGCGGATCTGGCGGCTGTTACGATGCATGTCAATCCCTCTTTGTCGGCGCTTGTGGCAGAGGCGAGAGCTAGGTCTGCGAGCGTTACTAGCACACCACCAGCTGCAGAAACACCAAAGAGGGGACGACCGAAAGGTTCTGCAACGCCTCAAAAGGGCAAGGAGGCTACGCCTAAATCCCTAACGAGATCTTTGAGGTCGAGAACTACGACGCCACAGGATGAACCTATCGCTGAACCTGAACCGGTTGTAGTGCCCGAGCCTGTCGCTCCGGTTGAAGCTGAACCTGAGGTTTCCACCCCGAAGGCCGCGTCCAAAACTCCAAAGATCACCAATTCAACGAAGAAATCTGCGACAAAGCCCACACCAAAGGCTGCGATCACATCCACCCCCAAGATGACTCCAAAGACTGCAACCCCACGACGCAGTCTTAGAACTCCACAACAAGGGACGCCAACCCCCAAAGCTACCACTCTCGCTGGTACCGGCAAGGTAGCTGTTCTCGATCATGGCCTCTCCGCGAAACGACGTCTTGCCGGCGTCATTTCACCCGGTGTCCACCTCACCAACATGAACATGAACGCCCAGTCTCCCAGTACTAGAGGGCCTACCGGTGTCGGTATCTCCAAACCCGGAATGGGATCACCATCTGTCCGAAAGATTCTGAGTGCCAGAAAACCGATTGCCAATTCGGAAGTACAGCCATTCTCACCAGGAGTACGACCGCTTTCTCAGCTTCTTAAAGATTTGAAGGATGAGAAGAAGGAAGGTGCTGCAGCTGCTATGTTCGAAAGCCCAGAGGGTATTAAGGGTGCTAAAGGGATCAAAGAGATGTTGGAGAGGATGACCCCTAAGAAGGGGCTTGATGTGATTTCAACTGGATCGGTGGGTAGGCCTAAGCGGTCGTTTGACGCTGTGAAGGGCGATTTAATGGCTGCAGCCGCCGAGGCTTCCAGTTTGGAGGCTGGTCCGTCGGGCAGCCCAGCAAGAAAGAAGAGAAGGAGTTTGGAAGAACAAGCTGCTCCAGCTCCAGCTACCACCCCGGCCGCCGAGAAGCCTTCCGTTAGATTTGAAGTCCAAGAGGCTCAGAAGGAAAAGAAGAAGGACGAAGATGTGTTTGGGCCCTCGAAGGCTGTTATTACTCCTGCGAAATCTGCGCCGCCACCTCAAATTGACACCGAGTCTGCGATGGACCTTGATAACGATGAAGAAGATGAGGCTCAGGTGCCCAATATGCCTATGAAGGAATTTCTGTCCATGATTGGAATTTCATTTCTGGATGGGATTACCTCTACGAAGCATCGACGACAAACCGGCGCGATTCTGGGACTAGGGGTTGAAATGAACGACCAGGAGGTTTCTATTGGAGACCAGATCAATGGTCAGTTGACCATTAGACCTTTCCTAGAGCTTTATGAACATGTGGGTTGATCTCTCTTTTCCCATTTGGCGACAAAGGGAAGAGTATTTACTAACGTTACGATGGTGATAGTTACAACGAGAGTTGAAACGCTCAAATAAAGAGGGGAAAGAAATGTTCAAGCAGATCGAGAAGATGGTACTCGAAGAGAATCCACGGCTGTTCAGAGAGTATCTCCTAGCACCACCTGATGTGCGAGCAGTTATGGATTTACAGTTCAAGAATATCAAGAGTAGTTCGAGGTTGGAGGCTAGGGGTGATTGGTATACCTGGCGTCAAGGACTGCAGGAGACCATCAAAGCCAAGTCTCTTGAGAATTTAGAATCATTAAAGGTTGACGAATTGAGTTTGAAGAAATGGAGGGAGGTTGTGGATAAGTTGGGGCCTGGGCTAGAAGAGAAGAAGAATCAATTGGAAGAGAAGCTTGAGGTCTTGAAGATCAGAAAGGAGGAAATTGAAGGGTGTGATCCTAAGGAGCTCGAGGAAAAGAGGGACACTCTAAAGAATGCGAAAAAGAGGTTAGAAGAGAAGAAGAAGGAGTTGGAGAGGTTGAACAGTGTGGGTGAGGGACTCGAAGAGGAGGTTAGGGGACGGGAGGAGAGGAGGGAGAAGAGTTTGAGTGCTATCGAGAGTGCAGAGAGGGTTGCAGAAGCGAATAAAGGATACACAGAGGAGGAGGTCGTTGGCAGTATTGGTGAGTCTTTTGCTTAATTTGGTACATATGTCAAGTGAATTTACTAATATATGGTTGTGTTAGATCGCGTTCGTCAACTCGAAGAGAAGACCGGGTGGATGCTGAAGAAAGCCGAAAGTCCGTGTTTCCTTGAAATGATTTACAAGAAAGTTTTGGCGGTTAGATTCGATGCCCAAAGACCAGACAACAAGGAGTCGCCTGTGGAGCTGACGTTATTGAATACGACTGCTCCCACCCCGCAGCAAAAGTTTTTCATCGAGGCTATTCAAACGTCTGCTCGGGGAGCAGGGTTTAAAAAGTTTAAAGATATGCTGAAGCATATTTCCGAACGATGGGACCGAGCTTCTGCTCTATTAGAAGAAATGGGAAAAATCGCAGGGCCGTTCCCTAATACTATCAGTTTTGAGAATGGAGGAATGGTGTTTACGGCCGATATGTTGGTTATGGAGAGGAAAGCAAAGGTTAGAGTGAGGTTTACGGTCAGTGGGGAAGATATTATGAGGCAGGTTGGAATTAGAGCCGAGGCTGTTTATGGGGAGGGGATGAGTGGGTGGAAGTTGGATGAGTACTTGGAGAGGGTTGTTGGCGGGGAGGGAATGGGGTGGCGAGAGGCGATGGGGAATCTGGGGAGACAGCTTAGTGGAAAGTGATCACGCACACTATTACTTCCGGCGGGTTTTCTTTTTGAGCGCAAGTTTTGAACGACGATGCTTTGATTTCCTTTGCTGTGCTTTTTTGAATTGATCTTGCTCGCTATGGGATTGCTTACGATAAGGCGAACGGAGGGTGTTTGGTTTTGGCTTCTTTGTTTTTCATTCTTACATTCTTACCTGGTTTTTCTCAAAACAAAAGCGATATACATTTTGCTCGTACTCATTCAGTGGGTTCAACTTGATTGAGGCGTGTATATTCCGCGTGTCCTTTTCTTGCCAGCCTATTACGAGATATATTTATTCATACTCTCTATTCCTTTGGATTTTGTTACACTGGTTATCCTTTAGAATAGAATGCATCAATGCATGCATCTGTATGGCAAAGATAGCGCCTAGACTCGAGGCTACAGATAACGCATTAAGCTCGACGGATTTATTTCAAGACATATGGATATACTGCCATAGCCATAGCCATTAGGCTAATTTTGTAATTATATATATAACTGGTGCCGAGCGCAGGAATGTCTCGCAACGGCTACGACGTTAGGTTGACTGCTGAACACGCAATCCGAAGATCGTGATATCGATATCCCGCGGCAAAGCAGTGATTGTAGCTAAGCCCGCTGTTTCTTAGCGTCTCATATTACAAGCTGGGTTTTGGAAGGGTTCTGCGCGATTCGGAGCCTTAAGTTTGAATAGTTAACGTTGGATTGAATTGAATTTGAAGGGGGGGGCCAGCTGGGCCGAAATCTGCGCCCGCGGGGGGTACGTAAGTTCTCTCCTGTTCGAAGTCGTATTGACCTCATTCTTCTCCGCCGAATTAATCAAATACAAACTTCAGAAAGGGATTTTTATGTTTCACAAGATTAATAATATTTTCTTTTCATATAAGATTTTAGGACTAAGAAGAAGACGTGTTTGAGTGTTTGAGATGGTTTTTTCTTCTTTTTTTTCTTTCTGGAATTTCGAATGCTACGGTGTGAGATCGTTGCCCATGTGTAGACGGAATTGGACTGTTTTAAGTGGTAAATTCGAGAAGGGACAAGCGAGTTTTTGACCACCAGACGGAACAGAATTAATTACTTGCATTTCGTTTCCGTTCGGATGGTGAACCGAATGGAAGGAGTATTCCGTCGGGGTCTAAGGTAGGAGGTATCCCGTTTTTATTTTTATTTTTTTTATTTCATGCATGGAGGGTGAAAACAGCCTTGTGGAGGAGAGTGTGAGAAGAAGTGGTATGTATGCAAGGAAGGTATCATTTCATCTCATATCATCCTCAGACTTTGCATTCACACTGACTCTTCCCTTTCTCCTCCCCTGGAAAGAGAAAGATTTTACTCAGAATGGAGTAAATTCGCGGTCGGTCTTACTTCTCTCTCCTTTTTTTTTTTTTTATCATGATGCATGGGGTTCTGCCGTGGGGTATCTGCCTAAGTCGTGGGCTTTCTTACAAGCTTTTAGCTCTGTAGCTAAGCTTACATGATTTTTAGCTGTATGTATGTATGTAGCTCGTTTTTTCTCATCCGTGCGAGACGAGAAGTATGTACCAGCTGCACTAGTGTCTTCTTTTTTTTTTGGAGATTCTTGCATGGGGTGGTGATTCTCCACTTTCGGTCTGTTCTTCCGTTTTTTGACTCGAACTTGGCCGTCAATGTCAGAGCACTCACAGTACTTCAACTGACAAGAGGCAGGTAGATGTGTATATGCATACAGAGTAGATAGATGTAGATGCATGATTGAGAACCGAGAATCTTATCAGCCGCAATCTGGGCATCTTTATCTCCACTTCTATATGTATAAAAAAGTTAGCTAGTTCTTGGGAAAAAACCGAAGAAGTGACAAATAGTCAGCATGCCAAGGGGACAGTGTACATGTACCTTGTAGTTCTTCTTTTTCCTTTCCTTCGACAAACATAACCCTGTATACCTTCTTACATAGTATACAAGGGTGGATCTACTACCATGGCCACGGCATGGCAGTCTGATCTGATGATGGTTTGTGTGTGGAGGCCGAGGTGGCTCAGCCCCGATCAAGTACGTTGTTCGAGCAGGCCAGGAACCTTTCCCGGGGGCAAAGGCAGAGCAAACTATTATTAGCAAGGAAACCTTTCTGTCTTCAATTCCTTGGCTTCATCAGATGTAACGGGTACTTCCTGAGACTGCGCAGTTTTGACCGCAGGGAATGTTCCGTCTACTCACTCATCTTCTCTCTTCTTTCCGTCTTTTTTTTTTATTTTTTTGTCTGGTGGTGAGGCTGACAGGTACTATTGGAGGAACTGTCCAGGTTTAAGTTGGCATTTGAACAGGGTTAAAGATCTTTAACTGACACGCCGGCTGTGCGAGCTGAATGAATGAATGTGAAGATGGAATATACTGAATACTGATACACCCCGTGGAAAGGTTTATATAAGCTGATGGTCCACACTGTCTGTCTTGCATGAACTTCCTTTTCTCTCTTTCTCATTCTCTTTTATTATTTTATTACATTTTTGTATCTACTTATCCGTGAAGGTATTGAAGTATCTTGTAGACAGATACTTACTTACTTAGCTGCTAGTGTACTGAGGTTGTAGACAGATCGTGTCTGTGTGAAACACCACCTCCCCAACCTCCCCTCCTCCTCCCCTCCTCCTCCTCCTCCCATTATCACCATCTTCACTATCATCATCACCACATCATAAGAGCAAACCAAAATAACAATGGGCAGAGCTGCACGCGCCGTCTGCGTTTCCCTGCCGTTACTGGCAACCGCCGCCACAGCCGTCTTAATCGTAATCTCCACGTTTATCGGCCAAACAAACGTCAACAACAATTGGCTCAACTCTCTCTACTTCCTCCGTCTGGACACCCGCTACATCAATGCCCCTCAAGAACTCGCCGACGTTCCGGGAACAAATTTCGATAACTTCGTCCTGGACAAAATCGGCATCGACCTATCCATCCAAAACACCGCAAACCTCGTCGGTGTGGCTGATTTCTACCAAGCCGGTCTGTTCAGCTATTGCTCCGGAACATTCGATAATGCCACAAACGAATGGAACGTCAAGAACTGTTCTTCCCCCTCAGGTTCATTCTACTTCAACATCATCGATATCATCAACGCCGAAGCCAACAACGGCAAGAACCTGACGTTCCCAAGCCAAGTCAATGATTACTTCAAAGCCGTCAGAGCTCTAACCCGAGCCCAATACATCTGTTTCCTCTTCGGAATCGGAGCAACAGGTATCGAATTCATCCTAGGATTCTTCGGTTTCCTATCCCGTTGGGGTTCCTGCGTCACTACTTTTGCAGCCGTATTCGCTTTCTGGGCTTTACTCGCCGCCTCAGTAATCAACATCGCCTTATACGTCTCCCTCTCAAAAACTTTCGATGCTACGTTTAATACCTTTGGCGTCAGAGGTTCTATAAACAGACAGGTCTATACTTTGATGTTTATCGGTGTTGCGGTTTCTTTCGGTGCAATGTTGTTCTGGACTTTGTCTACTTGCTGCTGCAGTGGAAGGAGGGATAGGATTATTAAGGGAGAGAAGGCTAATAGAAGTGGAAGTGGAAGTCCCGTTAAGGGGTATGAAAGAGTTGCTTCTCCGTATCTTGGAGGTGGCGGACCGGCTCCTCCACCGCCGCATCAGCAGTACGGACAGACTTATGGGAAGAGCGAAGGTCCTTATGAGCCTTTGAGACATGCTCAGGTTTAAACTACATACATTCTCTCTTACTAGAATCCGAGGTTTTTGAATAGAGAAAGATGGTGGCGGGGTTTAGATTGAATTGAAGAGGAAGAAGGAATAATGGTAATCGTAATATACTACCATACATGAAGGGGAAGATGAGGGGTGGATGGTGTTCTCCTTTTTTTTTTACCTTTCTTTACAATCACTTGGATACATGCTAGCTCTCTCTTTGCCGGGGAGGTTATTTATGGCTTGGTTGGTGGGGGTTTTTGTTATACATCTTTTTGGCGTTAAAGAACAGGCGTTTTTTTGTTGTTTATCATCATCATCATCATCATCATCATCATCTTGATCTTGTCTCTTTCCTTTACTGAATGAACGAACAATAAAAAATCCAACTGGTTATGAACTCTCCTTTATATACCCTCTGATGCTTTCAATCAAGTAGCTTCTTTTCTCAGATATATATTCTCTACATGTGTTTGATTCCAAGATTTTCTATATCATAAAGTCTTATATATATATATAGTTTCAAAAGATCCAGAAAGAACCCATATGCGCGCTTTCGAAAGTTTAAAGTTGAAGTGAAGATTTGGCCGTTTCGATTCTAATCTAAGTAAGTATATACACAAATGCCACGTTCCCTGCGCATGCTATGACAAAAATAAAATGCCAACATCCTAATTATAATGCATGCCCCGTTCGCCCATGAAGACTCTCAAAACATGTTAGTATGTATCCATCCATCTGTCCAACAATATGACATCAGCCATGCGGGAAACCTTTAAAAAAAGTAGTAGTATATACAATGTCAAAAAAAGGGAAGAAAAAAAGTGGTGGGTATGTAGAAACTGCCCTAGCTTTTCTTGGTGGATATGATACAGGTGGGATCCATGAGGGGTATATACACATATACTCAGGTATGTATTAAAAAAAGACAGAAAAAGGGGGTCTATATACTATAGCAATGCATATAGTTCGTATCAGTCTTTGTTTTTTTAAATAGAAATATTCATGGCAAAATAGGTATTCTTCAGTCGAATCAAAAAAAACAAGAAAAGAAGATACTTCTCTCATCTTACGACTTCTCCTTCGCAGCCAACTCCTTCTCATGGGCTGCAATCAACTCTCTCTGATGCTGCGGCATAGCAGGGCTATACTTCAAAAACTCCATCGTGAACTCTCCTTTACCCTGAGTGGCAGCTCTCAGCACACTCGAAAATCCAAACATACTGTGCAATCCAGCTTCGGCATACATTGTGAAATCGTCGACTCCAATTTCTGTATCTTCGATCATTGCGTTACGTTTATTCATCAACCCTACGATAGCACCTTGGAACTCCGCGGGTGCTGAAATGGAAACACGCATGATTGGTTCCAAAACGATGGCCTGTGCGTCTTTGAACGCCTTTCGCATGGCCTGTTGGGTTGCAATTTTGAATGCCATTTCCGAGGAGTCGACGATATGGGTTGCACCGTCGTTAATTATCATTTTAACACCCAGGACTTTATGACCTAGCAAAGGTCCCTTGTCGCAGCTAGCCTTGAATCCCTTTTCGCAAGCAAAGACATATTTCTCATCAATAGCTCCACCGAAAATTGCGTTTTCAAAGACATTCTCTCCGAGTTCGCCGGTAGGTTCGACGGATCCCGCGACTCTGGCGAAATCTCCAGCACCACCGGATTGTTTCTTAAGCGTGTGATCGAAAGTAACTTTCTGGGTGACCGTTTCGCGATAGGCGACTTTGGGTTGACCGGTTACGCAATCCACTTTGTATTCTCTTCGCATTCTTTCCACGTAGATTTCGAGATGTAATTCTCCCATGCCTGAGATGATTGTTTCTTGGGTTTCGGGGTCTTGGGTTACTCGGAAGGTTGGGTCTTCACGTTGGAAGCGGGAGATGGCTTTGGAAAAGTTGGCGGTTTGGTTGTTGGATTTGGGGTTTATAGCTAGGGAGATGACGGGTTCGGGTACGTGCATCGATTGCTATAGGAGGTGGTTTTTGGTTAGTTTGACGCTTTGAAAATGTATACGGAATGAAGAGAAAGGGTACTGA
This sequence comes from Arthrobotrys conoides, assembly GCA_036971725.1. Lineage (NCBI taxonomy): Eukaryota > Fungi > Ascomycota > Orbiliomycetes > Orbiliales > Orbiliaceae > Arthrobotrys > Arthrobotrys conoides. Next base: position 1,516,399 of record JAVHJM010000008.1, read on the forward strand.
CAAGAGTGTAAGACTGTTGTCCATCCGAGAAGGTATCACCAGAAGCACACTCTACACCGAACACCGCACAAATCTCTCCAGCTCCGATGCTCTCCACATCCTCCATCTCATCAGAATGCATTCTAACCAACCTAGGAACCTTAACTTTCTTCCCAGTTCTGATGTTAAACACAAAGCCACCTTTCTTGAGTGTTCCTTGGTACACTCTGATATAAGTCAACTGTCCAAAGTTACTTTCTTCGAGTTTGAAGGCAAGTCCGATGAACGGTGCTTGCGTGTGTGGGATCAATGCTACTGGCATTTCCTTGCGTTTTCGGTCCAAAGCTGTGTTTTTGACTTCAGCGGGCTGGGGGAGGTAGTTGATGACACCGTCAAGCATGGGTTGGACACCCTTGTCTGCTAATGCTGAGCCCATGAATACCGGTGTGAACTTTAATGCCAATGTCGAACGACGAATAGCTGCATGAATTTGATCATTCGTGGGGATTTGTTCCTCCAGCCATATTTCCGCAATTTCATCGTCCACATCGGCTAAAGCAGCTATCAAAGCTGACTTCTTCTCCTTCGCTAGCTCCTTGCAGTGTTCTGGAATATCGTCTGTTTCTTTGATAATGTTTCCTCTGTGACCTTCGAAATAGATAGCCTTCATCCTGACTAAGTCGATGATACCCTTAAGTTGGTCTTCGGTTCCAATGGGGATTTGTACTGCCGCCGCCGGAATCTTGAGCTTTTGGTTCATCTGTTCAATAACCTTGAAAGGATTTGCGCCCATTCTATCAAGCTTGTTGATAAATGATATTCTTGGAACATCATAGCGGCGCATTTGACGATCGACGGTAATAGTCTGCGATTGCACTCCTCCAACAGCGCAAAGAATCATAACCGCACCGTCCAAAACTCTCAAAGCCCTTTCCACCTCAACAGTAAAATCAATATGTCCAGGTGTATCGATCAAATTGATATGATACTTTTGATCAACTCCCTCATCATCCTTCTTTGTCCAACTACAGAATGTAGCGGCGGATTTGATGGTGATACCCTTTTCTCTCTCGAGGTCCATGGAGTCCATTTTGGCACCGACGGAGTCTTTACCTCTGACTTCGTGGATCGAGTGGATTCGTCCGGTGTAGTAGAGTACTCGCTCTGTACAGGTGGTTTTGCCGGAGTCGATGTGGGCGGCTATACCGATGTTTCGCAGGTGGGAGAGACGAGAGAGTTCGCTGGGGTCTAGACGGGAGAGAATGCCGTCCGTGGTGAGGTTATCGGCGCCTTGGGCTGCGTCTGCTAGTCTATATACCCCCATTCGTCCGTATCAGTAAAAATCAAGAAAAATAAAATGAGGAAATCAATCGATTGAAGATATTGTATAGTTCGTACAGAGAGGCTGCAGAAGCACTTTGATATCTAACGCCATATGTACACCTCGGAGCAAGTAGTATGGGAGCTAAAGCCGACGTTCGGGACGTTGTCGCTCTCGGAACCAATGTTCTCAGAGGTGTAGGTCGCGGAACGGCAGACAATGAAGCGAACGAACGGCATTGTCGCCGTATTATGTGAGATCGAGCTCTCATATTGTAGGTTTGGAAGACGACAGCGAGGGTGTTTGAAGCTGTCAATTGAGTGAAGTCCGGGTGGAGGATCTTCGAGGATGGCAGTGGGGAGGTGAGGTTGGAGTTTGGGTTTTTTTTCGTGAAGGGTTTTTTTATTAGGTGAAGCGAATGAGGCCTGTGCGGCGACAATAGATAGTTCGGTGCGGCATTCATGATTTTGCGACGGATTTTGCGATTTATTTAAAAGTTCTCATTACAAGGAAAGCTATTAAATATATCTACTGGATATAATCATTTCTACGTACTCTCTGGTACTAACAAAGCAGTATTTAGTACACATCATGGTGATATAAAATCGCATCGAATGCGGCGTGCAGTGGGGCCAAACAGGAAAAAAAAAGAGAGAGAGAGAGCTTGGTTGTCGCAAAACATCCCACCAAAACTTAGCCCCGCCATCCCTCATCTCCCAACCTTCACCACCGCTCTCCACAGCATTACGACCACAGCAACCATAGAAATAACATCAGCTATGTCGTCCGTCTTTAACGCCGAAACGGCAGAAAATTCCGAGGATGTAAGCTCTCCGTCATATATCAAACTCAGCTTCTCATAACTGTACTGACACTTGTGACTAGATCGAGAAGCAGTTCGCCGTCAAAGGTACCTACCATACCATGCCACCATAAAGTGTCATGTATCACCAAAGGATGTCTTCAATAACTTCTTCCGGCATAACTCGCATATAGCTGTCATGTACATGCAAACCCACTGGGAGCTCCTAACTCGATGCCGTGGCACTGATCTAAAACTCACCAAAATCGACGACGAAATCTACGAACACTTCAAGGAGACGTTTCCAGAGGTCGATGTTTCGAAAAAGTTGGATGAGGACGAGATGAAAAGCAAAGAAGGGAAGGAGAAGTGGAGAAATTTCGTGAATGGCTATGAGAATAAGGTATTTCGAGGACCTTTTGGGATGAATCTAGACCCCCAGAGTGTTGCATGGGGTTGGATTGGTGGGGATATTAATAGTGTTTGTGGGGAGGGTTAGGTTAAAGATTTCAATTTCGGAACTATGTTGAGGACGGAACCAACGACTGAGTATGATCAAGATACTACGATATTCTGTGAGTTCTCGCCTTCTAAAAGTCTCGCCAACGTCTTGCTAACGATCCTGGACGCTACAGCTGTTAGAATGCAGGTAAGAGCGGCTTCCTATCAACCGCTGTTCTCGTTTTTTTTTCTTGTTAACCAACGCGAATGATATCATTAGTTTTATGCCATAGAGATAGCAAGGTATGTTGGTGTTCGAGCAGTTTCATGGCTGTTGTACAGGACCTATGCTAATGCAGTTATTTGGGCGATGTTAGGAATAAGTTGGGATTGAACGATTGGATTTATAATCAAGCACATCCATAGGGAAAGAAGGCTTACGTGTTTTTGTATATGTATACTCATTTACATGCATGTTAGAGTCCTTGGAAACGTTCGAAACCGCCCAGGCGACAGAGGGTCCTAGCAATGTCTTGAGAATGTTGTTTCGAGTGAGCCTTTTCCCGTGCCATGTTTACGGCTTTCACAGCGTTTAGATACCACCATTTTCGCTTATTCATTTGTTTCGCTCGTCCCGGTCTGGGTATCTGGGTATTCTGGCAAGCAGCTCTCAGGGCGGGGCGGGATACGCTGTATGCCGAATTGTATGTACCATCTAGCACCCAGGAACAAATTTTTATAGCAATAAAAGCGGTGACACAGATAGGTATATTAGTCGAGACTAAAAAAATAAATTAAAATACAAACATTTGGAGAACACAAGTACCAAACGTTGAACGCAAACCAGGGCCCAAGGCTAGCATATTTATAAGTTTAAAGCATGGAAGCAGAAACTCTATATTCGATGGCTCGTATACTGGTATCATGATACCCCAACTTACTTAAGTACTTAAGTACTAGTGCCGCCAGAGTCAGAGCCAGAGCCAGAGCCACCCCCGTCGCGATCGTAGGGAGGAGGGCCACTTCCCCCGTAGCGAGGAAGGGAATAGTCGTAGATATTGTCGCGGTAGACCGGCGGCTCGAGATCCGGATCCGGAATGCTATTATCCTCTCCTATTATTTCCTCCAACACTGTCCGCAAAGCAGCAAAACCATCATCATCGCCATCGTCATCATCATTCGGGTTATATAGTTGTCCCCCATCAGGCCCGAACATAGCAGGCGATTGCTGTTGACGTAGTTGAGCGACTTGACGGGGGTTCAGAACCCCGGAGTTCCGGGGTACGGGTCTGCCATGAATGTAGTCCACACTGAATCCGATTCTTTGGTTGGGGACTTGCCTACGGATACGATCCACTACCCATCCGTTCCAAGCTGGTACATCGTGACCTGATGACACTCTTCGAGTTCGAAGCGGAATGGGTATAGAGTCAATCGCATATGCAAAGTCATATATACTCTGGTCATTGTATTCCTTGCCCGGTTTTTTTTTGCTGTCTAGTTCTACTCTACAGTAGCAACCTAATCATCGGACCCGAGGAGTTTATATTAGCATTGTTTGAAGATAACTTAAAAAAAAAAAAAAAAAAAAAAAAAAAATTTGAAATTTACAGCAAGCTCTAGCCCGAGGAATGGATAAGATTAACGATTACTCACGTAGCACCTTCTCGCAAATCGCTGCTTGATAGTTGGTAGCACATCCAGTTTTATATTTCCGGCTGCTTTTGTAATTTTTATTGCGGTCCTCCCGGACGTTTGAATTGGCGTTAACAGGAACGATCTGAGGATCTTTGTTACACTTACAGGCCCTCTCACAATTCTTCAGGAGTTCGTGAGTGGTTTTGATCGCTAGATTGTAATTTCCTACTGATGTTGGAACATCTAGGTACAGAGACTTCTTCAGATCGTTTACCGCTCTGGCAAACATATCTGGGTCTACCCCCCAGCGAGAGGTCTCTATTATAACTGGTCCCGATCTAGTGATGTCTTTGACATTCTGAAGACTTCTCCTGGATGAGGGGCAAACAACCTCCATCGTCCCAGTTTTATAGAAAAATGAATAATGTATATCGACCCGTTTTTGAGACATGGGCTCTAGCTCTTTCGTGCTGTTTGTACTATCGACAGCGGTGGTATTTTTTAGATGTCCAAGGTGACGGTTAGGGGCGTGTGATGAATCTGCAGCTGCAGCTGCGGTAGTCGACTTAACTTCATATTCGACATTGCTTCTGGCTAGTAACATTGCGTCGGCCGTGGCATTGGCGGGAGCCGTTGGCAGAAGTGAAATTTTATTTGCAACGTGGCAGATTTCAACGTTGGCAGAAGGACAAATCGTGGGGGTGGTGGTGACATTATTATATACGGGAATTTCTGAACTTGTGCTTGCGAGCTGAGAATTGTTCTTCGGCGGTTGGGGTTGATTCTGAGGTCTACCTAAGACTACAGAGGCAAGAGTAATGATGAAATATACGGAGTTTCCTGAGGGATATAAAGATTTTATATTGAATGGGGCCATTATTTAGTCGATGTCGACGTCAAAGATCTTAAGACGCATGGGCTGTTATGGGCGAGATTTCCATCGCCCTGGAATTAAACGTCTCTGATAAGAGGTCTCAGCTAGCTTTAAGCTAAGACGAAGAAGAGGGAATGATTATAAGTGGACAAAATTTAAAATCGATGTATGGAAAGGAAGGAAGAAAGGGAGTAAAGAAGGAAGACTGATGTGCCCGTATATCGAGTAAGTATTTTGTGTCCAAAAAACTTAAATATACTAATACATTAATACCATAACAGAAACTGACAGATCTAGACCCGGGTAACGTTGATATATATGGTTTCCGGAGAGATAAGTGACTCTATATATACCGTACCATAAATCGAACCGCCCAAAGAGCGCCTGGACTCGAGGCTAGCGTGCACGTACAAAAACATGCCAACATCGATATGTATACAACATTCTAGATAACACGATTTCACAAACATGTTTATAGTTTCGAATGAAAGATATCTAATGGTGGAGCTCTGATACTAGCTGGAAACTTTCTTAAGTTTGACATGAGCCTGCACGCGCACATGTACAGTCGGGCCCAAAAATTGTTGGCGTGGTTTCAACACACCCCAACTTTTTAGTATATTAAACTTCCTTAAATCTTTATAAATTTTTATAAAAGTTTGAAGACTTATTTTATATATGTTAAATAAGACTTGATCAAATTTTGAAATTAATAAAATAAGTTTTGATAAAGATCTTTGATCTTGAATATAATCGTTGTGTTTGGAAACGACAGCAATTTTTGCACCCGGCTGTACATGTGCCCTGAGAAACCTTTGAATGGATATGTTATGTGATATTTGCCGCAAAGCCAGCGTTATAGCATGCCCAAGTATTTAGATGTTGCATGATATACCATACCCGCTCTGAAGAGGATAGCTATCGGTAGTTTAAATGGTACCTCTTATATTGGTTGGTTGTTAACTTGATTAGCCATGCACAAAATGCATGTGGATAACTTAACTGTATGCGCCTTAAAAATTTCAGAGCTGGGTACGAGATAATATATGTATCTTCAAATGAGGAGTGTCATTTTAATTCTGTTAGAACTATCATGCCGTTATCTTTAGATTATAATCGTGCCTCTAATAACTGCAGGGCAAGGTCCTTATATAGAAAAAAAACTGTTTTATAAGTTTTAGATAAGCGCCTAGTACTTCGAAGATTAGTTTGTCGATTGGGCTATAAATTGATTTGTAGTACTTTAGAAGCAAGACGTGAAGGGTGCGGTTTATAGGCTGATTTGCGCCTGTAGATCAGCTAGCTGATAAACTGGTTTATAGGTTAGTTTATAAATTTTGTTTACAGGCTGGCTTATGCGTACAAGTTGGCTTACATACAACAAACAATTGTACAAAACGTTTCAAAAGCTCGAGTATCCTGAATGCTGTATCGATGTGCCAAAACATCAAAGTCTTGCCAGCCTAAGAATGTATATGTATTTGAATTTAATATAGTAATGTTTTGCTTATATTATATATATATATTGTCGATTAGTCTGATTCTGACCTACAAGCCGGTTCATTTGCCGGGCAGTTTATTACCTAGTTAGCTTAGTATACAAGTTCGTAAATAATCCTTGTTTTATTTCACCCATTGAATTATCGAGAAGTCTATAATAGCCAGCCAGCAAACCAACCAAAGGGCAACTAAACAAACTAACATGAGAGATTTTACATTATCAGATATTAATCTCGGTGACCCTTCTCATATGAATGTTTTCTTTTAAGTTTACTAAATTTGTATTCTCACTTAATCGTGATTAGCATTCGCAATCAATTTAAAATACTCTGGCCGACTCCGGTCTCGCAGCTTGCCAGATAACAAGAAGTTCACCAAGCTCGGTCTTAAGATCTTTTTGAACAATTTGTACGCCGTGTTATGGTGTTTACATCAAATTTAATATCATGATGGTTGAAACACGGTCGTCTCCCATTTATATATGTATTGCTAGTAACTACGGCGCTAGGGAAGTACTTGGGCTGTGTGATAAGTAATGTACTATACTCTTTCACGATATATGGTAAGAACCCTATGTAATTCCGGTATTAATATAATATTCATCTTCTAGAAGAATTATTACATACTCCCTGATCTATAAGTTTATTTTATCTCGTAAACCAAATGCTACCGCAGAGTGTATTGGTAAAAGCTCAACCTTTTCAAATTAAATCTTGCAAATATTGGCAGCTTCATTATCTATTAGAAGTGAGCGTTTGTGTTGAGGTGTGTTATTTTGGGGATAGTCCAAGCCGTCGCTGGAAAAATATGAAGTGCGTTTCAGAATCGGCTTGGCGGCCTAGCTTAGAGAAAGTGGCCAATTAGCATGGAGGATGTTACGTACAACACATATTCTGCCACACACAACACACCAACACAAATGATTGAGGATGAGACTTTCCAACTTCAACTCGAAGTCCAAGCATTTGGAACCCTCCAAGCCTGAAATTGGAGGCTGGAGCTGGTCTCGCGGAGCTGGAGCCATATATCAGAATTTCTTTGCAACCATGGAGTATTTAATCTCTTTTTAATCTTAAACTTCTTCTTAATACCCTCCTCAATACATTTCCGATCTGTCATCTTGTTATCTCATCTGTCCTTTTATCGATCCGTCGACTAAATTTATAAATTACGATCCAACATTACATTGCATTGCTAACAGGACCAACCACTTCTCTAACAGTCTCACTTACCACCAGGCTCTTCGGACCTAAGCACTTATATATAATTGAATATAAACTCACCAACGAATTCACTTGCGCTAACAGCATTGGTGCCCATCCGAGTTATATATCCCGACAAACGCAAGCTTGAGAGGCTAACCGGACACATTGGACGAACCACCGCCATATTCACAAGGGTGCAACTCCCAGGAGGCCCCTGTTGGCATCCTCGATGGTTGCGACAGGGGCGCAGTATGGCTTGAGAGAGAGCAACGGAGCTATGACGGGGGATTAGGCCGAAATATCAATCTAGGCGGTAATTTTGATCCAACAGCTGGAGCTTCAGATTCGGATTCAGACGACAGTTGCCAATCCAACTTTTCAGATTCTGATACTTCAAGTGACACCTCAAGTGACATTTCTACGCCACTTTCCTCTCCTCGCTCATGGAAGCCAACACTGGACCTACTTCTGCCATGTAGTCCACTAAGTGGCACGGATCTAGGTGGCATCCACAGTAAGTTGGGCAACGAGACGGCGCCGTGGTGCTCCTCTCCCACTACCTTCACTGCTTCTTCACTCTCATACCTGGATGGAGATACGCTGGTTGAAAACGTCGACCGTTATTTCACAGAAAAGTACGAATACGAGGAGAATGATACCAAGTCAAACACGCCGCTCTCTCCAAAAATCGAGGACAACTTGCACAAATTTCCGCTTGCACCTACTCTGTGCCCACCACACACACATCTTGAAGAACTGGAGGAAGAGCGAGAGATGCGGAGATATGCTACCTGGGCGTCATATTTTGGGTTTACACGTCGGGGTCATGCAATATGTCTCGTTTTCGGCATTGCGACGGCTTTAGTGTCTGCTGCAGTCCTCCCTCTTTCCTCCATTCTGCTCGGGCGTGTGTTCGCTGAATTTGCACTCTATGGGCGAGGGGAGGTTCCTGCGGCGAGTTTATTGCCCAATGTTTCGGAGTGGATTAAATATTATGTGTTTCTAGCAGGAGGAGGATGGCTGGCCTATGGTGCTTTTTATTGTTCATGGATGTGGTTTGGAGAGTTGCAAGCAGAAAGTGCGAGAGAGGAAATATATCAAGCTTTAATGGCAAGGGAACTGGAGTGGTTTGATAATACGGAACATGAGATTTTAAAAATTGCGAACAGGTGCCATACGTAAGTCACACGTTTGCACTCAACTGCATGCCTTTAGAGAAGAGTGGGCTAATCTGAGATATTGAGATAGTCAAATTACCGAATTCCAACTTGCGGCCTCGCAGCCGTTAGGCTTATTACTACAAGCTGCCGTGTCGGCCGTTGCGTGTCTTATCATAGCGTTCTACTTTTCGTGGCGTTTAACGCTGATATGCCTAGCCGGTATGCCGGTTGCAGCTCTTGCTGTGGCCTTTTTTTCAAACGGGATGCAACATGGCATTGGTCAACAGTCCTTGGCCCTTGGTTCTGCCGCCCAAAGCATCTCTCGTGCTGTAAAGGGTATAGACACTGTCAAATACTTCAATGGCCAAGAAATGGAAATCAACCTTTACAAAACCGCGGTTAAAGCTGCGGGGTTAGCGTACAATAGAATCGCCAAGTACGCTGCCTTTCAAAACGCCATATTGCGGTTTCTCACCCTTATGGTTTTTGTGCAGGGGTTTTGGTATGCTACGACATTAGTGACAAGGGAAACAACTTTTCAGGATTATTCTAGGTATATGACTGCTTTCTGGGCGTGCCTTATTGCGGGACAACAGATCGAAGCCATATTCCCTTTAGTTATTGTGCTGGAGAAAGGGAAGTATGCAGCGTCAAATTTGCGAAGGTTAACGATGATAGATGTTGAGTTCGACTTAACAAGAAGAAGAGCTGGGGTTTCACCTAGGAAGTGTAATGGATTTATTGCATTTCAGGATGTAGGTTTCATAAAGGTTTTGTTTATGTGGTATCAAAGATGAAACTGACTGTGGAAACTAGGTTAAATTTCATTATCCGTCTCGCAGAGACGTCGCTAGCCTTAATGGGCTGTCAATGTTCGTGAATGCAGGCGAGACTGTCTTCATTGTAGGAAAATCCGGCTGTGGCAAGAGCACTCTTGCAAATCTCCTTCTTACCGTCTGGAAACATAACTCCGGCAGCATCCTCATTGATGAGAACCCTTTGGAGAAGCTCGACCGCAAATGGATCCATGACAATGTTACTTATGTCCCCCAACGGCCGGCTCTATTCAACGAATCCATCTCTCGTAACATTCGCTTTGGAAAGGCAGATACAGATAAACTAACTCATAAGGATATTTGGCGTATCTGTGACGATGTCTTCCTGAGCGAAGTGATCATAGGTCTACCCCAAGGTCTTCGTACAAAACTAAAATCAGGAGGTACAAATCTCTCTGGTGGTCAGAGGCAGCGAGTCTCTCTCGCTCGCGCTCGGCTCCGCGACACCCCTATCATGATCTTAGATGAACCCACTACCGGACTTGACGAAGCTACTAAGGTACTCGTCATGAATACTCTTCGAGAGTGGCGTAAAGATAAGACCACGATCATTATCACACATAATTTGTCTGATATTCGACCGAACGATTGGGTCTATGTCATGGATGCTGGAAGGGTTGTACAAGTAGGCGAAAGGAGGACCTTAGAGGCACTCTATCAAGGGCCCTTTGCAGATCTTCTCAAGAACGTGGAGACTCCATACGAGGAATCTATTCCACCAGAATCTTGCTACGAAGAGTCGTTGATCGACTACTACATGGACGACCCCGAGAAAGAAAACCAACGCCCGAATAGGACCACTATCCTACCATTTGTAGAGACTTCTATCAACGTGTTCAGGCAATCGCTCGCTCCCAGAACTCACAAATCCTTTAATCCATCCAGGGTAACTTTCCAGAACCACAGGACGACTACAGTAGTACCAGCAGTCCCTAGCCGTTCTCAAACCCTCAAGCGCGCAGCAAGTCAAGGTCGCAAACGGCCTCGACGAACTCGTCAAAGTATGGAAGAAATTCCTCCTAAACCAGAATGCAAATCTACTATGATGAAAGGCCAACAAGGACTCCGTCACATATTCTCCACGATTGGCCCACATACAAGCGGGTTGGACAAGCTTGGTATAGCCATCGGTCTCTTATGTTGCATCGTCTCTGCAGCCGCAACGCCAGCATTCTCTTTCGCACTAGCCCGTCTAGTCTATATATTCTTTACGGATCTTTCTGGTACAGATACCAAAGCTGCGTTCTGGGCGTTGGTGATTACCAGTATCGCCTTACTAGACGCTGTTACCTCTTCGTTACAACTCTACTTACTTGAAAATTCGGCTCAACACTGGATCGACTCCGTACGAATCAGAGCCTATGGGTTGGTTATGAGCCAGGCAAGGTCGTGGTTTGACGTTGATAAAAACAAGATCAGCCGCATAGCACAGGATCTAGAGGGAAACGCTGAAGAAATGAGGAATTTGCTGGGACGGCAACTAGGATTTGCGGTTGGTGCGTTAGCGATGTTAGGAATTGGTGTCGGGTGGAGTTTTACGCAAGATGTGCAACTCACGGCCGTCGGACTTGTCGCTATACCCGTATTACTACTCGTGTTGAGAGGATTCTCGTGGGTGACTGAACGGTGTGAGGAGAAATGCAACGGAGAGGCTGAACATCTGGCTATCTTTCTGAGGGATGTGTTGGATAACTTAGTGGCTGTGAGGACTTTATCGTTGAAAGGGTACTTTGACCACAAGCACCATCGGCTCTTGAGAAGGAGTTTAGTTGCGGGGAGGAAGCGAGCAGTGTGTACGGGTCTAACAGTGGGATTGAGCGATACTGGAGTGTTTTTGGCAACCGGTAAGCTATTAAAGATCCATCTAAGCCTTAGTGTATGTGATACTGATACCTTTTGTCATTTTTGTAGCTTTACTATTCTGGTACGGTGCCCGTCTCATTGCATCAAATGGCCTAGCTCTCGACAAAGCCCTCACGGTATTCTCTATGCTCCTTTTCAGTCTTTCCAATAGCGCGGCAACCTTGCGGATAGTTCCCCAAGTTTCTGCAAGCAAAGACTATGCACGCCGGGTCCTTCGACTCCTCGAGTTAAAATCCATCAGTCACGAAAACCAAGGCTCTCGAAAGATAGATCTAGACGGTTCCTTGATCATTCGTGATGTTTCTTTCTCATATCCTTCAAGGAGACAAACGTCGGTTTTAAGGAACATTAATTTACAGATCAATCCCGGGGAGTTTATCGCTATCGTTGGTGCATCTGGGTCAGGAAAGACCACTCTGGCATCCCTAATGGAAAGGTTATACTCCCCTAGCTCGGGTGAAGTCATCTTTTCCGGATACCAATCCTCAGACCTTGATATCGGACATTTAAGGAGACAGATAGCGATAGTCCCCCAACATCCATACCTATTCCCAGCTTCTGTCCGAGAAAATATCTTATACGGCTCGAATGAACATTACCAACTCTCGGGAAGCATGCACGGCGAACGCGGCCCACAAATCCAGCAAATAATTAATGCTGCAAACGCAGCCGGCCTCGGAGAATGGATTGATGGATTAAAACATGGATATGATACCTTACTCAACATGGGAGACGAAAGTTTATCGGGGGGACAATTACAAAAGATAGCGATTGCGAGAGCGTTAGTCCGAGATCCGAGGATCTTGATCTTAGATCAAGCGACAGCCGGGTTGGACGCTATTAGTTCAGCTACTGTGCTGGACTCTGTGTGGAGTTTAAAGAATAAGGGGGTTAGCGGTGGATGGAGAGGCTGGGGTACTACAGTAATTATGTTAACCCATAAGACGGATATGATGAGGATGGCGGATAGAGTTGTGGTCTTGGAAGGTGGAAGGGTGGTTGATGAGGGTAATTTTACGGATTTGATCACTAGAAGTGAGAGTTTTAGAAGGTTGTTAAAGAAACAAGAGGAGGAGGACAATTTTGTATAGTAACGGTGGTTTCATGATAAGGTTAATTCGAATCGGTGATATTGATACCAGGGTTTTAGAACGGTTTACATCTCTAGTTTAGCTGTTTTTTTCATTCATTTTTTTCATTCTTTTCGGCTCTTTCCCTCTTTCGAATTCGAAGTTCTGAGCTTTCTTTCGTTTAATTGGTACTATATACTATACAAGTACCGGAGTAGTTGTAGTTATGTGTCATTAAATACCTATCATTAATAGAATTTCTCCTCTTAAGATCGCTACATCCTCGCGATCCAGGGTGCAAATGCAAGATTGAGATCTCCGAGCTTTCCAGCTTGATCAAGGTGCTGTGATATACTCGAGGAAGGTTTCGACATAAACCCGCTGGACCATTTTTGGGGCATTTCCAAACTGAGAATATCACATAGTCAACACATTGATCAATTGAGCATTGCCATTATATTATAATTCCGACTGTGCAAAGGTCCTAAGACTATCTATGCATGTTGAGGGGTGTGAGTAAAGTATTGCTTAGATCATTATGTAGAGATGTGGGCTTATTACTCAGTTCCCTGATTTCCATTTTCCTGGTTCACGTTAGGGATGATACCAAGATCTATAAGTTGAGTTGCTGCCTCAAGCTCATTTGATCGGGACGACAACCAATCCCGAAAGCTCATTCTTCCATGGGTAGTCATATGGCGCGCAGTTCGTGGTGAATCTTCCCGTTGAGCTTCGTTTCTATACCGATTTCGCCCAAATGATGAAGCGAATCTTGGCTCGTCATCCGAGTCTACCTCCACTTGGCCTAACGGTATTTGTTGTTCGCTGCCAGAGTTCTGTTCGAGAAGTTGATTTTGTTGGAGGGGGCCGATGTTATTTCCGATTCCTCCTACCATATTTACAGGAGCCCTTTCGGGGTTTTGAATTTCGGCCTCTTCGAGGGCTTGATTTTGAAACTCTTCGACCATTCGGTTTGAGGGTATCTGGTTGAGCGACTCTTCAGAAATTTGATTAAGGGGTTCTTCGAAGATGGCGTCGGATGGAGGGAGATCCCCGAGGTTCAGCACATCCCCTTGACGGTCTTCTAATCCTTCGGACCGAAGCAATTCTCCGTACTCTGATTTGACGATGTTTTCAACTTCGGAGTCGATCACATTCTGGAGTTCGGGATCGATAAACTGATCCCCTTGAATTTGGTCTAACGCTTGCTCAAGCGTGTCTTCTTGAACCTCAGCTTCTGGTTTGGAGTATTCCATGCTTAATTCTTTGGCTGCCTTAGTCTCGATCTCAGTATTAGATTCTAGATTGACGGTGACACGGTTGTTTTGATTTAGTAACCGTTCCGATAACCTTTCGATCTCAGAGTTTGCTACGGGCCGGAAGTCGAGGTATGGAGGAGAGTTGGATTCTGGTAGATTTTGAACTGCAATTGGCGGTTCGGCCTCGCATTCGACTTTGCTCTCTAGTTCATCATCATTGTTTTCGACTCCAGGTTGTAAAAGACCTATTTCTTGCTGTTCACCCCCCTGTCTCAAATTTCTATCGATTTCCTCGAGTTGATTATCTCCAGGCTGAACCTCTTCCGTCACATCCTTGGGGTCGTCTACAAGCCCCTGTATTTCCTTTACCAAAAATAGAATCATCGTCCTCCCGGTATCTTTTTCAAGTTGTAGATCCGCCCTACCCTTAAGTATAAAAGCTTTTCTATCTTCCTCAGGCAGCTGGATCGCCTCTCGTTGTATTTGTTTCTCGGCTAACCTATCTGCTCTCTCTCCAACCTGCAGCTGCATGAGACCATTTCTCTTTGCAGCTTCTTGTAACTCTGGTGTCAACAAACCCATATAATGCTGAAACCTATATTCATCAATCATTTGCCGCAAAGAAAATAATGCCGATTCAGCTCCATGAATCTGCACATAAGCTTTAAGAATCGCTCTTTTCTGTTCATCCATGTCATACGCGGGTACCGGGGGTAATCTTTGTTCCTCTTCCATTCTTCCAATTCTTTCTCCCCCTTGGTTGCCATTCGATTCCCCGAGGTTCGCTGTGATTTCATCCCCGTGATATCGCCTTACGTACTCAGGAGGTATTGGACCGTAGTATCTATCAGTCACAATTTCACCCAGAAGTGGCTGAACAACTCCATCTTTCGGTCTCGTAAGTCGTGCTCGATTTTCTTTCCCGACATCAATATGCCAGTGCGACGGTCTCACCCCCGGGACTGCTCGGATCTGTCCATGTACCACCGACCGTGGACCTGCGGCAACCATATTTTCAGCGACGATGTAATTCCCAATCCACGGATGAGCTCCACTCTCCCTAAATGCGACCCCTCCAGGAGGAATACTGCCGAATATCTCATCACCCTGTGGGACCTCACCCCACGCCCAGATGCTAAAATCACTGGCATTAAACCCCGGAATAAATAGATCGAATTGTTGGAAGGTTACTTCTTGTATGGTATTTAGATCCGGCTTGAAGTGTATTACATATCTTGGCAGCGATTTGCAATGATAACTTGCCCAGAAACCGATGTATTTTGCTATTACCGGGTTTTTAAGGTTGTCTGTTGGTGTAGGTTGATGGATTGCTATACCGGCAAGGGCCCGCGGCTTGGAGTCTCCAGGTCCGCGTTTTTTGGGGTTACGAACAGCGTAGCGCTGACAAAGATTCGCACATGGTTTCGGGTATTCCGAAATCGGCTTTGTGTTCCATAAGATGACATTCCGAGATACGGGGGTGTAGAGGAGACGGTAGGACCATTGGGCTTGGGCTATAGAAGATAGAGTAGTTAGATAGAAGATCTCGAGACGCATAGTTTTTTTTGTTTTTTTTCGCAGTCGTGGAAGGCGCATATGCGTGCACCATGTGTATTCGATAATCTACGATGATGAAGAATTAATTCTAGAAATGTTTTGATTTTTAAGTGAGGTAATTAAGATACACAAGGAAATACTGGAGAGGTAGTTCTTAAGGATATAATCAATAAAAAGAGCAAATATGCCGCTTACTGAATAGCAGGTTGTGTAACAAAAAGCGTGTAAAGTTAAAATGATTTGTGATTATAACACATCTCTCAGCACCAGTTCATTAACCCCCCACACCAGCCTAGTCTCGCTGACCCTTCTCCCAGTTCAAGATTTATGATCTTGCTTAGTGTGTTGTGTATGTTGCATTCTGCCTTTATTTTAAAATGGAACGTTGGATTGTGGCACAGCTGCAGAACAACGCGAAATCAGAGAAAATAATTGCCAGTGCATGATAAATTTAATCCTGAGATTGGTTGCGGGTGTAGCGCTACTTAGCTGATACCCCCCGTCTATACGATGCGAGTGGCGATTAAATCAAATATAATATGTTTAAGACTTAGCAGCGCTTTCTGCTTATAAATTATATTATGCAATTATAGACCTATATAATCATAGGTCAAATTATCTTGACATATACCAGTCCTTTCTAGGAACGTGGAAATGGAAATCCCGTAATGTCACGCGCGTACTTAGCAATGACGTGGGCCATAGCTTTGGTACCGGTGAGGAATACGCGGAAATTGAGATTTGACACATCATCACAAGCCTTTAGATAGCAAGTGTCGTAGTGTTCCCCTGCTGTACCACCGAACAATCCGGCTTGAGCTGGTGTTTTTCGGCCGTTGGAACCTGTGGTGATACCACCTGCGGGGATTTCTTCTTCAAAGAAGGCGTAATGATCGGAAGCTCCTCCAACTGGGATAGGAACAGAGGGTTTGTTCTCTTCATTGTTGAAGAAATCATTAAAAGCCCCCTCAATAATGCCACTGGCGGGATTACTTAAAACAGACCCAACACCAGCCGACCCATCGCCATCTGTCACTCCATATATCTGTATTTGAGACACAAAGTTTAGTTTCGAGCGACAAGATATCGTCGGAAGTTTTGGGGATACATACGAAATTTTTAGAACCGAGCATATACCCATTGAGGTTCATCACAATCTTTGCTTTGTCGGCTGCAGAGAGCTGTGAAAGATAATACCTAGACCCTGCAAGGCCAGGCGATGAGCCTCCCCACCAGCAGAATCGAACCGCATTGTTGGTAGAAAAGCCGGTAAAAGCCTTTGCAATTTCAAGAAGAGCGATTGTACCAGATCCGTTATCATTCATGCCGGGGCTCGTCGCGTACGAATCCAAACTAGCGCTAGCCAAGATAACAGAGTTTTGGTTTCCGGCTTTGGTCGTAGCGATAATATTGGCTGTTGAAACATCTTCGTACCAACGGTGGAGTCTTATGGTGGTACTGATAGGCGGGGAGCCAGGCGCTAGCTTGTCAAAAATAGCTTGAGCTCTAGGCTGATATAGAAGGCATAAAACCAGTGGATCAACGACCTGGCGCGACCTCAGAGTAGAGCTAGGTCCTGGTGTTAATATGCCGTCTGGAAATTCGACATTTGTCAGGGAAATAAGACCAAGGACTCCGGCAGTTCTAACCCGATCTCTGAAAGCGGATGACGGTTCGCCGGCACATGATGAGGTTCTAATTGCGGACATGATACCAATCTTGCCAGCTGCCCCCGCGAAATCGGACTGAGCATTCCTTCCTGTCAGCTGAATTCGTGAATTATACAAGTGCAGGAGCAAAAGTTCGAGTACTCACGGCCTGACAGCCATTGCCAGTGATGAGAACTAGCTCTGCTGTCTTGGTAATAGGCGTTGTGATGTCCGCTTCTGAATAACAGAACGCAGCTACATTTCCTCCATCAACGATAAAGGCGTCGTCGGAATGATACAGGGGAAATGTGACTTCGCACGGACAGAAAGTGTCAGCAAGTTCCTAACTAAGTGCCAATGTGGATTCTATCACTCACAGTTCTGTATCTCCACGTTATAGTGGTCTGTCGGTATTTGGTTGTAGACCCAGTCTATTGACTCACTATCTCCTATCGAGTGGGTTAGTGCGCAGCACTCAATATGTATCATGGCTATGTGTGTTTACTTACCAGGTGTACCTACTTCACGATTTCCATTATTGCGGGTAGCAATTCCCATTAACGCTGCAGCTTGTGCTTTAAGGTTGGAGATGGTGAGAATTCTCCTAAGCTTGTTTGATTCCACCAGCTGGAGGGTTGGAACAGCAGCTATCAAATGACAAGATGCCAGAATCGGCAAAATGAAACTTTGAGTCTTCATCTTGGTTGAGTGAAAAGACAACCGGCTGCCAATTTGAGAGTTAAATTATAGAGAAAACCCTGAGCTGAGAAACGGAGTTTACCAAACCGCTTCGTGCGTGCTTCTGGATGGTCTTCAGGATCGACAGTTGGGCAACCTGCCCTCTTCTTATAGACTTTTGAAACCCTATCGACCAACTCAGGATATGCGTATGCTCCCAGCGTAGGTGCAGATACTGCATTTTCAATATGTAATCTTGTTGTCTAACCGTGCACAATCGAGATCATGCATTGGCCTTTCGACCGGATCGACCATCCATCTGTAGAAAATAGATATATGTGCTTAAGAAGCTGCATACATAGCTATAGACAACTTATGCAATTCCTAAAATCGAATCCCAATCAATCAGCGGGTTGTGGGGCCCGAGCCGTTATCACTTGATATATAAGCTCCACTATCGAGACTAAGCTCCATATACCCCTTGCGATCAGACTCTATTAGATACAACGACAACAGAGCTCATCGTTTTACGGACGCCTCCATATCCACTTGAGGTTTAAACACTCTCATGATTATCAATGCTCTTTCATAGACTATCCACGTGCACTAGTGCCGCATACTCAACGGCCGAACCTTTTAATCAGTTCTTCGCCACGCAATACTGATTTCGATTCGTCGAACCTTACAATTAGTCTATTTGCCTTGAAATTTCAGATATATTTTTAATTGTATCGTATTGAGGTAAAAGAGGACGACAGCGAAGTAGGAGAGCCCGTAGCTATGTAGGGTCCAGCCTCTTTGTGGTGGGTCCGGAAATGCTTAATAGTCGGGCTTTTACTATATGTCCGCCCATGTGCGAAGCGCGAGGTATAGTTGAGGATTTTATAGCCTTAGCATTCTCGCCTGCAGGCCGTAGGCGAGTTGGCCCAATTGAAAAGAGGGATTTAACCCTCTTCCCGTGAGGCTCATCCATGCAGCTAAATTTTCTGGTACTTTGAGACAAGCTAAATGATCAGCTGGATTTATTGCAGTCGTATTCTATAATAACGCTTTACCTAGCTAGCGTGTGTAAAAGTATTCAGCCAGACCTGCAACGTTAACAAGTACTTACCTAAGTAGTCGAGTGGATCAAACAATGAAACGCTTTGTAATTGAACAGACACATAAAATGATAGATAGATAGAAAGACAAGCATATACGTAGATAGGTAAATTAGGTTCAGATGCGAGCAGATCTGAGTCGTGGTCCGGCTTGTCACCTGTTGCGGGGCGGGGAGGCCCTCGCGGTCCGAAGGTCCTTGCAAAGCCTTCGAGCAAGCCTTCGGGCAAGCCAAGACTAAGGATCCGTGCTTACTAGCTACCTTAGGTAGGTACGTACTAGGCTAGAACGCCACGCATGCGGGATTTGGTGGACTTGAATGGCTTTGGGACCACGCATGATATCGATGAGATAATTTGTGGAATTGTAAAAACCCCATGGTTCCACCTGCATGCACAACTGGTACTCTGTAGCTGGTCAATTCCCACTGTATAATCAGACGGCAGCGCTGGCTAACTCTCCACCTAGATGACTAGCGGCAAAAGGGACATAGTTTACGGCAACGCGGCTTGATACGGCATATCTGCCTTTTCAATTGGGCTTAACCTATTTTGTTTTGCCATCGAGGATTTGAAGCTATATCGGGATTTGTCGGAGTCGTTTGAAAAGTGGAAAAGTTATTCCACCTACGTAGTATTTCTGACGTGTTCAATCAAGCCGGCGAAGGATCCATAATACCAATGAATAGGAACCTTACCCCTCGTTCTGCACAAGAAGGCAAAGATTGAAAGTTATCGACTTATGAGCAGACGTGTTAACAATTGTAACAAAACCCTTCCATTCCAAATCATTCGCTGAATAATGCAATACTGACCTGATCAATTGCAAAGGACTCGATCTCTAATTAATCCAGCTAACTTCTTTCTATTGACTAGTACTTCAATTCCCAAACATCGATTAATGAGTAAATCTATCGACTCTGGTCTTGTTGACCAGATGGGACAATTTTTAACGATGCATTTACTCACGTGATGTATGCATATGCATATCAATAAATCGATATCTGTGATAGAAATTGCACGTTTGATGTTCCGTGAACACATGCCTCCTGTTCCCGCACTACCCTGGCAGTTGATTGGTCACCTAGTAGGCGAGCGATCCAGGAACCGAACCATTTAGTTCCAACACAAGATCTTCCTCTGCCATGTTGCAATTTTTCCCTTAATAATATATCTCAATGCATCCAACGATAACTCTGACGGAAGCACCCAAAGTCATCTGGCTCATGCCCATAATGTGCTTTTATACTTAACATGACATAGCTGCATTAGTCGACTTATCGCATTACAAATACGGACTCTTCGGTTATATTAAACCGCGAACCTAAAAATATTGAAACACATCATGAGTGTCAAATACAGTGCGGAGAAAAGCGACAACTTACGTATAGAATGCCTCCAATCACAAAAGGGAAATACTTCGCGAGCGAACATGGGGGCTCACTTCGGACCGATTTTTCGAGATTTTATTTGGGTTGGATTTCCCAACTGTAAGCCTCAGTCTTGGGAAAGTTATTGGTGTTCTTTGTCCTAGTTCTTCCTCTTCCCCGTGTCCTTCTTGCTGAGTTAGGGATCTTTCTTTCCACATTCCCTTTTCTCCTTTGTCCATTTCCCTCTTTCTTTCGTTTCTCTTCTTCGCTTTTTTCAAAATTTCAATCAGTTCATCAAGCCGTATCTGTTCCCTGGACCTATACCTCTCTCTTGGTACCTTTCTTTCCTTTAGTATCCCTCTACGTTCCAGATAAGCGGCGAGATTTGTTTTTCGGGCGTGATGCATCATAATAGTTTCATAAACTAATTTTCCAACTAGATCCGAACGTACATCGCTGGTTAATTTCGTCTCAGCCTCATAGTTTGTTCCAACACCTGCCTCGGTTTCCATCTCGTCGTTTTGAATTCGAGTAGAGGAATCGAAATCGAGAGTATCGTAGTGATGACCATGTTCAAAGTAGTAGTCGGAGCCGTACAAGTCGATATCGCACTCGTCCTGGGTGCCACGATATCGCGGGCTAGCCTGGATCAAAGGCTGAACCGGGACGCAACCACGAAGTTCCTGATCGGATCATCGTCATTATTGTCATCGACCAAAATCTCTTCTAAATCTATAGCTAGAGGCCCAATTGGCGCAGACCGGTCGGCGAGGCAAGGTCGGGACGGTGAGCTGTCTATTTGGGTATCAGTTGGAATTTGGGTTTCATAATCCCATTCAATATTCCCTTCATAATGCCCGTCGTAATCTTCTGCATCCTTCATATCGTCGTCGTCGTCGTCGTCATTGTCAATGGTGGACATATCCTCGATGGTGGCCTCGAAATCATAGTCTTCATCTCGAGGAGACTGTGGAGGGGTCGTCAAAGGAGATACTGATGGGGCAATGGGTGACAAGGAACTAAATGGTAGTTCCCCCTCGGCTGGAGCTGCTAATTCCATGAGCTTGGTTAGTTGATAGTTAATCAAGGCTCGGAAGTCAGCGTGGTCAATGAATGGGTGTATCGAATCTTGCTGTTTGACGGACGAATTTATACGTACTAATACTGGAAATAATATGATCTTCGTCCTATGTATAGCATATCTTTGACAGATCTTCGCTGTCCAGATGTGTAACGACCTCAAAGCGTGAAGCTCGAGTTCGCATATGATTCGCACGCCATTGAGTCTGAATAGAAGTTGTGACGGTGAATGAAGATGAAGGCATTGAAGACGTGAAGTGCTGAGCCCGACTGTCACAACCCTCAATGTGTTCCAGCTCCCCTTCTCTTGCTCTTCTCCTTCTTCTTCCTCTCTTCTTCTTCACTTCCTCACCTCTTCACCAACACCAACCTCATCACCTTCATCACCACCTCCATCACCACTTAGCTAACCTTCACAAAACCATTGACATCACCATTCATAACCCTCTGGGTTCACTGTGCCTGTTGAAAACCTTTCTTCTAACTAGTTGGAAAGCTGTGATCTCTTCAACGACTTCTCTATCCTCAAAACTGCCTTCCCGTTGCTAGCTGTCATCACCTCCCACGTGCTTCCCGCAACGAACTAATTTTGGTATCTTATGAACTGATCATTGATCATACCCTCACTCCTAACAATAGCCATCAGTTCACATCAGCATTACTCACGCTTGATCCGTCTGATACCCATCTAACCACTTCAGTCAAGATGAATACCATTGTTGAGACCAACGTCCCTCCTGTCGCGACAATGGGAAAGTCCTACATCCTCAAGGTTCCAACAGAGGTTGCCTTTCTTTTCTTCGATCGTGTAAGTATCTTAATCTTCCGCATCTTGATCTTCTGTGGGAAAAAAAAAAAAAAAAAAAAGCTAACGGTGACGTTGCTGTAGCTTGAGAAGAAAGACCTTGCATCATTACGACTTACTTGTCGCCAATTAAATAAATTCACAGTAGAGCGCCTTTTTAAACGCTTAGTCATTAGACCTACACAAAATCTTGCCGGGCTCAATAATCTCAGAGATGAGACAGCTCAATATGTTCAGAGCATCGAGTTCTTCCCAGCAAGGCCATCCGATCTGTATAGTCATGTGGCCGAAAGCGTCTACCAGCCAGATGACGATTTACAAACACCCAGCTTCCCCAACCTTCGTGGTTTACAGTATGTTTCTCTGTCTCTGCCACATTGAACCCCGATGAGCCCTTGCTAATGTTGTGGGTAGCTTGCATGGACATAGCCTTCAGATGAGAAGAGTTGCAGTCAAGCTCCTTGAGCAGCATGAGTTCGTCAAAGATTTGACCCTCAACTTCAAGCAGATTTACTTCAGGCCCACACACTGCGAGGATGAGATTCAAGAAGTTCAGAATCTTGAGACATTGTCCATCCGTCTCGGGCGAACGCAGGATATATGGGGACAATTGCCCCGGTTGGAAAATATATGGGATGAAGAGTCCATTGCCCCAGTTTGGGATATGATTACTGCCAACTCCGATACTCTTAAGGCCCTGAACCTGGAATTCCCTTCCGAGACCATGGGCGGAGCCTTTGGGCGAGTAGAGCCTAGTCACAGTCCAGACACATCCGCCCTCTTCCCTACTGCCTCAGGAAAATGGGAGAAGCAGCTGCAGCTACGGGAGTTAAAGCTACAACACCTTGAGAATTTCGGGCGAGTCTACGAAGAAACAAAATTCTTCAATCCTGAGACGTTGCAGAGTCTCAGCCTCGTTGACTGCCCCGAATCGGATACGGCCCTCCTAACTCTTGCACCGTTGATGACGAATTTGAAGTCTCTTCAGATTCGACACAGCCTTCGGGATCCGCAAACGCTGTGGTCCCTGCTTCAGCGCCTCCCAGCTCTCGAGAACCTACACATTGCCCTGCCATCCGACCAAAACTTCGACTACAAGTGGCTCGAACCTCAGAAGCACACTGTCAAGTACCTTTGGGTCGAGGCCCTAGATAGCCGCGACAAGGACAATGACAACTTCGAGGCCTGGGCCAACCTCGAAGAGTTGGCGTTTATGAAGTTCCACCAGGCCAGCGGCAGGCGTTCCGGGGTCCTGTGTTTGGTAAGTTAACTATGAACTCAATACCCTCCATTTGAAGATATGCAACTAGACAGTTTTGCTGACTTCGACCTCGACTTGATTATAGAAAAACCTCAGGATCCCGGCAAACTTGAGGATGATCCGCCTATTACATCCCAAAGGGAATGCCCGGAGGGATTTTGACCAGGCCCAGGTCAAGAAGATAATCGAGGCACTCGGGGTCCGCCAGTTCCGAATGATGTCGGCCAAGTACCCTCGGACACCCGAGGGGAAAAGAAAGAGAATGTACATCAAGCCAAACCTGAAGATTTTGGCGATCGGGAGCTGGTATGGGTGTAATGACACCCATGACCAAACGAGGGTCTTGAAGCTGGAGTACCAGCACACCGAGAGGCTGGGGAAATTCCGGGGGAGCTTCTCGCGCATCCCCATGAGGGGGTTTGCGCGAGAGCACCCCGATACGAGGATGCTCTCGTATGGGGAGGCGAGGGGGTGGAGGGCGTGGGCGGGGAGGCCCTGGACGACGGAGATGACGTTCGGGGATGATGCCTAAATGGCATCTCCCCGTAGATGTAGTGATAGTTTTTTTTTTGTTTTTTTTTTTGTTGTTGTTTTCTCCCCTCCCGCTTATGTGTTACAGGGAGAAGGGGGGTAATAATATTTTTTTTTTCTTTACTTATGGCTTCCGTATACCGTTCCATCTATGATTTGATTGATTGATGCATTGTTGGTGGCCGATGCGCATTGATGCCTGTGTGCACTGTGCTGTGCCATGGACCCCGTAGCAGCAGCTGTAGCTGTCTCTGGAACAACACAACTCGAACTGGGCACAACCAAAATCCAACACCATCAGCCGCTTAAGTAAGCCGATTGGCGGATAACATTCAAGGACTATATACACATTGCACTAATTGATCCAACCAGGGCCAAAGGCTCAGAAAGAAGCTATATGAGGAAGCTTTCTCGGTCCTGGGGGAATCTTTTCTCCTTTGGAGATTTCAGGTCGCAGTATTCTGCAAACGGTTTGCTCTTTCCCCCATCTGACCTTTTATGTAAGTAATTACGGCTTGGTTGATTATGCATATATGATATGATAGCCTATAGCGACCTCGGTACCTGGCTGAGTGTTCTTGCCCCTTCTGTGTGAATAATTGCCATTGAACATGGTCTCTAGGCTAGATTCTACAGTGTCTTCATAATGTAGTATAACCAATCTAAAATTCACTATTTTCTAAGAAATTTGAGAGGTACTAAGATATTGTAGCCACGTGATTACCCATCCACTACTGTCGAAACGTTACGATGGAGAGTATAGCTATAGTGGGGGAGTTTCTATGCGTATCTAGTATAGATGATGGTACACTAATATCGTCGAGTCCGTACACTAATCTCCCAGGCGCATAAGAAGATACCCCCAAGCTAATACAACTACTACTGCGAAAACAAATTTAAAAATTTATATCTTTCTGGCGTAACAAATTTCATAATGTAAGAGATGGATGAGCTGTTGAAAATATATAAATATCAATACACCTAGAATAAAGTTCAATGCCGACTCTCAAGGTCTAAGTCCAATGCTGATTCTCAAACAAAAGTTTCCGTTTTGTTTTAAGGTCGTTTATTTTTATTTTTTTTGATTGCTTATTTAACCTAACTTGTCCTACCTAGGCCTGGGATCCGCTGGGATCGGGAGAAACAAAATCAGCAATTGAAAGACGACAAGCGCCATAATATAATAAAAACAATAAAATATGTATATGTGCAGCGCTGTGTGATTGACAACCGTCCTTGTATTCTCTGGCATTCTATCTTTCCTTTCCTTTTCCCTTCACCTTCTCCAACGTACTTTCATACCTTTGTACTTATGCACCTATGCACAAATTACGTACCATCAAAAGCCACACACCGATTTGAAACGGTTCAGGCAGAGAAGCAAGACCCGTAATGCCAGCATAGAAAGTAATCTGGGGACAATATATGGACTACTCTAAACAAGGGAAAGGTGGAACAACATGCTTAACTCTATATCAACAGAGTTTTATTTAAGCAGTCACAATATCCATTCGTACGCAGCTGCGATTAAAGATCTGATATTGGATTGCTTCGGCCTGTAGGCCTGAACGAGTGCTCAACAGCTAGACACCACCTAGTGGACTTCTGGCATGGACCGGTACTATATCGCATTGATTGTTTAAAGTTAACCTAGCAGTTATATAGTAGGTACTGAGTGGCCATGAAGACAACTTGGCTAGAGCTTTTAGGACCTTTATATCCATAGTCAGACGATGAGCGATGGGGATATAACTCCAAACGGCTGGTAAATTACTTTTAGATCTGATATATCCTCGAACAACCATTTACCAGTCACCCGTTCTCCCATCAGTAAATTCGATGTCTATGGTTGCCTTTAACTAATGACTTCAAGACAAGTCTAAACTACGACGTATGAATTTATTATAAAAACAAAAATTTACTGACAAAAATGGCCGATAATTAATGATAAGATCTAGAGGATTGCGGTTCTTAGCGAAGATAGATATCGATAGGGTTCATAGTTCTGGCCACGGTTAATTAACGATTCTGCATGCATATGCATCAGGTAGACATAAATTCAAGATAATTTCCTCTGCGATCGTAGCATCAATATCGATTTCTTACCGCACATGATAGGGTAGGTTAAAATTCAAGGTATATTATAAGGGCAGAAGTCTTCAGTATATACGTAGCTCGCAGTTAATACTATAATGCAGTTGCATTAATTAAAGTTGCTCGAAACAATTAACATAAGTTTCTTAACTCAATCCCGCCGTTTAATCCCCAAACCCCACCGTTCCCGACCGTCGGGATTATTCCCAGATCATTTACCAATAATTCTGGGCTATAGCTGTGCACACTATATAGGTATGTGACTGAGATCATAAAAGCTGGAACCATTTGGTTAAAAACCCCAAATACCCGCGCCACAGGTCGGTGCCTCAACAAATGAGCAGCCGGCATAGTATAGTGGTTAGTACGTATCGTTGTGGACCGTTCGAACAGAACGGAGCAAATCCGATACAGCCTCAGTTCGATTCTGAGTGCCGGCAAACAAGTTCTCTTTCGCTCTTTCCTTCGCAAGAAGAGAAAGTGACTCGATTTAACTTTTTGAGTGGTGTTCTTTTTTTGGATCACCTTTTTTTTTTTTTTTTTTGGTTGGTGGTGGTGTTTAGTGGGACCTTCCTTGTTTGGGAGGTTAGCCCTACTCTTTTCTTCGGTATGAATGAGTAGATGAATTCTTCTTTGGTCTTGAAGATTTTGATATTTTGAAATTTCACAGGAGGTTGGGTGGTTAATTATGTTGGTTGGTTGGGTTTTGAGAATTTAAGAAACGGTGTGAACATGTGGAATGGTGGTTATTCCGGTCCGACAGATAAAAGTTACTCAGTTACATCACTTCAGAATCTCTGATTCCCAAATATCAAAAAACTATCAAAATAATTGAATCGAATTGAATTGAATCTTTCAAACGATAATAAAAAGTGGGGCATGCACGCAAACGCAAGTCAGCCCAAGATCTTCTCAACCAAGCTAAAGAAAGGTAAAGCAAGGTGAGAGGCCTAGAGGGGTGGCAAGATCACAAGCGACCGCCGCCGCAGTTCCCTTCGGTTCCTACACTCGGATATCATAGTTATCAATCATGCGGGAACGACCAGATTGAGGCTGAGCTGAGTCGGTACGTAAGTATGTATGTATATGCATGTAATCTGGGCATTTTCCGTTACGAAAAAAATAGAAGAAGGGAGAAAGATGAATGAAAAATAAGATCTACGAACAAGCCTTTAAGCCAAGTATGCATGTTGGATATCTATTTGGTTTGGGAAATGACAAAAAAAAAAAAAAAAAGGGATCTATCCTGTTACATTGGATGAATCGATGATCTAGGACAATTCAAAGTGGAGAAATAGTTGATTCGGTGTAGATGGTGAGGATAGGTGGGTATTTCTATATATACCCGGCGCTTGTGGAGAAGATCTGGTGGAGTATTGGCTGACGTCGACATGTAGACATCTCGACTCTACTCTACTCCGATAGTAAATATATTTAAATTCGATTCTGCTAATCAGATTTGATAGGAGCTTACTAATGTCAAATCTGGACTCTTTGCTTAGAATTTAGAACGAAAGAAAGGAAGAATGAGATCTTTGATCCTGGGCATTTCGTAATGCTGGTCCTTAGCATAAAGAAGTATTTGGATTAATATCCCCCACAGGAAATCAAAACTGTCAGCCCCTCCGCCTCCCCCCCTGGCACGAGATCCCATAAACTATAATACCTTGTAAGTCAGGAAGTATATATATATTACCCACTCGGGTGGGAAACGGTCTTTAAACGGGAAAGCAAGCCTTTATAGCTTTGTAGAAAATTACTCTTTTCAGCTGGATGAGCTTTGGTTTTCGGTCAAAACGAAGGGTTTTTCTCTCGTTTGCTGTGCATGTGCTTGGTTAGGTAAACGTTCCGAAGCTTACATGCAGTACGTACCAGTCTGTCTCCAATTAATTACAGATGATACTGTACTTTTTGGAAGTGATGATGCATACACATACAGTCTTAGATCGGGGAGTGAGTACTCGAGTATGGTACTAGTTAGGTCGTTAGCTTTGAGGCGCCAGGGGAGGCTTCCTTTTTTTCTTCTTTTCCTCGAGGATTAGCCAATTGATTTGTATTTGTAGCCCTGCTGGTTTGAATTCGAAGACTGTGGCCGTTTCATCGAATGTTAATTCCCAAAAGTACTTACTTATATACCTAGTACTTATATACATGCATGTACTTGATCATGAGTAGCTGTGATATTAGATTGGAGAGATGGACCGGATGGAAGTATGTAAGTGCAGCGGTCCTGCAGCCGACAGATATACAACCTACCAGCCTTCTTTTAATATTCCACCTTTCGAAACAACCTTTTGATTTCCCTCGTTCTTGGAATGAAATTAAATATTCAAATCATGGGCATAACTCCGGCCCATTGAAGTTGTACAAAAGCTGTGCAGTGTCGTTACAGAGTTTCCGCCAATAAACGCCGGTTGGATAGCTTAGTTAGAGAGCTAGCTGGGCTGTTCACGTCCTACTGCGCCTGCTTTCTGTCGTCGTCTTTTTCTTTTCTTTCTTCCTTCCTTCTTCTTCCACTCCATCCTCTTTCTCTACATACATCTGACTTATATAGATACCCGATCTCCCCGTAATCCATCTCCTCGTTCTGTTTCATCGTCAATTGAACTTTCAATTACACTCCTTTAGAGGGTTTGAAGAGAGAAAGAGAGATAATATAATATCCACGGAACCGGATCCCTCCCTCGGTTCGGATTCAGATTCAGATTCAGATCGAATTCAACGTCACATTCGATTAAAATTCCAGGCTAATCAGTCTCACCGGCTTCAATACGACGCAATACGATACGATAACAGGTCCCGCTGAAGGAATAACCATTGGCTGTAACAAAGCTGTTACTATTACTATTACTATTCGGGGTGCACAGCCTTAAGCGTCCGAGCCAGGAAAGAGCCATAAGCAGCAAACGGCGCGACCATCACCTGCTTCGGTCAAGACGTTGGCGGAGAACGGCAGTTACGTTGTCTGTTTCCATCTTTCTCTCTCTCTCTCTCTTTCTCTATTCTCGGAGAGTTAGGAAGAGGGTCTTTGTCTTTTGTCTTTGTCTCTGTCCCTTTACATCCAACTTGACTATCGATCAGACAGACATCATCACCATCACCATCAACAGTGTCGATATCGCACTTCGAAGAAAGGAAAGAGCGAAAGAAAGAAAGTGAGAAAGTGAGCATACTTGCCTTGTGCCAGAGCTAAACCGCATCCTTCAGTTCGCTTAAGGCCGCCTGGCTCCTTAAGTCACTTTATAAGACGCTATTCTTATAAATATTTCTATTCTCAGCCCCTGGTTAGCCAGCCCAACCCAGCCCAAGCACGCCGGCAGCAGCCAACCAACCATCCAGCCCGGTTTTTTCGTCCTGTTGCCTGCCTGGCCTGCCTGACACCGACAGACAGGGCGGGTGTTTGACATCTTCGGATCTTTTGGAATTGTTTTTTTAAATTTTTCTTGCTTTGGAGAAAAGAAGGGGGTTTCTGTCAGCCGCGATTCTTTGCTCTGCTCTGCTCTGCTTTAAGCTTACTACATACCACCACCACCTCCCACACACACAAGCACGTTTTTTACCCTTCCATCTTCTTTTTTTATTATTTTCCTAACCTTCCCCAGCTTTAATTCTGTCTTATATTTCCTAAACTTCAAAGTTCCAACCAAAGCTATCAAGCCTTCTTTTCTATCATTTTACTATCCATTCTTTTTTTCCTGTTCGTTCGTTCTTTTTCTTCTTCTTGCTTTCTGAGCTCCTCAGGTTCGCGTGTAAGCAATGGCACCTCCTTTAATACCGAAGCCCATCGAGCGCCGGCAGGCGAATGTAGCCAACCCACGGGCGCCACAGTCGGAAGACCCGCCATCACCAACCATTACCTCCAGACCGACTCCCACCGATCCTCGACAAGATGGCCCTTCTTCACAAGCACCTACTAGAACTCTCAGACCCTCTGGTAGTCTTACACCGACACCGACACCTTCTCAAAGCTCCAGTGCGAATAACCGAAATGGCGGCTTAAATATGACAGGTACTCAATCCGGCATCGTGATTGTAAGTTTCCAAAACACACATTGTTTTCTTATACCGAAGGGAATACAACAAAAAGAAAAATTAGAAGAAAAAGAACCTAAAACTCTTATTCTAAATGATATATAAAAACTAACAAAACTCAATTCTTGAAAATCAGGCCATAGTAGTCATAATCGGCGTCATAATCCTCGGCTTCCTAACCTACATAGTCCTAAAATCAATCCGCCTGCGCTACAAAGACCCCAAATACCTACCGGGCTCCTGGCTGAAAAAGAAATGGCAAAATTGGGACGTAATGGGTTACCAAGCCGCCGATGGCAGCAGTTCCTCAAGTAGAGCTCCAAACCAAGCACGTATCAACCGCGTGGCTAGATCTCGTGCAAATATCGAGGCAAACAGAGCGCTCGATCGTCAGAATAGCGTTAGGAGCGTTATTACCCTCCCACCGTACCGTGAAATGGCAGAGATGGATTTGGAACGTACGATCGGAAGGGAAGGTGAACGTGAGGGACTCGATACTATCGTTCAACTCCCCGAAACAGCGGAGGAAGAAGAAGATCGCAGAGAAGAAAGAATGCAGGCTATGTACGAACTCCGACTACAAAGACGAGCACAACGGGCTGCAAGAGAATCAAGAGAATCTAGATCTGGAAACGGTAGTGTAACAACACTTGGAAACGAAGGAAGTAGCAATAACAATGGAAACGGATCTTCGGTTTCTTTGACAGCTATGGATATGGAAGCCGGTGGAAGTGGACGGACGACAAGTGAACTCACAGCGGCTATATTAAACGACCGAACACGGCGACTTTCAGAAGTTTCGTATGGAGATGTCGGATACGCCAGGCACGATGGTAGTCGTGTGAGATCTACGTCCACAAACAGGAATAACAATACATCATCCGATTCCCAGCCTTTACTTGCCGATAATGCTACTAGCGGTACCGGTAGACGCTCGCGTGCCGGCTCAATGTTGTCGTTAAACACCAATGTCACGGACGGTAGAGGAAGCATGGACCGAAGAGATTCGGCTGAATTGCTCACGGGCGCGGATATTGGTCAGACAAGATTGCCGCCGAGTTACGATGGATTGGATTGGGGTGATGCACCGCCTTATATGAGTCCCATCAGCCCACCGGCGAGAACCGAGAGCGCGGCGACTAGGAGGAGACCTGTACCCGGTCAAGCGGCTGAACAGCCGGGGAATCTGAATGTACCGTTGGTCAGAGTTATTGGGGCGAGTAATCCGAACAGTCCGATGAGTCCGAGAGCACCGGGGCCGTTGTAGGATATTAATAACCCCGGGGGAAGGGGGGTATGTGTGTGATTCTATATCTTTACTTGTTTTCTTTTATTTCATTTTTACATGGTGATGACCGTTACGTTTGACAGCGGGGTGTTTTTTGTTTCTCCATCTTCTACCTTTCCCTTTTCTTTGAACCAATACCGGGGAGTGAGACGCATACCACTTGTTTTCTCATATAAAAACCTCTCTTTAGGCCGGCGTATCATGGCGTTTTTTTCTCCCTTTCACTCTTATAACACTTACCTTGCACGATATGCATGGCTTTCCCTTATTTCCTCTTTTTCTTCTTACTTCGTTCATTATAATGGCGAGGGCGGCTCTTAGCATGTAATGTCTAGCGATTGATATCTCACATAACTAGTCTAAAAAATGAAGCATATACCATATACTCTCATGCACACTTCATCTCTCTACCCGTTATAATGATAGTATTGGTAGTAAGAATGCTAAAGTTATATTAATCAGAACCTTCTATCGGGTTTCTCTACCCCAAATTGATATAGATGTAAAAATGATGTTGATATAAAAATGCGCCACGGGCCCCCTCCCCCTGAACGAAACAATGAACGCCAATTCCTTCCACCTTTCCAATATAATTCCTTATCCTTCCCATTAAGCCCTTATCCCTCAAATGATAACTACCCCCCAAAAAAAAGAAATAGTATCCTCACAAAACCGCAAAAGCACTTGCGTAGCTAACACTACTATCCTCCGCCTTCCTACACCGACTACTCTGCTCATACCTCACAAACTTAAAAACCCCTCTACCTTCCATATTCCCCCCCCTCTCCTCTCTAATCCTAACCACCTCTTCCAAAGCCGCCATGATAACCCCAATAGGATGTCTCCCACAAACCGTATTCCTCGTATCCCTCAAATAATCCACAAACTGGTCATGCTTACCTGATTCAATAGTCTCAATGGCTTCCGCATCCAACGCTTCAATAGACTTCCAAATCTCCTGTCCACCTTCTGGAATCGAATAACCCAGTTTCTTCATACTAGTCCCGGTCTTACCCGGGAACGGCATGTAATATTGATAATTAAACCTACTACCCCAATGACAAAAATCCGAAGAAACGATAAATGCGTTTTCGTAATCATCTAAGTAACTCGCTAGGATGCTTCCGTACTTTTTCTCCGAGTCGGCGTTTATCGCTCCCACCAAAATGGGGATTATGGGCGGCATGGAAGTGGGTTCGAAGTATGTGGATAGGATTTTGTAGGTGTAGGGTAGATGCATTTCTATACTGTGTTCGTCGGAGTCCGTGGGTGGGTTCATGAAGGTGAAAGAGTTTGTGGATAGGAGTTTGAGAGTTGTCGGGACGTCGATGGTTAGGGGTCCTAGTGGGGTGGCGTAGGTTTCGTGGGTGGTTAGGGCGCAGCCGTCGAGGTAGATGTGGTGGGAGGGACCGAGGATGAAGACTCGTTTTCTGGGGTTATTGTTATTAGGGTTAGAGTAAGGAGTTGATGTGGTTTTTGGGTTTTTGGAGGGAGAGAACTGACATGTTTGTGAGGTCTAGAGATTTGTAGGCCCATGCTGCGGCGGGGCCGGAGTAGGAGTACCCCGCGTGGCTATTCTAGCAGGTTAGTTCTACTTTCTCTTCTTTTTGAAGGGGGTTATAGATTTTAGTATAAAATGGTGAATTTTGATAACATACGGTGCGATAATGACTCTAGCCCCTGTTAGGGGGATATCACCGACGCCATCGATGGTTGAGGGTACGCTCGATAGGTAGCCTGTTAACTCGCGGTCGAGGGTATCCTTATCGTTGGAATACCAGCTACCGGCGTGACTTGCTGGTCTGGTACCGGACATTTTTAATCGTGGTTTATCTCGAGGGTTATGGGATGGAATGGTTCGTTATTGGTAGAGGTACTAAGGTGATGGTGATGGTGATGAAGTTGGGAGGTTGGAAAGAATGAAATGATGAAATGGAGGGGGTTTGGTTAACAATTGAATGGTCAATGAAGGCGGGGAGCTTTGGGTCGACAACAGCGCTCGGCTCAATGCGGTTCTCCGATTAGCGAGATCGCGTTTTGGTGGGAGGAGAGGAATTACCACACATTGCAACGCAGATATTGATCACGACATTTCTCGACACTTCCATGGAGAGATAGCGAAAATCGGAGTCATTGGTAGAGGGTTTGGGATACTTGACCGGTGACTAATAGGCTTTTTATCATGTAGCACAAGCCTATTGCTACGTATTACACACTCAATTCAATTTTTTGCGAAAGTCTGGTTTGAAACAAGGTCAATTCAATTCAGTTCAGTTCAACTCAATTTGTGGGGATATATATAAGCTGGCTCGGTGCTGGTAATATGCCAGGTCCTCCGATTTGCATATCAGTAGTACACCGTGTTTCGAATACACCCTTATACTGCGTAATCTTATTATAAGAACTCATCGTGGCATTTGTACTATCTATGCAAGATTCAGGGGGCAGGTGCCATTGAAGGACTCGAAGCTAGGGTGCCATGAATTCATGAATATTTAGTGTAACAGGTACACAGTTCGAAAATATGCATTGTTGATTCTTCTGATCGAGTAGAACAAAATAGGTCCAAAAAATAAACAGGACGAACTGGTCGGTAGACGAAAATAGAGGGCATTAGATGCTATAGTACCGGATTCTTAAACGAAATCTACCGAGGCATCAAGAATTGTCCCCTGCGCAGCCTCCCACGGCTGCAGCATCGGAGACAAAAAAAAATTGAACTTTGAAATTAAGCTAGTGAGGAAGAACTGTGATACAGATATTTGCAAAGCCATTTCGCTTGAAACACTAAAGCTAGATAGCGGTGGCACAAGTTCTAGCTTGGTTGCACCGCTAGCTGCCGTTCTACTTCGTCCTACCTGTGTCCGCTACGCTACCAAAGGGAATATTACAGTAGATTACGGGTACAGTACAACGGTATTTGCAAGGTAATATGTAGCTTCTTTGCAACTAGCATTCGGTCAATAAATTGACACCTATATACCACACACCGCCGTGGCCACGTTGGCGCAGTTCTGACTCGAGACTAACATATATGACCATTTGCATCAGCCTGGTAGCTATTAGTTTATGGAGAAATATCTCTAGTACAGGTAATAGAAACCGAACCATGCTAAAAGAAATCCCCATGATCATCTCAAAGGTCGCATGCATAGGGACATAATACAAGCAAATTTACAAGCCAAAGATATAAATACATATTGATAAAACTCGAACAGAGAGATAAAAGGCAATTATACATCTAAAAGTACAAGTCTCGGACGATCGATCGCGCCTATAGTGAACACTCATCGAAATACCGAAGGTATATATATATATACATTGCTGGTGGTCAACCGACCTAGCTTTAAGGCTTTGGGACAAGACTACGTTATTAGTGTATCGGAATTAGTGAGCTACTACTGCTCCACACTATAATCGTGCCGCTTTCAACCTATAGATCCAAAAATTTCGATCAAAAGTTGAACCTGATTTGACCTTATAGCTACCCCTACTCTATCTTTAGCTCTTTGATTCAATTTCATCTTCGCAATACTATTTTGCTGCTTATTGTATACAATATCTTAACGCACCTTTTTCGTCTGTAAATCATAACCTAAGGACTTCGAGATAATTAGAACCATGGGCAGCATAAAGTCTAGAAAGAGGTCTGAGGCATGTAGGGATACCAGGTGATTCCCTAGAAATCGTATTAAACAGCACCTAGCCCACGTTATACGTTAGCCACATGCACCGTTAGCGTAACATTAGCCTCCAAATTCGATGAATTCATCTAACACATCCACAAAGTACTAAAAAAAGTGTAAAGACGTACTAGCTTCCCTGTGGCGACTCCAAGCACCGCGAGACCAGCTACGCCCGGAATTCATAGAACAAAGCCGTGCTAAGAGATCGACAATTTAACTCACGGGATGATCTCCAACTGAAACTTACCACACACATGGAACTTAGTTCAAAATATAACTGGAACTTGTTGGTAACTAACTATAAAAAGCAAATGTCGTGGAGTACCTTGAAGATGTCTCGATATCGATATATCTAAATATGCACTAAAACGTAAACTTATAAAACCGACCACTCATGGAAATACTGCATGAGTGGGGAAACCCTCGACCATCATTACCCTCGCCATGGGGGAATTTTACTTACCCAACTTGAAGGTTTGGGGTCTAAAATTTGTATATATTGTATGGACGTCTCATGATCTACTAATCGATATGGAGGTCTCAGTTGCTTCATATCAGACTGATCAAAACCTGCAAACAGTCGTCCAAGTTAGCTTCCATGAATACCCTACAACTAATCAAAATGTATAACAGGACTAAAAAGTCTTAGGAAAGAGCCGTTTATGTACTAACATTATCAAGCTTCCCAATAGTCCCTTGGTACTCTATCCTTAACCTCGAGACCAACCCTAACCTAAAGGTTCCATGGGATAATCCGCACGTATCACCCCGCAGAATCCGGCACAGGATATACTAAAAAAAAGAATTTTCAGCGGGTAACAATACTTAATCCAACTTTTAATGAACGGAAATGTAACTTTAGCGTGGGAACTCCGTGGCTGTTGTCAAGTTAGAATTGACTCTTTTTCCAAAAATTTCTTCATCTCGGACTCTAGATGACAAAGTACATACATACCTGTACAAGGCTTAAAGGCCGGCTCGGATATCACGGCAATGTCTTCCTGCACCTCATGATCAATACCAAACCTCAAATAGGCAGACTAAAATACACTTCTCAATGCCTAACCTTCAGCTAGAATAAAAAGTCAGTAAAGTATGCCCAGTCTAAGCTATTATAAGCAAGATTACCTTACATAATCTCAAACCGCCAATCTTCTCGAATCCCGTTCACTTCCTTCTAACACAGAAAAGAAAAAGAAAGAAAGATCCTTTTTTTCTTCAAGTTAACTTTAACTTTGCTACTTGCACAGACTAACCACCTCGTCTACCAATACCTTAATGGACCCTTACCAGCCATGTGTCGTTTATGTGGACGTGCATGTTCATTTGCTCGGGTAAAAAAGTCCATACTGGCATGACAATCACAGTACGTGGTAGACAATAAAGAGAAGAGGCTCAAATAGCAAACCCCAAGGGAAAAGAAGAAAAAAAGTGCAGGTTTGGGGATGGGAGCGAGCGGCCTGGGGGGTGGCCGCGTCATCAACCAACAAAGAACCATAAACCTACCTAGGTCTACCCGCCCAAAAAAAAAAAAAAACCAAAAACGAGAAACGAAAGACACACCAGACCCACTTCTTGCGCAATTGCGAAAATCGAAAAGAAGGCAGAAGTAGATCAGAAGGGAGATGTTATATAAAAGAAGTACTTCTACCCGGATATCGGATCATCAACCGGATAACTATATTTTGTAGGATCTGCTTTTGTTTCCCAGGAATTTGCAGTTATAATGGTCTCATATAGCAGCGTTTGTGGGCGGAGTTTGGCGAAGGGAAGTTAGCCCTGCCGTTCGGGTTATGTAAAGGAAGGGTTAAAATGTTGGCTGTGTAACAAACCTAGGCTTCGGACTTCCTAGATGGAGAAGCAGGAAGATAGGGGTCTGGGATACCTTGGGATGGGTGTGCAGATGGGTTTCTATTGTTAGATACCTATTTCGTCTAGGTAGAAAGACTATATGGTTTTGGAGTTGATAGCCTGGTCGCCATTGAAAAATACCACATTAACAACACCATGCAGCTTTGTCGGCTTGGGTACGTATCATGGCTCTACGTATGGCCAGATGGATTAACAATATCATGATAAATGATAAATGATATTGCGTATCCAATCCCCTTTGCCTTAAGTCCCGAAGTTAATAACTCACATTACTCAAACTTTGAGAGATCTTATCATGGAAGTGCAGGGCTCAACTGAGCATAAGGATTTTCCTTCGGAAAAAAAAAAAACACGGCTGGTGAATTCACGGACAATTAGGATATATAAACCTGGTCCATGTATGCCCTGTATCAAGTAGAACACATGTACGTCGAGTATCGCTTTATCGCCTTTTGCAAGGACTCGGGGTATCGAGGCGGGGTAATCGTTATCTTGTTCTGATAAATGAAGTAATTACTCGGATTGATGGCAAAAAAAGTTGGTGATGGAGTAGATTCGAATTTTGACTCCAGAGGAAGGCCTTATTTAAGTATTCAGCTTTTTGACATAGAAAGGAGAACGTTAGGGTAGATGAGGGTTGAGGATTTTTTGATCCTGGCCGTGGTTAGGTCTCGCCATAGGCTGTCTTGACAAACAGCAACCACTTGGCCGTTCTAATTCTCTGCGTCGTTTATTCCCCGACCGGATCCTAATACCGTCCTAAACATGATTGCCGTGCCAGTCTAGTTATTTCCACCAACCTATTATATCTCTTCCTCGTATATTTCGAGAGAGCTCAATACCTTACACCCCTCCTAATATGTAGTCGTATTGATATGTTGTGCATACCGGCCTAAAACACCTTCAGACCTAAAACCTGCATGCAAATTATTCCGTTCGCCTAAATCTCAAATCCTCGCTGTCTTAATTCATAGGAAATAATTCTTTCGTCTAAAATAGGGTAGCTGCGCAGGAGACAATCTAAAGTATATATAATCCAAGATATCATAGAAATGTAATAGTTAGAAAAAAAAGAGGGGTATAATAATAAATAAAAATTATGTAACATAAGATTTTTTGTCTTCGGTCCCTCCTCTTGATGCACAAAGAGAAAAAAAGAACGAAAAGGGAGATAGAAGCCATTGGTCTTCTTTTGATTCCCCTTTGTCCTAACCCTTTCTCTCTTCTCTCTCTCTCTCTCCAAGGAAAAAAATCCATAGCTCTCCATTTTCTTTTCATCTCTTCCTTCAGAAAGATATCCCTTTGGATATATCTTTTGAAGTGAAGGTGATAAAGGAGTTGATGCTTGACATAAACAAAAGGAAAAAATAGTAAAAGGATGAAGAAAATCTTACAAAGATAAGGAAGACCCAGCCGTAGTAGGATGATAAAAGAAAAAGAGTAAGAAAAAAAAAAGAAGAAAAAAAACCGAAAATCGACTCGCTGACAATGATACATCAAGAAAAAGATGACAAAAAAAAAAGACGAAGGAGACCTGGTATAAATGAAAGACCTTTTTGTGGCGACATGCTTGTTATTAAATTCCGGAACAAGTAGTAATGGAAAGGGGACAAAGGAAATATAAAAGCAAACAATGATAG
This sequence comes from Arthrobotrys conoides, assembly GCA_036971725.1. Taxonomy (NCBI): domain Eukaryota; kingdom Fungi; phylum Ascomycota; class Orbiliomycetes; order Orbiliales; family Orbiliaceae; genus Arthrobotrys; species Arthrobotrys conoides. Next base: position 1,554,987 of record JAVHJM010000008.1, read on the forward strand.
TCCCAGCCAGTGATAATTTTTTTTGTAGTGAAAGGACACAAAGAGTAAGCAGCGACTAGCGGAAGGTATCCCTCTTGCACTAAAGGCTGTACTCAAACAAAAAAATGGAACCAACCCGGAGTGGTCCGGAATCTAAGAGGGCGTATAGACAAAGATAAGGGGAAGTGTGTGGGTAAGATGTTGAAGGAAAGGATGAGGTAGAGACGGCCTCAGATGCTATGATGGTATAGAATGGCGGGGATGGATTGAGAATATATATATATAAACGAGATAGTGATGGTGATATTATAAACAACGATGACGGATTGTATGAGGGGTCGATAAGAGTGATCAGGAGGTAGCGCGCTAGCCTGCGCATGAAGTGAGCAAAGTCGAAGTTATAGCACAAAAGGATATGCTGGTGGGACCCATGTCAACGGATGCACGACATGGGTAGGGGTGTCGAGGGTAATCGTGGAAGGAATGAGGTGTAGAGAGTCAGGGTCCGCCGCGTCCGCCGGGACGATTGGCAGGGCCGCTGTGTTGACCATCTTCTCCTCGAACTCGTGTCCATTCTCCCCGTCCTGGATATAAACTGTTAGAACCTCATCGATGGTAATGACGATGCGATATCGGAATATGCCAACATACCACTCTCCCGCGGCCGCTTCTCAGCCTCAGACGGCCGTTGCAAGTCCAGATGTGCAGCAGCGCCAGCTCCAACTTCGGCAGCAAGTACAGCAGCAACATATTCCTTGAACTCTTGTTCCTCCCTCATATCCTCCCTCATCAGTCGATTCTTATCCTCATCGCTCAGGTTCTTCCGTCGCTTTTCCCTGATCTCGTCGATTATATAAAGCAAGACTTCCTCGGGACATCTAGTCCTCGGTAGGCCGTGCATTCGTGGATTCCGCACGTATCGTCGAGTAACGTCTGCAGCGCCACCGTCGTGCGAAAACGCGACGCAGTAAGCAATCTGCTTACCCCATCCTTCCGTATACAGACGAGGTTGGTCCCAAGCCTCCTCGCAAGCATCAACGTGTACCCATCGCTGTTGGTGATCAGAATAAACCTCAGTCCAGACGTGATCCTCCGAATTCCAAATCCAGCGTACTCGTCCACCGACTGCTCTGCACAACATGCTGAAGCAGTTTGCCCATTCACCACATCGTCCTCGTCGTGCCTCGAGCAATGCCCAGACGTCGCTATATCTTGGGAAGCGCTCATGTCGCTGGCAATCCTGTTTTGGACATTTGTACAATTCCGTCCTTGTTGCACCTCGGACAATTTCATCAGGGTTGGGAGGTGTTAGACCTTGAAGTTCTGTTTTTGTTCCGCAGTTGGGACAGATTGGACAATCAACCCATGTGAAGAAAGTACGCTTAAACCACCTGAGCAAAAATGATGCCTTAGTATATGATCGGAATTTACCTTCAAAGGAGTGGAGGAGTGTTTTTGGTCGTACCTTAATAGGGCTCTGATAACACAATCCTGATAGCCCCATTCTTCCTTGAACTGGCCTAAACTTTGAGCCTGGGCCTTGAAAAGCATATGCTCTTCTTCAGCTTCGCCATAGATCTGTTCTAAAGGAATAACACTTAAAGCATTATCTAACAGTCCAGGATTTTCGTATCGAACTGGAGTCTCCGATAGACCCATTAAGAAATTCCTAAACTGTGTTGAAGCAGAGTCGGATGGAGGCTGGGGTTGTCGGGGAACAGGTCGGACAGCGACATAAGGAGGCGGTAAGTTAGAAGATGTCGGTGCACTATTTACTCTTGTGAAGGGTCTGGTGGGAGTCGGTGGAGGTCTTAAATGACTTGATGAAGCCGATGCGGATTGGTGAGATGGTTGTTGGTATTGGGGATGGGGTTGGAACTGCGGTTGCGATGGAGACATTGGAAGCGGTGATGTCGGAGCGGGAGCCATGTAAGATGAAGATTGAGAAGAGGAAGAAGATGGATAATTGTTAGGAATCTTTGGCGGTACAGGCGGCGGCCTGGGAGACCTGGCAGCAGCAGACGACGATGAGGTCGGGGGCGCAGGTGAAGGCGTCTGTCGGTGAAGAGGAGCGGGAGGGACAGGCGACCGACTCCGCGATCTTGAAGTCGACTGGACTCTTTTCCTTAAAGCCTCTTGAGCACGTCTTGTCTGTTGAGTGGCTAACAGTTGACTGAATTGCTGGGTAAGGTCCTTAGCCCATGCCTCCACCTCTGCCGGGTCAGATCTGAAGGGTTGCTGTTGATGGTGATCCATGATGTCGAAGGGGCAGATATATGTCGTCCTATATTTCGATCCAAGCGGGGGGTAATAGAAGAAAAGAGGAAGAAGGGAAGTAGAAGAAGGGTAGAGGAGGAAATAGTAGTAGCAGCAGTACCAAGGAAAAGAAATAAATCACTCCACAAGTACTGGGATAAAGAGGGACAAGAACGATCGAGACGAAGACGATGGGGGACGAGGAGATATGTATTGCCGGGCGGGCACAGGGTGACGACGACTTGCTCGGGCAGACTATTCACGAGCGGCAAGGACGACGACAACGACGACGACCGTTCACCTGCGCATATGGATCGTATAAGAGGGAGGGGGGGGTCCGGAGGGCGTCCCAGATGTCGTTGCCCGGAAGTCGTAAGCTCAGGTTGATGATTCCTCCATATACCTTTGTCCTTTGAGTATCTGTCTGTTACAATATGGGAGGCAAAAAAGGAAAGATTAGACTGCTAAGACTCAACGGCCGGGTGCTGACGAGTCGAGTTAACGTTTCCCTGTGATCTGGTTTCTATGTCTGTTCCCTATCTGTCTTGAAGTCGGAGATGTCGGAATGTGCAATATCAAAAGTGGTTTACTACTGTTTGGGCCAGATATCTAAATGGGTGATGAATGATGAGGCTGAATCCCTGAGAGGGGGGGTTGGGGGCGAGCCAGAAGAAATTAAAATCGATCGATCGTACGTCGTAGAATTCAAGAGGAAGATTGTATATATCTCTCTGGCCAGTCTACTATATAAAATATAAAACAGAGGAGAGCAGATGGGTCGTAAAAAGAAAGGCAAGTGCGTCCAGTTTTGAGAAAAACTCGAATTCGTAATGAGATGGATGGCAAATGGCCAAAAAAATGAGGAGAACCGAGTCAAGTCCAAGTGCAAGTCAAATCAGAATCCAAAGACACCTTGCACAGCAGCAGCAGACCAGCATCGATACTAACTCTTGAGAAAAGCAGACTAAGGAATAAAGAATCGAATGAAAAGAGAAATGGGCCCGCACCGCACACTTTCCCTTCTCTTCCAAAGTGGCCATGCCAAATACATAGCCTTAGGCCTGGCCGGCTTACGCAACTGCGCAGAACTCTGGGCCGAGTCCGACTTCCTCCTTCTTTCTCGTTAGGGGTGTGGCGGAGGACACGCAATGACAAAAGAAAACATGCTTGCACTGCAGCCTATGAAGCTTGGCAATTTGTCCGGACGGCCAAAATTACGCGTCCTCGCACACCACATCGATATCACTTGTTCCTTTCCCTGTCCATGGGTTTGGACATTTTCGCCGGGGACATTTTCGATATTGGACTAAGCAGCGCAGGCGTGGAGGATTGCATATTGGGATACAGAACCGCTGACAATCTGGGGAATCATGAGTGGCCAATAGCTCGAGATCGATATCTCGATATATCTCTATTGAATCTTCAAATTGAATCCTGGAAAGTATACTATACCGTCCCGTATGCGGAATATGAGGAAAGTCAACCTCCGAATATGAAATCTAAGTTAAGGGCCACTAAAACTCTGTGTCTCCCCACCATACCCTGGGAACGTTTCGAGTCCTGCACAACTGCAGCAGTACTGTCGACTCTGCTTCGAAACATTTCCCCCCCATGGCCATATGGTCTATTTTGCGAATGTATGTTATTGGCTTCCGTTTCACATATTCCACCCAGTTAGTCTTAGAAAGCGCCTACCAGTATTCCTAATCGGATGGCCGCGATCAAGAATGGACATCCCATCCATATCCAGTCTTCACCTCCGAGCACCCGAGGCCTGAACCAGCTCTTAACTTTCAAATTCAACAGAAACACAGCCGCGCATTCGCCACACTCCCCACTCGTTTCTGCTAGTCAATTCACACAAAAAGAGGATTTGTATTGTTCAAAAAAAACTTTCCCCTCATTTTCTCTCTCTTTCGTTTCCTAAAAATGTCACCGCCACATCTTAATTCCATGACACAGTACTGCAGTGACCCCCTGACGTAACCAGGACTTGCAAACAGTCATTAGAAAGCTGGAGGTCTTCGTAACCGTCCAGCTAGTTTTTATTCGTCAAAAGAGACTCGTCAGTTTGTTGTACCCGACCGGCCTGAACCAGCTCCATGTGACGCCTGCTGAGGAATGTCCTTCTGTCTAAGCTTGCGTGTCCGCCGGTCTATCAATCGCCCCATGCCAAGACCGTCCAGCTGTTGCATTTTGAACGGGTCCAACACAAAACCTCCAAATCTCTTTCTACCTCATTTCAATTTGAATAAAAACCCTCCGTGTCTCGAAATTTATACGATAACGTTGGCATTGAAGGAGAGGGAAAAGACCATTGAAACATCTAGAACGTAGGTTTCATCTCGTAACGATCACTATTAACCTCATATATCCGTCGGACGAACCTTTTCCCCACTTTTCCCGTGCTTAATATCTCAATCAATCGATCTGGGTATCCCCGAAGATCGAATTAGAAACCCGGGCACTCGCTTCCCGGTCATACCAACATAACATCTCAGGTATCATGATCTACGACAAGGGCAAAGAAAGATTTTTCCATTCGATCGCCCTTATGAAATTCTCATTGGACCAACAGAATTTCCCATATCATTACTCCCCGAACATCTCTTTGCCCCCCGCTTGATGAATTCCCTTCCTACCCGGGAGGAACAACAGAAGGACGCGTCACCTCCCCCCTCCACAACATATAAAACCCCATTCGCAATTGTAACAAAACCTCGTAATTACATTCCTCATTTGGGTTTCCCGTATAAAAAAAACCACCTCAGAGGCGTGGATTAAATTTAAAGATAAACGTTACGGTGCGGGACTGGAATTGGGGTACGTCCGCATAGGCATAAGATTTTAGGTACCAATGTATCAATGGCGTATGCATGGCGTGTCAGGTTCTTCAAAAGGTTTCCTTTTCCTTTCATTTTTAGGAAGAAACATTTTTCACCCTGGGTACTAGGTCAGCAGGGCACCGCGCACCTCTGGTTTTCTTTTTTCTCTCTTCGTTTGTGTGAAGGCAAAATGAAGATTGTGATATGATTTGAATTCCTTTATATATCCGCGTATATCGTACGTATATTCCAACATTTGACTGCTTTTTTAGCCACAGTCGAGGCGAATATAAAAACTCCTCGGCACCGAAAACTAAGCCGCTTCACCGTGCTCTCCGAACGAAAAAAAAGGATTCAATTCAGTCGAGTTCTCATGAGCCATTCTCGTCAAAATTAATATAAAGCCCTATCTTGGGATATATTATGTAAGAATATAATATCACCCCGGCGGAGCAACAGCGGATAGTAAGAAAACCCCACTCGCCGCGGCCGCGGCGGTCATATTCTCGCAGCACATTGCCCGCCAAAAATACAACATCGGCTGGATATCTTTTTTTGAAAATCAACTCGCAAAGATATATATATCTGCACGAATCATTCCAAATACTCACTTTCTCGAGATAACACGAATTGGACAAATTGTTCACTGATCGCATCGTCCTAACCTTTTCATCACACTATGGAGGCGATAATAAGACAATCCAGCCATCTGACTGACCACATGCTCGAACGAAAAAACTTTATACACTTACGTATCCACACAAAGCGAAGAAACAGGATGATAAGCATCGTATATCCCCGGCGCTTGCGTGAATGTAGTATATACCGCGAAAAGAACAGATTCCGAAGAAACAAGACCTAGACTAGACCACGAGCTCGTCAAGAATTTAGGCTTGCGTAACCAGGGAGCTTACGTCTCCACTTTCTTTCAGAGCATTCTTTTTTCTTTTCATTCTGCAATGCTGTTTCGTTTCCCGTTTGTGCATGCGGGTGTGCTAGGGTGTTAGGATTGAGGCTTCTTTTTAATCAGGATTAGGCAGCTAGAAGCCTGGTTGACTACTTTACGTGGAGGAATAACCTGGGATTTTTGAAGTAGTTGAGTTTGATGTTTCATGATAAACACGCATGTGTGCATTGGTGACTATAACCTGTGACTCCCGTAGTCATGATAGTATAAGTGTGTTCTGGTAGATAGTTGGCTAGAAGCTATCTTCAAGATATATGATCTCCCTGGTCGTGGCTATGGGAAACTCTACGAGGCGAATAAAAGTGACTATGATTACGGTTGATGAAGACACGAACTTAGTACCATCTCCTACGATCACTATACCACTCCCTGATACATTATGCACCAAATCATCAACTTCAGGCAGGTTAATATAACCTATCTTCTTCCAGTCGCACACACTACCTCTTACCCACCGTTGTTTCATAAACCTCCCTTTTACCGCCGTTACGCAATGAATATGCATCTACAGTTAGTATAAACCATGACTTTAATCCAGTAGCCCCGACTCAGCTTTCAGACAAGCATACATAAGCTAGAAAACCACCTGCACCAAAACAAACTACATAAAAAATCCGGTATAACCTCCCCCAGTGGTGCAACCTATTCTTCTTGGCGATAACCATATTACCCCATCACGGACAGTAAGTATTATGTGATCGATCGATCAATGCATCAACCAAGTGATACTGAGCTCTTTTTGGATAGAGGGTTTACGTATGCCTTTCCGGGGTGGTGGTAAAAAACTGGCTAATGTAGGCGGCCGGGCTTGTTCTGATAGCTGGAAGTTTGCATGCAGCATGAAGAGAATGGGGGGTGTATTAGTGGATAGTAGGGATAGAGAATCAAGAGATCCGTGCCATTTTTGTGCTTCTTGAGGATCATGCATGTTGGATTTATATCGCTCCGGCTATGTATGGGAAAGGGAGTGAAAGGTATTGGTACTTTCCTATACTTTGGAGATGAGAAGGGGGGGTATGGTACCCCCCCGGGGCGTTCGTACCGGGAAGCTGGAAGTTTAAGAACTTTCGGGGAGGATATAGGGGATTATATTGTCAAGTCTCGATATCTGGGCTCTTCGTTGTGAAGAATTCGAAATTGAAATGCTGGTTGCGGACGTGAGACGACTGCTGGAGGTTGATATGTCAGGGGCGCATTTAACCAATCAGCTGAGCATCTAACTCCTACGATAATGATGCTATGGCATGTAAAAGAAACCGCGAGCAATTATATTTATCCAATTGACCTGAGCTTCTGAATACACGACACGATACTTACACATGAGAATGTGAGGTGATACTATATCTTTTACTATGATATTATATATAATTAGGTAAATGACTTTAGGTTATGAGTATTATATATGTGACCATGAGGAGAACTAGCTGCCATACCATACCACCTGTATGCATTGATTAGCTAATCATACTATCGACGTTCATGTCCTGGGCTTTATGAACTCAATATTTGCTTCGTGAGATTTTGTAATCGTGCATAAATATTCATAGTTAAGTCAAGAAAGTAGTACTATAGTAGCCATTCGGTTCTAGACTTTCTACAAAGTTGTCTTGGATCAACTATAAATGAGCTTCGAACTATCAAGACAGTGTATGTATGACTAAATGCAACTGATAGTCTGTAGCATATCTATAATGTAATTAATTACAGCCTCAAGAGGAACAACTTCAAGAATCATGAGTCCTAACTTCTCACATTGCAAACGTTAAACTGTTATCGACCTTGAGTGAATCAGCTCGATCACATAGCCCTTCTGGGTTCCAAACGGAAAACAAGCTTCTAAACTATATATTCTAGCCCTTACCAACTTCATCTAAAATTCTCCGTTTTAGAAACTCAATTGGCCATGTTTTCCCGGAAATATATCTAAACCTTATATCCACCAACTATGGCATCCCACCTCTTTGTTGGATTTTTATATGTGACAACACATTTAATCAATATTTCTCTTGTCGAGACTACTCCGCAAGGTTATATTCCATCGTCAGTATGAGATTTGACTAAATATGCGAAATATTGATAGCTTAATTGATCAAAAACCTGCTAGAAAAAAAAAAAAAAAAAAAGCTTGGATAGGGCTGGAGATGTCGATAAAGTGAGAAGATTTGAAGGGAGTCTTGAGTATATATACAACATCTGCTTAGACCGATCCTCCGTAGACATCTATATCGACATATTGAGAAGGTCTGAGGTATTCTTCATATATATTGCAACCGTAGAATATTTAATATACGCTAGATATTATTTTTTATCTAAACTCGCTTTTCTGGGTCGCATAACGTTATAACAAACTTCCCCTTCCGGGTGCTCATGTATCCTAACCAATTTAGCTTACGCGTCACCCGAAGTTGACCCCATTATCACCGATATTCACCATTTCCTCTAATTCCACTAACTAAAGCAATATCATAAACGAATGAATAAATTAACACCAAATTACAATCTAATACTCACCTTGAAAACACACCAGAAAGACCTTGAATAAAGAAAATTAAAATGTCTAATCTAACCCCCACCCAAACCCTCACAACCACCACCCCCTCCGGTACCTCCACAATCCACTCTTCCTCCCCAATCACTTTCGTCCCTTTAAACCCCCCCTACAATACCCTCTTAGCCGGTAACGTCTTCACAACCCACACCTTCCCCACAGTCTTATCGGACGAAGACGACATCAAACGACATGAGAGCTACGTTCCCCATGGTATAGGCGTCAAAAATGGTGTAGTAGCTGTAATGAATAAGTTTCTACCGGGGGCAGAGTGTCCGGCACATAGGACTGAGACTATTGACTTTGGAGTCGTGGTTGAAGGGGAGTTGGAGGTTTTGTTGGATGGTGGGGAGAGGAAGAGGTTTGGGAGGGGGGATGTGGTTGTTCAGAGGGGTTAGTGTTTTTTATATATTTATATGTTTGTGTAGTTGAGAGACTGATTATGAGTGGTATATAGGAACGTATCACGGATGGAGGAATCCGAGTATGGAGAATGAAACGCTGGTGTTCTTTGTGGCTGTTGCGGCGGAGCCTGTTGTTGTTGGTGAGGAAGTACTTGGTGAGGATTTGAAGAATTTGGGGATGTAGTTTTACTTATACTTTAATATCTGTGTATCAGAAGAAAATAAGGGTGTTTGGTAGTTACATGGTATGAGAGGGAAGTTGCCTGGCCTAGATCTGATACAGATGATTTATAGATAGCAAACCAGGCACAAACTTGCGATGGCTATCGTGATAACCGATACACTTGGACTTGATAAGTGATACAAGCTTGCATTTAAGAATAATATAACTACAGTGATTAATATCTGGCGTAAGATCAAGATAGATATATATTACTACATCTGCTATCATCAACACCAAGAATACTCCTAGATATACACACCCCAGCCACCTATACCCACCCTCAATATAAAAGATAGAAAGGAAAGAAGGAAGGAAGGAAGAAATGAAACCCCTCCCTCTTCCACCCCAGCACCTTCAGCACCTCCAAACTCTCTCCCACGAGATCTCAAAGTTGCATACCACAAAAACCTCCCTCTCTCCCACTAACCCAGTGCTAAGAGAAGACTTTGACCCAGATATACTAATAAAGCCAATATTAAGTACGTATTACCTCCATTTCTGTAGACTATTTGACGAAAAGGAGCATGCGAAAATATGGATCGGGTTTAATAGTGCGTTATTGAAAGTTTGGGAATGGGGGGATGTAGAGATGGCGGTTGATGGGTTCTGGGAGACTGTCGAGGAGTATTTTGCGGTGAGGGGGGAAGATAGAATAACAATCATTATCAATAATAAATTAGAGAAGATCTAGATCAGAGCATGTCATATCGTAAGTCCTCAAGTTGGAGTTGGGGGCACGTGAGAGAATGAGGGGAAGAGTGTGTTGTTGCCATGTTGCAGATCCCAAAAGAGGATCGGGTGGGATAAACCATGACGTCACCGGATCCGAACCCAAATCCAGCCTCTTCTCTCTTTTATGGCTCTCCATGGAAACAGAGTTTTTGGGGCCGTAGAAGTGGGCGACTGGAAACGGAGTATTCGGTCGGATTCGAAACACCAAGACAACGACCAGACCAACTAGCAAAGTGGGGTTTCTGCGGGGTTGCTATGCTCTGAGTATGTCGACCCGGCCGACGTTTCATGTCAGTCGAATATAATCTGAGGATGGAGATACTCTAAGTCTATTATCGTGAAGTGAAGCTTTATATAACTTCCCTATCCACTTAGATATTATGGGGCTTCAGGGTACAATAGTTGAACCCTGAGAATGAAATATAATATTTCCAGGGTAGCTCTCAGAACCTGGTCCGGTTTGTGATTCTGTTCAGTCGCGACAAACGTCATAGTTCTGACCCTCGCCGCACAGCTCACACTCGTTAACCTTAACTCCATTGCATTACATGATCCCATTCCTTGTTCAAAAACCAGGATTTTTTATGTTACCCTTCGATCGCAGCTTCCAGCGAACCAATTGGAGCCAGGAAAAGGAAAAGGAAAATAGAATTTAATCGCCGGGGGCTTGCGGGCTTGCGGGCGCATTTGGTCTGGTTTAAGCCCGTTGGAAGCGAATGCTGTCTTTTAGCTCCAAAGGGTGGTTGGAGATCCTTAAAACCTCTTCTCTTCCCTTCTCTCCCTCCTCTCCTCTCTCTTACTGTTACTCCTACTTTCCATCTCCAAATCCTTTAGTTCATAAGAAAAGTGCAGTGGTCGTTGATACAATATAATCCCGCAAACCGCCTCGATACTTTTTGTCGCTTTTGTCCAATCGTTTCAGGCGCAAAGCTCGGTTTTCGTTTGTCGCGGCGTCCGGTTCCTTTAGACTTCCGTGCTGCTCGCTCTCACCTCGTGCAGGTCAGGTCAGCTCTCAGCTGTCTGTTCCCAATTCTCAACTTCACCAACTTCTCACCAAACTTCGAAAACTTCAAAACCACTTTCTTTACATACTCCAAGTTAACCGCCCATCATGCATCGCACCTATTCCATGAGATCCGCTCGGGCTCCGACCCAGTCCCAGCTCCAAAACCCGCCTCCCCCGCCTAGCACTACCAAAGCCGGCCGTCTCTTTGGTCGTAGCAACTTTGGTCAGTTCTGATATCCCTGTGACAAGCTCGGGAGATAGCTTGGTCTGGTCGAAGTCAATACTGACATTGAATCGTCGATTCTTATTACAGGTCACACGTTCAGAAAGTCTGCTGCTGGAGCATTGTAAGTTGCCCTTCTAAAAAGTCGCGAAGTCCACCAGAAGGCCGAAACTAATATTAGCTTGTGGAAAAAAGTGGCCCCGACCTCGCCAAGAAGCTCTCCCAGCTCGTCAAGATGGAAAAGAACCTTATGCGCTCCATGGAACTGGTTAGCCGGGAACGCCGAGAAGTCGCCCGTCAGCTCTCCATTTGGGGTGAAGAAGCCGACGACGACGTCTCAGACGTCACCGACAAACTCGGTGTCCTCATCTACGAGATTGGTGAACTTGAAGATCAATTTATTGATCGTTATGATCAGTATCGTGTTACCATCAAATCCATCCGAAACATTGAGGCTTCAGTGCAGCCCAGTCGTGATCGTATGCTCTTCTTCCCTGCCTCATACTACCACAGAAAGAAGGGCCATTGACTAATAAATTACTAAAATCACAGGCAAACAAAAGATCACCGACCAAATCGCCCACCTCAAATACAAAGAGCCAAACTCCCCAAAGATCGTAGTATTGGAACAAGAACTCGTCCGTGCTGAGGCAGAATCCCTAGTCGCAGAGGCACAACTTTCAAACATCACTCGCGAAAAGCTAAAGGCTGCGTTCGCTTACATGTTCGATGCTATGCGCGAGCATAACGAAAAGATGGCGTTGATTGCAGGTTACGGAAAGCACTTGTTGGAGCTTGTGGATGATAACCCTGTCACTCCTGGTGAGACTAGACCGGCCTATGATGGATATGAGAATAGCAAGCAGTAAGTTTTTCTTCCTTTTGAGCTATAATATCTCCCATCAAAGAGGCGATGTTAATTGATTTTCCTTATATAGCATCATTCAAGACTGTGAGGACGCCCTCTCAAACTGGGTTGCTGGCAACGCAGCTGTCAAATCCTCGCTCAGCGTCCGTACACGCAACCACCGTAATAAGCGACGTCAACAAACCGAGGGTGTCAGTCTCGAAGACCGCGGCTCCTGGGTTTCAGCCGGTGAACACGAGCGAAGGGTCGATGACGACGAAGATGAAGATGAGGAAGAAGAAGAAGTCGGAGAGGAAATTGACGACGAAGATGAGGATGTTAAGCTTGCTAGAAAACGTCTTGAGGCGGTTTAGAAGCCTCCTCGGAAAGACGTTGATGGAGAAGCTGGTGGTAAGATAAGGGTTATGGGTAATGATAATAATGGGGGTAGGGGGGAGACGTGGAGGGTATATCGACATCCAGGTATGTCGATGGGACGGTTCCTGTGTTTTAGGTGATTACGAATGATTGATTGTTATTCGATGGTTGTGTGTAAATTTCCAAGCCAGCCGATGTTATCTTTTCCTTTCCCCCTCTCTGTTCGCTTTTTTCTTTTTTTTCTTTCTTTGGATTGAATACGAAAGGATAATAATACAAATTCGTTATCTCCATTCCTCTTCCACGCCGCGGAGCGACCCCCCCGACTACCATTTCTCGATTGTCTATTGGTCAGAAGCTAGAAGACCTAGGGGCTGCCGTATTACTAACCATATCCGAAGGCTTTGTGTGACGTTACTATACTTATGACAATGGTAAAAGATCTGACCATTTGTGTGCCAGTACCACCGCCGTCTAGCAAATCAGCAAACGATCCTCGTGTTTGAAAGGTACTCTACGGGAAGGAAAACCAAGGACAAACCAATCCGATCAAAAGGGGAACATGGGAAATACACCGCGTGCACCGCAGGACGGGGCGCCCCTTCAAGCCTCGTACCCATCTAGCAAGGAACATGGACTCAATCCCGCTCTTGCATTTAAGACCAATGTTGTATAACAAGAGACAAGAAGATTAATATATTACCGGGGTGAGCTGGTTTGGCTAACCTTATAAAACTTTATCATGTTATCTCGATTATAGTCTGGTGGAGCCCCAGACTATCTCGATTATGGCTTGGTATGGGGGGTTACAATAGGTACCAGGTATCTTTCGAAGAGCAGCGCAAAAGAAGCTTATAACTGATAAATGTCACCAGGTTACCCCCGTTCTGCTTCCCTTCGATCCCCATACTGATCTGCAACTTTTAGGCGGTGCTTTTTGAATCTTTTGGCTGGCCGGTGCAAGGTATCCGCTGCGACTCCGAGTTTTATATAACGTCGTACATCTATTGATCTGCTGTACGTTGATATGTCGGATCCCGTTTCACTTGATCAACTGACGTATTCCCAACATTAATTTCCAACAATTCAACTTACTTAACCTAACTTACCCATCCACCCCACGCTCTCCATCACAATATCATCACGAGGAACATCTAGCCCACGCCTTAAGCATCACCTCCCATTATATCGACCCATTAGAAACCATCTCGATATCAAAAAAGAAATGTTAGAAGAGATTACCTCCCGCTGGGACCCCTGCGTCACCAATCCACACATCTACACAACCCCCTTCGACCCAATCGAAAAGATAACACACTACTACGCCGCCACCATAAACCCACATATCCCACAATGGTCCATAACCTCCGCCGCGACCCTCCCTGCTTCGTCAGCCACATACACTCCATCACAAATAAAATCAGCATGGAAAACACTTCGATATCATCATCCTATTATTGCTGTTACCGTTAGTGATGATGAAACGGGATTAGTTTATAAATCTCCTGAAAGCCTTGAGGAGTTTGAACAGTGGGTTGAGGAGACTGTTGTGATTGTTTCTGGTGATGAGGATATTGGGAGGAAGGGAGGTGGGAGGGAGGTGTTATCATACCAAAAGGTTCCGAAGACGGGTGAGGTTTATTGGATCCCCGAGAGGAGAGAAGTGGTGTTACATCTTCCTCATCAGATAAGTGATGGAATCGGATCAATCATCCTACTCAACAATTTCTTGAAAATATTGAGAACTGGAGAAACGATTCCAGATTCAGGGTTTAGAAGGGAAGATAAAAGATTACCGCCTTCTTTGTTTGATACGCTCGGAGGGAAAGACTGGAGAGATGGGAAGAACTTTGGGTTGAAAGGTGAGATGCTTAAAACTGCGAAGGAAATTGCTGGAAGGTTCTTGGGGAATGAAAGTATTGCCGTCAGTATTAAGGATGGCGTTGGGATGGATACTGTTCCTGAGCTTCCGTATGGAAGGATTGAATATGAGTTTGATGAGGAAGAGACGGAGAGGATTGTGAAGGCTTGTAAGGATATGGGAGTTACGGTTACAAATGCTGTTATGACTGCTAACGCTTTTGAGATGGCAAAGCATGGTGATGATGCGACAGGAGAAGGCAAGAAGAAGAAGAAGAAGATAAGCAATCTAGTGTCTGTAAATTATAGACCACTGATTGATGGAGAAGAGAGATTACAAGCTGGAGGAAATATGTTTGTTGACACATTCAGCGTTTTTGAGGTTGAAGGCGACGAAGGGAAGAAGGAGTTCAAACAACTTGCGAAGGAAGTTAAAGAAGAACTGAAGAAGTGGAAGGATAACGAGGATTATATCTCTTATACCCCGTTGTTGGTCCATCGACTCGAGGAAGCTGCAAGAAAGAGCGTGGGAAAAGGAGATATCGGACATTCGGGGTTTGTTGTCAGCAGCTTGGGGGTTGTCGAAAATTATTTGAAAGAAGAAGTTGATGACTTCTGGTTCGGGATCTCAGTGGCTAGTGCTTCAGCAGGATGTTTGTTTATTTGGACGGTCAAAGGGAAGTTGAGGATTGCGATATGTTTTAATAACGCTTGGTTTGGAGAAGGGGTTATCGAAGAGTTCATGAACGGCTTGGTGGGGGGATTGAGAAGCGGCTTGGGAGTTTGAGGGGATTGTAGCTTATAGCTTCTCAATTACTTCTGGTTTTGTCAATAGTGAAGATATCGACATCGATGTCAATTAATTGGGTGAATGAAATGGATTCTGGTACCGGCTAAATCAGACCAATACAAATCTAGCCTCGAACTTATAATTAAGTGGTGGAACGGTCACTAATGTGCACTTATATAAATATATTGAAGCAATATATTTATCTTGATATTTGTTAAAGTATATTTATGAGACACCGGGCCCGCGGGACCAAAGAGGTCGGGTTTATGCGGCTCGTAGCTCTATATTCTTATTTGACTTATGATTTGAATTAACAAAAAAGAAATAGAAATCGAAAACCGAAATTCTTTTTTTTTTAGAACATCAAGCCTATCCATTAGGATAGTACTCTGTATTGACCTAGATTGAGACGACATGGATCAGGGCGTATAATGAACAAACTTTTGGGAGCAAGCAATCATTGCTTTAATTCATTGGCCCCTGACCAAGCTGGAGTTAAGAGATACCGCTGCCAAAAAAAATTATAGAACTTCCTTGATCCGAGTGGTTAGCGTGGTATTCGGGTTTCCCATGCATGCGCATGGGCCATATGTTGCATATGCAACGGAAAAGACCGAGGTCACAAGCCCATGGTATTCATTGATATTAATATTACGAAGGATATATATTATGGAGTAACTCCGCATCATCCCAGGAGTAATTATTCCTAAGGGTATGGGTTTGCAAATTTTGTAGCTGGCGGATATATATCAAAGATATTATACGTTACACAACGGCTCGATCTTGTTGGTTTGCGGGACTGTGGGTATAGTTATTTTTTTAGGATTGAAGGGGGTTAAGTCCCACTACAATATATATGGAGCGCAAGGTCTGTCAGTTTAAGAATTTAGGGTCATTAAGATATCTGGGAGTTCTGTCGAGCTTCGTGGCTTGACTTGGCCTGATAATACATTAATATTTAAATGCTTTAACATTTGAACGATAGATACATGTATAATTTAGCCAGCTAAGTAGTCTAGAGCAATATATTGAGGCTAACAAGTGCTTAGCGCTACGTCTACGACCGGGTTGGCGGAGAGCCTGTAGATTCAGAGAATTCTAGAATCGGTCGTCTTATGCAAGGGAGTCCATGGATCCAGACCTCGACGGGGCAAACCAGCAAACTCCATATGGCCATATCGCGGAGACGAGGCACCGTTGATCTGTTTCGGCAGAACCCCAAGACCCTCAGCTGATCAGGGGTATCTATTTTCTAAAACCCCAAAGGAAACCCCACATGTGCACATGGATATGTGGGTCACGAAGTCGGAATCTTGAAGCAGATTCGGTATTCCAGTGGACTTTCCGTACGGGACGCTGGGGTTAGTTCCTTCAGGCTCCACCGCGAACTTGACGCAATTGGGCGCGGATTGGCCGTGTTGCTGCGGAGTCATTGGTAAACCCACCCCTGCGAGTTCGAATGTAATATTACGATGAAGTATAGTCTGTTCATGGCATTTGGAACTCTGACTGGTATTTGAGGGCTATAAATATATTAATACAAATGCCAATATTGAAAAGTTATAAGACGTTGCCTCTGCAGTCTGCTATTTAAATTTATTTTTCGTTTTAAATCCCTTTAACTCTACAACATCTTCGTCTTAGAATTACCACAGACATGAGCCACCGAGGACGCCGGCCGGCGCCACGTCAAAAAGTCAACAACTTAAGCTTCTTTCCTACCGAGTTTATGAAACCAGAGACACCCAGGATACTAAGTCTACTCGAACGTCTACCTACAGATATAGTGTACATTGTGGTCAAAAATCTGGCGAAACGCGATCTAGGCAACTTCGCGTGTTGCTCTAGTGTTTGCCATGACTTCACGCTTCTTTTGCAGTTGAGGCGTATTATTCTTACGTCCGATGGAGTCCGAGCATTTCGAGATGGTGGGAAGTATGAAATGTATAGGAAATATGTTAGGTATTCATCATTCTTATATACTAGTTATTCTCATATAAGCCGTAGAAGGCTAGAGGCTAATGGATTAATAGGTGTGTTCGGTTCACGAATCCTGCTGCGTGGGATCCGGATCCGGTTTGTAACGAAGGTAGAGTAAAACAGACGTATAGAGATCCTACGATCCCAGCCTTGAGAACATATATTTCATTTCTCGATTATTTCCCCGAAATAACAGAGTTGCATATTTCCTACAAGATCCCAGCAGCGGCAGAGGGTAATGCTTTTGTGGCCGTATACGCCAGCATCTCGAAACAACCATTCTACCAAAACCTCAGAAAAATTGGACTCGTCGTTAAGAAAACGAAAGATCCAGCTTATTACTGGGCACAAACCGACCTGCATCGCGAATATCATCGACTAGAACCGGAGGATCGAGAGTTTCTGGGGGATAAAATTCTAAAAGTAGACGATGTTAATGATGCTATAAAACGACTGGTGATACCGGCGCTTTCTTTAAAGAGTGCTAAGATTTCGGTGGCGGGGATCGCACGTCCTTGGGAGGTTTCGTGGATGAGGAAAGAAAATGGGATGTTTTACTATTTTCCATTTTTTAAGGCACCGAGGTTGGAGGAATTAATTGTCAATTTGGAGGGGAGTGATGAACTGGTTCGAGGAGCAGCTCTCGAAGCTCTTTTGGATATGATGCGGCTGAAGGAGCTAGAGAATCAGGCTCTGGGGTGACAAAACCAAAAGAGATGATCCTTATTGGTCGGGAGGATGTATTATACTCCTGGCATACTGTGTATGATACTTTTTCACAACTGTGGCGTATTTGAGATTTATGCACCCTGACTTAAACGAACGGTGCCGAGCTCGCGAGTCGAGGAAACTGAACAATATAAAATCGTATATCTACCAGCTAAAGGAACCGAAAGAATTTGTTCAATCTGATTATGATCTAGAATTCAGTAATTTGTACTACATAAACACTTTCAGAGAGGCGGAGTGACGCCATTTCCGAAGGCGAGTGGTCGCCACTTAAATCTAACACTTGGGAAAGTGACTTCGAGTTCGCCCAAGGTATCTCGGTACAAGTATAGTATGTAATAGAATGCATGTATGTATGATAAAACATTAGTTTTTGAACCAGTATTTACATTTAAACTATACTACTCGCGCAGTTTTTGTGTATATCTAAATTCATTTTGAATATAACTATAACTGATCCTGAGAGTATCGAAGAAAGTGAGGTTGGATGCGTTTCCTGTTGTATTTTGTGACCCGTCAGCCGTGAGTTATTCTGCTGTCTTCTTATGCATAACTTGGCTTAAAAGCAAATTTAAAAGAAACTCAAAATTAAAATTAATTTTGAATTTTGGGTATTTTTAATACGTATTTGTTGGAATCAATTCACAATTTTGAGAGTTTATCTTTTCGAAAACGGGGTTATATGGTGCTACGGTGATACTGTTGGGGTTATGGATCCACATGGGGTGTAAGCTTCAATTACAATTGGAGATATCCTTGCCGGCAGACAACGGCTAATGGGTCCACACGCGTTGCCGTCGTTCAATTTAGTGGCAGCAATCTGACAGGCCAGTTATAAAGTCGAAGCGTGGTTTGGTCCTTTTCTCTCAGCCGTAATTTTTCTCATTTCTAAAGATCGCATCTTTTTTTTATATTCATCCCAGCTCCTCATGGGTTCATAGATTCCTTAGATATTTCTTTTTCCGTCGAATCTGGTATTCGAGTATTCGTCAACATTTAGATTTCGAGTTCTCCAAAATGACAGCCTCGGAAACAACGCCATTGATCCACCACCCGGAAGAAGACATCGATCCGCTCCCCCAGCCCCATATTGATACCATACATCAACCTCAAGATGAAGAAACGCTTCACGAATACCGTTCCGATGTCTCACTCGTCGCTATTCTTCCGTCCCTCCTGGTTGGAGTGTTCCTCGCCGCAATGGATAACCTGATCGTAGCATCCGTTTACGGCAAAATTGGCTCGGACCTCAACCAACTCTCTAAAATGAGCTGGATCGCATCCGCATACCTCCTAACTACCACTTGTTTCCAACCTCTTTACGGTAAATTATCGGATATATTTGGTCGTAAAGCATGTCTTTTATTTGCATATATTACTTTTGCAATTGGAAGTGCTTGGTGTGGATTGGCGAGGAGTATGGATGAGCTGATTGTCGCGAGAGCCTTTGCGGGTATCGGAGGTGGTGGGATGACGACTTTGGTGTCTATCGTCGTTAGTGATATTGTGCCGTTGCATAAGAGGGGGACTTGGCAAGGGTTTTTGAATATCATTTATGCTATTGGCGCATCCGCTGGCGCGCCTTTGGGAGGATTGATGGCTGATAGAATCGGATGGCGATGGTATGACTCCGTATCCAGATTTCTACAATTATGCGTATAGATTGTGATTCTAAACATGGCATAGGGCGTTTTTGTTTCAAGCTCCGGCTACACTTCTGGCTGCCATACTTGTTTTTGTGAGCTTGAACGTTCCACATAGACATCCGGACGCAAACGACAAAACTACATGGGAGAAATTCAAGCGTATAGACTTTGCAGGCGCCTTAACCCTGGTTCTTGCGGTCCTCACCCTCCTACTCGCCTTAGATCGTGGTGGTAACGTTTCCTGGTCCGACACGATGGTATTAATCACTGCACCAATGTCGATCGCGTTATTCATAGCCTTCGTCCTTATCGAAGGTTTCTACGCATCTGATCCCTTTGCACCACCGAGAATTGTATTCGACAAGGGACTCCTGTCTTGCTACATTGCTTATTTTTTCAGCATGGGAGGATTCTTTGCTGCTTTGTTTTACCTGCCTTTGTACTTCCAAGCGGTGTTGGATCTCAATGCTTCGGAAAGTGGGCTTAGGATGCTACCGGCTATTGCTGGGAGTGTGAGTGGAAGCCTTGGAGGTGGCATATTGATGCAAAAGACTGGGAAATATTACACACTGACTATACTCTCCTACATATCCATGATACTCGGGTGTGGAGTTGTGATTTTGTTTACGGGTATTATTGGAAGGAACTTCATGGCGATAGGGTGTGGACTCGCTATCGCTGGGTTCGGGAGTGGATCTGGAGCTACTACTGTGCTTGTAGCTCTGATTGCAAGAAGTGGGAATAGAGATCAGGCCGTTAGCACAGCGGTCAGTTATCTATTTAGAAGTTTGGGAAGTGTAGTTGGGGTTAGCGTGGGGGGTACACTGCTGCAAGGGAGTTTGAGGGCGGATTTGAGGAGGGAGCTGAAGGGTGTAGTTAAGAAAGAGGAGGTAGAAGAGATTGTAAGACAAGCAACGGGGACGTTGGAGTTTTTGAAGGAATTGGAGCCGAAGGTTAGGGCTGTCGTGGTTGGAGCTTATGAAGGGGCTGTTAGATATGTAAGTGCCTATTTCTCCCCCGTTCTCTACCTTGGAGCATGAATTGATATCGTGATACTGACTTTTGGTAGCCTTTTATGATGGCGTTTGTGTTTTCTTTTGTGGCGACTGCAGCGAGTTTGTTTATTATTGAGCAGCCATTGAAGAAGGAGAGTAAGACGGCACCGGCGAGTCCATCGGATAGTGAAGATGATAGGGTCGGACGTCAACGGGAGGAAAGAATGTGAACACGAGGCCTATCAACATGCAGGCACAAGTGCTGCGGACTACCTACTTAGGGCGAGTATGCTCTCGTACAAGAAATTTATCAATTTGGTATCAATTGAGAAAGATCTGAAATCTAGCTGAAAATTACTATATATCTGTCGTAACTACTGAAGGCCCCATTATGAATAGAGGATCCCTCGAGACTAACCGTTTCGCCCATACTTTTACCATGGTTTGGGGGATTCGGTGTGTTGTTGCAGGCCTGTGGCGGTGGTTAGTCATGTCTGTGTAACGTAGACGGTTCACCGTGAACGTCGACGTCGACTGTCTTCTGGTGTTTCTGGAAAAACCACCTTCCTCGGCTATTCTATATCACGCAGTTGGTGCCTCTACATGGAATCCAAGAAATTTCTACATGGATCTCATCAATCCCGAAGTACCCGGCTTGACTTCAGGTTGCCTGCATACAGCTATGATCGGTTCGCTCTGTGTAACCTTCCTGGTTCAGTAGTGTCCAATATCGGATTGATGGTGATGCATAATACTAGTGCTTATTGCGAATTGAATATCTGGGGTGAACACCCTAATATTATAAAGCTAATATTAACGCGGAGATCGATGTCCGATACTGCCGATGTAGCTAGGTTTTCGCATCTGGAGGTTTCCGTCTGGATAAGGTTCTGGCGGCTGATATCGTCATAAGCAAGCTTGCAAGGACCGTGCTTGCCACTGGTCAGTCGAATATATATCAAAAGCCCACAAGTGTTCTCGGTGTGCAGAAAATCTCAGCAAACGCAATCGGTGAATCTTTTCCCAAATTTAATGACACTTGGATTGATATCGATGAGTTCTATAGGTAAGTACTTCGGACCCTTGTTTGTCTTGAGTTTGATGGCTCAACTATGGAACCGTACGTACCCCGGGCGGCCTGATACATCTCGACCACTCCCACCCATGCACCTCAGGACTGAAGAACCCTCACTAGCAGGAACCTTGTGTCGATGCGACTAAGCTCTGTGCTCCTGTGGGTCTGTATCCAGACTCTTGGGACCATCGTCAATCTCTCTTTCCATATACACGAGTCAGGTTCTCGCTTGTCAACCCTGCCACCTCGCGCAAAAATCCCCGTTTCAGCTCTTGGAATTCTCCTCCTTCCCCCTTCTTTCCCCCATCTGCTGACGCTTTTCCCATCTGTTGTCCTCCGAATCCGAACCACAGTCCTACCGCCTCCTTCTCATCTCCACCGATAGTCCGGCTTGTCATGCCTTAACTCACTATCACGTTGCTAATTCCCGTAGCCGCCAAAATAACCTTCCCACCCCTTCCCTCCACTCGGGTCGTATCTCTTGTGCTGTGGGTGCATGATTCGTGCACCACCAAGGAAAACAAGAGAACCGCATTTTTCTCGTAAGGCCATTCGGCGGACCCGCAGCAGACCCTGTTGCTTGTCTTCCCATTCCCTTGTTTCATGCAACGAGCCACCAAATCTTGACGCTTGTTCGGGCTTCTGTAGGTGCCCTTTAGATCACGCTTGTCTTATCTTTAACCCCGAACTCTTGCTCCACAACTCCGTGCTTGGTGGTGGTGCGGTCTCGTTGAAGACTCTTGGGTGGAAGAGTTAAATTTTCTTATTATCCTTTTTCCTTTAATTTCTCTTCTCGGACATTTTATGCCTTTGATAGGCTATTTTTCACGAGAGGTCCCGTGCAGAGTAGTTATATTTTAAATTTCTTCCCGTTTCGGGAAATTCTTAACCACGAAGGCTTCCCACTGCTACCCGCTGCAAGTCGCTTCCTGACCCACTACCTCGGGTGGACCAAAGAAGGTTTTGGAACTAAAAGTATCATCGAAAAAGAAAAAGGAACCCGGCTAGAATTACGGGTTTACTTGGTCACCAAAACAGAAATTCAAATAAATACCCGTCCCTTCCATTTTTTCCTTTTCCGATGGGTGACTCTCCCTATCTCCATTTTAAACGCAGCGAGTCGTCCGAAGACGTTGTTTCAGGCATTCATCAGCGTCTACCGCCTTATTCCCCACATGGCTCCGACATCCAAGATGACCTTAGTGGCGAACAGTCGCCTACAAACGGGTCATCACTCAACCTCGCCGATCCGGGCCTTCCGAAGAAAAAGACCCGCTCCCGAACGATATCAAGTCTCACAGCCGAACAACTAGCTCGCAAACGGGCACATGACCGAGATGCACAGCGTGCCATTCGTACTCGGACAAAGAATCAAATCACAACATTAGAATCCAAGGTCAAGGAACTTGAAAATGAAAAGGGAGACTGGGAGTTTAAGACTTCTGAACTTAAGAAAGAATTGGAAAATGCATTGGATGCGTTGGATAGTATCAAAAGAAATGGAATACAACCACCGCCAGTGCCGGGATCTAATACTTCGTCGGGGATCGTGGCGAGACCTGGGCTGGCTTTAAGTAGTAAATCACCTGTTAGTGTTAGGGCCGAATCTGTTGGACACCCTGGATATGTTGAATCGGAGCATGGGAGCGATAGTATTGCGCTGTCGAGTAATGGGAAGGATACACCTGCTGGAGCAATGAGCCTGGACTTCGTGTGTCATGGAGGCTTTAAACCAAACGGATATCGACAGATACAAGATCAACCATACGAGTATACGGCTAGGAAACGGTCGCTAGCAGATTTGACAAGTAGCGCATCCAGTGATGGTATGTATCTTTCTGGTTATCAGGTTGTGAGGAACTGTATGTTCACTTTCTTATTCCTTGTTTTCTTGTCTTATTCATTCTGCATACTTCCTTTTGGTATAACTAATACTTAATACTATAGTTCAAGCAGAAATCCGCCGACGTATATCCGGTGCTCAATCACTGCTTACTAGCTCACCGGTTTCGACTGTCTATTCTATCCCTAGCGTACAATATCCAGGGACATACTGCGTTCGCGCAAACGGACATTGGGAGGTCATGCCGCGTCATTTACCGCCCACATGTATCCTTGACCGCGTCTACCTCGAGTTTTTGGAAGAACAGGCGAGACTACATCGTGTCAATGGAACACCTTTATCTGTTCTTGCAGGTCCACCGCAGCCGGATATCACATTTATTGTTAGCCCTGGCTCAAGACCACCGAGAAATGGTCTAACGCAGGTGATGGCGGCTATTGTGGATACATTTGGGGATTTGGTGCAACTACCTGAAAGGGTTGCTATTGTTTATGTGCTATATATCTGGATGAGAGTACGTATGCCCCTCTTTGGACTTTTTGGTTGTTTTTCAGAGTAGCGGGTAAGGCTGACGTTTATACTTCTAGTGGGCTATTAACCCGACGCAAGAGAGTTACGACAACATGCCTGAGTATATCAAGCCCCGACCTTCGCAGTTATTTACAGCAAGGCCTATCTGGTTCGATCATATGCCATGGTATGTAAACATCCCACCTCATCTACCCTATTGGCACTATACTATTTTATACTAAACATAATTTAGGCCAATGTCCCGCGATGCCATGGCTAAACACCCCGAAAAATACAACAATACCGAATTCAGCATCCATTACACCGGCACGTTATCCGTAAACTGGCCGTACGATCCCATGTCAACAGTAATGGAGCAATCACCGAACGAGTTTGTTATCAATCCGATGTTCGAAACCCATATTAGGAAAATAGAGAACTGGAGCGTGGGGAGCAAATTTGCCGAGTTGTACCCCGATCTGGCGCCGCACGTTAAGATTGTGGATCACCCGCCGGGGATGAGGATTTTTGATGTTGGGGTTGTTGGATAGAAAAGTTGATATTTTCCTGATCGAAAAAACAGAATTTTGGTGGCGAATAGTGATTGAAGTTCCAAAGTTTTGGCTCCTACGGTTCTCCCTATACGACCTAAGAGTCTTCAACCAGTTGTTTGATTATTTCATTTTGTGGTTATATTTTATCTCCCCCCTTCAACAGGACCCACAAGGTATCTATTCTTTTATTCTTCCTGCATTCCTTAAGGCCACTCTGATTTTATACCTTTTTGTTTATCATACGTCTCACCAGCCTAGGAGTTTTATGGTGCGAAAACTGCTTCTTTATCCTTTCAAAAAAACTCCTTCGCTATTCCTTTTATCTTATCCTTTTAGAACCCTTCCCTCAGGATTGGTCTGGCGAATAGGTTTCGCCTCCTTTTTGTTGTTGTTTTTGGGTTGGGGATTTCGATATCTTTTTTTTACATCTACTTTATTGGCTTCCATGGAACGTTTGTATGTAACTCTTATCCATTGGGAGCTTTATGACTTTATTATTATTATTATTATTATTATTATATTATATATTATTCTTACTATCATTACTTTATTTCCTTGCGTGTAGGTTATGAGGAATGTCGATGTTATCGCGGGGCCTATCCAACCTCACTATTGCTAGTGGCATGGCGGGATATTTAAAGGATAAATGGTGGAGGAGAAATACAACTGATATATTTTGTATAAAACAAGAATAAATATATATCTGTATATTTTTCCGAACAAGGCGCATATTTTCCTATATATTGTTTTTACAACATACCAAGAGTACGCGAGGTCTTAATCGAAAAAGTTGCATTGTGCACGTGTGTATGTTGGTGCGGCGTGGGAATAAGACTAGGACGTGCCACGGTCAGAATTTTAAACGAGATGTTATATTCTCAAGAGAGAAAGAAAAGAAAAGGTAAAAAATCGAGACGAAATGTTGTTAGGCCGTGATAGTTACCATTTACATTTCGGAATAATTATACCCGGCCGCTAAAACATGGATCCACAGGTTGAGGATGCGCCACTTCGTAGGTGGAGTCCGCATGAATATAGCCTGATGTATAGGCTTAAGTTAGTAAACGGGAATCGAAGAATCTGAAACCGATTAAAGGATTGTTAAGGAAAGAGGAAAGGCTTCAGAGAGCCGAAGATTCATAAAATATAGACTTTGAATACTTGCTTATATGCATGTAAGTACTATGTATGGGGCGGGGATTTAGGCAAAAGAGTCAAAAATCGGAAGATGTTTGCTCGACTGCCAGTAATCTGGGGCGGCAATTAGCATCAAAATCATCATCATCGGTTGTAGGGCTAACATTTTATGTTCAAGCATCGATCACAGCATGAAAGGCTCGCATTGATTCGACACGATGTCAAACGTGTATCCGCTTTCACCATGGAATCTTCAAATTTGGGCGGATGAATGCAATATATTAATAGGTGAGGGGTAAAAAAACTGCCGGGGCCGGTTCGGTTTTGTTTTCGGATAAAAATACCGATGTAACATGAGGATTTAGTAAGAACCAAGATGCAAGTTGGCTAGGTTGGGGGATTTTCCATAGCAGTCTTTCGGATTAATTAACCATTTACCCCAGATTTTAACAGCCGGCAGGTTAGAGAGCGTCTCCAAAAAGGTGTTGATTCTGTGGTAGTTTTCTTGAGTTCTATTGGTGGAATAGGAAGATACTAACCTATTTTGGATAGCCTGCATACGAACGGTATCTAGATCGAATGGCCTCAAACCCTCGTGGCTTTAACTGCATCTAACCTCGTGGGCTCCATATGGTATCTTAAATCCCTTCTTCATCTTGCGGGCGCTATCTAGCGGTGGATATTCGATAGACCAACCTTAACCAAGATGAGGTTTCCGCCCATGACTCCCTTTCTATCTCTAAGATGTCTTTTTATATTTCTCTTAGTCACATGTCTTTCAAATGCCCAAATCCCGCCAGAGCCAGGCTCCGAATCAAATACTGGGGCCTCTACTGCCCCGACTAATGTCGATCCAATCAGAAGAGAGGGGGAATTCGTCTACATCAGATTGGATCCAGAGTTCGATAGCTGGGTCCTCGCGAACGAGAACATCCTTGCAGCGTTAAATAACGAGGTCAATTCATTCGCAGAAATCCGAGCCAAATTATGCCCGCTCGGTATCAATCCCAAAGAAAAGCAAACCACTTACTCCGGCCGACCGATTCCTCAAACCCCACACTTCGCCTTTGGTTATCTCATCTTCGCTTTCAAAGGCGAGATTGCTAGCTTGTTCGAACTTCAGATGGAGAAAGCTGTGACAGAAGGTCCGAATATACCCGAATGGCTTCAAATAGCTAGTAGAGTATGGAAGTTACCTCCCGTCCAGGCGCAAGATGTGATGATAAAGCGGCGTGACTTGATGGGCCATTATGCTACAGTGCTCGAGTCACACTGGGAAGCGCTTGATAAGATCGATAAAAAGGACTTCAATAATACTTTAGCCTTCTTCCCACAACCAGCGGAGTTTGGAGAAACGCTGAATGCTCGCCGCTCTAGAATGTTGGTTCTATTACGAAGTATTTTTGGTGGCTTACATTTGGGCCCAGGGGGTCTAACGGCAATGATAAACCTAAAGAACTTTGGATTCAAGGCCGACAAGTGGAACAAAAGAAACCAGCTATTGGAGGCTAGGGTAGAGGACGCTGAATTATGGGCTAAATACGCAGAGATGTGGGGGCTAGGCGACCCAGATATGACGAAGGTTCTAGGTTATTATAGATATTTTCCCATCTGGGAGCCTGATATCTGGACAGAAGTTTTAGGAGGGAAACAAAGGAAGAAGTCCACAGCGTTAACTTTGTTTGAGGATATTTGGGCATGGTATGGATGCTGGGCTGCTGCGTGGGACAGAATCGTGAGGATAATAGACCAGCTTACACCTCCTCCAGGATTGGAAGATCTCAAATTGGAATGGGCTCCTGAACCGCGGGCTTATACAACGGGGGATCTGATCACGGATGAGGAGTTGATGTTGAAAGATATTCCAGAAGACCCAAAACTGGCAGCTTTATATATGGAATGGCTGTTAAGGGCGGAGCCAGAAGATCTTGATACCATCCCAGTTTCCGATAACCAAGATCAAGTCCAAATGCGGTATCAATGGAACATGCAAGATCTAATGGAGGTGTCAGAGGAAAATAATGGTGGTTCTAATCCGCAAACAGAAGCCCGGCGACAAGACCAAGACCAAACGAAAGTTGAAAATGTACCACAATCCCATGAGCAGCCTCAAGAAGTTGAATTTCAGCCTGAAGTTCAAGTTCAACCTCAAGTTCAAATTCAGGAAGAGCCCGAAGAAGTACAGATGATAATTGAATTGGGGTATAACCAAAATGGTATCAGTGCTGCAAACACTGAAGCTGTCGATGTTTCGGATCTATCGAGTCGTAGATCTAGGCCGGGAGGGAAATCCAGGGCGAGAATGAATCGTAAATCGAGGACTAGTGAAGGCCAGATGGAGGAGGAATATTAATATACATGACAATTACATAGAATATACATCGATTGGAAGGTTAATTGTGAACATACAGATGATCTTAGTATTAAATTTTATCTTCCTTGAATGGAAATTCTAAACAAGAGTATCTCCAGTGTTAGTGACAGTCACCCAGCCGATTTGCCTTGGTACTGACATATACCATGGTACCTGTAATATTTAAATCTTGGTTCACTCAGACGCCGATAACTACTGCCAGAATCCCAGTAGCCATATTAGCCGGTATAAACCCGCACCATGAAGCTTCTCCAGGATTTCCTATTGCCGGCAATGTTGATCATCGTAACGAGTCGTAAATATAACCGATGATACCATGGATAACCCAGATTTATATTAAACTGAAAAGTATAAAGATGCGCCTTGAGAGCCGTTGTTTGTTAAATTTTGCTACCCATTGTGCGTGCTTGGTGAACGAATATTTCGATATCTAAGCTAGGGTCAATTGATAAAGGGCAACGCAAAAAGTGCAACAATTGACTTCAATTGGAGCTTTCAACATGTGGAAGTTAACCACGCTACTTTTCACTCTGCTGGTTGGTGTTTCGTGTACGAACGTTTATCCCATTGAAATATAAACTACACCCCAGGTTCTAATCCTAATTCAATCAGTTCAGATCTAACTTCCGAATATAGATGCCTTCAGAAACCCTATCATACCAGGATTTAACCCAGACCCAAGCATCATTAGAGTCAAGGATGACTATTTCTTGGTTACCTCAACGTTCGAATTCTTTCCGGGAGTTCCAG
Organism: Arthrobotrys conoides; assembly: GCA_036971725.1. Classification (NCBI taxonomy): domain Eukaryota; kingdom Fungi; phylum Ascomycota; class Orbiliomycetes; order Orbiliales; family Orbiliaceae; genus Arthrobotrys; species Arthrobotrys conoides. The sequence goes on from JAVHJM010000008.1 coordinate 1,583,618, forward strand.
TTTACCACTCAAAAGACTTGTATGGTACACCCCAAGCGTACAGCTTCCATGAAGTCCTGCTAATTTAATTTATACAGGATTGATTGGACATGTATTGGTCATGTACTTAATCGTCCTTCGCAATTGAACCTGCGTGGAACTGCGCCTAGTGGAGGTATCTTTGCTCCAACTTTAAGATACCACGAGGCCTCGAAGACCTTCTATATGATTACAACCTGGTATGTATGCATTTTGATATATTTAACCCGTACGTGGGCGACTTTGATCAATAATAAAAGGCTGACGTTGGCGGAATGATAGGTTTGATGTTATCAGTCCACCAGATAATACTACTGGAACCCCACGGTCCATGTATGTTAGCACCAAGAATATTTTGGACGAGACCTCTTGGAGCGATCCAATTTATGTTGACCAGTAAGTTTCCGTCTATGATATAAGACTAATTCTCTACGGTCATCTGGAACTGACAATCTCAAGATGGGGGTTTGACCCCGACCTCTTCTTCGACACTGACGGTAAAACGTACCTGACGACTACAATGGGTTCCGGTTTTATTGACCCAGACTCCGGATACTTCGCAATCTGGATCACTGAAATCGATCTTAAAACCGGTAACTCTCTAACTGAATCTCGGTATTTCTACCGCAGCGAGTTGCCTATCAACACCCCCCGTCTCGCGGAAGGATCCCATATCTACAAATTCAACGGAACGTACTACCTCCTGACTGCGGAAGCAGGTACCGAGGTTCAACATCGTGCTATGTGGCATCGGTCTAGTTCTTTGCACGGACCTTGGGAATCGAGCCCATACAACCCATTTGTTTTCAACGGTCGCAACCTCTCACAGCCAATTCTATCAACTGGTCATGCAGATATCGTACAAACCCCCAACGGGGATTGGTACACTGTATTTCTCGCTACTCGTCCTCAAAACCCAACCGATTCCTCTGGGGTCCCACAATTGGGTCGTGAAACCTTCTTAGCTCCTGTAACTTGGAAAGACGGTTGGCCAATTGCGAATGGCGGAAAGGATATTACCTTTGAAATTCCGGGACTATATAATAAGCCGCGTCCAAAAGTGTGGCAAGATCACTTCTGGAACGGAGAATACAATGGGTTTGCGGATAAAAGGTACTATACGCAACGAACACCAACAAAGACCTTCCATAGCTTTACGGCTAGAAAAGGATGGTTGAGACTTTATGGGAATGTGTATACCCCAAGCGATCGACAGACCCCGGCAATGTTCTTGAGGAAGCAAGAAGATATCAATACAGTTTTTAACACTGAGTTGGAGTTCTACCCTACTAGTGCGAGGCATAAAGCCGGGGTGACCGCGTTTTTGAGCACTTGGCTTCATCAAGATATCGTTATCACGCTCCACCCAGAAACCGGGAAGAGAGTTGTGGCGGCAACAACTAGAACTGGGAAGGAACCGGTGGCGAAGACAACGTATGTTGAGATTCCGGAGACAGGGACGGTCAAGTTGTGGATTAAATGTGAGGCAGATAAGTATACCTTGGGGTACAGCTTGGGCCATGATAGGAAAGCTACATGGGTTGCTAGTGCGGAGAGTAAATGGATGCAGAGTTATCCATCTGGATGGCAGAACTTTGTCGGTACGCATCTAGGCGTTTTTGCGACTGGCGATGGATTGCCAATTTTGGTCCCGGCGGTAAGTTGTTTATAAGATTTAAACTTGATTATATGACATATAATATGGGAGAATGACAGCTGACTGTCCAATCAAATTATAGGACTTTAAATGGATCAAAACGGAGGGCGGTGACTGGTAAAACGATACCATTTCTGATAGCTTGAAAACTGGGCTTCAATATACTATGTATAAAAATTGATAATCTGAGACCTTTCATACTTTTGTACGTATCTTCGTGCAAATCTCAATTTGACGGTCATTGTATGCAATTTAAAATGATTCCAAAGTCTTCCAATCTACTTCATCCAACTTCTTCTTCACAGAGTATTTCCCTGCACCTACCTTCTGCACAGTCTTTCCGATTATTCTGATCTCCCCTTCGCAGTTCGCCGGGACCGCGACTTCAACAGACAATTCTTTATCTTGTGTATTATAGCTCCATTTACACCCCACCCTCCCCTTTGGACTTTCATACTCCATCTCATTGCTTGTGACCCCAAATTCAACACTAGGGATAGGATCAAAGATAAACTTCCAACCGTCCTTCGCATCTGCATTGACAACGCCACTGACTGGAAGGTCGTCGTGTTCTATTTTGATACCCCCTATATTTTCAAAGATCCATCTCCCGGGAGCTCCGAGAGCATAGTGGTTCATACTGGTCATTGAAACGACATTTGCGACACCTTCCTTGGTGATACAGTCCCAACGCTCCCAGATGCTTGTTGCTCCTAGTTTGATAGGATAGAGGAATGATGGGGTGTCGTAATTCTTTAGCAAGAGCTTGTATGCTAGCGAAATGGATTCTAAGTGCTCCTGCGAGGTAGTTGATGGCAAATTCCTGGGGTAGCAAAGAGCATAAAATATCTCCGGAGTCCCTGCTAACCCAGTCGAGATGTGGAAATCGGCCTTATTCTTGACAAGGTGGTGCAAACGACGAATGGCTGGCTCAACGTAGCTCTCGGGAAGAAGGCCAAAAGTAAGAGCGCACGAATATGCTGTTTGTGAGTCTGGGACAGGGTTTGGAGGATTTGGGTCTTCCGCATTTGCTTCCCATTTGATAAGTTGTTGGGGCTCGTCGGATTCTGAGATTGATGCATCGATGGCCACGAGGTATTTCTTTTGCCAAGCTGATATGACTTTCTCCTTTGAGGATTTGAATAGTTCAATGTCTTCTGTTTTCCCAAGAACCGTTGCAATATTCAAGATGATCTGTGAGATATTGCACAGCCAGGTATCGGCAATGAAAATTTGATTTGTTTGGGCCAGTTCTGGGCGTTCTGGAGGAGTGGTAGGATCGAGCCAGTCACCGTATTGAAATGAGTCCACCCATAGACCATCCTCATTTCTCGGGATGCCTTTGGTATAGTATTGCCTAATACTGGGATAGAGAGTTTCGAGGAGACTAGCATCTCGGTATTGTTTGTAGAGATTCCATGGCAAGGCAACTAAACAATCCTCCCAGATTGCCATTGGTCTATGAGACCCAGGAAGCTCAAAAGCATTTGGAGAGCTATGAATACATGGTTAGCAATATTTAAATCAAAGACTGAAGGGGTATTGAAACATACACAATGGGAGGCCTGTTAAACCCCCCTAAGTATAGTCCATCTGCTAGGCCTTGGAGCCATTGTTTCAAGAAGGAGTAGCAATCAAATATATAGACAGCCGTTGGTCCAAATAGCTGTTGAGGTTAATTAGTTAGCCTGTGGAAACATCGAAGCCCGCGGCGTAAGAGTAAAGACCTTACATTTATGTCACCACTCCTGTTAGTGGTATCAGTGTTAGTATAGTCCATTTCTTCGGTAGTAGTTTTTAGTTGGTTATATGCTTACCATCCTAATCTCTCATCCCGCTGAGGACAATCTGTCGGTACCGAGTAGAAGTTCCCTCGAGTGCTCCATTCGATATTCTCTACAAATCGATTAAGGTCCGAGTGAGTACTGTTAAATTTTAGAAGTCCCTTCTCGCAATCGCTTCCATATACTTTGGCCACTGCCTCGATCTCTACTCCCTCAGGTAAGCCGTCAACTTGGACGTATCGGAATCCATGGAAAGTAAATTCCGGTTCCCACTCTTCGACACCATTGCCACTGAAAGTATAACTATCAGTAGCCTTGGCACCTCTGAGAATAATCCAACATGCTTCTCCATCCTGGTCGAGAATCTCGACATGAAGGAAAGTCAACTATTATAGAAGGATTAGTCGACGCACAGGTCCGTTATGCATCCTAGGAACTGCAAGAACTAACCTTTGTTCCTGCTGGAGCAGACCCTTTAATCTTAATCTTGCCAGTAATATTCTGAGCAAAATCCCAGATAAGCTTCCCTTTCGGAGTTCTAATGGTTTCCTTCAATGGGAATGTTTGCGTGTGCCGAATAAGTGGCGCGGTTTGTGCTTGTAGTGTTTTTGTTGTCGTTTCCGTGCTCCATGATTCGATATCCCACTTCAAGATCCTCCAATTGACAGTTTTCTCATTTATAACAGGACGCCTTAGCTCTGAGGTAAAAACTTCCGGGATTTGTTTGACGTCTTTCCATTCGTCCGGGCCAGCTGTTTCAATACTAATCCTAGCATCATGGTGCTCTCCGTCGTAGATTTCTGTTTCAAGGATAGGACTTCGCTGGATGCATTTCCAGCCAGTTTCATTAGTACTACCAGTCCAGAAGCTCTGGTTCTCTGGCCCAAATGTCTCGAAAAGAGCCATGAACCCTGTCTCTTTCCCATAAATTCCTCTTCTGGCCGACCAACGTTTATGAGGAAGCCCTAGGCGGCCACGGTACCATCCATCTGCCACCCAGACAGTAACAACATTCTCACCAGCTTGAAGGTGCTCTGTGATATCATATGTTTGGTAGGTCATCCTGACAGCGTATTCCGTCCAGCCAGGGTTCATGGTGGATTCAGCACTAACGGGCTTTCCGTTGATGAAGATCTTATAAACACCGAAACCGGTTGCGTATACTCTGGCTAATTGGGGTTTTGACGTGAGAGTATAGGTATTTCGGTAGGCTGGGACAGGTTCTGGTTTCTCCCAACCTTGAGCGCTCCAAGGTGTAGTTATTGGCGTAATTGAGGGTGCTTTCTTATACCACCCTTCGAGGCCTCCAACGATACCGCTCTCAAAGCTCAGGGTCCCTGAAGCAATAGAGGCATCGGAAAGCCCAGCGGTGAATTTAGACGCTAGTTGCTCTGCAGACTCTCCTTCTGGTGCTAATTTATCAGCATCCGGACTTCCAAACTCTCCATGTACATTAGTTTGTCCTTCTGTAAAGATCGCTCGCACAGAGAGCTCATAAGCATGCGACGATTCCACCTTTGGGAAGACTTTTGGCCATGGTATGTTGCCGCTACAATACCCCTTTGGGCCTACCACAACGTGAGTTTTTGCAGAACCCGCGCCGTTTGCAAGAGGCCAGCTTCGAAGGGAGAGAATGTATGTGATTTGCTGCCAGGAAGGAGCAGTTTGCGCAGATGGAATAGAATACGACCACGAGATTATGGGAGTTGGGTCATCTATTCCAAGAAGATTTGAAGTATGCGGGAGGCGCAAATTGGTAATCTCGACTGACGGCGCCATTGTAGTATCCGTGAAGGCTGATTTGCAAATTGTAAAGACCTAAAGTCTAGATATTTGAGTTCGGTGTGGAGACTCTGCCTAACTTACAACCGGAGAATCAGAGAGGTTGAATATATAGACAAATGGTAATATACCAAGCACTTACAATTATTCTACCGAGGTTGAAGCTGTGAACGTAGCTTTGACTTCAATTATATGAGGGGTAGCCTTAGCTTTACGTAAAGCCCCCGCAGGAACCTTCATTATCACATTTTACTGACTCGCCGCCTCACAGCTGCAGTTCCAGAATTTGAGTTTGGCCAATAGTAGTCCTTGTACGCCTGTTGAGTCTGGATCGGGGTATACTCATGGATCCATACTTCCTTAGTGTATCGTATCCGACTGATTGGGCAGCTCAATAGATTCACAATGAAGGTGGGTCCCGCAGTATCCGAGACCCATAGCTCTAGCCATTTCTAGACTAGAGTCTATTCGAGGCTGTGGGACAGCAATCGTTGCTCTTTCGTGACGAGGTCCTCAATTTGGGATTCAAGAACAAAATGTCCGTCTCTATAATTCTGAAACATATGGAAATCCTGTGCTGGTGATACTTTGGATGTCGATGCAACCAAGAAAGCAATGGTTTTAAGATCACGGCCTTTCGCAAGATTTGATCTGGTAATCGTTACGAGTTCAAGTCTCTGGAACCCGAATTGGCATGGAATTTAGTAGGAAAATCGCCAACGCAAAATATGCCACACTATCTCGCATTCGTGTATTCAGATACGTAACAGGATTGGCTAGATGATATTTAAACTTGAGAATCCGAATATCCTGGCTTCATGGACTTGCAGCCTTAGCTTCGGCTATCGATAGTGACCCCAGATTTCTGGTGCAAATATAAATATCAAATGCCGGCGCATATGTATGTAAATGTCCATCCCCGCATTCTGGGATCCGGACCCACTTTCAACTATACTTTATACCACACTTCTCGACTCCCCCATCAATTTCATACTAGATAACTGACTATAGCTCGTATCGATATACCGATCCATTTAAAGCTCCCGTTTCTATTTCAGGTGATAGATGTATAGAATATCCTGCTACTAGAGACCCATTACTCAATTTCGCCAAGTAAAAAGCAAAGCTGCGAGGAGAATTTTTTTTGAACAGTCTTGTAGGACCATGAGGCCCCTTCCGATAGCCTCAACTCAATGTCTAGGGTCTAAGAAGGAGTCTATCTCTACTCTTCCGGTTGAACTTCTTACAGAGATCTACTCCTACCTCCCTATCTATGACCAACATGCTTTGAGTAACACAGGTCGTTTCTTCCGAAAAGTCTTCATTTCACTCCCTACACCCTTCCGCTATAAGGCCATTCAGAACGATAGCCGCGATCTAATATACATTCACAAGCTCCTCCCCATCCACCGCTTTAACGTGGATGATTCTCGTGGGTATGTAACATTAGATTGTACCGTCAGGTTCACGGCGATTTTCAAATATTACCTCACCATCCACTCGATCCTATCGTGGCAAAAAATGAAAAGAGAATATCTTAAAGGCGACTTATTATGTAAGTGGCTCATGAAAGAAGCACAACAACCCGAGTGCTGGCTGAGACAGAGTGATAAGTTCATCGATATAACGGGTTCTCCTCTATTGGACGAACCACTTCTGCGCAATATTCGGGGTAGTACCGCCTCGAATGGTAGTTTGACAATAGTAGGTCCCTCGGCTAGATATGGAATAGACAAGACCACTCGAGTCATATATAATTGTTGTGGGGCTATGAAAGTATCTGCGTGGCTCGGTGTGCGAAAGTATATGAATATGACAGTAAAAGAATTTTTCCAGGATCTATGGAATGAACTTCAGAATTCGATGGATGGTGAAACGCCAGCGGTGGTCTCGAAGTTCAGGATCCTTCTGATGCAAATTAGACGGATGAAGTTAGTTTTGAACGAACATACTTCTCCTGGGGTGTTTGGGCCACAAGAGTTCGCGGTAACACTGTACTGTTGGCCGGTTCTCCCCTGTCAATTACATGGGTAGCGTGATATGTATACTGGTATATAAAATATCAATATAGCTGAGTAGTTTTGTAGGAGCAAGGTCATATTCCGTGATATCATCAAATTGTCACATATCAAGGTTAGTTGAGCCGTTGGTCGAATAAATAAATTTCAACTAGGATTATCGAAGTGGCTCACTCACCATATCTTGACAAAATGGGGCTATGCTTTTCTCGTTCCCAGGCGTCGCAAGTGAAGGCTTGAGTATGCTTAGTTCCAGGTTTTTTTTTTTTTTTTTTTTTTTTTTTCAAGTCTGAAACTCATATACGCGTAGCGCTAGTTCAACTAGGATACAGAATATATCGATCGGAGCTCATGTGATATTACATATTCCCTGATCAACATGTACCAGTTCTCACACACCAATTGTATGGTATCCCAAACATCTTGTATTCTGCACAGCTCACTCCGAAAGGGTGTAAACATCAATCTCCAAGAATTCTCGTAAAATGATGCATTGATCGCCCATTGGGTTAGTTCAGTGTCTTTTAACCTATCAATATGTGCACATCATTGATGTGTATGTACTATAAGAAAGCTAAGGTTAGGTCACGAGCATCTCAAAAATCGAATCATTTGCTTAGGTAGCTAAGCCTTAGATTGGAAAAGTTGCAGCTGTGCCATAGACGGAAGCAACCGTATCGATCGAAAAACATATTTGCAAGGCTATAGAGATATAACTCAGGTTGGGCAGTTTTATAACAGTATAAGAACGTACAGATATCATATAATTAATATATAATGCATACGTAGACGACAACGTTAACGCGTTACAGAGTACTGGAGTGTGTTGGATTTTGAGTGCAAGGTATTGTGTGATATAAGCCTCAGTCTCGTAACCAAACTGTCATATAAGCCTCTTGATAGCGCTATAGTGTTGGTGTATTGGCCGAACGAATGTTATATATAATGTTAGATAAAGTTACAAATATAACCGGTTTGGCTGAAGCTGTGTTTAATCTATGTGTAACCAAAGTAGCTACGTAGGTTGTATATTTTGGACTTTGCAAAGCTAAGTTGGTATACGGACAGTAGCCGGTCCAAGATTTCTAAATCAATTGATCAAACTGCTTGTTCTTATCAAGCGGTTGGTTACGATACAGCAGCAGTAACAAGACCGAGTTACCGCGATTTGCTTGCTTAATGCTTAATTGCTACGAGACTAAAGTATATATCTCGAATATGTAAGCCCACTTTTGTAGAACTATTCAATTTTAAGGTTAACTTTTGAAAGATCTTGGGGTTCCTTGAGATTTTAGCGACTTGGAACCTTTTATAAAAGTTATTTTCAAGGCTTCAATTGCTTCAAAACATTCTTTTAGCCGGCTTTCCCAGCAGGAAGAATTAATGTATAGAAATTCTTACATTACGGTTTGGATTGGGCAATTGCATTTCAGGGCTCTGGCTTCTCTTGATTCATCTTAGTTGGGGGCTATGCTGCGCTCTTCGTGATCGGTTTGATGTGGTTTAAGGAGATTATAACTGCATATAAGCAATTCAATATCACAGCTATTACTGGGGTTTGAGACGTTATATGAATCCTAGAGAGGCTCGTGTTATACCGTCTGCAATACGAGACCAGTGTTAGACTGAGTTTAGACGTATAGGCAATTGTCACTTCTGCGGGGTACGCTAGTCCAGGCCGCTTGGGTTCATCTCTGGCCGCAGGACTGCTTACAAGACATCCAAACATGCATGCATGCACTATCTTGACTGAAAAGGAACACTCATCTTAGCCTCGAGACCAGGCGCTAATGCGGGCAGGGCACTCATCTACGCCTGGTCTCGAGGTTATAGCTCTACTCCTAATTAGGGTGCGCCCCGGACATACAGCATCGTGTTCGGCTGTGGGTATGCGTATATAAAACACCCACTCCGCGCGCACTTTCTCCATCTAATATATCTTCCTAGAATGTGCATGGGCCGACGATAAAAGCCAGTTCTGCATCTCTATCTCTATATCGCCAAACTTTTCTCCCTCGATCTATTAGAGATCAGACCACAACGTTGCAACATTAGAGTTTACCTGGGAGACCAGACTTATATACCCATCAAGGTACTCTCCGAGATCTTAATCCTTAATCACAAGCTTTAAGTGGTATAGTAGCCGGGGAAACGCCCACACCGGCTTACCGCTATGACATCTACTATTGTCGCAACTCTCTCTTTCCTATCTCTATTCATCGGAGCTCACCTGGGCTCCGCAGCTAGTATTCATGGAAACAAATTTGAACGAAGGGCAACCGTACTCGGGGAAAACCTATTCGACCCTACCACACCATGGCTAAGCCCAGCTTGCCGAGTAGGCTTGACCAGCAATCAGGGTAAACAGTGGGGGATCTATCCATTCGGTAAAGGCCATCCCGAAAGGCCAGCTTGGCTTGGCGGGCAAGCTGTTAAGGACTTTTTTGCAAAGGGAGATCGGGCGAATTTTTTTCGCATCCCCCAAGATGAATGGGCCGGCTCGCAGAATAGAAAGCCCTGCTGGAATCTGGACACTGATGTGGACCCGAGTTTTAAGGATGCTGGCTTGATCGAATACTTCAGCGCCGGGTACTGCTTTTGTCAGTTTTACCAGAATCGCGATTGTGATGGCTATGTTGCCGTCAGTGACGGTCTTCCCCAGACGCCGGGTTATATTGGCCTAGAAGACAAGACCAAAGGATTTGGCCGGTTTGAAAGGACTGGTAACCCACCTACGTATTACCAGAGTTTTGCATGCTTCTCCACATCCACTCAGTACGACCCACAGTGCAAAATAACTATTTCGAATAGAGGGGAGAGAAGCGAAGCAATCAACCAAATAGATGGTTTAATTAAAAGCCTTACGATCACCAGAAATTTCAATATATTCCTACAGGTTTTGGACGAGGAAGGAATGGAAAAGGCAGAGGAGGAAGCAGAAGAAGATGACGCGGTCATAGAAATTTTTACTGGTAAGGGAAGCTGTGTTCGGGTAAATGAAGTGCGCCCGTATACAAGCGAAAGTGGAATTCGGATGAGGGATTGGGAAATTAACAGCTGTACATGTATGTTTTATGCGAGTGAGGATTGTGAGGGCCGGCCGATAATGATTGATGGTCATACTGGGAAAGTGACAAGGCGCGTCGAGGAGTGGGGGCCTTCCTTTTTTTATGAGCAGCCAAAGATTAGAAGTTTACGATGTGATGCTCCATACGGACCTCCAGCCGTGCCTCGGAACAGGTGGTAGATCTCAAGCTCTCGATCCAGATTTGTTGTTACATAAGTATGTTATTATAATTATAGTTTTGCTTCTGACTTAATCAATTTCAAATATGCACCCTGATAATTAACTTTTCACAATCGCGATTGGTGATCATGACTTCATTATATAGGTTAGGTATTCATTTAGTAGTAGTAAGTACATACATCCGTCAGCCTTCCTAGACTTCTATCACACGTGTACATGCGTAGGCCTATATACCTATTTAGTATCCATGGACAACTACTATTCTGATGGTATGATATCGATTATACAGCCTCGTAACCAGGACTTTTGTGTTCATTTTGTTGCATTTTACCCATGTCGATTAGTCAGCGACGGATCAAATGCCAAGACAACAAATACGTGAACTTCGCGATCTCAAGGTCGCAAAGCTAAGGCTCTCCATTCTAACATCACGACACTCTACGTTGATTCTAACTACTATCTAAGCCGGTTCAACTATTCAATACAGCGTTCAAAACTTACAAAATCTAGTTATATTCACCAATATCCATCATGGCGGCCCTCGTCGACTACGGCTCAAGCGACGAAGAGTCGCCAGCCGCCGGTCCATCAATATCATCCGGCCCATCGATCACAGCTGCGCCAGATGTCAGCCTGGACGTATGTTCGTCTCTCCTCTCTTATCCCGATTGTTCAAATAACTAATTACTGCATTCTATCTTACTATAGGATCCAATGACATCTCAACTTGCTATTGTAAAACCTACAGACAAATCGATGTCCTACAATGCCACGTACGCTGACCTTTACAAACCGGCTGCTGGACCTGCAAACCCTTTTAAATCGAATGACGGGACGTTAAAACGGAAGAATCTGCTCACAGGATACGCGGAGGAGACTTTGATATCAGACGCGACATTCTTAGCACAGCACAGGACTTTCACTAGTTTAGGGTACGCTGCAGACCCGAGTAATCCGACACATATGGTGGGAGACCAGGCAAACGCAGCTTTATTTGGTGGACGGAATACAGTCGAGTATATGCCTAGCAAGGAGGAATCGAGAGAGATCAAGAGACGGCGGCAAAAGAAGGGAGATTCGACTATAGTTGATGGGCCTGGACAATACCTAGGTCCTTGGGCGTCGTACAAGAATGAATCGGAGTCCTCGGAAGACGAGGAGGCTGGAGGCGAGGGTGTTGAATACGAAGAGGAAGCTACTGCGCCGGTATCCAATCCGATTATCGACAAAGCTGGCGCCGAATACCTCAATGTCAATACATCTGGTGTGGAACAGACTACCTTCCATGGTAGTGAAGAGAGGGATTACCTTGGGCGGACATACATGCATGTACCCCAGGACTTGGACATCAACCTCGGAAAGGAGTCGGGTAGTACACCAAATTTCATTCCCAAGAAGCTTATCCACACTTGGAAAGGCCATACCAAGCCTATCAACGCTATACGCTTCTTCCCAAATAGCGGCCATTTGTTATTGAGTTCTTCAGCAGATGCTAAGATTAAGGTAAGCTATACACTCTTACTCGCCTCATAGCCATATCGAATGTTTCTCACCAAGGTCTTTTAGTTATGGGATGTTTATCATAATCGTGAACTCCTGCGCACATTTGACGGCCATACCAAATCCGTAAACGATATAACCTTCACCAACTCCGGCGACAAATTCCTTTCTGCCTCTTACGACCGTCAAATGAAACTCTGGGACACCGAAACAGGTCAATGCATCAACCGCTTCTCAACCGGTAAAATCCCACACGTCATCAGATTCAACCCTGACGAAGCCAAACACCACGAATTTATCGCCGGTATGAGCGACAAGAAGATCGTACAGTTCGATACTAGAACTGCAGCTGTAGTACAAGAGTACGATCACCATCTCGGACCTGTTAACACTCTTACATTCGTGGACGAGAACCGGAGATTTATCTCTACTTCCGACGACAAGAGTTTAAGAGCCTGGGAATATGGTATTCCGGTACCTATCAAGTTCATTGCCGAACCTTATATGTACTCTATGGTCCGATCTGCTCTTCATCCCAATGGGAAATACGTGGCATTGCAATCGGCGGATAACCAGGTTGTTGTATACGCTACCACCGAGAGGTTTAGGCAAAACAGGAAGAAGAGCTTTAGGGGACATAATAATGCGGGTTATGCGATTGATGTGGATATCAGCCCCGACGGACAGTTTTTGATGACCGGTGATAGCTTAGGTTGGGTGTGCTTCTTCGATTGGAAGACTTGTAAGATGTATCATAAGATTAAGGCGAGTGATCAGGCGATTACTTGTGCGGCATGGCACCCACAGGAGGGTAGCAGGGTGGCTGTGGCCGGGTTGGACCATTCTATCAAATATTATGACTAGAAAGGCCACCATATCATCGGGGGTATTGTCTGGATGGATGACTGCATAAATTATTTGTATACTAGGTCGGAGAGGCTGGGTTCCAGTTAGATACTCACAAATTTTAATTTGACGACGTATGATTTTACGAGAAGAACAAGGGCTTCTATCGACCCCGAGCAGAATGTAGGGTTTGAACTAGATCCATCGAGCGATTCAGTGTTCTTCAAAACTTTTAACTATATTACACTCTAGATACCAATGTAATTAATGCCTGGGTACTCCAAACTATACTAAAAAGAATCGAAATAAATATACATCATACAATACCCCGTTTAGTTTAGACGAACCTCTGAGCTCTCGACCTCGTCGCATCTTTCTTTGGCATCCATGCCGGCGGCAACTTAACGTCAGCAACTGGCCTTTCCACAACTACCATCTCCAAATCCTCCTTCGGGTTGCCAATGGGTAAGAAAGCCATCACGTTCCTGTACTGGAATGTATGCCAATGCGGTACCCCAAGGCCAATCTTCTTTTGAACCACAACTTCGGCTGAAGTTGGAGCGCCAGAGTCAATCTCCATTTCAACGTCTAGCTTAACACCCCCATCCTCATCTGGGTGCTCACTAGCCGAAAGTTCTGATTCACTTTCCTTATCACTCTCAGAACCCTTTTCGCTCTCAGAATCGGAGCTGGAGTCCTCGTCGTCCTCCTCTTCCTCATCGCTACTATCGTCCTCGCTGTCGCTGTGCACCATCTCCACATCTCCTTTCTTCCTAACATCATTCCTAACCTTGTCGACCAAAAACTCATCGTCGCTTTCTACATCCATTGCCCCCTCATCCTCTTCGGCAGCTGCAGCTTTCCCGACTAAAGTAACCTCAGTGCCTTTAACCATGTCTTTCCTGCCATTCACCGCTTCACTTCCTGCTCCACTAACCAGCACAACCCCTCTCTTTCTCTTGACGCCCTTCACTTCAGTATATTCGCTCTTGGTCTTCTTCGTGCCAACGGCACTTAAATCCCGATCAACATTAATCATAAACACCCAACCATGACCCCAAAGCCACATCCTTCTTCCCTTGTTCTTCTCTTCCACTACACTGATACCAAAACACCTATCCTTCAGCTTTATAAAATCGCGTGGCAACCGGTCGGAATTTCTTGCAGACCACGCTGTAACCTGTCCAGTTACAACATCGAATTCGTGAAGCGTATGATCCGATGTCATCACGAAGACTTCCGAACTATCTCCATCGACCTTTCCAGACTCAGGAGTAACTGGTGGCCTGAATCCTACGGCGACGGGTGAAGCTGGGAGCCGTGGGAGACCTGATTTGATCAACTTCCATTTTCCCTTCTTCGCATCTTCTAAGCTCCAGGCTTCCATCCAACCACCAACATCGGCGGAGAACAGGTACTTGCCGTTGTGAGAGAAGCAAGCGCGGCTGATCTGTCGCTCATAGCCTCGTCCTAGTGCGATAACCCCGTCTTTTCTTTGTAGTTTGTTGCTAGAAACGCTGACTTCCCGATCCTTTCGATCCAGATGTTGTAGATTTCCAAACTCGAAAGTGGACTTCCCATCTTCATCAACTGTAGTGGCGATCTTGAAAATATAGGGTTCAGAGTTGGGAGCGAAGAACGCTAAATAATTTCCGCCAGGTGAAAATAAAACCCTTCTGGCACCCATTGTCGCTATCTTTTCCGGTAGCTCGAGTTTAGAAATTCGTAGGAGAACGGTGGATTTTCGGGGTCGGAGGTGGAAGAGTTTGATTGTCGCCATGGTGGAAATAGCCAATAAGTCACCATTAGGTGATATCGCAGTGGACGAAATGTTCTCGTCGGTCTATTGATCGGTTAGCATTGTAAATTTAATATTTAGAAAACGGGCAAAGAAATCATACGTTAACCATGATCCCACCGACAAACTTTCTCCCTTGGTCGTCATCAACCGCTCCGTAAAGTTCTACGTCATCTGCTGCCTCGACTTCATCGATGCTATTAACTCTCCAAATTTTCACTTCTCTATCAAAACGAGCCACCAGAAGTCTAGAGTCCGCTTTTCCAATTGTAGTTGCCACGACCTGCTCCTGTGGGAGCGCAGACAACGTATATTGATATTCTTCAGAAAACCTTCTCAATGGGATGACTACAGGAGTCATATCCACACCACCACTAATTAAAACACTAAATGCTCCAGCTTCAAATCCACACATAGCCCTAACATCGTGCTTATGAAACCTCTTCTTGACAACCTGTGTCCATGTCGCCCGTTTTCCTAATCCTACAAGCTCATGCTTGACTGTGACCTTATCCACACCAGAACTGAAGAACTGAGTTCCATTAGCATTTGTCTCCAGGGTTAAGACGTCTGCACCGTGGGACTTAAGTTTCTGGCGCAGCGTATAGCGTTTACCATCGTACACGCTAATTTCACCGAGCGAGTCACCTGCAACGATCCACCCGCCATTGGAGGGTATGTACTTAACGCTCCAGACATATGTGTCCCGCTTCTTTGCATTTCTGCGCTTGTTGTTGAATTTGGGGGCGACAGACATCGTGGTTATGGTACGTCCAGTGACAGTGTCGAAGGCACGGAGCTTGGAGTCTGAGGTTCCGGCGATGATTGTCGTGGGAGATTGCCATGCGAGGGAGAGGACACGGCAGGCCTTGGATTGAGGGATGATCTTGGATAGTGATAGAGAACCAGGAGAATCGCCAACCGAGATGATTACTAGGGAACCATCTTCGCAGCCGACAGCGAGGTGGGCGCCGTCTTCAGGATCTTCCTTATCTTCACATGCTTGTTCGTCTGCTTTAGAGGTCGGCTGCGAACGGTCCGTAAACCATGACTTCTTTGGCTGAGCAGCTATGCTCCAGATAATGCCCTTGCCACAATCAAAATGCGCGAGGGGTTTCCCGGTTACAAGGTCCCACTCCGTGACAACCGTGGAGTTTCCGATTGAGAAGAGACGAAGGAGTTCGGTGTGCTTTACAGTGTAGTGAGATTGACGTATCCAAGCAAGACCTTCGATACTTCGATTTACGCCACCATGGAGTGTGGATTCGTGAAACCAAGTTGTCGGGTTCCAAATCTCAATGGAGCCATTAGAACGACCGATTGCGAGACGAAGGGAGGGTGGGAGATGGTGTGTTTGAGGATTGTATTCGGAAGGATGAGAAAAGGCGACTGCATGAATTTGAGACGGTACATAATCAACGAAGCGACATCGATGGATATCCATTGCGAGTAGTTGGAGCTCACGAAGAGCTGGTAATTGGAGGGGGTTTTGATGGGGGGAAGGTGAAGGATGTTGAAGGTTGAAGACTGAAGTTTTTGGCGATTTTGCGACACTGAAAAAGTTGGAATTTTTTGCAGGGATATAATTTAGCGAGGTCACGTGTCCTTTACCACGGAGCGTCTGAGATGGGGACCGGGGGCTATGAGACTGGTGACCGGGAACACCATGATTCCAACGCTGAACAACACAACAGCATTCATTTTATAGATTTTACAGAATTCCTCAATCTTCTTCTTCAACGAAACGACAGGCCAATCTCAAAATCAGGATCTTGTTCACAAGCTCTATGAGATCGAGACCAAGGACTAATAGCTCTATTGAAGCTTGTTTTTTTATCAACACACCGGTGCATGTTTATGAATATATATGTAAGGCACGATAATGATCGATAAGACGCCTGTTGAACAATTATATACAAAATTTCGAAATACCAATGTACGTCCAAACTTCCCAGATATATACTATAGCTATTTAAGCCATATACGTGGCACACGAGTCAACTAGGTAAACTGGCTGAAGAAACTCCAAGTTTCTCTTGAGGAGAAGGTCGAACCGCTGTCACCTGTGGACCCGTCCCGGGGTGCAGCAATATGGCCAGCATCGAACGCAATCCAAGTGACTGGATACCCGCTCCTACAGCCAGTGTACTCCGTTTTAATATGCGTAAGGCTTCCTTGAGATGGCTCAGCTGGTGACATGGAGTTGCAACCGTTGTTCCTCACGAACCTATCTCGAAGAGTACGGCCTCCAGAGATGTTGAGCACTGAGTCTTGAATACCATGAATGCCCAAATATGCAATAGGATCATTTCCACCACTGCAACCACTCAACAGACCACCAGACAGAACAGCCACGGCGCGGAAAACACTTGCGCGGGTGCACGCAATAGAGTATGACATTGCACCACCGTAGCTGAAGCCAGTTGCAAACCTCAACTTCTGGTTGACACAGAGCCCAGCTTCAACGGTCGAAAGAATCTGGTCAATAAAGGTTATGTCTTCTCCGCCAGAGTTTGCCCAGCCGTTGTTTAGACCTTGGGGAGCGACAAAGATGGCGCTTTCACCGGCTAGTTGCTGAAGTCCGTAGTAGGACCACACATCCCTTTGCACGGTTTGACCTGTGGCCACATCTGTCATTGTTCCGCTGAGCCAGTGAAGGCCGAAGATAAGCCTGTATGGCTTGTTTTGATCGTAGTTATTCGGGACACGAAGGATATATTGTCTTGTCTTCCCATTGACGGTCATGGACTTCGTACCGCTCGTTAGAGTCGCTCCTTTGCCGCATCCTGGTGAAAGGGACGTGCTACCGGGATTGTTGGGGGTTGTCGTCGAAGATGTGCCCGGACGAGATGTTGTGGTTGCCATCGTGGTAGATACCCTCGTAGTGGTTTGGGTTCCACTTGGGTTACAGCTCCCTGGGAGACATTGAGAGTAGTACGCATTCTGGAAGGTACAGCATGCGCCGGAGACACAGACGGTAGATCCCGAGTATCCTATACCACCGCCTGCAATGAAAGGTTAATATCTCGCAGACTTATCGAAAACAAGGTTATTTACATACATTGACCCCATACGGACTGCTGGCCGTAAACAACCTGTGCCAGCCCAACGAGAGCGGATAGGCTGACTAGTACTGATTTCATCTTACTCGTTAGACTCGAAGGATGGCTAGTGAATATAAACGAACACCCTGTTGCGGTTGCTTGATATACTTGTTAAGAGAATTCTGGTAATAGAGAACTAGAACTAGCTAAGGAAACAGACTAGACTAACTCGTAGCATTACTGAGGAATACCCATCTTTATATACTACACAACTATACTAACCAAGTTGCCATCGATATAAATTGTCTTGATATCCAAACCATAGTATAATCAGTCTGGCTAAATTGCAAGATACTGTGGGAGGAAGCTCCGGGTGAGCAGGACTTCATCCGACTGAGTTAACACCATTGTCGGAGCGATACCTTCTCGATTCCGTGGATAATGAATTGGATAATCATTAAATAAGCGCACTATCAGAAGTCTCTGACCGATTTACTAGAAGAACTATTATATGTGTTCGGTTTGCATATCAAAATTTCCCGGCTCACATGGAAGGAAGCTTGAAAACTGGTAATCTGGGACCGGTTAGCCATACAGCGGCATCCTCGACAATGCATCGCATTAATGACCACGAGCGAGCGAGCGAGACCCAAACCTAATTGATATCTACTAGTATACTATTAAATTAACACCATCAAATTCTTGGCCATGGCATCTATAGCTCGGCATCAGAAACCCTAAAGTCGACTCCGTTTCTCTCTGCCGAAATGTCAATGTTGTAACTATAACCGGTCAACTGTTCATATATACATGGTACTCTCTATATATAGTCAGAGCGTAAAAAATTTGAAATCGCATGGCCATGGTGGCACTTGGCATCAATAAACTAAGCACACCGGCCAGTCTTTTCTTCATAATCTGTTATTCAGCGATAATGGATTCACTTCCTACTATACTATCAGGCAAAGCAGCATCTAACTCAACCTATGGCCTACCCTCAACTGAGATTCAACTCGGATTGGCTTACCGAACCCAATCCAGAGCGTCGAAATACCCTGCCATCCGGCGCCAAACGAAGTTCTCAGCTCCTACCTATAAACCATGCTTGGCGGGTTGACAAAATATTTAAGGTTAATCTGTACTTCCAAGGCGGGTATTCGGGTGATTTTAACGATTCCCTTGGCGCCATGGCAAGGCAGAATCACTTTGCTTGAAAGAGGTTTCGATTGAAAGCTAGAGGATCCGAAATATTCAGGCAGAATGTCAATTTCTCTGCTGTCATCACCCCGCAGAAACTGCCACGCAGGAAGTTGTGCTACCATGGTATGATATATTAGCTATTGCAGGCTTGGGACTCTGCCGGGTATGCACGAGGAGGGTTCCATGACCCATCCCTCAAGGCGAACATTAGGGCAATATCGAGATTGATTTTCGGATAATATTTCATATTCGATCTCTAGAAATTAGCCTCCAAAAGCTTCAAAAATATCGCGGGAATTAGCAGACTTTTAACGCCAGCAGCTTTCCGCAGCAAATATCACAAACACCGTCAAAACCCCACCAAGACGCCACTTCATCTCAAAAAAGATCGAAGGATAAAGCTATACACAACATCAACATTTACAACCACCAAATCCAGCGCTCTCGTAACAACAATCTCTAGTCCATTCTTTCCCTTTATTCATCCCAGTGTACTATCTGAGTGTGCACTCCAAGCAGCGTCTCTCCATTCCCCATTCCACACCACCAGTCGAACATCCACCACACACCGTTTTGCGGCAACTTTGGCAAGCATAACACTCTCCTTCTTCGTCATGAGGCAGTGTTTGTAATACGGAATCACAATCCGCGCAGGACAATGTCGTTGTATGTATTTGTGGAGCAGGTTGATTCCCTGTAAACGTAGTCATATGTGACGGATCCCGCCTGAAGAAAGTTGTGATATTCCGCTGTGCCGGTTGGTGTGAGTGATTGGCTGGAGTATATGCCGGTGAAATAGCAGACTGCGGCTCAGCTTGTTGAGTATTCGAGGATCTTTGCGCAGAGTAGAGTTTCGAGAGTGTGTAGTCTAAACAGGGGCTGTTAGAACATCGGCTGAATTGGAGCAAACGGTGTCAAAGCATACCATGTACGCTCTTCTCGTCGGGTCTTGAATCTCTATATCGTTTCAATGTCCGAGAGTTAACTCCGAGTGGAATGTGATGTTGAGTGATAGCATCATTGTCCACCATCATGACATTGTTTGACGAATGATCCGAGGATGTTGAACAGATGGACATAGCATCGTCGTCTTCGGAGCGCTTGCGTTTGTCAACCATTGTGGGTAAAAGAGTGTATTGCTTAATTGGTATGAGATGGAAGATTAGATGGAAGCTGGTATGGTAATCAAAGAAAACAGAGTTCTGACGGAACACGGGAAGGTGGGATGAGAGGTCGTTTATAAAACTGGAGATCGAAGCCTGAAAGGAGGCATAACAACGCGTAAAGTGCAAAGGCGCGAAAGTTGGGATGCGTATTGGCGTTTGTCACAGATGGAATTTCCACTTTTAGATTCTTGGCATCACATCGCGTCTGTCACGTGGTAAAGCCAAACGCCACATATTGGCTTCATTACCATCCACTATACAAAATGTGGCGG
The DNA here is from genome assembly GCA_036971725.1 of Arthrobotrys conoides. Classification (NCBI taxonomy): domain Eukaryota; kingdom Fungi; phylum Ascomycota; class Orbiliomycetes; order Orbiliales; family Orbiliaceae; genus Arthrobotrys; species Arthrobotrys conoides. Next base: position 1,603,950 of record JAVHJM010000008.1, read on the forward strand.
TGACACAACACCCCTCGTTCGCGTTAGCCTTTCAAGGAAGAAATTCCAACCGATATCGGGACTCTCGTCCGAGACCTAGTGGGCATCCGAATTTAAAGCCATTGACGATTTATCCGAGGTATCTTTCAGTTATATATATTTCAGGACGACGTTCAGGTGTATACGTGTACCAATTTACACTGTCAATTGGTCCAAAGTACCGACACAATGGCAGCAGCTAGAACACTCAGAATAGGTACCTTCCTCCTTTGGTCCCATGTTACCATGCGAATAACTCACTAACTTTCTTAATCAGGTCTCATACCTGGTGACGGCATCGGTCTCGAAGTCATCCCGGCCGGTCGACAAGTTTTGGAGGCCATTGCTTCCCAATTCAACCTCAAACTCTCGTTCGTGGACCTCGAGGCTGGGTGGGCGACCTTCCAAAAGACAGGGACAGCGCTGCCAGAAAATACCGTTGAGGTTCTCAAGAATGATTGCGATGGCGCACTCTTTGGAGCTATTAGGTACTTGCTATTGTCGGGTTGAATACCATGGTGTGGGAACATTCTAACGGCTCATTCAAATAAAACAGCTCCCCAACCACCAAAGTCGCAGGTTACTCGTCCCCCATCGTAGCTCTCCGCAAGAGACTATCCCTCTACGCCAATGTTCGTCCCGTTAAATCCGTAACCGGTGTGGCTGGTGGTCGTCCTGTAGATATTGTTATCGTCCGTGAGAACACCGAAGATCTCTATGTCAAGGAGGAGAAAACCTACGACACACCACAAGGCCCCGTGGCTGAGGCTATCAAGAGAATATCAACCTACGCCTCCACCAACATTGGAAGAATGGCATTCGACATCGCAGCCACAAGAAACCGACAGCGAGCGGCTAACCCCGCTGCGTCTATTCACAAGCAAGGGAAGGTCACAATTACACACAAGAGTAACGTCCTCAGTCAGACAGATGGTCTGTTCAGAGAGACCGTGAAGGCTGTGTATGAAGCCGACAAGCAAGGGGCGAATAAATACAAGGATATTAATGTCGAAGAGCAAATTGTTGATTCGATGGTTTACAGAATGTTCCGGGAACCGGAGTGTTTCGACGTTGTTGTGGCGCCGAATCTATACGGTGACATCCTGTCGGATGGTGCTGCTGCTCTAGTTGGCAGCCTGGGCCTCGTGCCCTCTGCAAATGTCGGAGAGGGGTTTGCTATTGGTGAGCCGTGTCATGGTAGTGCTCCAGATATTCAAGGATTGGGGATCGCAAACCCCATTGCTACCATTCGAAGTACAGCGTTGATGTTGGATTTCATGGGTTTGGAGGAAGCTGCTGCAAAGATATATGAGGCCGTTGATGCCAATTTGGCCGAGGGGAAATTACTGAGCCCTGACTTGGGAGGCAAGGCAAAGACGCAGGAGGTCGTTGATGATGTTGTGAAGAGGTTGATCTAAGCCACTGATGTATCAAGATTTCAAGATATATTTTTCAGGCGTACTACATCTGACATGACAGTTGGCATTACATACAGATGTCGAAACACACTTGAATTTAAGTACATACATGTACATATCAAAAATATGCAAGGCAATTGCGTAACTTCAGTGAAATCCAAACTAATCTCGATAATCTTCTGATCAAGCCTCGCCGACACCGCCAATCATTGATTCTAACCCGAATCCGTCCCAAGATCACTTGAAGGGCTAATTCCGGTCTAGAACCCCCCTCGCTTTTTTGCCCCTGTGGATCCCTCTTCGAACCAAAAAAACACACAATCCCGTCCAAAGCAGGGCCACTAAACCTGCTTCACCAACAAGCACGCATAGGACGCCTCTGAAAGGGGAACGATATGCCTAAAATCCGAGCAGGAGCACCGCGGTTTTCAGCCAATTGTGGGGCCCAAGCAAGCCAATAAACCCCGATTTCGTACCTGAATCCCAGCGTTGGGCATGTGCAAGCGGAATGGATGGTTTCCAGCTGGAATTCCCTATATTTCGGAGCCGGCCTAACTCGACTGCGTTGGCTTCGATTTAAAGGAAACCAAGCTGGCTTACTAGCAGGTACCAATACATTATACTAAAGCAATGCTAAAGTAATACTAAAGTAATGCTTAGTGGACTTTTCGACAAGAACGGTCGATAGTAAAAGACCGGAGATACAAAGCTTGCAAAGGTCGTCAGCTGCAGAACATAACTTTTTTCTTCTTCCTGTTTGTTGGTTGAAGTCGTCAACACCCGAAACTCGACGGAGACTTGACTTATCTGGCGAAGATTCCGCATTTTTTTACCTTCTTTCCTTGAGTTCCCTCCCGCCCCTGCTGAAATCGGTTGACGGGTTGGAATAGGTATTTGGGGGAGGTGGTGTAAACATGTTCATAGTGCAGAATGTACGAAACCCCGCAACGCTTCTGGCTGCTGAAAGGGGATTTCAAGGCATGCGAGGGCTGTACCTTTTACGAATAAGGTCCGCTTGCGAGTAGCTGGTCCCTAACAGGACAACGAATGGCGGGTTCACAATGCAATGGGTAGGATCTTAAGTATGTTGTTAAACCATCCCCTCCCCGTCTTATATTTTAGACTAATACTAGGCCTGTCCCTGTTAACTTTTTTAAATTCCTTCTTATCTGTTCCCAATGAAGCCGAAGGAATCCGTATAGTTGTTATATTGTTTTTTTATTTCATTTTTCTTTCATTCCTTTTCCCTTTCCTTGGTTCTTTTATTTCTTGGAGGGGGCTTTCCCTTTCCTTCGAAATTTCTTCCTTTCTAGAACTTCTAGAATTCTTTTTCAAAAGAAGAAGGAGAAGAAGTTTGATAGATTTATAAGTTGGAGGAGTCGTCGCTTGATTACACTATCCTCGGGACCGGATTGAAAACGGTTTCTAGCCATCCGCCATGGCCGAACTATTGGAAGAAACACCAGTACCTGGTTTACAAAGTACACTGGAGGGCGAAATATCTGAAGATGAAGACTTAAGTCTTCACAGGACTCTCGAAGATGAAATGGCCGAATTACAAAACATGCTGGACGAGCCACTGGTTTTCGTCCAGCCCGGTAGCGATATGGACGAAGGAGTTGTGATGGAAGAAGAGGAGGAAGACGACGGAATCATCCTCATCGGCCAGGAGAAATGGATCTTCGAACACGAAAGACGGATGCTTCAACAAGAAAAACGAATGCTTGCGCATCGTAAGAAGATTCTGGCTCAGGAACAACGAATGTTCGACCAGGAAGGCAAGATGCTACAACAAGAAAGATGGATCGTCGACCAGAGGAAACGACTGTTCGAGGGCGAAGAAGATGTTACTGAGATGGAGAATCGAATTGTCCAAGAGGAAAAGAATATGGAGGAAAGACGGACAGGAATGGACGAGAAGATCGTCAGCGTCGAAAGGCGGATATCGGAACTGGAGAGACAAATGACCACTCTCAAGACTGATAGAATCGAAGCTCGGGAAAAGAATAAGCTCACGATATTGAATCTCCCGGCCGAAGTCCAAATAGAAATTCTCTCTCACCTACCTTGGCAGTACCAAATGTATTGCTTCCAAGTCTTCCCATCTTGGAAAGAATCCATAGTTCTAAAGGACACTCGGACCAAGCGCTATATTGTCTCGGAGAAGAACTACTGCCCTCGTATGCACAAAATTGGAGCAGGATTCGGCTGGAGATTTGTTATTCAAGATGGGAAGATCGAGTCTGTGACATACGATCTTGATCTACTGAAGCTAATGATGGGCGAACATGAGGCTGCGGAGGAAAAAGAGAAGGAGGTCAATGTCAACCTACTACAAGGCGCCATTCTCGAGGACCCATTGTTTTTATACGAGCCAGTTGAGCCAGAGAAGGCTATCGTCGAGGTCAACAAGGTCGCATTTAAGGTCGTTCCATGCCAAAAGAAATACGAATGCCTGTTCATGAAAAAGGACGAGAACAAAGAAGTCAAGGAAGGGGAAGAGACGAAAAAAGAAGAGACAACAGAGCTTGACGAAAATGCAGAATACGCCAGGAACCAAGAGAAACTAACCTTCACTTTCACCTTCGAACAACATCCCGAACTAAAAAACATGCAAATCATCGAGTTCTTGGACTGGGTTGCAAAGTGGGTTGGTAGCCTTGAAGTTTTGAAAGAGTATAAGCGTATTCACATGGAACTGTTGAAGTACGACTTGTTTGAAATGGGGTTCTTTTTGTTATTCCATGATCTGGATTAACTGACTGGTTGACGTCGCATGTTGATACCTCTTTGCTTCCTCGTGCATAGTAATATTGCATTCTGATATCGGCGTGCCATGGCCAGCGTCTGCAACTTTGTTTAAATAGCATATCCTTTTCATATTGGGTCATTTAGTGGAGTTAAGTCTATTTCTGTTGCAAGCAATACTCCCCGAATTTTCTTTCATATCGACATCTTGTTTTACCTGGTCTTGTTCCCAGACGCCACAAAGGGAGGCATGTTTTACCCCAAAATCAATTCTCTTTCATTCGCGATCGATCAAATTAGGTACTTTATATATATCCACCCGCCTGATCAAGGGTATACGTATATCAGCATCTATAAATACGATCATGAAGCAACAAACGATACATAGGCGGTTAAATCTAAAAGCCTGCGTGCCTGTATTGCAAAGATATGCCTACAAGCTTTTAAATTTAACATCGAATTAAGAAATAATAAGATTTTTGAGTATAGTACACCCTTAATGAACTTAATTCTAGAATATACCTAGGTACTTGCTTAGGATATGTAACTACCCAGGCCACTAAAGAGGTCTAAGAAGCGCAATTTAGAATACTAATTCTGAAGCTCTAGCTGTTATAAGCATCTACAAAGACATACATAGCATAGGAGGTATATTGCATAGGTCTAGATATAGATCGAGATCTGTGAACTCGAAGCAGAGCTAAAGCTTAGTCAGAATCCAACAGCATCAACACAAGAAGCCACCTATAGCAGGGTCATAATTCTACGTATCACCACTCTGACCAATAGCGCTAGCTGCTGCACTGGTTACGCACTTAAGAGGCCATCGTTTTGAACCGCAAGCGCAGCTATAGCTCGTTGGACTAGATTATAATTACCAAATTGCCAGCTGATCCGACTTTCTTACCTTTCTTAACCATCTCTTTACATCAACAGCTCTCATTTCTAATCCGATCCGTCTGTTGTTCTCAGTTTTACCTGACTGTTTAAAATACCAAAGCTTTAAAGCGATCGACCAAGCCAAAGCCTCTAAGGAGTGCTGGTGTTTATCTCAGAATGAGTGCCTCAATCCCCAATCGTACTAAAATGAGATCTAGACTCCTAAGCCAAATGAGCTTTTCCAACTCTAATTTGTTTCCGATGACAGAGCCCCAAGGGCAAATGGAAACCGCAGAAACACGACCAAGCTCACCTTCTAGCGCATTTGAAACGCCAGGAACTTCTGTTTCGGGCTCTGGGGGAAAGCTGACAGATCTCATGAATAAAGGACCTTCCAAGGATAACAATACCTTCTACGATTTGGCAATTACCATCCCACAGCCATGGACTGAACTCATCGAACATACTGTCGCCAATAAGGACAAGCTCGAGAAGTTGTTCTATCTGATCCATACCGAACCAAAGTTCTCCATGGCCATGGAGGTTTCTACTGGTGCACTCCTAGGTACGAAGAGTGAATCGGGTGGCTCAACTAGTGCACTCTTGAATGATAATACCGAAATGGAGACTTCTGACGATGAAGATGATGATTGGTTGCCAAATGATGATCCTGACCGTGGTCAAACTGTTTTCGCAAGGTATGGTGTTGACATCTAACTTTCACTGATATTGCATCGCTTTAGACATATTGACAATACGCTCGTGTTTGTTAGACTTCTTGGAAACCCACGATTCTCAGATGTAGAGCTCTATGTTGGTTCAGAGAAAAAGTTGATCAAGGGCCACCTTGCCGTCCTCGCTGAAAAATCTGAGTTTTTCAACTCCAAGGTTCCTGATCATTGCCCCACCAGACCCTTGAAAGTCGACATGACCACTTTCGACCCTGATAGTTTCAAATACATCTTGGAATATATATACAGCGGTGTTATCTCCCACCCCGAACACCCAACCGTCATCGCAGAGCTCTACCACCAGAGCCTTTACCTCGGAGTTCGAGAATTCACTGATCACATTCTCGACTATATCTACGAGGTCCTTGAGGTTGAGGTTGAAGACACAAAGTCCATTTCGATGGACTACACCATCGCATTGATCCGAGGATTGCAATTTCGAAAAATCGGAACTCCGGAGACTTGTAAGAAGCTGAAGGCCATTTTCGAGATAATCGTCGAGTTTGTTGACTTTGACCACATGTTGCAACAAAATGCTTTCACCCTGATGTTAGATGAGCATCCTGAAGTCGCTAGGGTTATGCTATGCAAGTACAGCAAGGTCAAACTCCTTAAAGTTCGTCAAGAATATGAAACATGCGACATGGACGACTTTGACGGGGCTGAACACGAAAAGCTCCTTGCCAAGGGTCATTATCCAGATGCGGTCAAGGCGCTCAGGCAAAGAATATCTGACCAATACAAGACCCTAGAGAAGTTGAAGACCAAGATCAAAAAACTTGACTCCCATCACGAGCAATTGGTTAAAGAGAATACTCTACTTGATCATACGCTCGATGCTTTCTCCGTCATCCAATCGGATTGATCGCAAAGCAAGCAACTGGTATTATTGTGGGCAGAAGTGCAGAATGGATATTTCGTCAGTGCAGATTTGAGAGGAGCAAGGCGCTAGCTATAGCGCTACACAAGCTCAAATACCTGTTACTGTCCTTGAATTCAATCTAATAGCTAGTTTAATAGCCTCAAAATCAATGAATGAAAATAATATTCTCTCAATTGCAATATTCCCTGTAGGGTTCGTATAATAGGCAACCCCCCACAAAAACAAAAGCCCATACAATTTCTTCTAATTTCGAAGAAGATAATAAAAGGATAAATTCTATAAAATATCGCCTTCTGTTAAGGCTTTGGAACACAATATTATGTATCTCTCTCACGTTGTAATTGCGCAGCAACAGGGTCGTCTGAATATTCGTCATCCGAATCGGGGATAACGAGAAGCCTCTTCCGCCTTGACTGTAACTTAGAGAGCCTTCTTGTAGTCATTTCCGGTCGCCTTTCGTCATGACCATCGCTTGAAGCGTCGTCTTCACCGGTTGGACCAGTCTCCGTCCGAGTCAACGTTTCCTTCAAACGCTGTAGGTTATTCTTAATAACACCACGTTCGGCAGCGCCTTCACGCTCCACAGCTTCGAACTGGAAAAATGAATCCCTAAATTATAGACAAATTGTCAGAGTGTCTTTTCGCAATACTAAAAGCCAAAATATAACGAGTGAGAAAACTTACCCATAGTTAAATAATAACTCTTCACCCGGTTCAATATCCACAAGGGCTCTAAATGCAATCCTGTGTATTCCATTGACCAGAAGAACCTTCGACACACAGTTGGGCTCTGCTTTCGAGTGGTTCAGATACCTGGTTTTGTTTCCATACTGGGTACTATCAATCTCGTGTGCTATCATCAAGTTCCGCTGAGTTAGTTGCACGTCGTTATTGAAAGAAAATTTTGGTGAAAAATTGCCCGCCGATGCACTTACAAGAGTTTATCTCGAATAAAAACGATGAGCTATCGTAGTTAGTAACTCTACAATCGGCTTCCGCTTCTGGTATCACCTCTCCGGTATATTCTCCAATGAATCTGTCCTTTTTTATCGGCTCCATTGCGAATAAGCCTTTGCCGTCGAAGGGCATACTAGTTGGCCCCACTTTTGTCATCAGAGGCTCGTTTAGCTGAAGGAATACATTTTGGCAAGCCGTTAACCTGATATCTCCTTTGGAAGTTGAGCTGGCGATTACAGATGCCACCCTTTCATCCTTTGGCTGGCATCTTTGGTGAATAGGATCGAGCTGCTCATCTGCCCCGCAACTTAAACAAAGATCAGGATCACATTCCCGGTTTTCTCTGGCACAAGGACACCTGTCTCCGGTGCAAGGCTTGCCGCTCTTGCAAGTACACCCTTTCCATCTTCTTGGACAATCGGCGGGGCACCCGCAGAATTTTTCACAATAAACAGACTCATGACTGCAGCAGCAGTCGCCCGAGTTGCTAGGATCACAGGCGCCTTCGTGAGAACAGGGAACAAAAGCTGGCCGAACTTTCGCATCATGTGAATCTCTAGTATCATCGCGTTTTAAAATCCATCTCGTCGATGTCGTATGCCGTCGAGGTGCAGGCATAGAATGACGAATGCAAAAAGGCATCCAACATACGAGACAAATAGCGTCATTATATTGGTTTCCTGAAGGTTGCTGGCTGGAATCTGGGGATTTCGATTCCGGTAGGATAATATTTTGTGTTATTGGAATCAAAGGCTTAGGTTGCTTTTTTGCTGTTAATGCCTCCCTTCTTCTTTTCGACAAGGCTTGTTTTGAAGCCGACGAACTACTATGAATGCTTGGTGGACGTCCACGCTTTCGAGGCCTTCCGTCGCTAGATTCGGACTTGTTTGGTGGCTGGGACATGGTTACATGCGTCTCACATTCACCAGTAAGTAATCCCTGTTGAATGGTTCGAAGGACCAGGGTAGGTGGGCAGGTGAGCTTTGCTTGGTCGAAGTGTGTCTATGAAGTAACCTGCAACGTGCTAGGATGATAACGATGGCTATTGTTACCGTGAGGTTCGCGTTCGGGTGGTGGGTGAGAAGAGACCAATGAACGACTCCCCATACCGGCGCAACGCAGGGGCCGTCTCGGGGATATATATTCCAAGCGAGGAATGTTCTGTCAATGAGAAATGGCCCAGTTGGTTGGCAACACGCAATTGGGATTCGACTTGATCTAACACCGCGACATTAAATGGCCATCGGGGCGCGCCTGAAGTGTGCTATTCCGAGTCCCAATACGTCTCTCAGCCCTCCTTTTTTGCATTTCTTTTTGCATTTCTTTAATACATTTTTTGCAATTTTTTGGTTCGAATTCTGGCTGTCTTCAAAATATTGCGGGCAACGCAGTGTTGTTTTTCTTAATCCGGTATAGAATCCCCGGTATAACTCCCGGTCTTATAAAGCTACTCCCAGAGCCCCGGTTCGCGCCCCGGTAACAAAAAAAGCTTGCAGTGCGTGGATGGATGTTGCATTCTAAATATATCGCTAATTACTGACTGCAGGCCGGGCCAGCGCTGCAGCTGGAGCTACAGAAAACAACCCCAAACTGCTCTTGTAGCTGAATGTCGTCGTGGACTAGAACCTGACCTGGTGCCTTTGCACTCTTCTAAGAGCCTATAATTAGGGATAACAGCCAAGGCTAAGAAATACTATCCTATCCTTACAGGTATGTGGATTGCATTGATTGCGTTAGACAGAACATGTGCACCTTTAATTCTTTTCTGCCAAACTTATGGTCTAACACAAGCATAGTCATCTGCTCCCTCGGTGAATATAATAGGAAAAATGAAATCTAAGTCCTATGTTGGACCGGTTACTTCGCTGGCATTCCTCGGGGATGACCTCCTCGTTGGCCACGGATTGGAGCTCAAGTTCTTCACTCTTTCAGATTCGCTGCCATTATTACAATGGAGGAAACGAATTTTCAAGAGAGAAAGAATTCAAGGCATTCAATTTAGCTCGCCTGCAGCTGAGCTGGCATCGGACGCTAGTGTACTCCTTTGGGGCGGTAAAAGATTCCAGATTATCAATCTGACTGATCTTATAAACCCGAGTTTTGACATTCGGATTGAAGATGAGATACCGGCCCCGGACTGGATTCTGCACTCGGTATTCTTGGAACCTGATGGCGAAGTTCCAAGAATAGCAATGATGACGGCACATAATACGATCTTAACATACAGAAACGATCAAAGCATCGAGTTGGCTTCTAGATACAAATGGTATCCAAGCCCGGAGCGGTGCTTACTCTACTCAGCGACTCTTTTCCGAGATTCTACAGCCCAGACGACTAATAATCTTGTGGCCATCGCCGGCACAGTGTTTGGGGAGGTATTATTATGGAAATTGGACACTTCGCAGGACAAGATTCCCGAGAAAATCGATTTGTCTGGCAGGTATCTGTCCCACGAAGGATCCGTTTTTGGAGTTTCTATATCACCCGACTTTTCATATGCTGCAAGTTGTAGCGACGACCGCACGATCAGGCTGTGGGATATCAAGGCAGAAATTACTGGCTCAGAAGGCTGTCGCGAGGTCAGGGAGCCCTTAGCCGTCGGATGGGGTCACCAGGCGAGAATATGGGGCGTACGGTTTCTTCAAGCGGAAGAAGGATACGTGCGAATAATCAGTTTCAGTGAGGATTTGACGGCCAAAGTATGGTCCATGAGACTCGACGGACCAATGTCTCTTATTTGCACACAAACTTTCAAAAACCTACACTCCGCAAGCGGGAAAAATATATGGAGTCTAGCAGTGCATCCTTCCGAGCGACATTTCGTGACGGGAGGGGCGGATAGTGGGATTGCATCATGGAGCATATTCGAGGATACGCCAGAGACGCCTGCTATCAAGGAGACCATAGCAAACCTCGAAGGAGTTCTTCCACAGCCACAAAACTCGGGAGGGAAATCTATAAAGGACGAGCCTAGGAAATACGTTACAATTGGAAGTCGCTCCTTTATTGTTGCTATGTCTTCGGGCTGGCTGCTACACTGCAATTTGTCCCAGCCTAGCATTGAGTGGCAGAAAATCGGCTTTTGGCCTCAGATTAAGAATCTTTCAGCAATGGGAGCGGGTAGGTTTGAGACAGACGGAAAACTCAACCATCTCGTTGCTCTAGGAGATAATACTGGAAAAGTTCTACTCCAGACCTGGCACCAGTGCCGACTGGTTACGCCCGCGGACTCAACAGATCAAAACTGGGTACAAATTTGCCAAACTCGGCCTTCTGATATATTTTTCAGCCATTACCAGAACAAAGGTGACCCACGAAGTGTCTACGCTGCTGTTACAACCTTCAAACCCGATGCTCCTATCCAACTACTCAAGATCAACGTTGAAACAGCAGAAAACCCCGTTATTGCACAATCGTGGTCGTTGGTCCCGCCAGACACTTTCCCTTTCACTGCAATTCTCGTCTACACTTGGGAAGGGAGAATATTTTGCCTGGCAGGTTCTCGGCATGGCGCATTCGCACTTTACATCATAACACCGGATGATGCTAATATCAACCCGCTGAAAACTTGGCGCCACGTTCATGATGATGAATCGATAACATCATTAGGTTTAAAAGGTACACTCTCACAAACTGATGCCAATGCCGGCGTGGAGTCTTCGATCGAGTTGCTCTTCACATCAACAGGGCGTAGTGGCGCCTACAAATCTCATAAGCTCTTACTGGATACTACTACTCAAGATTATGAGCTAGTCGAATTAAATGCAGTCTACCCAGCTGCCGTCCCGAGGGTGGAAAACTATCAGCAATTTAGAGCCGGTTCAAACGAAGGCTATGAAATCATATACGGCTTCAGAGGCCGCGATTTTGTCCTTTGGAATCAAACACTCGGACTAGAGGCAGCAAGCTATGATTGTGAAGGAGGCAACCGAAGTTGGGACTTCAGCTTCGGTACAGATGAAGGCACTCAAGGCAAAGGACTTTTCGTATTTACCAAATCTAAGCAGTGCTATATCGTGGAATTCAAACACATACTCCGTAATCCACTATTACAAACACCATTTCATGGAAGAGAAGTCAAAACACTTGCTATTTCATCTCAAGGGATCATAGCTACTGGTGCAGAAGATACGATTATACGACTGTCGTCGCTGGATCAGGAAACGAATCAATTACTACCCTTGACATTCCGGAAAACACATACAACTGGACTTCAAGATCTTGTTTGGTCGCCTTGCGGCGGCTGGTTGTTCTCATCCGGCAGCGTAGAAGAAGTATACTGCTGGAAAATAAACGCAGAAACTAAGCTTCAATCAGGAACGGTTGGAATGTTACGGGAAGCGGTATACGAAGTTAGCACCGAGAGTCTCCCTGATTTGAGGGTCTGTGGACTAGATGCCGCCGCTATATACACCGATAACGGAGATCATTATGGGTTTTTAGTCGGCATGGTCCGTTCAGATTCATCCATAAAGTTGGCGGTATACGATATCGCAGAAAAGAAGTTTACAACTATCGCAGAGGGCCACTATAAAACCAGCTGTTTACTTCAGATACGGTTCCATCTTACGACCCACGGAGGCATCTTGATGTTAACAGCCGGCACCGATGGGCATGTTACATTTTGGGATATCAAAGAGACAATGGGTGCTTGCGGTATATCAGGTAAACTGTCAGCTTCATCGAACTCGGTAGTTCTATCATTGAAGGACCCTCGAGTATCAACTTCGGTACCCGAAAAACTAAGGGGTGAGCAATGGATACTGTCACAGCCTCTGCACCAGAATAGTATCAAAGTCCTAGAACTACACGGTCTAGAAGGGGGTGAGGTTTTGATGTTAACAGGAGGTGATGATACTGCGATTTCTGTCTCGAGGGTTAAATTCGAAGAAACCGCTGGCAAAACGGGTACTAAGATTACTGGAATCACAACCAAATTGCTGGAACGAGCGCATGCTTCTGCAGTAACAGCACTCGTTACACTTTGTGGCAAACAATCGGCTGCAGCTCATCAGGGACAAGAAATCGAATTTCTCAGTTCGGGCGTTGACCAACAGGTCAAGAGGTGGTGCGTTAAATTCGGTGAAGGTACAGCTATAGAGAGTGTTGAAGTTGTCGAGGACATTTATGTTAGCGTTCCCGACGTCTCATCCCTCGCGCTTATTGATACGGGTAATGACGTTAACAACCGGAGACTAGTGGTTGGCGGGGTTGGAGTTGAAGTTTTAGAATTATAGCATCTTGTATAAAGCTAGATGGGAGTGTTATGTATGATTGATTGCTTAACTCAATATAAATGAGATTACATTGCAATAATTTCTTCATTCGAATCCGGTAGCTCGTTCTTTATAGAACTAATCTATCGCCAACGGTCTAGCACTGAATTGATTAATTACTATTAACTTCAATTAGCTGTTATATATATTCCGCTTTAAGTTTTCCTTGCTCGTCCTCTTCCTCTTCCTCTCCCACGGCCGCTAGGATTGCGACCGGCAGCCTTCTTCTGTTTCCCCTTTTGTTTCGAGGTACTGTTCTCAGCCTCTTCGAGGTTATCTTCACTTTCGCTTGTCCCCGATTCATTGGTTTTAACCACAGTCTTCCTCTTCTTTTTAGCAGGTGCTTTCCTTTTGCTCCCCTCTGCGATCCTAACTCTGCCATTCAAACTTACAACTCCCTTTAACTCCTCGTCTGTCGAAGAGCTTTCATCACTTTTTTTATGCTCTTCTCCTTCAACACTCAAATTGCTGCCTTGTCGTTTCACCGACTGTCGGTGTAAACTCATAAGGGCATTCTCCATTCTTTTACTCTTATTCACTTCTCTAACTCTCGGTGCAAAGGCGCCAGCACCTGTAGTGCCAGAGAAGAAGTTTGTGAGGTTAACCTGGTGCCCTTCAGTGACCTTTCTATTCATATCCCGAATAACTGGTACCAAGACCTCATCCGTTCGGTCTGAGGTCCAACCGATCGTCGCCATGAGGAAGTTTCGAAGGCCGTGGAGATCCGGTACTCCCCATTCAAAGGGTGTACTATCCTTGTCGACTTCGGGACTGAGGTAGGCCATGTCGACTCGATCGTCTGGGAAGCTCGGCGGCAAGAAGAGTTTGTCTTCTAGTTTTTTCTGTTTATTCATGTTAAACTTTGCATATGGAAGGTTTCATGGAAATAGCCTTACCAAAGTCTTCTTCAATTTTGATTTATCATCTGCTGGGTCACGAAAGCCAGATTGTATCTTTGTCCACCAAGCCTTGAACTCGTGTAGTGCATTGTCCCCACCGCCAAAGTTCGCAAGAACTTCTAGTGCAGTTACCGGACCAACACCGACAAGCCCTTCTGTGTAGTCGCTTCCTAACAAGTGCGCCAGTCGAATCATTTTCTTTCGATCGAGACTATATTCGTTTTCGAGGTCACTTGCCAAGTAACACTCCACATACTTTGCCTGATTAAACATGTTCTTATAAACCCTCGTCCCTCCAAATAGAAAAATATCACTATCATCTGTTACAATGCCATCGACGAGCCCGAGATTGACGAGCTCGGCACATTGCGCTTCTGCTTCCATCGGTGCAGTTATGTACGGTATCCCAAACATCTGAAGGAGCTGCTGACACTCCGTAATCATGATCTTGGTAACCTCGTCTGCATCTCGTCGGTCTTTTTTCTGCTGGTCCCTTAAGGTTCTGAGTTCACGTTCATAGTCCATTGCGTTTTGCGCGGTAGATCTTTGATTGAACGTTGATGCGAATCGGGCATGCTCCTCGTTTTCAGCTCGCATCTGGTGCATCAGTTGTTCTTCTTCGGAGTCCATTCCGGCATCTTCTTCCGATTCAGGCTCATTTACAGCTGAGTTCTTCGTGGGGACCTGTGTAAGTGGGTTTTCAGTTTCAATGTCGCTAGCTTCCCATTCCACAGGCTCATCGCTGTCTTGCGTCTCGGTCCCTGGGGATATTCCTCTGACCGCTTTGTCCAATTCCTGATTGGTGACATTTATCTCATTACTAGGCGCCACTAGCGGATCTCGAGTTTCAGACTTAGAGGTTGTAAGATCAACCATTTGGGTATCTTCATCCTCATCCTCCGAAAGAACAATTACTTCTTTTGATTTTGATTGTATAGAATCTCGATTTTCGATGGGACGAAGATGCTCTGGGAGGGTTAACGCTATTCGTTCAATCTCATCCTCGCGATCATAGCTATCAACCTGATACCCAGTCTTTCCCGCTTTAAATGCGCTGTTCTCTTCCGGCGCAAACCAAGGGGGCAAAGGAACCTTAGGTTTATCCTCCGTTTTCTCCTTGACTTGGACGGCCTTAGCATCATCAAGTCTCTTTTGAAGTCCAGCTAAACCGCTTAATTTCATACTCTCGAAGGGGAGAAGATTGCTATCGAAGCTAAAATCATTTGCTTTGTTTGATGGCGCAATTGCATCCGAGGACTCTGCAGGGTATACCATGGCGTTTTCGAGTGTAAAGCCGTCCCCCTCAAGTGCAAATGGATTTAGATCCAATCCCGCGGGACTAGTCATCAAAGCGTTTTCCGGAGCTGGAGGCTGAGGTGCACTGCTAATGTGCGTTTTATTGAGGCTTGATTTACTTAGATTGGATGACACTCGGTAAGACGTTGCATCAGAGAAGACAGTTGATTTAGCAGCCGGGCCAACGTCATCAAATTCTATGAACTTTGGCTTGTTTGGATTTAGTGATTTTTGGGTCGTTCTCGATTCCGGGCTACGTGACGGCTGAACAGCAGCCCCCGATTCGTTCCCATCATCCTGTTCGAGGGACATCTTGAGTGCCAACTCCAATGCCCTCTCTTCTTCTTCGCCTTCTCTCTGGTCTCGTTCTAGGGATAATGCAATGGCCTTTCGTAATTCTTCGTCCTCATCATGGGTGTCTTTTATTTCATCCACATCCTCAAATAAAGAATCTTGTTCATCATCAGCTTCATTATTATCACTCAACTCTTCATCTTGGATGAAGATGGTTGCCTCCGAATCTTTCAAAGCCTTCTTTCGTTGGTCTTGCCGCGAGAGCCTAATTGCCATCTGTATCTCGCGTTCTTCGGACGTTTGGCGGTGCCGAGTGACCTCAATCTGAGGCGCTCTTAGTTTTGGTAGTCTATTGAGTCCTTCAATGGGTATGTCTTCAAACTCCATCTCATCTTCCGAATCGTCTTCTTCTTCCTCCTCAACCTTGTCTTCTTCATCTACCACAATCGCCTTATGCACGGTTTCTCCTTCTCTTGGACCCTTCTGCCCGACGACACCCAGAGCCCAGCCACCCTCCGCCCCTTCGTTCTTAACCAGTACATACTCCCGGTCCTTTTCTCCGGCTACACGGCGAACGCTAATCAGATCGTCGTTCATACCATTCAAATGCATGAGCCGTTGTGTCAATTCATTCCGCTCGCGCACCCGGTCAATCTGAAATCGAGAAAATTCTAAGCGATTCGGAAACATTTTCTCCAGCTGTTCTTTTGATAGACCCATACGTAGACGAGACCTTATCCTCGCGGCGTTTAGGATGTTGTACTGGTCGCCTGGCGGAAGAGAGGTAAAGAACGGGGAATCGAAGTCGATTTTGGAAAAGTCGTAGAGGTTGATATCTTCGCCGCCTTCGAATCTTCGGGCGTAATCCTCAAGCTCTTCCATTGACATGATTCTGGGGTCACTGGCACCTCTCATAGCCTCAATTGAGCCGTCCATTTCGGGAAGATGATATTGATCTAGTCTTCTGAACGGCGCCTTCACTTTGATTCGTTCCTGAGGAGCTTCGAAAACCTGCGAGGCATAAACAGGATTTTCCGGAACAGGTTCTTCTTCCCGGACATTATGGTATTGACTCTGTACGGCTCTTCTTCTTTCTTCCGCTTCCTCCTTCGCCCTTTTTTGCATCTGAATGGAAAGGAGTTTCTTTGCGGTATTCGAGGCATCTAATTTTCGGTCCTGACGATGGGATTTTCTGTTTGCCTACGAGATAACTATCAGTTCCGCATCCTCTAATCGCTTAGAACTACGATTTAGTCATACAATAGTCTGTCTCTTTAGCAATGGTGCCCCGCCATCGAATACGAAAACTGGTCGGATGCCATGGAATAGTAATTTGACAATTCGCCGAAAGAACCCCACCACATGTGCATTTCTCAGCGCATTCCCTTCTTTGTCACGAACCGCCTTCAGAAATTGATATATCCATATAGAAGCGTCGATTGCGAGTCGCTTTTGGGCTAATGTTTCGAGCTTGACCGGCCGTGCTACGGGCTGGACAACTGTCCAAAGGCCAGTGACACCCATGTTTCTGTATTATGGAGTAAGTTCCGGAGAATCTGTGTTCTCCGAAGAAGAGGTCGTAGAATCATTCGACAGTCAAGCTGCGGGCAGCTCAGGAAACCAGGAGGCATGGAAGACGTGAGTCAAGTGGCGGTGGGCATCTTAGAGTGCGCGATATCACGAGGCAAACCTGATCTAACTTGATGTGGCTAATCAAGATCTAATCTTATCTGATGGGCCTATGCCAAGACGCTAGTAAATTTTGTGGTTGTCGCTTTAAGAAAAAATTTGGTATCTCTCCTCCCACCAAAACTCTCTTTCCATTACTCCACCTATATCCACCAAACGACTCAAAAATTTCTATTCACTAGGTCGTTTTAAAACAAAATAAAAGTCACAATGGGTTCATTCAAGAAAGAATCTAACCGGCGGGCCCGGAAGAACGAGGCTGCTGGTGGCAGCGATGGCATGCAGAATGTCAAGGTTAAAGGCGAGAACTTCTACAGGTAAGATCCATCGACGATGTCGCTGTGCACGACAGCTGTACTAACGCTTTCAACTTCCATCCAGAGATGCAAAGAAGCTTAAGCGATTACACATGTACAAGGAAGGGAAAGCACAGAGAGATGCCCAGGGAAATATCACAAAGGCAGCCAGCTACCAATCTAGAGAGGTGCCGTCGGCCAGGATAGAACCGAATCGGAAATGGTTCGGGAATACTCGAACGATCTCTCAAGAAGCCCTAACGGCGTTCCAAACGGCGATGAAAGAGCAGGCAAAGGACCCTCGCTCGGTTCTTCTACGACGGAATAAATTGCCAATGTCCTTGATCCAAGATCCTGATGCTAAGACTTCAAACAAAGAAGCAAACAAGATCAAAGTTGAGACTGAGCCTTTCGCACAAACATTTGGCCCAAAGGCCCAACGAAAACGGCCAAAGCTCGCTGTTGAGAGTATGGCGGCTTTAATGGACGAAACTGAAAAGAATCGGACATCATACGACGACAAGATCCAAGACGCCATTGAGAACGGTACAGCCGCTGAAGGCATGGTACAAGAGGCTAGGGAGGCAGTGTTCTCCAAGGGTCAGAGCAAACGTATCTGGAATGAGCTCTACAAGGTTATCGACTCTTCGGATGTCATCCTACATGTCTTAGATGCGAGAAATCCTCTAGGAACAAGATGCCGCTCTGTCGAGCAGTATATGTCGAAAGAGTGCCCTCATAAGCATTTGGTCTTTGTGCTTAACAAGTGCGACTTAGTTCCCACAGGGGTTGCTGTAAGTTTAACCCATAATCCCGCCTTCTTCTTCGACCCCGGCCCCTTTGTTCTCTTGAAATGCTTTTGTTCCATCGTTCTTTGTCAGGATGTCTTCTTGAGCGCACATTTACTGTCGCATCCTACGAAGAGGTCTGTTACAACTTTGGTAGATTGAGTTATCCCGCCTTGATTTCAACACGTCTTGTGTTGAATATCTTTCGTTCATCTCGTCGTTTTGACGAAGAACAACCAGGGATTTTTGTGTTTCGTTTTGAGTTGAAGGTCGAGGATGGCGCTTTTGCGAATCCGTCAATCTAGCAGTCTCGACTTTCTTAGTAACGCTTCATACATGCTTTCTTCTTCTTTCTTCTTTTCGTCTTTTCTTTTATCGGATTCTTGAGTCACTATTGTCAATTGTGATCCGTTTCTAACCTTCATCGAAATTGACAGGCCGCATGGGTACGACATCTATCGAAGGATTACCCAACGCTAGCGTTCCACGCTTCTATCAATAATTCATTCGGCAAAGGAGCTTTAATAGCCATCCTGCAACAATTTGGATCCCTTCACTCTGACCGGAAACAAATATCGGTGGGCCTCATCGGATACCCTAATAGCGGGAAATCCTCCATTATCAATACTCTGCGGAAGAAGAAGGTCTGCACAGTAGCCCCTATACCCGGAGAGACTAAGGTGTGGCAATACGTCACATTAACAAAGAAGATCTTTTTGATCGATTGCCCCGGTATCGTGCCACCATCCAATAGCGATACAACCACCGATATCCTATTACGTGGTGTTGTTCGTGCGGAGAAGGTTGAGAATCCAGCTCAATACATCTCTGCTTTGCTTGAGAAATGTAAACAACACCACGTCGAAAGAACGTACGATGTCAAGGGCTGGAAGGACCCTAACCACTTTCTGGAACTGCTGGCAAGGAAGGGCGGTAGGCTGCTCAAAGGGGGAGAACCAGACTACGATGGTGTTGCAATCATGGTCATCAATGACTTTTTGCGAGGGAAGCTGCCATGGTTCACACCCTGTGATCTCGACGACAACCGGGATGGAAAAGAGGGTAGCAGCAGGAAACGAAAGGCAGAAGACGCCGCTGAGGGTGATGCAGACGCTTCTTTCGCAGATGATGGTGAGGAATGGGGTGGCTTATCGGGATCGGAAGCGGCACAGTCGGCCGATGAAGATGACGAAGATGAGGACGAAGATGAGGAAGAGTCCTCATAGTTCCCTCCCCAGATCCATCCCCAGATCCATCCACCCATTCCGAGCATGCATTTCGCAGTTCAGGTTATATATTTTAATGTTCATGACTGTGTATACTTTTCTTTACCCAAGATACCCCGACACGTCCAGCGATGTATATTATCAATGTCATTCTATTCTGGCTCAAAGTTTCTCATACCTTCGCTACGACACTGTGCACAACCTTCCCATGCCTCTCACGAGAGGCTCCCCTGGTTCCTGAAAATCTCCAACTCTATCTCCATCTAACTTCGATGTTACCATGAAAGTCCTCTACCTCCTACCGGCTCTTTGTGCTACTCCTAGTCTTTCATTTCGGGTCGACATACAATGGGGAACCTCCAACCCCCTCACTCTAGACCTTCGATCATTCCAGCCCGAGTCCGAGTTCTGGAACAAAACAGCTCCACGTTTTCAAGAGTCCTTTACCGTAGAAACAGACCGCACTCACAACCGCATGGAAAAGGCATGTAAAGGAATAACACAGCCATACACCCAAATCAAAGACCGCGAGAACCGGGACTATCTCCGCCGCAATGAATACGTCAAAGCCGTCCGTATATCTCAAACACCCCAAGCACACCCTCCTAACCAAGAGCTTCCGCCTTTCAAACACCCCTACGAACGATCAGTTCGTGGAATCGCATTCTTTGGGAATGGAAACTGTAAAGGAGAGCCCAAGCTTATTATTTGGCCGAAACAAGCGGCGGATATGAACTATCCTACACCCAGACGTTATGAAATCCTGCGGTCCCCCACTGAGGTTGAGAATTTCTATACTAAATGGACGCAGACATTTGAGTTTTCGGATTTTGATTTGAAAAAGGATCCGAACTCCCATTATAATGATGCAAGGCCGCAATTGCAGTATCTATCGACACAAGACTTGATGAAGCCGGAAAAAGTTACTGAGCAACTAGAAAAATATCCCGAAAATGCCTACATGAAGAAAGGTACCCTCGGAAGCCCAATCGGGACACCTTATCATCAACCTTTTGGAAGCTTTAGGGAGATATTTCCAACCAGATCCGATAGAATCTGGAGGCAGATCGTCAGTCCGACGGGAGGTGATGCTTCTTATTGGAATATTCCCATGATCAATGTCCAGCTCGACCATCGAAATGCAAACGGTCAGCAGAAGGACAATTTCTTTCGAAGTTTTGTGCCTTATGGGTTATTAGACAGTACATGGGCGACAGTTTTTGAACTCATTGAGCAGGAGTATGCCAGATTCTACAGGCTTATGATCGATCTTTTAGGAGTCCCTGGGAAGTCACCCGTTAAAAGGATCAGATGGGGTACGAAACGACAAGCAGCGGCCTTGAAGACCCTAGCATCGGCGTTTGATCCCCGAGCACCATTTTATACAGAGACGATAGGCTCTCTCGAGCGAGCTTTGGATGTGAAGCCGTTAAGTAAACTTCAGAATTTCGACGTTTTTACAACGTCTCCTAATCTACCTGATCCAAGAGAATGGACGTTGCCACCATCATGGGAAGAAGTTCCCGTTTGGAATCGTTTAGCAGGGAGAATGGTTAAGAACCAGAAGACAGGGCAGATGGAGCGGTCTGGGGCGTATGAGAAAGAACCCAATCCGAACAGAATCATTTATAGTAGTGTTCAACTGGATTGGCCATCAGACGGATCCGGATGGTTCAAATTTACAACAGTGCCTGTGGTGAGTGATCCAACAGCTGCGGTTGAGAAGGAAGCTGCCATAGAAAAGCTGGCTCCCATCGAAGAAGAACCCCTTGACCTCTTCGTCGAAGACGCATTGGAAATTGCACCGATTGAACATCCGCCTTTTAAAATCAACACTGGGGCGGACCTACGAACCGCTCCAAGTATACAGGGGAATGAAATCGAGGTGCCACAAATCGCAGAAGTACAGGAGATCAATTCACCTCTACTATCGCCCGCAGGAAAGGCTGGACAAGGAGGCTTTGACTTCTCCCAGGAGCCAATTCCGCTCATTAATAGTATTTCAGACGCGGGTACCGCTGGCTCATTATCCGAACTTGCTTCGTCTATCGTCAACGGCGCCAACGGAGTTGACCCTGACGACAGCTACGAGATTATTGATATTGCCCCAGAGATAGATATAGGACGAAGTATAGTCACCCGGCCACGGTCGAGAGAAGGGGTTAGTGGCGAACGGCCAAAGCTACAAATTGAATCTCTAAATGAGAGTAGGGTTTCATACAGGCCACAGGATGATCCAATGCTTCAAAGCAAAGGCTCATTGCGACAATCTCGTGGCGGCCGTATGTCGGCGTCAAATTCGATTGAAGTACTCAGAGAAAGCGCAGTTAGCTACCGACCGCCTCCTGCACAAAATCTTAGAGAAAATATATTGAAGGCGAGCCAACATCCAAATGCGAATGGAGATATCGTGGTTCCTGTAGGAAACGACCTATCTCAAAGTATCTTAATCAACTCGAGGCAACGGAGAGGTCAAAATAGTCTAGTTGCAGCCGCTCTTTCGAAAAACAGCGGAACCGGTAAAAAAGGAGAGTGCATTCCTAGGCCTAGTGAGCAGCGTGCGGCTAGGGGTATATGCGGCGCTTTGGTTTGTTGTTCTACATAAAACATAGCTCAAATTAATTAATATATACGGTATAATACATGCTAGATTGTAAATTTCAAGCTTGGTATCTGTTCTCACGGGTAAGAATTAGCCCCGGGGCCAGACGCCAGCATTGCCGTGTAGGTAAGAATTGAGTATTCAGCATCTTTCCCATGTGAAAACATAGTCTCGGAGCCAGAACTGCCCCAGTGAAAACATATATGTACAATGTTGTTAAGATTCTCAGCTCTGCTGCCAAATCAAATGATTTAGGAGTATGGGCGGTCCCTCAAGTATCCTTCTGAACGGGTTTGACACTAGAATAATCCGTGGCTGGTGATTCCGAAGCCTGCTGTGCTTGGACTTTTGCGGCTGCCTCGCCAATATTTTGGCCGCTCTTCAATGCGGCTATTGTAGCATCATCTTGTGCAAGCTGCTGGCGAAATAACTTGTCCGCATGCATTTGTATCCTCTCTTCGACCACCGGATTTCGTCCAGGCTCTGATAGGTAGCCCAAGGCCTTCAAAAACTCCTACAATAAACTTGTATTAGTACCCTTATCATAGAAAATCACACAAATTCCCAAAAACACATACCTTCTGCTGTTCTTGACATTTGCCAAACCTCTGACTCTCTGCCCTGCACATCATCAAGGTCTGCCACCATGAGCCATGCTTGTAGCAATCAAACATGGCCTCTTCCTCAAATGAACAATTCTCCCGTGCCGCATTTCCAATCAGAAATCTCTTCTGTTTCATTCCCTCGACAATTTCCCTCATCTGAGCCTCTGGTCCGTCGTCTCTTATCCCTCTAGGGCCTCTATAGGACGCCCAGTAATCCTTATATCGATCTCCATATGCAGACAATGAATGGGGAGGTGGGGGTTCAGAGTCGTCCTGCTTTTGATCTTCAAGTTTCTTCGACCAGTCTACAACCTTGAGCTCCGGTAAAGGCTCTTCAGGTGGAGGAGGAACTGTCGGCTTGTCATCCTGCGGTGTACTGCTTTTGAAATAATCGTCGAGCGACGGGTCGAGGTTTGATATTGGCTTTTTGGAATCGGAAGGTTTGTCCTTGTCGTTATCTGAGGATGAAGGCCCCGATGAGCCCCATAGCCAACCCATTGCAGTCGGTTAGATTTGTTCAGCTATTGGCTGTTCTCCTTCGAAGTTCAATGTTGAAAAGTAGTGGACTGTGCATGATGGAGAGGTTTGAGGCTCTATGGATATCTTTTCGGAGCTTCGAGACGAGCAGGGAAGAGACCCACCCGGCTGTGTCTTGGCATTCAATCCGCCTTGTGTTTTTGTGCCGCCACGGGCTGCGCGCAGAACAACAACGCGACATCCCACTCCGTTTAACCAGCTCCCCAACATCACCAATACACTCTACCAGCTACGATAAAACCTATAACGACGACGACAATTTTAAGGGGGGGAACGATACAATGATATGGCAATAGGCTTTGCTATTCGCCAGTCTTGAAATCGCGCTCTTTCGATTGTTAGTTCTATGTGGGTTTTGCTGTAGCCTACAATGTCAGGTACGATGACGCAGGTCCCGGCTTTTGGTCTTAGCTTCTTCTGACTTTAGACTCTGCGACACACAGAAATTACAAGACAACGACATGAGGAGCGTATGGCAGAGCGTCGACGGGGTGCAGGGTAGGTCTAGGACTTTCTCATACTTAGAAGGAATTGGTGCAAAGGTTCCATCTTTTACTAACTACAATGTCTCCTTGCCAGAGCTCAGCGAACTGTCACACAATCCTTCGGTTTCGATCTACCCCTAATTATCGCGACACCGCCCGAGGCCCGTGCTCAGAAAGCTGCAGAGAAGAGACCAATATTGACAGTAGAAGAGCCTGCTGAAGCGAAAGATGCCGAACTTTTTGTCGAGGAATCCCAGCCAAGAAGGTCTGGGAGACTATCCAGAGGAAGTTCTGTTGTATCTACCCCTTCGGGCTTGGATAGTGTGCCAGATGAAGACGGTAGTGCAAGGAAACGTCGAAGGGTTTCTAGTAGCCCGGCAAGGAGTGTACCTTCAAGGAGAAGTGTATCAGTATCCATTGAACCAAGCCCAGACGTCGTTGGCAACGGTCGGCCAACACCTGGTGCAGTTTCAAATCAGGCCGTTCCAGCGTCAGCTATGGCCAATTTAAGTCTAAGGACACCAGGTAAGAATCATATTCACATATCTATATAGTAGTATATACATTAATGTCCTGTAGTAACCCGGTCTACAACAAGAATTTCTCCTCGCCGTACCCTAGCCCCAGATGCCTCGCCGATGCTATCTTCCCCTTCGCCTCTACCACCACGAGGTAGTCAACAAGTCGTTCCGTCTTCTATCTCTCCGGAACCGATGAAATTCGTAGCCGATGTACCTAGCGAAGTTGGTATTACACCAGAACCCGCCACGCCGCTGGATCAAACGATTGAAAGCTCGGCGCTTGGAAGTGTCCTAACTACAGGATTGCGAAGTGTGAGACGGGGGTCGTCGACTACGCCTGTGCCTAGAGGCAAGCGAGGGAGGCAACCAAGTTCCGACATAATTCAGACACCCGAAAAGCCACCCACCCCTGAACCTGAAATAGAAGCGGAGAGCATCGTGGAAGAAGATATTGTCGAAGAGAAACGCCCTGATACGCCCCCAGAAGACGAGGGGATTGCTAAAGATGATACCCCTACCGAAGAGATAAGCAGCGCTCCAAAGCTAGCCGGTAAGAAGAGGGGGAGGAAGCCGAAGCAGAAAAGGCAACTTTCTACAGAAATACCTCCTCAAAGTCCACCAACTCAGGAAGTGGAGGGTGAAACTATTTTAAGTGATGTTGAACCTGAACCGTTGGAAGAAGAAGCTGATGACTCTCGACTCGATCCGACTGAGGGAGAAGAAATCGTGGAGGTGGAGCTGGACGGGGTTGATGAAGACTTTGAGGAAGTGGAAGAATATGTACTGGAAGAGGGAGAATATGTACTGGAAGGCCAAGAAGAATACGTACTGGAAGAAGAAGAGGCAGAGGAGTCGGTAACTCAGGCTGCTTTGAGCTCAGGGCAGCGAAAGAAAACCACAAATGCACCCAAACGCCCACGGCAGGCCGGAAGGTCGAGGTTTCGACATGAAAATGGCGAACTCAAGGAAACTCTCGATATCACCGTTTATCGCATTGCGAAGCAAGGAGATTTCAACTTCAAATTCCCGAAACAACCGAACAATATACAAATTGCTGGCCAAATTTTACACGAACATATCGACAAGCAACTCGAAACTCTTTCGCTCCTTAAGCGCGACGAAAGAAGCCGTGAGCAAAAAGCGAGATATAAGATCCAGGGACAGGTGGTCACCAACTTCTCGAGCGCATTAGAGAATAGGCTGATAGGCATGGTATGATATCTTACACTGGCCTATCTGATACTTCATGCTAACATGCTTTTGTTACAGGCTAGCAGAGCGGATAACATCAAGATGAAATCAGCAGAGCTCCGACGTCTGCAGAAAGAGAAAGCATCATTACGAGACGAGCTGATGCGTATGCGTGAGTCGCGTGAAGATGTTGCACGCCAAATGGACGCCGTTAGGAAGAGGCATGAAGAGGCGTCCGAGAGGGCCCATGTAAGAATTTTACATAACCACACTTTTCAATACCCTCTGCTAACACCTTACTAGAAACAACAATATATCAACGAGACTCTACAGCAGATGGGCCCTGTGTTGGACAAAAGTGGAGCTGATGCTTCAAAGATTACTGCCAAGGAACGGATTCTAACAACGGCCCATTTAGATACATTAATTGATACTGTTACTGCAGACTTGTGCGGCGGAGGCGAGGATGATGGGGGTATCGGAGGGGGGAGGAGTATACTAGAGCAGGTTAAGGAGATGAACCGATTCCTAGAAGCTGCCACTGAAGCTTTACGCAGTAGCCGTTGAACTCCACTACCCCAAACTCTCTATATTCTCGGAATCATTCATGTTTTTTTTGTTTTTTTTTTACTTTTAACATTCCATATGCATATACTTAGGAGTTCGGCGGAGAAATGATGTTCTTACCTATCGATGGGTTTCCTGTTTTCTGTGGAATTTTTCCTTGTCTTTTTTCTTTTTCTTTTTCGGATTAGCGCATGACTATTCTTGTTCGTGATATATTTCTATGATGCTTCAATCGGCCTAACGGTCTCCGTCAACCTTTCTTTCTCAGAGCCTTGCTGTCCATGCATGACTCAAGCCTCTTTCTCTCCATCCCATAGATGATTCATGGGCCCCTTCTATCAGGCAGCTGTCTCCAACCCTCTCAGACCTCCACGGCGATCCTCGATCAGGCTGAATTTGTTTACTAATCATGAGACTGCGAAGACTGGACCGATTGTCAAATAACCCATTGTGTAAATATCAAAAGACTCAATAGCGAACAGTCCAGATCTCAAACGGGCAGAAGATCCAGAAAAAAGCATACGGCAGACGGATCTGTCAGCAACCGGCCTTCCGTCCGTCGGCTTCTTAACATGTCCGTGACAAGGGCCATCTTGGTACCTCCGATGCAAAAGGTTAACCAGATCAGCTATAGAGTAATCCTTTTATGATTCTAGAATTACTTGAACAGCCGGCTTATAAACGGGTTTCGGGATTAAAAATGATTCCAGCTTACGGCGTTAAGACTTGGTATTTTGTATAGTGTGAGAGATCTAATTGATAGGGTCGGAGGAAAGTTAGAGTAGGGGTGGTCATGGACTGGATATATACCTGGACATGCATGTATTTCTTCGGTCGGATATTGAGCCTTGTTTGTTCGGGCTGGGGTATCAAGTATCGCGACCATGGATATTATTTTTAATTTGCGATATCATATTTATGCCAGGGCCCGCTGAGGTCAGTACTGCAGTATTTGCCATGGGTGAAGGGTCAGAGTTCCGGGGTGTAGCTAGGATAGGGATACGTATACGGGTAGCTACGCGACAGGACCCCGTTGGCCAAGCTAGTGATTCTAGTAATATAATCTATTGGCTGTTGTCTTCTCGGACTTTTCCTATTATCAGATGAAATTGTTTTGCTTTGTCTAAGATTTCATGCATGAGATGCCGAAACATAAATATGTACATGCCAGGGGGGGATTCTACGATCGGACGATCGATTTCATGTCAAAGTAGGGTCATGATCTGACCATGATTACATACAAGTGGAGCATCTACCTAGTAGCCACCTGTTATCCAAGGTTTTGCGAATCCTACGAACTTAGTTAGTTAGTTGAAGCACATAGACGCAATAGATCGATCGTATTATTGAAATCAGCTATATTCTTTTTTTCGGAGTCACATTCATCATTTGATCTATTTGATAGGATGTCCAAGTTTCTTGGATGTCTGTATATCTCCCTTTCGGGATCGAGGATAGGAGTCTTTCGCCGGAGCTAGCTAGCTGACAAAAAACAGGATCACAATACTAGTACATATCGCACGTTTTTCAACAAAACCTTCCTCGAAATTATTTCCTGAAGTCTCCATAAGATCTTATACAGAGAAGTAAAATATTATTAAATTATACCGAGGTAAAAAAAGTAGTTTGAGCCCTCGTGCTTCTTGTCCTCCCCCCAAACAGTCCAGAACACCTTCTCAACCGAGCGATACTCTGTACCCAAAGCACGAGGGTATACCCAGTCGGAAGCCGGAGCATACACCCCCATTCAACCTTCTTTCTTTTTTTTGCCAGCATTGTATTTTGTAACATTCCTTTTTATTCTCCTTCGTCCGCCCCGGAATTTCCTTTTTTTGAAAAAGGTTGAATGGTTACACAATTAAAGAAGGCATCACACAAAATCTGACGTGACGATTGACTGTCTAATAGGCTACTGAAGGAGAAAAAAAAAGAGCTGTTAAAGGTGCGATTAAGGACCGGTAGGATGGTACTAGCGACATGGACGTAAGCGAAGGTGGTATCTTAGTACCACTGCTCGCGAGAGGGCAGTGTCAACGGGATAAGAGGAGAAGGGGAGGGGGGTGGATGGTGGGGTGGTTACAGTTGCAGGCGGCGAAAAGGGTGTGCCGATGTAGTAGCACGTTGAACGGTGAGGCTAAATATGGGGACATCCAAAAAGTAAAATCTACGGGGTGTGTTATTTGGCAAATCATTTGCATTTCCTTTGGCTCTGGGGAAGCACAAATGGATCAAAATCTTGGAAGCTTGAAAGGTTAGATGGATGTTTTGGACGGATGGATGGAGATGCTGGTTGGTTTGAATTGAATGCTTGTGCTCGCATGCGCATATGCATAACGAAGGTTTGATATAAATTTGATTTGCGTTGAGAGACAATCGAAGTGTGGTATTTTGGGTCCGGGCGATATGTCGGCAACGATAAGGCCTTGGCCTTGACTTGAACAATACCTTCATCAATCGGGAACTAGCCATAGTCCCTGCTTCAAAGCGCCAGTAAATACGGCCGCGCGGGAAGCGGATAACGGTTCCACCAATCCTAAATTACTGTTTTGAAGACATGAGAGGCAAGGGCCGCATCATCCATAACGTTAGTCCAAGACCGGCCGTGAGCTATTGCATTGAACTAGCAGTTTCTCTGAGCTGACATGTACGGTTGTAGTTATTAGTTTCAGAGTTAGATAATCATATCTCGTAAGTTTATTCTATAGCAGGCCGATTCGACCTTAATATCGCAAACAATCATACTGCAGTATGCAGGTATAGTTCACCAACAATTCAATCTTTTGTACTTGGGAGGCTTGCGGGTTGCATATTAAGCTGCAGGTAGTGTCGAGGACTGAGGAGACGAGGAGGAATGGAGCTGAACTAGATTGTTTCTCGTATATGCAAGCCACGGGCTCTTACTAATTATCATGTCTGCTTTGGGATGGAATCTTGTGCTACTGTATGTGCAAAGCTTCTAACCCGCCTAGTCGGACGCTCGTGCCAACCCCGTGAGGGGCAAAGACAAAAATCGTTCTGTTGCAGGATCTACAAAAGCTTGCAGAAGGCTTGATGTGAGGTGCGCGGCCATAAGAACCAGCTTCTCCCTGGCATAAGTCCGCCGGTCGTCCGTGCATACCTGTATACATCGATTGACCTCCATGGAATGCCTAACATGGGATTCGTGAAATTTCTTTGGCTTCTTGAGGATGAATTCAGCACTTTGTCTCGAATATCGATTTTTCATCCTTTCGTCCGGCTCGCGGCACATTCCATTTCATGCTTGACCCTGACGTTAACGGGTTGATATTTTGAACTTCAAGTTGATCAAAAGAGGTCATTGCTCTGCATTTTGCCGGACTTTTTGTTTAAAGTTTAAGCACTTTCGGCGAATCAAATCCATTTCTTACGTACAATTTCGACAAATGAACTGAGACGTCGATTTTCCATGGGAAGCACATGTATATTCTCGACGAACCCGAATCTCCGAGGAGTGGCCGGTACATTCGAATATGTACTTATACTTTTTATTACCGAAAGATCAATTTTATATTACTATCCAATCGCATGCGCCTATCGTCGTATTATGATAGAGTGGTAGTACAAGATAGCCAGGGTTAAAATACAGATGCTGGTATATATGCGCAATCGATATATTTGATCTGACTATGCCTATGGCGTTAGAGATCGGTGTCAAAAACCGGAGTGGATCTTGTTATAGGTGTCGAATTTGCGTGTGTGTGCTACGTTCGGCAAAGTAAAAGATGGGGTTAAATTACTTAACTCATGCAGCCCTATGCATATGAGCTGGATTTTGGAGAGATATCTGGTGGAAGACTATTGAAAGTTCGAATTCTAAGCTTAAGGCTTCAAGACACAAGCTCGATTTGAAGGAAAGAAAGAAAGTCAGGGAGAAATGGCCGCAACTTTGTTTCAGTTCTATTCTATCTTGTTTCGAGACTTTCTCATCGACCCTGGCTATATAATCGGGGTCCACAATCAAAAAACCTCAACGCTCTGCCCTCCGCTACGGCAAATTCCAGACTGGCCGGGGCTTCGAACATAATCGGTTAGCTGCAGTTTCGGGCGTCATGGGAGTCCGGCCGTTTGAATGCCTCGCTGTGCGGATGCAGCAGGCCTCTAGTTCGGTACATGGGTAGACCTGCTCCCTCGTGCCATTTGCGGGCCTAAAAGCGGATCCTGCATTTTTCATCGCACTAACTAGTTATGAATCGAAGTTCACAGACCGACAAAAACGTGATCTGATTGAATTGATTATGCATGTCTATGGCGAATACCAGCCGATTTTCAAGAGGGCTTCAGGATTGGCCGATATCGAGAGCGGCTCATGGAGAAGAGTTCCTCAATCAGACCACATTAATCACATCCAGTTCATATCCAGGTTTTTGTTTAACAAGATATGTAGTTTTTAAAGTCCACTTGAAGCTGAACTACTAGGCTGCGCAGCTGCCTTCTAACTTCTAAAGTCGTCGGTCGACATAACTCTTGACAGTTCACATCGCAGCTAGCTTAGTCAACCTACTAGTTCGCCTGAGTAATCCCCGGCTACAGACGTCGGAAACAAAATTTTTTATTTTCTCTCTCATCGACTCTAGCTCTGCTAGTTAGCTTAAATTTCGGCTGTGCACAAATACCTATCAAATATCTGACAAATCAAACGCTCGAGTTTTTAATTTTCATGATAGTATAAGGAAACTAGGAAGAGTTCTTGCGAGGTCAAGTTCAAGGGGGCAGAATATTTCCCGGCATCCGCATTTCACAAGTGCCAAGACTGGTGAGGTTTCGTTCCTCAGCGCAATCGATCGTATTGCAAAAGTATCATACTTTTTCATACCGCGATTGGATCATCGACGGATACAAAAACTGAAGAACCAGTTACATAAGTTACCAATTAACGCCTCACGACGGGTTCCAAGCTATTCGGGGAAAAAGCAAAGGATCAGTCTTAGACAAGAAGTATCCACCTACTCGTCATCTGGCAAATCATTTTGGGCAGGCTCTCGTTGCGGATTCCATGGTTGTACAAAGCACCAACATCCCCATCGAGGCGGCCAGAACATAGCTAGATGGCTTGAAAGCAAGCCTTTTGATTGTCAGAGCTCGGTTGTCAAAAGCCACATATGTAAGGTATTTCGAGTCTGGATGCTTTGGCCAAGGAGCAGGAAGATAACAGGCAGCATCGGCGCCGGCTGGAACTAGAATCATGCAGAATGGGAAGGCATTCTCTTTGTTTTTTTGTGAGCGCGCTCGACTTACCCAAGTACCTACATATTCGACGGAAATCAAACTAGCACCTGGGCTTAGAAAGAAAGTGGGTCTTCTCCGTAACAAAAAGTTAATTCCGGCGCCGGGCAGGCTAGGCCTACATGGGAGGACCGCGAGGATGGTTCCGGATCTTGGTTGCTATTGTTTTTCCTAAGTTTGTGCTCCCTTGGCTTTGACAATGGTGAGTGACCATGGGTGACATTTCACGGGAACCTGAGGGAAGTATACTGTGAGTTATATATTGGAAGTCGAAGTCTAGCATCGGGCCTTGAACTGAGACTTTATTGTGGCCATCCAGTCAGCCAGCTAGAGTGCGGACATGTACAGGCGGGCTCATGATCACGATGAAGTCACAGTTTCAACTCTAGATAGAGCAAAATTGGAAAGGTTATAAAATGGCTTGATCGATCTCGGAAAGGTTCCGTCTTTTTATAAATTAAATTTATCGTCGCCGCCGTCGTCGTCGTCGTAGTCGTAGTAGACTGTTCTAGTTAAATAGCCCATGGGACCCACATATACTTATTACATTGCAACTTAACCCGGACGTCACTGCCTCACTCGACACACCTTCTTTCTTTCCTTCTTCCTTTCCTTCTTCCTTTCTTCCTTAAGCTTCCTTTCCTTCTTTCTTTTTTCTTTTTCCCACTTCTTGTTCGACCTTTCTTGTCCCTGTAACTGGCTTGCTTCCATGCCACTTCGATCCCCGTGAATTCGCTGTGACAGGGTCCTGTCTTGTAACTAAGTACTTACTTACCGTACCTATCCCGACATCTAGGCCTAGCCTCCTCCTCCTCCTCCTCCTCAGACTAGCTCCTGTGGGGATAAGTAAATCTCTGTTCTCAGTAACACTCCGTACGTCCCTTTGCCTTCTTTGTCTTTCTTTGCCTAGCGTTTGCCATGCATTGCCTTAATTACCTTACCTTAGACCTGACCCGACCTTACTTTTCCTTAGTCACCAATCCGCAAGAATCATCAGCTGTGAATTCGAATTCAAATTCGAGTTAACAAGTCTCAAAGCCAAAGTCAAATTTCCTGCCCCCCCCCAGGCCATAATTAATTAGCTGCGGGCACAAGGCAAGCAAGCACACTTGAGCAAGCACATACTACGTCAGCAAAGGAAATCGATCTGGAACTAGAAATAAACGGGACTTGCCTGCCCTGTCCATCTGCTTGCACTGCACTGCACTGCACTGCACCGTATTTGTTTGTGCTGCAGCTAGTTACTAACTGCTACTTACTTACTTCATACATGCATACGGCCTCTACTTCTACATACATCTCATTCTTCGTCTTCTTCTCGTTTTTTTTCTTCTAGTTTAGATTCCGAAAACCTGGGTGTTCGTGCAGCACTTCGTCCTTCCCCGTTTCCCCGGCCCTTCCTCTGCTAAAAACCAAGTCCCGAATGTCCAGAAACGAGCAAATGTGATATAACTCTGCATGAGGAAGTATACTTGCTTTTATATAACTGAACCCACAACCAGTCTTATCCCGACGTTTCCCATCCATCCTCCCGTCCTTCTAGACCTTGAATTCTAGTTCGAAGTTCTCAGCTGTTGGATCGCCTTTGAACGACCGGTTGCATGGACCTGGCCACCCGCCAACGCCAATTATCGAACGCAACACGCTCTTTGCAAATTGTTCTTCGAGTCTCGAATTAAATCTACAATCATGTCGGTTCCTACTCGGCATGTGCGAACTCGCACCGGTACGTTGATTTGGCCTTTATACTTTTTTCCCCTTTATTTTTTCGTTTACTTTGTTTACTTAAGTTAGTTTTTCTTTTAATCTATAAGGTTATTTTCTTCTTTTTTCTAATCTATAAACTTAATTGATCACAGGCTGCTGGACTTGTCGCTTCCGCAAGAAGAAGTGTGATGAGGCCCGGCCCGCATGTGAGCAATGCTCCCACCTGCGATTGATATGCGATGGGTACGACGGCCAGCCGGTCTGGATGAAAGACCCGGACAAAGCCGCTGAAAAAAAGGCAGAGATCAAGAAGCAAATGGTAAGACGCAGCAGGCGGCGGAAGAAGAATCAAGATTCAACCAGGCCTCAGTTACCGTCTCAGAGGCCTCATGCCCCCCTTGCAAATGTTAATCCACCTACGCCTCCGCCAACCACCATTTCAAACAACGATAATGGCTTTCAACAACAGCCGGAACAAATATCTGGCATATCTCTACCTATGGCAATTTGTGAAAATGATTTTCCGACCAGATTTTCGACGTCGTCGCCGGAGGAGTCCGGATCTATGGATTTTTCGCCTTTTAACATGAGGGGTATGCATTGGGCGGTTGGTCTCCCGAGTTCTAGACCTCAGAGCCATACGTTATCACCACCGACAACATGCACTCTACCATCTCGGGAATCGACACGGGCACCCTCTGTGGAAGGCACGATTAAGGAGGATCATGAGGAAGAAATCGATTTATATGAAGAAGACGGCGTAGAAGTGCCGGATTCAGCCGAATCGTCTAACCATACAGAAATTGCACACTACGGCGGCACCCGTAGGGCGACAGTCGCTCTTCATAATTTCTCGGAACTTCAAATACAAACCGACAATCCACTAGATATCAATTTGGCAAACTTATACTTAAAGACAATCTTCGGTGTAACATATCGGGCACTCTCCGACGAGCAAGTTATCAGGTACAATTCTGCATTGATTGTTCCGATGTTTAACGATAACAAGTCCTTTCTTCACGGATGCCTTAGCAGCACGGCATTACACCTCACGGCAACAAATATATCGGAACATCAGAGGAAAGCCTTGGTTACGGAAGTTTTCCGGCATCGGCAAAAAAGTTTGAAATCGCTAAAATACCAGGTTGCCCATAGCAAGAACGAAGGAGAACGGATCAAAATCGCCGCAACTGTCTGTGCACTTATTTCATTCGAAGTCTTCTCACGGCGAACCGACTGGCGAGTCCACGTCAAAGCTGCTACAGACTGTGTCATCCTCCTGAATTGGTGTGACCAGCGCCCTACCGACCCCGGACAATGGTTCATATACTCCCGCATCCTTTGGCTCGATATTCTTTCTTCCATTACCACGGGGAATAAACCGGTATTCTCGGATTTTTACCGTAAAATCTTATTCCTGCAACCACAACAACGAAACACAGTCAACGGTCTCGTCGAAATGACTGGATGCGAAGATGCTGTTCTTTACCTGATATCAGAAATCACATGCCTGGAAAACTGGAAGTTCGAAAATCTGTCGTTACAAAATTATGCTACTATCCAGGCAGAACTCATTCGCAGAGGGGAAGTTTTTGATGAAGAACTTAGGCTCCTCGCCATCACTGATCTCAAAAACAGAAGTCCGAAATCAGAATACAGCTACTGCAACTACAATTCAGTCCACACATCACCCCATGCAGATGAGATGGATTTCTCCGGAAGCGAATTCGGTGACGGGACCGATATGGACTCCAATTTCGATGGCGAGGATGACGACGATATCTCGTGTGGTGACGAGGATCCCTCTCAAGAGGTTAACGAAGTTGTTGACGGAATTGTTCGGCGGAACTCGAGTTACACAGTCTTGGAGTCTCCATATAATCACCATACTAGCCCTACCTCACCAACTGATACCGACGGAGGGGACGTCTTTGTCGCGGATGGCACTAAAGAATTAATCGAGGACCGCGGCACTTTTAAGAAAGCGGTAACCGAGGCATTCAGGATCATGGCCAGGGTCTATCTCCGTATTGTGGTATATGGATTTAATCCGCAGGATACTGTATGTCAGTCCCTACTAAAGGAGATGCTCGCCGTCATAGACTACATACCGAGCCTATATATGGGCTACGAACGTTCAATAATATCTCCACTCTTAATTGTGGGATCGCTTGCGAGACAACCCCACGACCAGCAAACTATTTCCGCAAGGCTGAAAAAAACAGCACACATGGCCAAATACGGCAACCTGGGGAACGTTGATAAGATCTTGACAGAGATATGGTCAAGGAGATGGGTCACAGATCCTACGCAGCTGGTACCATGGCGGCAGATTATGAAAGAGAGGAATTGGGAGTACCTAATGGTTTGAAAGTGTGCTCCTTGCGTCTCTTCCCCCAGGTCATATTTGTGTTAGTTTGCACAAAATGTTCAGGCTTTCGCATCTTTCCTCATCATTTTCTAGCGGGCGCTACCACCAAAAGTATGTTACCAACATCTATTCCATTTGGCCTTAATTGTATTGGCCGCGCCCATCACATCATCCGTTCTGCATTCTTTCTTTCTTGTTACCTGCAGCACTTATTTATTTATTTTTGCTTGGAGGGCACCATAATACCCCGGCGCAACCTTTTTGGAGGAATCTTTTCAAAATTCCCATTATCTGTTTTTATATATATAACGCTTTTCCGGTTAACGTTCTGAATAATGGCCATTAAAAAAATCACGTATACACGCATGGGCATATGGGACGGTACTAATGTTATTGAATCAAAGGAATTTCCTTCTTTGTTTTCACTTTTTTATCAAGAATTGTTTTTTTTTTTCCCTACAATTTGGCCCTGATCCTTATGAGCGAACTGTCATGTCCTCCTCCCCTATTCTCCTCTTCTTCCTTCCTTTCTTTTAATGCACAGGCAAAACTATCACCAAAGTCTCCATGCATGCCGTCAGTGTCTACGCCTAAAATGCGGCTTATTCCGCCAAGGCAAAAAAAGTAGCGAACGTGAAGCGAAACGGCTTTCACTAGCCTCGAGTCCAGGCGCTCTCTTCCACCGGCAGGACAACCCGTGCACAAAAAAAAATTGTGAATGTAAGCTTACTCATCATTATGCATCATTCATTCACTCATCTCAATCATCCATTGATATACGCATAATCCTTTTCCTAAAGATTTTATGCTTAGTCCTTTTTAACGGAAAGAAGAGAAGTCGACAAGGTATCGAAGTTTCTTTGAGGCACATGCGGGAAAGGCTGGTCCGCAATATCCGTACTTGTTCATTGGTTACAACGGGGGCGTTTTTTTAAGTTTCCTCCCGCTTGGGCTCCTTCCTTCTGCTGACTCCCTCTATTTTATTTTTTTTGGTTGTTAAACTTAACTAAGTTGTCTCGCCTGGGACCATGCAATACGTTCAATCACAAATGAGGGGTCCTTCTTCTTCTCTTCTTCTTCCTCTTTTTATTCTTCTTCTTCAGGCTTTCCCATTTCCACTTTTTTGCTTTTGTTTTCCTGTTTGAAACTTTCTCTTGATTTGCGGGGACCAGTGGGCCGAAATAGAGATCTTAGACGGTTCGAAGAAAAAAAAGGGAAAATGATAGCGACCAGGTGATATATCATTTTAAATTTTGATAACTGTACTAGGGGCTTTTGGTGTGTATGCCATTCTTTTGCAATTGTCTTGGTGTATATATGCCGACGGTTTTTATTAATAAAACTCTTCTAAACAAAGTATTAGATAGGTACTTATTGAACTTGTATATGATGCAAGTCTTCAAGTAGATATAGATCTAAGTGATTCAAAGCAAAAATCTAGACCGATTCGGCTAAAGTTGTATCTCCAAGGATAGAAGCCATTACTAGCTTCCGAAGTAGGCTCCGTTCGAGATGTATGTGCCCACTAAAAAATATCTTTAACATCCTTCTTTGGAAAAATGTTTGGCGTGAAACGAATAGTAAACCTCGTGGAAAACTCAATATCGAGACCACGCTCGAGTCAAGGTAGGTATACATCAGAGAGCGCCAATAAACATAATTAATCTTGGAGCTGTATTATATTCTAATCCATCATGCGAAGAAGGTCGAAAGGGAGTTTTAATCCCAACCTATTCACTAGAATGCAAAAGAATGACTAATGAAATAGATCACCAACGAAACGGTTGAGAAAAAAACGCTTGATTGGTGATACCAGCTCCTTAAATTTCACGTGCACTGGGTGACTGTTTTACGGAATTCATCTACTGTTGAAAAAATCCTCCCCCATACTTGAAATGTAGATTGTATTCAATCATAATCTATCTTCTTCTTCATGGTCCCGTAAATCAAGTGATAATAATACACAAAAAACGCCGCCGTAATATGCAAAATAATCCCGCCCCAGTGCTTAATCAAGGATATGATGATGGTAAAATTTATTTTATAGGAGTTGGTTCTTAACCCTTCCGGCCTTGAACCTACTAACCTTCTTCCTCTCCAAATTTTCATCGATGGGGACTTCCATCTTTTCCTCCTCGGTTTCAACATAGCCGCCCTGGCGTTGAATCAGCTTGTTACGCATGGAGTAGTATGCGTTGGTGACTTCCCGATGATGAAAGTCTGGGTCGAGTTCGTCGGGGGCGGTTGGAGGGGCTCTTTCGACGGTTGATGGGGCCTCCCAAGTTGGGGCACGTTCAATGACAGAGGCGGCCATGATTGGACGGTCTTCGTCCGAGAGTTCGGCGCCCAGGGGGTCGAGAACGGTGGAAGGTTCTGGAGTAGGTTCTTTTTTATTTGGTTTGGCTGCGGATTTAGAGGGTGTGGATTTACGGGTAGGCATTTTGCCTGATGGTTTTGGAGCTATTGGGGCAGTGGTGGATGGTTCTCGTTCAATGATTTCGTAAGAACCTGGTGGTGGTGGTGGTGGCGCTTTCTCAACGACTCCGGAGATCGCGGGAGGAGCTTTTTCGATTGCAGATTGTTCCTTCGCTTTCTGGATCTGTCTAGCAGCTCTGAAGAGTGAAGGAAGTTTCTTCTTAGGCTGCTCGGTCGTGTTCTGAAAATAACGAGCTTCCTGATCCGCGGTACCTGGGCCAAATATCATGTCAAGGATGCTGGGATCGATATCTTCATCGTCGAACTCGTTCCCAATAAGTTCAGAGGCGTTTGAAGGAGGCTTTGTAATTGGGGTTGGAACTGGGGCGATATCAAGCTCTTCTGCGAAGCGGACGCCCTTTTTCTCTGATGATTTCTTCTTTTCCTTTTTAGGTTCTTCTGCTAGGGGGATGATTTCCTTGTTTCGTTCTGTATTGGATGCTAGAGCCTTCGAGTCCGCTTCGACTTCGGCGGCAACTTGGGCTGCTTTGTCTCTTGCTTCGATCTTCTTCTGGAGCTTCATCATCTCCCGCCTGACCTTATTTGAGACTAAGCGACCCTTTGATCGACCCCATTGATCCTCATCCTCATCCTCATCCTCTTCATCGTCGTCCTCTTCGTCCTCTTCGTCGTCATAATCGTCGTCGTCGTCCTCTTCGTCTCCCTCTTCCAACTCAATCTCGGCAACGATATTGTTCATCTCTCGCATATTATATTTGATCATTTCTTCCCTCATTTGAGCGTCATCCTCCGACTCTTCAACAGTTGGTAAGCTGTTAAAAGGGTCCTCGGAATCCTCATCTAGATCGTCATCGGAATCGTCTAAAACTCTGATCCTGGCAATGCCTTCTTTTTGTGGAGCCCCGGATTTGTCTTGTTCGGGTGTGTTTAGGTAAGATGCAGGTCCCGGTACGGCTGAAATGATCTCCCTGACGGATACCTCATCTCTGGCGGCGGGCTGCGGTGCCTCCTCCTTAAGATCTGGGACGAGCTTTGCCTTTACTCGTTTTTCGGTCAAAACCATTCCAGTTTGTGCAGAATATTCCTTCTCCGTGGATTGAATACGCTTCGGGGTCTTGGGTTGGACCTTCGGTTTCGGTTTCTGTTGGATTTGATCTTGCGACGGGGCCTTGTTTTCTGACGTGGGTGGTTTAGAGGTTTTAGATTTGGGAGCAGAGCTACTAGCTGTCTTGGACCTCTCCTGCGGTTTCGTAGGCTCCTTCTCCTTCTCCTTCTCCTTCTCCTTCTGCTTCTTCGACAATGTATCGACCAACGGCTGGAAGCTTTCGATTGCGGCGGTGACATTGAACGGTTTGGCAGATCCTCCAGCGGCGAGATTAACGTCCGATTCTATTTCGATAAGTTAGCTATCCATTCATTCCCCAGGGTATTATCGCGACGAAGACTCACTGATAACCACACCTTTCTCATCCAAGTCCTCTCTGATATCCATGACAGGCAATCCCTCTTCGTTCATCAATTGTCCGGAGTTCCTGATTACTCTGACATTATCCAATGTCGCCTCGCCAATTTCGAGCTGCTTCTCAATCTTATCGATGTTTTCTTGAATATCTAAACGCATAAGCTTCAGTTTTTCAAAGCCCATATACAGTGAATACAATCAAACACGTAGTTGAAGAGATGGTGACCTTCAAAAGTAAGAGGTAGGGGTGAACTAACAGTCTATCCGGTGCCTGACTGCCTCAGCAACTTGCTCCGGCCCACGCTTGATCCCTTCCTTGTCTCCTAAGAACGAGGTGATCTCTGCCTTCGTGACAACATCACCACCAAAATCGTCCGCGATGGCAAGGATTTTATCCCTACCCGCAGTTTTTGGTAGCGATAAGAGCTCTTCCTTAAGCCCTTCGTATTCGGCAGACTGGATCTGCCAGTGCTTGAGCGCCTTTCGGAGCTTCGTGACAGAAGCTTCAAGCTGCTGGCGCTGCTTCTCGGTGACTTCGATCGTGTCCATGACGAGGTTGGTTGGTGGTGGTATGAGAGAAAGAGAGAGATGTGGAGGGGTTGTGGGGAGGAACAGAACGAAGAAGGATCCAAGAAAGAAAATTTTGGTGGAAGGTGTAGGAATTGAGGTCGGCGGCTTAAAAATCAAGCCAAGCCCGTCTTGCTCTATAAGCCATGCGCTCAACCGCGTCTTCATCCTAGCCACCTCTAACCACCACCAACAGCCAATTGGTTCGCGACATGCCCACCAAGCTTCATATCCTCCCCCCCGCACCTCTATAACGTACGTCCATAGTCGCGATGCCGTCGATAACGTCTTCGACGGCAGCGGCGATCGCCCGCGCCCGCGAAAACGCTATAAACCGTGGTGGCGATGCCGATGAGATCTGTCCGGTCTGCAAATCCTCCCGATACCTAAACCCCAACATGAGATTCCTCGTCAATCCGGAATGTTACCATAAGATGTGCGAATCCTGTGTCGATAGATTGTTCTCCCAAGGACCTTCTCAGTGTCCCGTCGTTGGATGTGATAAGATTTTGAGGAAACAAAAGTTCAGGAAGCAGACTTTTGAGGATATACAGGTTGAGAGGGAGGTTGATGTTAGGAAAAGGATTGCAAAAACGTTAGTTACCCTCTTCCCAACGGTTTTGTATGGTTTGAAGGGGGTCAATAGGCTAACTGGAGGATTGCTGGATAGTTTCAATAAGCGTCAAGAAGACTTTCCGTCACTCAAGGAATTCAATGATTACCTAGAAGAAGTAGAGACAGTTACCTTCAACTTGCTCAATAGTATTGATATAAATGCTACTGAAGCAAAGATCACTGCTTTTGAACAATCAAACAAGTCGTCAATCTTACAGAATGCCGCGAAGGCT
This sequence comes from Arthrobotrys conoides, assembly GCA_036971725.1. Taxonomy (NCBI): domain Eukaryota; kingdom Fungi; phylum Ascomycota; class Orbiliomycetes; order Orbiliales; family Orbiliaceae; genus Arthrobotrys; species Arthrobotrys conoides. Next base: position 1,644,491 of record JAVHJM010000008.1, read on the forward strand.
GCGCAAGAACAACAGTTTGCATTAGCACAAAGGGAATTCGAGAAGGAGCACCATAGAAGGACGAGGGAACTTGAAAATGAGATTGAGGCTTCGGAGAAACGTGAAAGGGCTGAACATAAAGCCAATCTACTGAGGGCTCTAGAAGCAGACAACCCGGATGCAGAAGTAGCAAAGGTGAACAAACTAGCGAGGAAGAAGAGTTCAATGAGGAGAGAGCATCAGGAGCGACGGGCACGAGAACTAGAGGCAGCCAGGAATGCGCCGGCATTTCAATTTATGTCGAATCTTAACCGGGTTGCGGAAGAGGCACCACCTGAGAAGTATGACCCTGTCGATGGGTTTGATGAAACGAATCGCTACTTTGTGTACCGAGATAAATACGAGAGCCCGTATGTATCACGATTTGATTCCTTCCAGCGTGGGATTTGCAAACTAACATTTCAAAATAGATGGCTGGATGATACCCGCAACAATAAGGCTGTGCTGGCTGGTGGTTACCTATTGCAACAGTACTATGAGAGAGCTGTATTCGAAGCTTTCTCAGGAGTTGGATGTTTCATCGAGGACCCTGATATCGAGGGGGGAGAGGCAATGGCACCATTGGAGTCTTTCGATACGCCAATGATCGATTCCAGTGTGTAACCACTCCGGACCAGCCGGACTGGTAAGGTTTGATGATTTACTGATATTTTGCAAGCGGCATTGTAGAACATACCTAATTATTTTTGGGATGGCGTCCGGGCGCTCATGGCTCAAGTTACTTGGATCCGAATTAGATAGTTTTCCGAGAATCACGAATATATATCCATATCAATCAGCATGTATTTTTTTCAATTTGTGGAACGGGGGTCTTGAAGAATTCAATATTAGTTTCCGCTACGAAGCGTCTGTGTATGAACTTAAAGTTTTAACAAAAGAATTAACATGTTGAAATGTATAGCGCCGGCACTTAATCGATCCAACCTTTCGGCCAATGCTCGCGGAGAAAGTTCTAATTCGGTAGGATAGCTGCTTCTTCTCCGTCTTCCACTACCTCTAGAAATCCACCGACCAAATGTAAACTCCCTGTAACTAGCACCTGGCTCTTTCCCTCTAGCTTCTTAATCGCCTCCACAGTCTCTTGGATGGTCTCCATCACATGTACCTCTGCTTTGCTCCCTGTTTCTGGCCAGGCCTGCGCAAGTTTCTTTTGGACCTTAAGCGTATCAACAGCCTCGCTACTGATGTTAATACTGATAAGATCTATTCCATTAATTAGTAATACTGACTCAGCAATATCGACAGAATATAAACTACCCACCTAGCTTGGTTGTATGATCACTGTATGTCCGATTTGTCGTAAAGTAAACATGTGTAAAGATATCCCCACCCAGTTGTTCTTTAAGAATCTTATGGAGATCTTTAGCCAATTGCTCCGCATCTCTTGTCTGCTGGTTGAAAAGTAAAACGATATTCTTGTATTCGCTGTCCCGGAAGATTAGGAATTTACCAATGGCCTTTCGAGGAATGAATGGGCTCACCTTCGATCCACACCCGCAAACCACTTCCCAGCCTCCATGATACTCTCTTTTGTATGTGCACCATCAATACACCATTCCTCTTTTTCTTTAGTGATGATCTGGCAGCGCCCTTTCCATACTGCTGTCTCCAGTCCCTTCTTCACCTCTTCCGGTAAGGTGCTCCCGTCTCCAACACCAATGTCCTTTCCAGTGCATCTCTTCATGTGTTCCTCCACCATTTTAACCGCCAAGCTCGCATTTCCCTTCTGGAACTCACCCGCTAAACCCAGTTTAATTTTCTCTACCCCTTTCAGAACAGGTATAACCTCAAAATCGATTTTCTTCTCCTCCACCCTCTCACGTATTGTATCCATTGCCTCTTCTTCCTGCTGCACACTCAATCCCTTTGACCCAGTTTTAAACACTCCAGCCTTATGCCACGCAATTCTGCCCAAAGTGTTTCCTAGTAGCCCGACATGATCAATCCCCAATCTCGTAATTCCTGTAACTGTCGGTGCTTCAATAATATTTGTTGAGTCGTGCTCCCCACCAACTCCAACCTCAAGAATAACTGTATCACACCCTTCTCTTACGTAGGTATGAAAAGCCAGCATGGTTAAGAACCGGAAGTACATAGGTTTTGCACCGTCGCTTAAACCGCCTAAGCCCTCTTTTCGACTAGATTCCTCGAGGCGGTCGTAAAGTTCGAAGAAGTATTTTGTGAAAAGAGCTTCGGAAATTGGATGGCCGTTTATTTGAATACGTTCACGGACAGCTTTTAAGTGCGGGGAGGTGTATGTTCCTATTTTACTAGGGAATTTGTAGGATGGGGAGAGGGCATATTGGCGGAGGATGGAGGTTATGAAGGCACAGGTTGAGCCTTTACCCTTCGTCCCAGCCACATGGAGGATCGAAAGATTATTGAAATCCGAAGGCTATTCAATTTTATGTATTAGTTCGTGATTCATCTAGATAAAAAGATATTCATGCATCCTATAACGTAACTACAATCGGGGCAACAACTGTGTTGTAGACGTTGTAATTTTATCCTGCATGCATGAAAAATGCATCTTGAAAGTCAAAATGCAATAGCGACTAACCTTATATCCCGCCCGCCGAAACCACTCGATCATTTCAGGCAGGGACTTCTGACTCGAGTACCCCGGGTTTTTACGGAGAGCTTCTAGAGCTGCAAAGTTCGATTGGAAGCTGTTGAGCGCCGTTATCGCGTCCTGTGTACTCCGGCATCCATTCTATTAGTCATGAAGTCTTAGATCCCTTCTGCAAAAACGAGTCCCGTATGTATCCTAGCCTGTGCTATTGGGTAATATAATCAGGAAGGAATAGATAATAGTTACTTACGGCATAAGTCCTGTCCCCTGTCTGACCGGCAGGGATCGGGGTAGCTGGAACTTCTGCCATTGTTTCTGAGATTTCTGAGGTATCTGAAGAGAACGATCTTAAAGAACGAATGTTCGTTGCAAATTCAAACTTTGAGGATGGGATTGGCGGTGAGGGTGAAGTGTGGGTACGACAATGCTGCAGCGGCGCCCGGCCCGATGAGACTCGAAAGAAAAGAAGTGGGCGGGTGTACTTCATAAGGATAAACAAGCTGGTATCATTTGTTCATATGCGGATGTGAGTGGGTTTTTAGTCAGTGAGTTAAGCCGCGCCTTCGAATCGAAATTTCGAGATTTCCTGTAACGTTGTGTGACGTTCGGAATGCAAATGATCGTTCGATTAATTCCTGTCGATTGCAATGGGACCCGACAACGCAAATTAAATTTAGCAGGGCCGGCGCGGCGGCGGGGATGGCAGTTCTAGAACGCTTTGCTTGGGTCGGAATTAGGTAAGTTGGGATCTTGGATTGGATTCGATTGGATTCAATCGGTGGTACATACATTGCATTGCATGGAATGTTCTCTATCAATAGGTGGGAAAGTAATAAATGACAAGGAAGAGATATCGCTAAGATGCATCAGGAAAGGCTCAGGAAAGGCTAGCTATAACATACAACGAAGCCTGAAGTAGAAGGGGAAAAGTGTATACAAGAAATATAAAGATATAGAATATCGAAGTTTAAAGCATAATAAAAAGAGGAAACTTGGTCGACTTGATGGGCATATTTATTTCAACTTCTTCCAGACTCTTGACATCTTACCCCCACCACTTTGTTCTCTGTCTCCGCCTCCAGTAGCCCTCGTTGTGACGGGTGCAATCGGAATAGAAACATTACCTCCTAGTGGGTTATACCCGCTTCTAACCTCGGATTCTTCTTCCTCAGCTATATCGTCGTCTTTTGGAAATCTTCGTATCATAAGACTGTCCCTTTCCTCTTTTCTTGGTTCGACTTCATAGGGTGGCGCATCTGGGAAACTGGCGGGAAGCTCAACAGGTTCAATTTGCACAGACTCCTGTATTATGTCATTCCTCGTCGCAAAGGAATTTTTACGCATATGCTCACGAATGGGTGTTGCGGGCGGCTGTTGCTGTGCTTGTTGCGCTGCTTGAGCTTGCGAGGAAGTTATGATCATGGAGGTTTGCAACGGTGGTGGGAATTTTGCTGATGGAAGACCAGGCGTCATGGGTGTTATTGTGGCAGGGAAGTACCCAGCGTTACTCATAGGTTGGATTTGAGGCAATGCGCCACTTGCTACTGCTGCCGGAGACTGATATGGCATTGCGGAATTCGCACCAGGTGGGGAGGGGAAAGCAGAGATCGGAAATGTACCAATGTTACCAGGGGAGAAAGTGCCGGTCATCGGACTAGGTTGGGCGTTATAACGCGGGCTATTGATTGAGCCTGGGACGTAAGAAGCTGGCTGACCCGGAAACATAGGAAGCGGAGGCGGGCGGTTGATCCGGACGGATTGGCTGTGCGTCAGACCATATCCTGCGAAGCTTGTCTGGTGGGCTGGTGGGGACTGTGGAGAAGTAGGATACTGCTGAGGTGGTGAAGTCGGTGGAGGAGGAAGGCCGCCAGATGCAGACATTGCCCGATGGTGTCGAAATTCTGGGGGCGGCGGGGGTGGAACGCCAGGAGTTCCTGGGTTTTCGTGAGCTATGGATTTAGCTAGAGTTTTTGCAACTTCTGGGTACATCATTGCTGTCGCATCTCGGTGCCTTAATACTGCGTCTCGGAAAGATACAACGTCTAATTAAATTCAGCATTAGGTTAACTTGAGTGTCCTATCATTGTGGGTAAAGAGGATATCATACGCTCAGGGCTTACGAATCGCAACTTCAAAACTGCTGGCGATCCTTCTGTTCTCCAGGGCTCCTTTGCGTCTAGAGTAGGTGATTGCTCGAGTTTTCTAATCTTGATGCCTGATACCTTTAAAGTACTGGCCTCTGCCTCTGCCTCGACTTGCGTGCTCGGGGCGACTATAAGGTGTCAGCATAATTCCTTTTATACATCCTCCAATACACATGCAGCTGGGGGCGACTCACCAAATGCAGATACTAGGTGGAATTGCCTATGAAAAACAATATTGATAAAACCCAGCTCATTCTCCCACAGTTGAACTCGCCTATCGTCTGCACATGTGAAATTCGCAGGGTGGGGTCCCGCTGTTGATGTTTCCCCCTCTTTTAGCTCTCTTGTACATCGTACCCAATCAACGATACTATTGAGCAATAGTTGTTCGCCTCTTAGACACTCCAAGAATATCTGCGCATGGTCGTCTTGCTCAAATTGAAAAGTAGGGCTATCAAGCGGGGATGCATCGATGATATGCTCGATGTTTGCGCCAGGGTTTGCGGTTATGCTCTTTTCTACAAGCATGAAGCGAACTTGAACCGTGGACTCAGGAAGTTGGTAAGGGAAGCTACGGTCCGTAACTAAAAGATAGTTAGTCTTTGACGCTTCTAAGAGTTTATAGGCCCGATCTAACCTGAGACTTACGTGTATAACAAAGTTTGAGATAACCTCCATCTATCGGTGCCGATACCCGTATTTTTGTCGTCTTCTTGACTTGGTTCTTGATTACCCTACACTCCATGACCCCGCCTGATACTGGAAAAATCTCGCCGGTATGGGAGTCCAGGCAGTCCACCGACATAATGTTCCTGTCATTTTCATACTATGGTTAGTTACTCCCTTGTTTTTAATCTATAGAATCGACCTACTTCTTAAACATTTCCTCGTCATCTTCATCCTCAATGTTTGAAGTCCTTGTCTTCAATTGCATTTCGGGTTCAGGGGTCCTTGCTAGTTGTGAACTCCTATTACTCGGCGTCCTCGAAGGCGGCTGTTCTCGTATCGGTGAAATAGCTTTTAGCTTTGTCTCTGCCTGTACTTGCTGTATCTGGGCTTGCTGTGCTTGCAGCCGCTTCTGGTATTCTTCGACGATTCGGACAAAATAGTCGGCCACTAATTTACCCTTCAGTAAAAAAATACTCCAAACTGACCAACGTCATTTTTAAGCAGCTTACTCGAATGTTTCCAGAAGTAGAGGTCGATACAAAACGGTCTCCAATTATGCATCCCATCATTCCGCTCATCTGGTGCAGCAACCATCCAGTCACTGCCCAAGCTTACCCCGTGGTCTTCTCCATAGTCTATTTCCGCTCTAACAAAACATTCTTGGTCGTTACCGAACTCGAGGCGGAGCACCGAAATGTCTATAAAAATGGGCGTATTAGCTCTAACCTCCCATATAGCTGGCGACTGGCAAATTACAAATATTGGGGACTGCTAACCTCCAGATAAAGCGCAGTTCTTTGGGTTTAAAGCGTCGTGAAACCTTACTCGTATCCTTCCGGTATCTTCTTTTAAGAACAACCCCACTTTTGTGCCTCTTTCAAAGGTAGCGTGTGACGGTCGCTCCTCTGGTACTGATATAAAATAGTGGACATCGGCGATAGCATCTAGCCTGTAATTGGTACGTGCCAAAACTGCCCGTTAGCACGTGTCTTTATACCTTATATATTATACCCCTCGCGTCTCGTGGCAATGCAATGAGGATGTATGTATCCGAAGTTCGCGTGTGCGCACGAGTCACAGTTGTAAACGTGGTTACAACCGCAGCTATCACGTTCCCGCAAATCCAGTAGTGCATGATGGCGAAGAACTCACAATTGCCTTCCGTCTTTACCGCTATTTGCGCGCGTGAGGTTGCTCTGCAAACGAATGCTCGTCGTCCGCTTCATCTTTAATCGTTTTTCCGCGGGTCGCCTTCCTATCCAGGGAATAAAGCTGCTGTGTCGCTAGTTCCGTTGAAGAGATTCGTTTCGTTTAAAGCTCCTTGCCCAACCACCCCTCGTTCATGAGATTTAGCGAGCGGTAGATGACGCTCACCGCTTATGTACTGCAGACTTGCTAGACGTATATTTACCGAAAGGGAGCGGGAGCTTGTTGATGTGCGATATCACATGAAATGCAAGTTTAAAGTACTCTTCAAGGGGTGACGGGTGGTTAAGTATCGACTCTGTTTGAACATTTGAGAAAAGGAACAGGAGGAGGAGGAGTAAGCGCCCATGGAAATTTAATGGTATTCGCACTGGCTTATTTAGTGCCCGTCCTGACTGATGCAGCACCATCGGGCCGCCAACGATCGCACTGTATTCGCTGCTGCCTCCTCAGTTTTCCTTTGGCTCCTGACCTGATCTATCCGTCTCTGGCATAAAAATCCCCGCATTTCAATAAAACGGCATGTGCCCATTGGGGGTTCGGACCAATCGGCGGGCAGAATACAGCCGCCCATACCCCTGCCGAGTTCAATGGTGGGGCCCAATTAGACAGCACCGCATACTTTTCCCAGGTTTCGATGCAAAAATTCGCATGGAAGGGAACCCGCGTCGCTGGATCGTATTCACAAAACTGCTTAGGCGCCGTACGACCCGTCGACGAGTGATTGGTGCCAAGATGATGAGGGGCCAATAGTGGAGACACTGCTGTGTTGCGGCGAGCCGATGGGTCGCCTGGGTCGCTTTCGTCCGCATGTTCAGCGGACGGGTGGCAGGGGTCCTGACGTGCATGAATGATGGCTATCGATATGGAGGACCTGGATTGAACTTTTATATCCTAGGCTCAGTTTGTTTAATGCATTGATAAGGTATAGCTGTGGCATAGAAATTCTAAATGCTGGCGTATATTATATTGCAGACAAGCTAAGCTTGACTAGCAATTCTTCTGCATGACACCGGTACGGGCGTCCAGCCGTGGCACGACTAAAATCGAGACCTTTCCGAGTTTTGAAAAGTTGACGTAACATTAATGCATTCCGAAGTCTTAGGGGCAAATCATATATTAGAACGAAGATATACAATACTATTGTGCCTCCGCGGATCCGGTGTGCATTTCTGACATGCACCTGCGTCTGCAGAATCGTACGCCACAATATTTCGGTGAAGATAGTAGCCTCATAAATTCCGGCTGGTTTGTGGCAGAGACGTCTGTGCCGCTGTTGACTTCAGTGACAATGCGGTGGGCCCAAAGACGATGAATTGCAAAGCATACTTTGGCTATTCCGAAGGCCATGTCGTACGATCTTCCTCAGGGCGGACTACAGCGGCCCAATAATATTCGTTGTGGCCATAGCCTGCCGCAGTCTGGGGTTATGTAGGTTCATCTACCTTTTTGTAACCTAGACCTCGCTGTGGACCTCTTTTAGCCGTTCTTTTGATTTCGTTCCCGATGATCCGAAGCTACAAGCCTGCAGGTGACTAAAATAACACAGAGATGAGTCGAACTGGTCCATGGCGATAGGTTCAATCATGGTTGAGATGATTGGGATATCGGATTCTGGAATAGTTCCTAAAAGGTATATCATCACCGATGGAAGATAGTATGCAACTATTTTCGACCAAGGAGAGGAGGGCCTGAGGTTGGTTTCCACTGGTGAACTGGGAAGCCTGACGGTTAGCTGGTCGAGGAGGCACCTACCGGGACGAGTTCACCGCACAGACAAGCCAATATAGGTACCTAGGTAAATTGTGGACTGTGGTGAGAAACCCTCATTGTCGAATTGCCCGATGCAGATGGAATCGTTTGGAACCGCAGCACGGTCCGATCGAAGAACGAGGGTTATTTACCAACGGTTTAGAGTCTCTACTCCCGGTTTTGGGTCTCCAGCATGCCGACATAATAGTTTCCCTCAAAACCCCCACAAGAATATATAACATGTCGGCCCCACCTCTTCGATCGAAATCTCCTTCTCTCTCCGCCAGCCCCTCTCACCAGACAGATACAGTTCTCTTGTTAGTCTTGTGATCTCTTGTTAACTTCAATCTGCTCTGAACTGAAGAATCATCTCGATTTATCCTCTCTTCTCTCCCTCGGTTCTACCCTTCTCTCCTCTCCCACACTCAATCATACTCTTCTCTGTCTCTCTCGATTTGATTCTTCCCCTTCTCTTCTCTCTTTCTATCCTCTCGTTCTGGTCTTCTCTATTATCCTCTCCCTCGAAGCTTCGCATCGAATTGCACTTTCAAAGCAGTTCAGTCTTTTGTATTCATCCTCTCATAATCATCGTTTGCTTCAGATCACCTATTCTGCAAGGTAACCCCATTGAGCCAACCTGTGTGCATCTTGATCGAGCTCTTCCACTCCTCAAGACACCTCCTCCTCCTCTTCTCTCCTCCTCTTCTTCTCTCCTCTCCCGTCTTTTCTCAAAGATCGACTCTTGCACAAGTCGCACCACATCTTGTGAATCATCATCACTCCGATTGGTTCGCTGTCTCTGTTTCCCTCTCTTCGACACCACGTCTGCTTTTCTGCTTGGTCTTTCACGTCGTCGTCGACCATAGCACTCATCGACTCCTTCTTCCCATCCGTCCGTCACAATGTCTTCCCCGGTAAGCATCATACTCCACTCCAGATTCTATTCTCCTTTCCCATCCTATCTTCCGTTATAGCCTCAGAGTCACTCTTTTCCTTCTCAGGTTGTTGAGGCCTGTCCTGGTCGCCAGAAATGTGTTGTTTGTCGGAAATACAACAAACCTCTTGGTCTGTCAACAATTGCAATTGGCATTTCACCAAGACTCCCTTAACAGGCTTTTGCATTTCTCACATGTCTTGATATAGCCCCCCATCCTTTTCTTACGAGATAATCAGCTAACATTGAAGTGTCAATCAAAGAATGGAGAAGATCAAGGGTTCTTCTGGTGCAATCCTGGGGATTTCGGGCTCGGGGTCGTTGATACAGCCGATCCCAGCCCACGCACCCAAGCTACCCAGGACTCAAACCCCCAACTGGAAGCGGGGCAGCCGCCCCAGCTTCGACTTCTAGCTGCAGATCCAACTCCGGCTCCGGCTCCGGCTCCGGCCATACTAGTGCAAGCCAGTGACGACATGGCTTCAGCTGACGAATGGGAAAATTCGAACCCAAGAAATAGGTTCGACCCAGAGGATGAACACTTCAACTTTTCCCCAATAGTTCCCCAGGGAACAAGCAACCACCCAGAGTCTGTCAAGAGACGAAGGATCATTGGGAAGAAGGCTGGGTTGGTTGCCGCCCTATTTCGACTGAAGGAATCCGGGCGATCACGGAAACGCCATCGCAAAGTCCGCGTGAAGCAGGTATATGAGGGGGCGGGCAAAGCTATTCTAGATAAGATGTTGGCAAAAGAAGAGAAGCGATGTGAAAAGGAGCTAGCAGTGAAGATTGCGGGTTGCACCAGGGTGTGGAACAAGTTGTCTCCGGAGGACCAGAGGGCATTCATGACGGGGAAGCCTGTCCCAGATGCCAATGTCGTTGCAGCTCCACAAGTTGTGGCAGCTGAGGTCATCCGTCCTCCGATTACGGTCAGAATTGGGGCCACTAATGCCCCGAAGCGAGCCAAAGTTGGAGGCCTGAGAGTAGTCACTGTCGAGTTGACGACAAACTCTCGAGGGCCCCAACTGCGGCTACCTGTCGACACCAGGGATGTCGAACCCAGGATCGTAGCTTTGGCTAGAACCAAGGCCACGCCGTTTGCTTCGGCAGCGGCTGGCCAGAACTGGTCTGCCGTCGAGGGCACGTATGCCCTTCGACAAGTGGGCAGCAATGCAACCGTAGACACGGTTGCACCCATCTCATCCTCGCGGGCAGTCGCCTGTGCGAATGAGATTCCGGTTGAAGCTCCTCTTCCTCGAAAGAGGAAGCGTGATGCTGAGACCGTCGAGTCTCAGACGCCAGGACGGTCCTGCCAACCTCACACGGCTCCTACGCTTTCGGAAAAGCGAGCCGCCAATGCCATTCGATACATTATGAGATTGATGGCTGGTCAGGCAGGGACCACGGGGACGGTCATTCCCCCGGGCCCCTTGGAGCAGTTGGGGGAGGAGGACCTCAACGCGAGGGCTGAGCGGGACGCTGCCCACTTCATGATGCACCAGGCATACAAGCGCTGGCTGCAAGGCCAAAAGAACAAGAAGCAGTAGAACTACGCTCTGTTCTTTCCCCCTTTTTTTTTTCATGAGTTTTTTTTAAGGGTAAAGAAAAAAACGGCATTACTGGAGGATTTGGGTCGGACTGCCTTTGTTGCTGTATGATATTCATATAGGCGTTCAGGAATTTGAATCTATGGGTTTGGCGCTCTCGTGGTGTTTTGACTTTTTTTTTTCTTTTTCTATTGATATTAATATGAGGTTAGCAGAGGTCCCACTCATGCCTAGCAGGGTCCCCTTGGCTGCGTCTTGTGATGAGATGGAACGAGAAAGGGACTTATAGTTATATTAGATAAATACTAGTATACTCTCATCTGGTGCTAGTTTGGGCTCTAGATGGTGAATGAAATTTTCTTTTGATGATGGAAATAATATATCTTTTCTCCGCTGTAAAGTTTTAACTTGCAATAAAGTGACTTCCATATCTGTGATGCTATAATTTTCATTCATAGGCCTGGCGAGAACGTGCAACGTTTAAACTACTATATATCTGCAGAACTTAATCAGAGAAGGGACGGATCCGTACGGACTGGTAAGATATATGATCACGCACGGTCCCTTTCGACATACAGGCAGGCCCGAGCTTTTGCGGGGCACAGTCCTTTTTGAAAATTTAAGCCTTGAAATTTATCCTACCGCCTTGCCTAGAATAGCCTTCCGTTGCAGGTTACACTACCTCTGGCAAATAAAGGCCTTGTCATGTACTGTACTAGATGCTCTACTACGTACTACTTTAGTATTTATATTTTCATCCATATATTAATATTAATTTAGCAACAAAATTAAAACGCGGACTATGATAGGCCTATTGCAGGGAGATATCAATTCTTCAAAATACGAGTCGGGGCAAAACAATTGAACGGCACTCCATGGTCCCAACTGTGAAGGGCGGGCTCAATACGTATAGTTTAATATATTACCTAAACTTAGCTAAGCCTTAAGTCGAATATCTGTGTAACGTAACTTAATAATAGCCCTGCTCGCTAGGCATTCGGACTTCAAAAAGGAATAAACCAAGACTCGATTTGTACGGCAAATTTTATGGACGTCGAAAAGTTCGAAAAAACACGATGCATACAAATTTTATTTCTGGACCCCGGCTTGCCGCCTGTAAATTTTTCTTATAACTAAAACCTAGCAAGTTACTTATATATATATACTCTGATTATCGACAGCCAGCTCGAATGTTGCAACACCCCCGACCTGCAAAATATTAAAATCCAACGCTAGGACGATATTCCAACAATTGAAAGGTGTTGAAAATCTGTCCAGCTGCTTGAAATCAGCCTTGGAGAACAACCTGCATACATGCAAACAAACCCACATCGTCAGAAGGATCCGATGACGTTGCTTACCACCGTCAGATAGGCTAATGTTGAAGCTATGCTGGATCAAGGCATCATATAAATATTCTTACTCGTTAGCAATTAGCCTTAATATACTATAACAGGAAGTTTTGGAGATTAAGCAATCCAAGCCAAGTTTGAACCAATCAGAGCCAGTATCCGGCTCCACTATTCATCGAGATGCTAGCGCCAAGACGGTGGTGTGGCACCAAATTGGGTCGTCTTGCTAGGGATTGCTAGAAATTGGTTGCGCAAGCAAGGCTGTTAAATTGAGTGCTCGCATTTAAATGTTGGCGTGCCCGGAGCCTCATTGGAACTACTTTCGTGGTTATCGAGTTCCGAAACTTTTACCTACATTCGTCGCTATCTCCTCCGTGCTGGCCCTTGATTAATCGAAACATTGTTACATCCACAATTCCAAGTGTATAATTGTTCTTCCGAAGTTATAGTCAGTGTTTATAAACACGAAAGTCAGAACCTCTAAAATGCAAACGCCCGAAGATAGCAAGGATTTGTCGTCTGGCTTAAACTCCAATGGTGGAAAAGGGAGTCCTAGCACTAATGATGGAATTGGATTTTACGAAGAAAAAAAGCTCGTGCGGCCGCCGAGAAGGCCGCCTACTAAGCGCCGGCCATCTAACGCTAACGCAATGGTGATTAAAGAATCCTCATTGCAACAGTGTGATATTACTGTCGGGCTTAACAGACAATCTCGCTTTGGATATAACACGCCGTCTTACTCCCCGGAAAGTCTGGAAAACTTTCACCTTGACCAAATCCAAAACACTACGCCCAGCAGTTCTGTATATCCCCCCACTATTCCTAGCTGGAAACTTGCAGCCCTCAGCTCCAACTCTATACCACACAGCTTCAGCTCTAGATTAAGTCCACTTTCATGCGAACCTTCTGAAGAAACTATGGAAGATGATGTACGTATAAAATTGCTAGCTATCACGTACAAATCTATTATTTATAATCCAAAGTTTAAAAAGACTTCTGATCAGTATATTCTAAGTACGATGTGCTAGTTTACGGCTGTCAAGGGTGCGTGACTAACAACTTGTGGCTTGGTAGACGTTAACCACCCTAAGTACGGAAATTTCCGGTCCTACGACAGGGCCAACGTCGCAGCACCCTAAATTATTTCTCGAGGATCACCGTGGAATCTATTTCGACTCAAGTGATATTTTGACACCGCCAACATCGTCAGAGCTGTACAGCACGCGAAAATCCCGTTTCGTTAGTGGTTATCCCATACCTAGGCGGGATTACGGGTTGAAGAAAAAAGAGACCTATACGATGGTAAGACAGATTTCAGTATAGTTTTGCTTTCGGCCCTCTTCATCCACTGTCCAAAATTCCCAGCGGGATTGTGATATCAAGTCATCTGTAGATATATCACTTGGATCGAATCCAGGAATATTTAACTCACTAACTCATGACTCTTAGATTTCAAAGCTCAAGCGGAGGGGGGAGTCGGGGCATGATACCAACCCTATCACACCACCAGAATCTCTAGAGTCTAGTGGAGTGTCTGAGATCAAGAAAGAAGACGAGACTCCCGGATTGTTTCGAGATATAGCACCACCAGAGCCTTGTTTTCCCAAGCGCCAGAACATCTCAGGGCAAGGGTTTCAGTTATTGAGTTCTAGTATTCGAAACCAACATCATGACATCGGGACCAGTAGTGTGCGGAAATACGAAGCTACATTTGAAGAGACAGTGCCCCTAGAATCAAGGATAAAAGAGCCCAACTTAGATCTATATCTACCGCAGATGCACACTCCTAGGGCGTCAAGCCCAAGTTTCTCGCCGATGGGTGACTTCATGAAAGCCAGCACGGAAATTTCATCTCACTCATTCAATTTGTCGTATCGATACAGGATCCCTGACCCGACTCTCGGTCGAAATCTGCTCGGGAGTTCGGGCTTAGTTTCCCGAGCTCTTGCCAAATCAGTTACGTATTCGGATGCTGAAGTACCGACATATCAAGAAAACTTGCCGTGGTCTCCCTTCAGCCTGCAACCGATCAAGAACTGGGAATCACAGTGGGTGTTCTGACTTCCTTCAATTATGAATACAAACTAAAGAGTATTCATGGCAAACGCTTAAGCGGTTTGGCTGACACTAGAGTGCTGACTAGACTTCACTTCGACGAAGGATATCAAAGTCTAGAACCGACGCTTTGCTACGCACGCGAAGATGCCTTACCGGCCAAATACATTGATAATACGATTTCGAAGTTATCATCGGACACGGGAGTCGAGATTCCCGAACCAACGGATGTAACTGATATAACATCTGAAATAAAGTTGCCCCCTTCCACAGAGGAAGATGATTCGGGTTACCAAGAAGAAAAGTCTGTGAAGGTAGTGGTTCTCTACATTTTAATCCAGTACTTTCTGCTTCGAGAGTACCATTTGAAATCAAAGTCAGCCTCTACGACGCCAGGCTCTAGGTCGTCCTCTTCAGCTGAGAATGACTCGGATTCTCAATTTGAGCAATCCGATAACTTAGAAGACCAAGGAGATAACAAAAAGAGATGTGCCAGCTATGCAGAGGGATCCGGATCAGGGATCAGCGAGATCGGGAGAAGCCAAACACAAGAATCTCATTTAAATTCGCAAAAGCGAAAGCGAGATGATAGAGATGATAGAGACAAAGGAGATGAAGATGACCAGCGTTCAAACAAGAAAAGAAGCAAGCATGTCGACTTGAACTCACTTGGCTCTCGTCTTGCCTGTCCATATGCAAAAGGGAAGCCTTCGAGCCATTTAGCGTGTGTGCTGATTGGACGACAAGATTTAGCAGGCGTCAAGTGAGTCTCTACACATACAATCGTGATGCCATATTAATCACTATTAAATTCGAGATACATAAGTTAACACATAAATGTTATGTAGGGAGCACTTAAAACGCAATCACTTTGAAAAGAAGCTCCCTCCAGAAATACGAGCCTGCAAGACATGGGATCAAGTCTTCCGCGTGTGTATCACTGACTGGGATTATCGCAATCCCATCCCTAGCCCCTGTAAGTCAATGTTCCAAATTTAGGTCTCCTCCCAGAAGTCAAGTCCATAGAATCCTAGGAGGGATTCAAGAAGGGTCACCGAGACTAGGAGGGATTAGTATGAACTTACTGACCGGAATACCTTGTGATATTTCAAGATCTCAATATCGGCTATGAAATTCTTCGGCCTATTACTGGCCTCCCTTCACCAGCGGCGAAAAAACTACCACCTAGTTACGAAACACCTCAGCATCAAAGTTTGAATAGCGCACCCTTTGGGAGTATTGCAAGTCCAACAGCAGGGCCGCCTCTCGGCGGTGCCGCTACAGTGCCTAGAGTTCCCTCAGTTGTAAATCAACCGCCAGCTATTCAAATAAACGAAGGCATCGTACAAGCAGAAAATCCATATTTTGCCCAACCATTCCCCGGAGAACCCCAAAACTCTATGGGTGACACACCCGTCGAGAACAATCCTGAAACGATAATTCAACCGGACCTAACAAGCCTATTTGATTTCCCTGAAGACCTCGATGGGTGGTTAAAATCCAGGGCCGAGCCCCATATACCATGGCCACCAGGTGCTGAGTTCACTCAAGCATTTGATAGTGTACCAGAACTCCTTTTAAACAACTATGGCATTGATGTGAACACCGCATCTGCGGAGCTCTACCCAGTGCTACAAAATGAATTGGGTATTCCCCCCACCGATTCACCATATCTTGGCACGGCACCTAGCGGCACTTCGGCATCATCCGTATCGCCTGCCTCGAATTCGTCGGTGTATACGCCTGTGAGCGCCGTGCATAGTGGGTCTGGTATATCGATGACAACAGCAATTTCTACGCCATCAGCACCTATTACTGAACCAGTTGGTAATCGGTATACCCTTTTGGTAGCTAGGAAACACCCTGTAGCTGGCTCTATGGAAGCCCATGGGCCTAAAGAGTTCGAATTTGACAGCTATGAAACCTTTAAGCTCTCATTCGAGCGCTGGATATTGGCTACATTCATAGATCCACTGTTTTCTTGGGACACGATGGAATTCTTGGGGGCTAACCCTGAAATCACGTCAAGGCTTTCGGATATGAACCAGGTTTTAATGGATATACGCATGCATAATTCACGGTACCGGACAACGGAAGCGACCTTGTTGTTAGTTTCGAAAGACAAGGGAAAACAAATGCCATAGGCTTAGAGCAATGTCGACATGTCTTAAAAATTCAAAATATGAAGGATTGAGCTGGAGGCTAGCCGCTTATCCAGGCGGCCGGCCGTGTAGTTTCATGTACCTACTTAAGTAGTTATGCATATATATATAAGCGCAGACTATATAGCTCTACTTGTACCACGGATCGCTATATATTCACCCTGGTCGGCTCGTAAGATGATGCAAAATTTCTTTCTAGACACCAAGATTTTGCACCCTTTAGCTATGACAAATATCTCTTGGATAGGTCGAGGAAAGGCAAACGAAACAAACTAGCCTCATATATTTGTGTAGGATTCAAGCTTGGGCTATATACAGCCGCATACGCTTCATAAGCAACGTCACAATACGATGTCCGTGCATGCACCGGTACACCCAATTATCCCAATTGCAGGCTTCAGCTATCGTGATATGAAGGGTGGGGCAGGCTTGTCCAATAAGGTATTGTATGCAGGCTGCAGTGTTTGTCCAGCATTTCTAGCAGGCTGCTATTCCCGACCAATTCGTCGCAGCTCGCGATTCAAACGTCGCAAACAATTGTGGGGGACAAAGGGGAAGTTAGCAAGAAAACCAAGGGACGGGATGAGGGGCCATAAGGTTATCCTTACTCTATAAGTAGTATCGACACCCCGCGGTCCCTCCTAGGAGCTGTTTTTTTTTTTTTTTGAAATCCCTTCTTCCTCGGAAAATTTCCCCACCCACAATCCTTTGTAGATATCCTTAACAATAGCTTTGTCCAGTAAACCAGAGGTGTCAGTTGAACGTTGTTAAGGGGTGATAGGCTCACTGGTTTACGAGGCAAAACGCGCATTCGTTCTTGCTATTCGATTCTACCGCCCGGTTTTGTGGTAACTTGATCTCGACCTTACAACCTTGGAGAGAAAAGCCTAGTCTCATTCCCAGGAGAAGTCCGTTCTGCCCACACAACATTGCTACGGCAGAAATCAACCAAATATATAATTTAGGTTTCTGGAAAACCTCGAACCTCGTATTTCAACAATCCCAGGTAACAAAAATAATAATTCGAGCATCTCGAATGGCCTCCACTATATTCAATAATGTATCAGACAATCTGGGTTGCATGTCTCGTCAGCGAGAAATCCGACATTTGTAAGATGTCAGTTCGTTGATCGAGGTCAGGGCAGGCATTCAGTGAGTTTGAACATATTGAGAGCAAGGTTCTAACGTGCAGTCTGGTCAACTCACAGGAACAGAATTACGAGATGGTATCTGTGGCTTCACGATCGTCTTTGCCCTATTGGGGTTCTCTTGTACAAAGTATCAGCGGGCCTTTCTCTCCGGATTCTGGATATGCTCCTAAGGTTTCCAGGACTCTTTATCAGGACATTGGAGTTTCTTCGAGAACGAACACTGCTTTCGCCAGAGCTCTTGGAACCCTTCCTCACGGTATTGGATATGGACTGGTCCCATTTGGATCCTCACTGGTCTCTAAACCTGGTTATTACAACAATACCAATAAGATAGTGGCTCCAGGCCCTCTCTATTCTTTTCGCGGCTTGGGTCCACCCAACCGCCTTAGAACTATTGGCAATCAAGGAGATATCGGGTCATCTATTCCTGAAGAATTGGCCCTCATTATCTTGCAAAGTTTCGATCTTATGTACACTAAAAAGTGTACATTGTATCACAAACTTGCTAAAAATTGGCATAATGGAAAACTTTATCACGATCCTGGACATGTTTTCAGAGGCTCTAGGCTCCACGCGAAGGCATATTACAGCAACTCCTTCGACCAGTTTACTAAGAGGAACCCGAGGACCAGGCTTACAGGCTATTCCAGGACGTTGATTGAATATGGACCCATGGACCTGAGTTTTATGCCTTTCAACCTAGGATTCCGGAATTGTTTGCCAAAACCCGTAGACTTATGTGGTGATTCAGATCCTGGTGGAGTTTATCAGGACGAATCTTCCAAGAAATATGAGAACCACAGAAAAAAGGGTTCGGGGAATGCAAGCGGTCATGTAAGAAGATTAGGAAGGGAAGAGCAGAAGCGCAAGAGGGCCATAGACGAGGACGAGGAAAATGATGACGCCGACCCACCACCCTCGAAACGAGTTGATAGAAATAGCCCGGAGCCGCCGAATCTGCGGCTCGCACTTGCATGCCCGTTTGCAAAAGCAGACCGACATGAGCATGTATACTGCTTATTTATACGGAGGAAAAACCTGTCCGGAATTAAGTAAGAACATATTTCTCATCAACGGGCTTTCCATACCGGTATACTATGTTTCATATTTCTTAAAAGACTAACGAGTATTTTGAATGTCAGAGAACATCTCAAGCGGAATCACTTTGGCAATCAGTTACCCGTTGACATTAGGGCGGCGAAAACTTGGGACGACCTATTCGATATCTGTAATCCATACTGGCATCCAACCGAGCGTCCAAGTCCATGTGAGTTCCTGATTACAATTAATTCACAAACTGGAAGTAGAATATGTGCTTTAGAGTTAAATTCTAACTAAATGAGCCAGACTTCGAGACCGGATCCAGAAGATCTCTGGCTAGTTCGCCTCAGTCAGGTGCTAGTTCCGTCAAACCGAATCAGCCAGAGGAAACTCCGACATTTACGCCGCTCAATTGTCAGACTGCACGTGCACATAGGCATATTGGGGTTGAACCATGTTCTCCCCCACTCAGTAGCGATGGCGCATCTCCCAGGCCTCAGGATATGACCATTGCATGTAACGCTCATCCGACTCATCATCGCCAAGACATTGAGGCTCCATCATCACCAAGCCCATGTCATGGTTCAAAACAAGGGCGTTTTAAAGCTTTTACAAGTCAGGTGGAAGAGGTAATGGAAGATTTGTCTACGCCCCCCTGGCTAATAACAACCACGTTAAACGAACCAGAGCACAGAAATCACTTGGAGTCTAGGCCTATCCTAGATCCCAATTGGCTTTCTACAAATTCCACCCTGGAGGGAAATAGTCAACATGCATTATTTTCTGATGAGTTTGGAGTCAGGACCCGGGACCCATCAGAAAATATCCATGGCCCAACGGCTGTTTCCTCGGTTGACAGTACTCCAAACCATACCTTTGATAATCCTACTACGGTGGATCCCTCCCATCTCTTTCTTCGTCCAGAACTCCAAAGCGAATTTGAAGCCTCGCCTCCCTGGTCACGGAATAACTCGGCCTCACAGGATGCAGGGACTTTCAAACATATGGCTTCTATTCCTGCCCCTATTCTGAGTCGGATTCAGAAACTTCTGCCAGATCCTTCAACTACAGTAGGGCTTCCGGCTCATCCTGTATCGGGATCTCAAGGAGAAGTCATGAAACCAACGAATCGGTCGAATCCATATTTATCAACGGGGAAGGGATACCTCCTCATCGTCACTAGGGTGCCACAAAATAGAAACTCCAAAGAACCAAGGCGAGCACATAGATTCAATTTTGAGAATCTTCATGAGTTCCAGGCGCAATTTGAAGCATGGCTTCGATGCGAGTTTACCGACCCCCCGTTCTGCTGGAAGAAGATGATGCTCTTCAACAATTTAGAGAAAGCCATACTGGAAAATGTCGAGGAAGTCGCTGACAACCTGGAGCAAACGTTTATTCAGTACCGTTCATCTGAAGCCTCTTTGTACCTTGTTCCCAGGAACTCTCATCTGCAGCCCTCTCGCCCTGTTACACTGACTACAGAACCTCAAGTACAATTCAACAGAGGCAGTTTTTAAACGACAGCAACAAGTTTACCACAGCATTAGCTGCATGCTACAAGCATTCACTCTATTTATTGATATCTTTCTCGTTTGAATTCATTCGAACTGCCATTCCTGCTGATTTGCTTTGATGATTAACATGACTAATTCAGGCTGGCTTACTTATATCATATTCATGCTTTAGAATGCTTTTTAAATAGATAGTTCGAGCTGTTATTAAGTTATTGTTTCCTTTTTTTTAAAAAAAAAAAATCTTTAAATCTTCAACACGAAGCATTTTATTCTTTTTCTTATGTATACACATTCACATGTAGGCTCCGCGAGCGGTCGTTACGTAGCCTTGAATTTGGTAGCTTCTAAGATATCTCAGGTGCTCTTGAGACAGTTGCGATTAAGTAATTGCACATTCGGCGTATAAATAATAAAGCTTTCAATTCCTTTTCATCCGTATAAAGTTTAATCAAATATAGGAGAAAGCAAAGATACCATGAACGGCTGAAATTATGGTCATTATAATAAAAATGCGAAGGAAAACGCCATACGTGCATACGCAAGGACTGACGACAACACAATCCAACCCGTGATGATGTTGTGAATGACGGTGACACAAAACCAAGAACTCCAACCTGCAGACTCGCGCGCCCCAGACAGCAATCAAGACGTCGATCAACAAGGCCTTAAGAAGTACTTAGTCTCAAAGGTATGAACCTGCCCCGCTCTTCTCTTCCGATTCTTTCTTCTGTATCAAATTACAAGGACCAAGGCAGCATCTTGAAGTCAGTCCAGACCCTCATTCACAACCATTCGCGTTCCCAGCTGCTTTCGGCGAAGCCGAGACCCGATGTCTCGAGACTTTAGCCCTTTCCAACAGTATCTTTTTACTTATCCCGGTATTCGGAAGTCGTATGCGTCCGTTTATTAACCAATGACACACCAGCAGGTTTTAGCATTGCTAATATCGCAGAGCGTAACTGCGGATAAACCGATCTTTTGTTGGCGGGATTCGGGGAAGCTGTCGCATGCGGAGGTCTCCGAAGGACGACCACACTCCCAGAAGTATCGCAACATCGCTGAAATACGTGGATCAGACGCCAGTGCAAATGATTCAGGGCGAGAGGGCGAGCTCTATCCAAAAGTAACTTCCGACCCTGCAGACATACCCCTGCACGCCGGTACTATAGAGTTATCGACGTCATACCCTAACACCGTTATGGAAGATAAGGGAGCCAAGAACCCGGAGTGTTCTGCCCAACAAGGGCAAGGGTCTAATGAAGAATCTCAAGAACCAGTATCTCCTGGTAGCTCATCTAGACTCTTGTTGCTTCCATCAGAGATCCTGCATCAGATTCTGTTATATCTTCCTGCAATCTCGCTATACGCCATCTCGCTGACGTGCCATTCTCTGCAAACACATTCTTTCACTGATGCACTCTGGGAGAACATCGTGGACTCACCAGATCTTCCTTCCCCCCACCCTTATCTTTCATACCGCTCTCTTCATCATGCCCTTGCGCCTCATCTCTACCTCAAACGAAAAATCTTTATCGGAGATCGTCAGTATTTTGGTTCGCTCCTTGCCTCCAAATACATGCCAATTTCCGGTACACTCGAAGCTTTCAGTTTTACCGGGACGCCTTCTCGCGATACGGCCGAGTTTTCAACATGGTCCTACAATCCAGATGTTATAATCTCCCCTTTTAATCCGAAAGTCAATATTCGGGAAGAGCCAGAGCTCAAAATCTCACCAAACTCCAAAGCTTCAGCAGATGGGGAAATACCAGTTTCGAGACGTGGGATTCTAGCGACGTACTTCCGAGCCGAAGCAATACTTCAGCGCGATGCCTACTCCCAAATGGCTGTCTGGCCCCCGACGACTATCCCTGCTAGAACCAGGGTCCGGAACGAAAGTCCTAGTGGATTTAAAGGCGGAGCAAACTCGAAGCAGAGAGGTCCCTTTATGAGGCTCCCGAGTAATATCAGTATTAACGGAACATTTGTATCTGTCGGTGGATTTAATGACGCCACGGGGGCTGCAGTTGATCGAAGTGCCTTTATCGTACCACAGGCAAAGCCCACGCCAACTAAAGATGAGAAGTGGAAAGTCGACGAGATGAGACAGAGGAGTGGATACTTGAGTGAGACTGCTTTTCGTCTCAGGAGATGGGCGGTTTTAGGAGATACTTCGGGTGACTTTGAAAATCGCTTTAGAATGGGAGAAAGAGTGGAAACCTTTGCAGAGTTGGATGAAGAGCTATGGACTCCAACTCCAGAGTATCCATATAGGGGAATTTGGGTTGGTACGTTATATTTCCTATGACCTTCAAACCTTACGCTTATTTGAAGTCTAACACATTTGAATAGGGGACTACGGTCCACATGGAGCAGAGTTTTTGCTTTTCCACCAGCCCACAACAAGCAGTTCACAGAAGCGCCTCGAAGTCGTCAAGCTAACTGGGGACCCCAATGTTCCTCGTGGCGAATACACAGTAATTGTCGATGATCTGTCGCAACCTGTGAGAATAGCAGATGAGGAAGAAATCGAGTGGCCAGGCGCTAAGGTTTATGCTGCACGTGGTCGTGTTGCAGAACACGAGTTCATGGACGATAAATTCATCAATGTTCACATGATTCTACCTGTGCCAGAAACTGATTGGCAAGATGCTCAGGCACAAAAAGAAGGGACGCCGACACCACCTGAGCAAAGTCCTATTGATCCTGACGAACGAGGGAGAAATGACGACATCGGAGAAGGATGGGGAGTTGGGAGCCATGAAAGGGGGGGTCTAGGGGTACGTAACAAGCGATTGAGTGGTACGAAGCAAGCGGCGAAACTTCTCGACCAGCCATGGGTTCCAACGCGGGTAGCTGTTTATTGGCATGAAATGGCGGAAATTATTCATCTCTATCATAGGGTTGATGTTCACAAATTCTTGGATTGAGGGTCAAGGCGAGGATCGGAACGTACGGCATCTCGCTTACGTTGATTTGTGATAGCTACTCTCCACAAAAGCTTGAAGAAGGGACTTTTAGAGATCACTCAAGCCTTTTAGCGTGAATGGAATGTACTATAGACAACGGTTCAGTTTCAAGCTCTCCTCATTATAGACAATGGTTTACGAGGTCACACTCTTTTACGGCCTTATACTATTACTTACTAAGTAACTTTTACTTGTGGAACACTCAAAATACCTGTTAGCTGCACCTCTCCAGTTTGAACTCTGTCGTAGTAGACCGTGTAACACTGGTTTCGTTTGTTGTCTGGTTTTCGAGACCATGTAAAGTGCCGAGACTGACCATGTAACACAGGCGCCCAGCCGGACTAAAATACAACATATGCACAACACATCCTCGAACTCGCTTGAGCTGAACAAATATCCAGCGAATACCGAGATGGCCTGGGTGCCTCCTCCAAGTGAACACGTGAGATACTGGCCAGTTTTTAAATCTACATGTATTATAGCGAGACTTTGCTGCACTAATTAGATGCTGGGTCAACCCTGAAATTTTGTTTTGTGTCGAGTTTCCAAGCTCACTTCTATATTTTGATATCGATCCAGCTAACTAGTTCGGTTGCGAGACTGACATCGATCCTGATGGATCTCGTGCCATGTTTGAAGATATCCGGATAGACTATCTCTAGTAGTTTTTATAACTGTGCTCCAGAAAAGCAGTCTGAGTAGGTATTTCTTTGGGGTATAATATAAGACCTGAACAATGCAGCTCGAGTATTAGACTCCTAGAACTCTTTAATATATGCTCGTGATAGCTAGGATATTTGGTGAACATGAACTCGATATCTTAGATCTTTGAACTATATCGCGAGTACTCTGGGGCTACACATACAAGGAGAGAACGTTATCTAGTGAAATCCTTAGCACCTGACAAGTCTGGAATATAAAGAATTTTTAGGGAGGGTTGATGTCTATGCTCCTTGTTTGTCTGATGCGGCATATATTCAGACGTAGATTCTGTGAATCAGTGCTGTTAGGTCGAGGGCACTCACCCATTACTTCAACTAGAACTTTCATTCCCATCCTACTCTCTCATCCTCCTTCCTACCTACCAACACCATCACCACCTGCTTCAACCTCCTCGTTCCAGCTCACCACCAAGCTCAAGACCATCCTACACTCTCGCGAGACATACCAAGTAAGTAATTGATAGCATCCACAATCTCTACATCTTCGCTTCTACTAGGAATCATTGTCCTTCGATATCAGACGCGTCTTGGACGAATTCTTGTGGTTGCTAAGCTCCCCTCTGCCAATTATCGAGTGTTGCTGCCCTGCAAGCTCAGCAACGAGATTTCCTCGACTGTCATTGTCTACCTACCTTCTCCTTCTTTACCTCACTTCTATTCCTTCTTCCACCTCCCAACCTCACCTCATCTACCTGCCTGCATTCACAATCACAATCACAATTCTCGTCTGAATTATCGAATTCGCGAACAGAAAGCTTACAAACTTTTCAGAATGCATCCATCTACAGTTACCATGAATCCTGCCACCACCCCGGCCCCTGACTCCAAGCCAGCACCAGCCAGCGGTTGCCCGGCCGAGTACCCAGTTGCCGTAGCTCCGGCAACGCCACTTACCCTCGCAAGTGGTCGTTGGTCGGACTACGATGACGAGGACGACGATTGGGTCCCCGAGATCCTTCTGCCGAAGCCGGCAGACACCCATTCGCCGCCCCAGAAACCCGAGGAAAAAGAACAAGAAGAGGAAGAGATTCCGGACAACGGAATCTGGTACGACGAACGGTTCGGCCAGTACATGTACGGGGGCGAACCGATCTCCTATATCGACGGAGATCTGGTGACCCCCCAGGAAGGGGTCCACAGCCAGTACTTCGAAGGTTACTGGCAGGACAAGGTCACCAAGAGGGTGCACCTTTACTGCCAGAACCAGCTGGCCCTCGCCGTTCACTCCGACGGCAGCACCAAGTGGCTCAACGACAACTACTACTGGGCCCGCCATCCGATGACGGCCCCGTTGAGCAGGTACGAGCTCCTGACCTCGGAGTTCAACTCGGTGGCCCAAAATCCCACTCGGAGGGGTGGGTCTTCCATGGGGAAGACCGAGTGGGCGCGGGGAGTGGCGACACGGGCATTGCGCACCCCGGTCGTCGCACCCTGCGACACCCCTCCAACCGAGGATCCCGCCGTCGCCGGGGAAGTCGACGATTCTACCCCACCAATTGCCGGGGGAGGGGAGGCGCAGGTAGAGGAGGAGGCGGGCGAGGAGATCAGCCTCGCAGACTCTGAAGTGGTTGACGTTTACGTCACCCACCACCTCGACGAGCTGTTAAAAGGCCGGTAGAGTCCCGGCTTCAGGACCTTCGGCCGTCCTGGGCCTCAAAGCTGAGGTCTCCGGTAAGGTCATTGACAACGGCCTACCGGAAAGCCGGTGACAAGTTCGCGCAAAAGGTCGCGGGGTTTTTCGGCGCCTGGTAGGCGCTTGTTGTTCGTTTGTTCGTTCTTTCTTTCTTCCTATCCTCTCTCTTACCCCTCATGTCCCCACTCTCCCTCATGTCTCCTCTTACTTCTCTCCTCTCTACCACGCTGCTCTTTTTCGTTTGAGTTTTCGTTTGTTTCGTTCTGTTTTGTTCTTCCTGTTGCTTGTTTTTCCTTTCTTGTTTCTGTTTCGTTATATTCATGTTTGCTTTCGTTTCCTGTACATAGTTTCTGTTTATATTTGCTTTAATGCATTTGCTTTTCGTTTCGTTACCAATTTTTAGAATTTTTCTCCTCCATAAATCCTCGTATCATCAAAGACATGTGCTACTAAGGCGGCCCGCCTGTCTGATATGCATATCGTCCACTTGACATGCCGATCATCACATGTAGCGAGCTCATGTTGTTTTGTTCACTGATTGCGACAGCACGGTTAAGGACCCTGGCGACGAGAAAAGGCAACAGGGCGGTTCATAACAGATATATAACTCTATGTGTATAGGTTTCCAAAAAGAGAGACATAAGAGTAGCTAGGAACTTCAACCATGATCAAACACGCACTGTATGGATCTATTAAGAACGTAAAACAAGGAGTTATTGAAATCGAAGCTAACATATGGCATTCGTATTATAGCTATGGTCTGCATGTCAATTGAAGTCTCCAGAAGTCTCTATAGAATCTATTGTGCGGCATCGATAGCTGGCGATATAGATATCATTGTAGATTTGCTCGAGAAATTAAGCATAATCCGTTCTTGAGAGGCCACGTAGATGTAGCCAATTGATAAGCATTACTTTGAATTCATGAATGCTTACTGTAGGGGTTTTTAGGATCGTTTTTTAATTTTAAGACGCTCTATTCAGCAGTTAAGTAGTCTTGATTAACCGCCCAAAAAATAGATCTACTTGAGGCTGTGTTTCTGCCCTAGAAAGCCCTCGGTTACCCCTACAGTAGTTCTATATACTGATACCTGTTTTGAGAATAAACTTTAGGTAGCATTATATATTATCAAAATGAAACCGTTTCGAAGCAGGTATGTATTGTCATACTGTCATGCGCAGATAACACCCCACGTTAAATTATAGAGGATAATTAGTTTCTTAGAGTTAGGCGACTCAGCACTCGTCTTGAAACTAGATTAGAGTAATAGTATTAGAGTGTTGCAACAGAGTAGCAATGCATAGAATGTACTGTACAACCGAATTTTGAGAAAGGTTTTCATGAATTCAATGCCGCGTTTTCCAACAGACGCGTTTGCTGTTGGAATATGGATCGATGCACCAGTTGGTACTAGTATGATTTGTGGGTCCAGTTCAAGTTTGTGGCAAAAAAGTATCCCGAACATCTGAGTCTTGATTTCATATATGCATACCAACGTCCGATCGAAAGCTTTTTTAGGGAACGAGTAAACCTGTTGTCTGGCAACGAGACCAAGTGAACCCGTCTTTTGAAAAAAGTTGGTGAACCGTACATAGTAGTCCGGAATATCGTACGGTTATCTAAGACAAATCTAACGTTAATTGACACTAGCTAAATAGCCTAACCCAAGCCACGATATCGTACGATCGGTGATTTAAGCTCACAACTCCATGTTGGTCCAGACATGTCTCGCCCGTTGATATTTTGGAAAGAAATTCAAACATACCTGCTCCCTTCTGTCAAGTCAAAAAGAGGTCGGACATCCACCCTAAACCGATGTAAGGAAAGGCTCGCTCGGGTACGCTCCACGGAAGATGTATAATGTTGTGTTGGAAGTGTGGAGAACATTCGAACGAACAAGCATCGGCGTTGCACAGACATTTTTATTTTATTTTTATTTTAATGATTTCCGCTTTGGGACGATTACCGAATCTAGGCAGCGTTGGTCTAATGCGATAGCAACGTGAAGGGCATAGTATCATGCATCATGGCAGTGCTGTACGCAGCAATGTTGGAACCGGTTTTCGATATATTCGCCGTCAACCGAATTGAATTAATTCATGGCTTTGTAGTTGAATAATACGCCGAGGAAATACATCTTCAACTTCGGAAGCACTTGCAATTGCAATCGTAATTTGCTTTTACGTTACTCTTCTAGCCTCAAACCGACCCCGGAACTTTCCACCAGGGTTCCCAACCAATTGGAACCCACCGCTCGCGTTCGGAATCCAAAGCGAAAGCAACCCCAAGTGCACCAAGCTTACAAGCTCCCGAAACCATTCCAGTCGAGATGGCTCAAGGCAATTGACCAATTACAACAGCTGCCAACACGCCACCACTTCACAACACATCTCAACGCCTCTCAAATCTTTTCCAACGACATGACAAGATAGCACACGAGGCTGGTCGGACTCTTCCGGTCATTAATAGCTCATTTCGCCTGGCCCTTGCTATAATATACAACCCTTTAAGGTGGTGTGCATTGCTCAGCAACAGGTTGGAAATTTGAAGGCGTGATGTTGCTTATCTCTAGCTAACTAGCTCTAGCTTTATTAACCGATTTCTCCCACACCCTCTCCTCTATTACACATCCAACGCCGCTGCGATCCAGCATAACAATAAATTGTGAGTTGTTATACCCATGTATCACATTTTCATGGTGGGCACACTGAAAGAAATAATCCTAGTTAACTTAGGTGTTGAGAAGAAAAAAATGAAATAACTAAGTTCTTAGAATAGAAATGTTTTGGTAAAAACAGATTGGTATTGTATTGTATCAAGTATCTTTTATTTTACCTTCTTCCGATTGAAGCTATTGAAAACATGAAAGTGCACCTTGTTGCCATACATGAAACGAAATTGTGAGAGTGACAACGTGTGGAAATGACAGGTGTAGGCTTTCTGCCAGAGTGCTTCCGTTTTTCGACAGTTGACTCGTAAGCCAGACTGACATCCTTTGAACCTCTACTTGTAAGAAGTAAAGGATGGCAGTCTGGTTTACGAGACAACTCCCCCCCGGGAGCCCACTAGAAACAAATATTTTCGCTCCAAAAGTAAAAGAAAAAATAAAAAAAAATAACTTATTACATATTTCGGGGGAGGTTAGAAAAAGTAATAACCAATATAAACTGCTAGAATACTAAAAAGGAAACAAAACCGTTCGCACGGTTATCCACAAAGTAAACTCCGTATAAAAACTCCAGAGGCAAAAAACTTGGCCAGGGCTTTTCTCCTCGTAAAGAGGTTTTTATGTACAAGAAGGAGGGTATAGAATTGAATACGCACCAAGGGGTAAAGAGGAGCTACAAGACGGTGATTCAATGAGAAGACATCTCATTCGATGGGATCCAATAAACATGTGCGCGACCAGGGTAACTTGACGGGGTTGATAGAAAAGACATTACAAAGGAAAACGGACAGTGTTGACCTGAACATCGTCCCGAATGATGTGCTGGCAGTTGTGACTGATACGTCTCGTACATGTATCAGTTTTGATGGACGAAGGTAATGTCGGAATGTTTGGAATTGTCGTCGTAGGACATTCCGTCGTAGGCGTCGTCGTCCCTGGACTGGACGATAACTTAGCTTAGGCCTCAACAGGCTCAGGAATCGGCTCTGGTTGACGTTTCTTGTTCTTTGGGCAAGAGTTGTAGGGGCACCACGTTGGTTCGGCTTCTGGTGCCGCAACTGGCTCTGGCTCTGGCGCCGCAATTGGTTCTGGGATGGGTTCTGGGATGGGTTCTGGCTCACGCTTCTTCTTCTTGGGGCAAGAGTTGTAGGGGCACCAAGTAGGCTTAGCTTTTGGTGCAGGTGCTGCTTCTGGTGCTGCTTCTGGTGCTGCTTCTGGTTCTGCCACCGGTGCTGGCTCTGGGACTGGCTCTGGGATTGGCTTTGGAGTACGCTTCTTCATCTTCTTAGGGCAAGAGTTGTATGGGCACCAGGTTGGCTTTGGCTTTGCAACTGGTACTGGCTCTGGTTCTGGAGCGGGAGCTGGTTCTGGTTCTGCCTCACGCTTCACCTTCTTTGGGCAAGAATTGTAAGGGCACCAAGTTGGCTTTGGCTTTGGAGCTGGAGCTGGCTCTGCCTCCCTCTTCTTGTGAGCGCAGGAGTTGAATGGGCACCATTTGTGGTTTGGAGCTGCCTCAGCAGCTGCGAGGGCGAGAGCCTCAGGATTAGCAGCTGGCAAAGCCAGGATTGGGGCAGCGAGAGCCGAGAGGAGGATGAGAGTCTTGATCTGCATTTTGGAGATGTCGGTAGGTCGGGTTTGCAGGTTACTTCAGTAGCTATAAGAAGGTATCGAAGAGAGATAATTGTGCCTTGAGGCGAAAAATCTATAATATAGGTAATAGGATAGCTAAGAGACTCCTGCGTATTCGATCTTCACCGTCTTGAAGATTGCTGAACCTGATGAGAGAATGGATTGACGATCAGGGGAAGTTGGGCTGACTTTATAGAAAAGCTTGCATCTGTTAGATCGTGGCCTCCTTGGACATGGGCATACCCCTACGGTCATGGAATAGCTGCGGATAGTATTGTTGCACCTACCCTCCTCTTCCTCTAACGTGGGTCCCCTCGTGGCAAGTTTGGAAATATCGAATCTTCAGACAATTTGGATTAGTGCCACTCTAGCTGCCAACCAATGCCTCCAGGCCTTCTAGCATGCTAGCATATGCTCCTGGGACAGATAATCCTTCTGCTGCGGAATTGCCGTTTGAAGCGCTCAGCTGAGACTGTGTTCGTCTAGAGTTGTAATGCACAGACCAAAGTTGCAAAAGGTTAAGGTAAAGTTATCCTTCCTTGGCACGAAGGGGGTTGCCGATGTTGGAATACGTATGGATGGAGTATTTTGGAATTAAGACTAAACCGTGCCAGGCCTTTAGTCCCGAACCTTGATTTTCCGTGCCCTTCTGTGCCTTCTGTGCCTTGTGCCGGAGCTATAGTGGACACTAAACCGTAATTTACGCGCCCAACATGCATCCGTATTCATACTAATGTTGGATTATTTTGCCGTAGACATTGCAGTACTATATGATCTCATCAACTGGTCTCAAACCTACCAAAACTTAGCATCCGTTACACTAGCGAAGCGAATCCGAGTAGTCCCCGGTTGAGGACACCCACATGCTCGAAAGTCTCAGAAAAATGGACCGGTCCAATTGCTCCCGTAGTCGCGTGCCGTGCCCATGCCTCACCATCCCCTTCGCGAGCTCAAGAAATTAGGAGCGCATTGACGGAGGAAGGATTTCGACGCGCACATTGGATTTTTTTTTCCTCCCTCCCTCGTCAATTAAATTTAATTCGCACCTCATCGAAAAAAAACAGCAGGTGACAGTGTAGGACTAGCGCTAAGCTGGTCGATACTAGCGCGCCCATTGGTCTGGTTGTTCGGTGTTGTCTGGGCTTGTGCTACCTTACCCTTGCTCCACCACTGACGACCCCGGTTACCCCAGATCAAGAATTTTTTCTCAAAGTCACGGGAAAGAATGTTTCAGAGCTCCTGACAGCATAACGACGAATCGGCAAATTGTTACTGTCTGGGAGCTGTATTAAAAGGAGCTCGGGCAGTCACTATAGGTTATCTCACAGAACGTTCGCCCCACTCTGCTGCCATTTTCCATTGGGCGTTTTATCGAAGTAGCCTTCCGAAGTCAATCCAAAAAGAACCACACAGAGGCGAGTGGTTAATCCGTTCTTTGTGTTGGGTGGAATTATTTTTCAAATTTCATGACAATACAATGACTAGGTATTTCAACCCGATCTGACTGTGTCATGCGCTGGGGCCATTGTCCAAGGCTAACGGATTCTAGAGTAGCCGTAATGTAATTTCTGCCGATATCATATTATGAGTTAATACACAATACTTTTGTTTCACGATCTAACGCAATTCAATTGCAATTAGCACTAAAAGCCCTCGACATTTTTGGCGAAGGGGAGGTTCGGCAATGTTCTAGGAAGCAATATTATTCTAGTGGGATCACTCACCCCCCGGTCTGATGAATTCTGGGCTGCCGGTCCTGCCGGAAAGGGATAATTTCAACCTCGAAATACGAGATTAGACCCAAGTCAGCTGTGATCATCCCACACACCATGGCATTGTTCGTTGCAGAATGTTGGGTAGAGTTAGTTCGGGCAGGCCCTCCTTTGCGGCTGGCGCACGGCTCGGTTTTCAGGCGATTCCACTCAGCTATCAGGATAAGCGAACGAAGATGGCTGCACAAGGGTCCTGGGAAGGTGGGCATCAAAAAAAGACGCAGTGGAGCTGTGCAGAAGATCCTGCATCTGGCAAGTCGAATTCCATGGGTTTCAGAAGAGCAAAATCTCCTCGGTTTCGGTAGCACTACATTTTTTATTATTATCCTTTATTTATTTTTTATTTCGCCCTGTGTGTGTGTGCGATGGCTTGACAGGGATAATAAAATTTTCCTGCGATGAGATATTCGCTTCCACTGCATCTTATTATGCGTCGGCATGCATAGCGGTTTTTAGTTGTGGAACACTATTGGCCTTTGGCGAGATATGTGGATCCCAAATACCACAGGGCTCAGCCGTCTTGCCGTTTCAATTCGAAACTGTCCAGATATCTTCGATTTTTGATTTGTGAGATTTTTCTCGAATAAATTTTTTTTTTTTTTATCGCGCATGACCTTGTGCCTGCTCTTAGCTAGCTCTGGACAAAGTTTTTCCACCTGCAGGCGGCTCGTCGTCATCGACCAGTACTAGCCAGTGGGGGTAGGAATTGACCGCGGCCATTCAACCGATGCTAATAAGAATGTATCCAATTCAAGCTTTAATTGGTATTTATCTCATATCAGAGAGTTATTTAGACTTTTTCCAACCAAAATAATGAGGCGTTAGCATGGTCAATTAGCCAGGTACCTGGATACCTGGATTGATTTTCGAAGTGGTGTCCTCCCAGCAGCTATCTGGCGCCCGATATCCTACTCAGAATAAGTTTTCCGGTTTAGCCTAGACACCTTTCTGCATAGCAGGGGACTTTTTTTTCTAAAGGAGCCACGCGAACGGTAAATGTGATTTGGTCTTACAAGATTTAACAGATCCATGATGGATCACTTGGTAAGGCACTCCCAGCAATGAGCTCGAGCTCCCTGGCTCCACCGTTTCGAAGATCCTAGCGATGGTCCAGGAACTCATAAAACCGGTTGAGACCTATCAGGTATTACACAATTGAGACATACATAAAGGTGAGGCAGGTGTCCATATCACAGAATAATCGATAGATCGAGATAGTGTAACCACACAGACAGTATATTTGAGAACGGAAACCGATACTACACACCATTAAGCGCCGTCTGGAAATACACCGTCCCCATACCCTCATTAGAATACGAGCCAAGAGGCACTCGCCTCACTATGCTCAGGCACAGTAGCCTGTGCGGACCGAAAGACTCAATGTCTTAACCAACGACATCGCGGCATCTAGTCGAGCTGTGGGTCTCGCGCTCGTGCACCTGAAAACTATGACATCTCGAATGCGTTCGTCGATCGACGGTTATATCCACATATGTACATTAAAGCCAATGACATTTGAATATGGCACGGAATATACCAGAAAACATTTCCAAATAGCTTCGCCGCTCTGAGTTCCAAGATTCCATCACGCCACCATATACTCCTTACTTGATTCCGTCCATATTCTAATAGCAATAGCTTCATTAAGGATGTCGAGGTATATTTGCTATTGGGTACTATCCTTTAGTCCTCCTCGAACCCCTAAGGTAGCCAGTAAACAAGGCCGGATGCATCGGTCAGAGTTGCTCCAACTCCTTATCGTGATGCCGTAGTGCCGTGGCGAGGGTTTCATAGAGACGGGATATCACGGCTGGGATCAATTGTCCCTGATAGGAGGATACCTTAAGGTCTAGGAACGTATACGCGTAGTGATAACATAACGTTTCTGGAAGGCTCGCGGAGAATCGGAGAGACGGCGAGCTCGGAAAAAAATGATGTTGAGAATCCTAGACATTCATCCAAAGCTTCAGGCCATGTGTTAACCCTATCACGACGAATGGGTGTGCAGTCAGCTTTCACATTCCTCTTTCGGATGAAAAGACTCATCTCAACTTCTGGGGTCCACCCATACCTTATCGAAGGATGTGGCAAGACCTTGTCTCCGTCAGCTGTTGGGACCAACAGCCGGGCTCCAGCCTAAACCACGAGGTTGTGCAGGCTGCCACGCCAGCTTCAGCAACTTTTATACAGTTTCTTCAGCCCAAAGCATTGCACTTTATCCAACGTCCCAACAGACATTTCGTTAATTTCCTTCCCCTGGTTGATCACACCCTTCAATGGCTCGCTGTATACCCGTGGTTGTGGTTCTGGGACAGGCACTGCAAGTATGGGTGCTGCTTGGGATACCAGAAGCAAAGATGCACACGTGCAGATTGCGGAAACCTTCATGATACCGAAAAACGTTCAAAACGTTCTTAATCTTAATTTATCCTGGAAAGGCGGTTATTGATGGAGAGGTTGGACGATAAGTTTGGGCCAGTTGGAAGAATCAGAAATGGCTAATAGCGTATAAGTAAGTACTGATAACCCTTCTGAAATTAAGTTCAACCCGTTAGCAACTTCTACTATAACGATGGTACAACGACTTGAGACGGCTGGAGACTATCACCTACATTTACGTAACATATCACAGTAGATAATCAATTGATTCCGTCTCAATTTCGATTGGATATGAATTAAAGTACAAACTTTTTTGGCGATATCGAAGTTGGACAGCTGTGCAGCTTTTTTTCCCTTTTACCGCAGGTGTGTCGATAACAGGATCTGTTGGTATCTATAATTGACTAGCGAAAAACTAACACGGGCTGAAGAACTATGTGGACTTTATATCTAAATTTCATACATAGGAATGCCATGAAAACTGTTCAGATGACTTCCCCGGCATGAACTTTCTATGACCCAGCACCTCCATAGCGTTTACATGGTCTTCCTTCACAGTTGACTCTGTGCTGCAATTTGCGAGTTTCGGATATCAAGCTTTTGGCTGGCGGAACGCCTCAGTTACGCAAGCTTAATTTGGAAGTTTCTTGTCGACGGGTAGTAGCTTCCGCCGGCATAGCTGCTACCTGGCTAGAGTCGTCTGGATAGTCGTCTCTAAACTCCTTACCAGGTTAAGGATCAACGTTCAAGTGATCAAAATGTCATCAAAGGCCCCCTGGACATGGGTATAACCCATGGTCCTAGCCGTTTGATAGTCCCTGATTTTTGCCCGGTTCACCCTCCCAAGAGCGAAAATCGATCTTGAAGAATTACGCAAACCGAGTTCACCGGTCCGAGTTTTGAGATATAAAAATCAAGACGTCGGGTAATCTGACCCCAATGGATCTGCGAAAACAAGAGGGTATAGAAAAAGTCGGGTTTTACAAGTATCAAAGGTCTCTTGGTGATTCTCTCGGGCTCTTGTCGGCGGACATTGTGGAGTTCTATGAGATCATGGTGCTTTGTATGAGAAGGTTTTATATTTAGCCTTAATTGCCTTTCAGACAGCCGGGTTTGAGCCGGTAGCCCTAAGTTCATGAAAGGCAATTTAGCACTTGTGTCGGAGAAATCACACAGGAAAGCTAAATTCTGATACCTCATCTATTTCATACCAGAATCTCCGAATATATTGATCGCAAACTAGAGGTTTTATCCCTAATTACAAAGGTCTCGTAGTTCATATCGACGACAATGTTCTGGTTTGTGGGATTTTGTTCAACCATCCTCTAAAACTGTGTTGAGAATGGGGAATGGCCAATCAGCCCTAACAGCTGACTGGTGGAAGAATCGATATCCACTTTTGATGGCGCTAAGTTCTGCAGCATGCAGGTACAACGTCGGTGGAGTCTAAAAAAAAGAATCAGATGTAAACACAACTGTTTTGGGGGACTCTTGAGGATGCCGTCTAAGAGGAACTCGAATTCTGAAATTTAGTCGATTTATCATGACTCTAAACTGATACTCGAATATAAAGTATTCCTATCTTCTAATTGTAACTACAAATTCTCTCTTCATACCATATACTATTACGTAAAAAAAACACGATGTTGCTACTTGCTTTTGGGGCTTTTGAAATCAACACAAAATAAGAAGTGTAGGATCACAGGATCCCGATACATGTGCACATGTACATTTGCAGCTCTCTTTGCAAATTTGCTCTCCGGGATTTTCATCATATTTTTGTCGAACGATAATAATAATGGTAATGATAATAAGGTACTGAATGTCACTGACACCGGACCTATTTCAAACAAAGCCGTGGAAGCGCTAGGTTCCCTATTCTCCAATCCCGAACGCTGAGGTACCCAATTGAGTATCCAGCTATGGGAAGCGGGTCACTTGCAACCTGTAGCGCGAATATCAAGCTGAGGCATACCGAAAGTTTGAACTGAATGATGGTTAAATAGATCGTGTTTAGAATTCGAGGCGTTGATCAAAGAAAAATATCGACGTGGTTTTCCGTGCTACTTTAGAAGTACGACATTTGCCAGGATGCCGATGTTTCGAAATGCCAAGTTCGAGGGTGGGTCCCTTCAATCTTTCGGCTTCGCAAGTGGGGAATTCCGGTATACACATATATATATATATATATATAACTCGTATTATGCCTGTTCCCAGATATAAAAGCTCTCATTAGAAACTGTAATTAATGGAGTTTTTAGATCGAAATTTGCAAATTTGAATACGTATGAGTTTGAGGGTAATTTGAAGATATTGAGGGCCTAGAACGCAAAACAAGGTACGGCTTGTTTCCGAACAAGCGAGGAATACCATGGAAAGAGATATATTACAATTTGCTCGTCGGCGGGAGTGGCTACCGGCTATACTTTATATCTTAGGCATCTAGGTTAAAGTTACGTAACATCTTGGTTAATAATTCCACACCGATGTGCGTCGGTCACAACCTCAATCGAGTCTCGAATATTCAAGGCTGAAGGCGGAGTCTATCGATATATCGATAAGTAATTGAGGACATCAAATTCTTATCACTTGGTTCAATAATATCAGAATTAGAATGTTTGAATGTTTGAACCAGTATGAAAGATAAGTACTTGAGAACATCTCCTCCACTTTTCATGTTAAAGTCCATCTAGCAAAAAGC
This sequence comes from Arthrobotrys conoides, assembly GCA_036971725.1. Lineage (NCBI taxonomy): Eukaryota > Fungi > Ascomycota > Orbiliomycetes > Orbiliales > Orbiliaceae > Arthrobotrys > Arthrobotrys conoides. The sequence continues at coordinate 1,681,102 of JAVHJM010000008.1, forward strand.
CACAGTTTTGTCTGCCTACCTATCCCTGTAGATGCGTTGTGTCCATATTTGGGGTTATCCCGAAAGGATTCAGAAGTGCCAGCAGGTCAGTGTGGCAACGTGCACTTTCCGGATGCTAGAATTCGAAACTGTTCCTGGGGCCAAAATCTCACGCTGAAGTGGTGGCCGAGATAAAGTTGAAAACACAGACACGACCTACAATTCTGGGGGTAGTTTAGTCAGCTTGGACGAGTTTTGTACTTCCATACAGACATAATCCACATATTGCCAATACTAAAATCCTATCCGTGATAGAGTCAGCCAGGGCTAGCGGTGATCTACGGTCCCCATCTTCCATTAGTTGGTTGTCAGTTTAGCCATGAATTCATGAAACTAGTAATTATTATACATATCATTGTCCCTGCGTGTCAACGCCTCTGTACATGACCTAGTCTACTCGACGAAGCGGGCTTGGACCGAGGCTTCTCATATATTGCGACGAGACCCAAGGCCAGTATTCATTCTTGAGCCAAGATTTAATTTTCGAGGTTGCATTCATCACCTTGAAAGCTCCCGACCATGACGATGTGCTACCCGCATTTATGGGACCAAGTACAACCTACAGCAGAACACGTTAGCTTAGTTGCAAACCTTCGAAAAATGTAAACGACATTTGATCATACTGTCTTCGAATACTGGTCTTGATACACCCAATGTAATGACCATTGATGTCCCACAACAGTAAAAAAAGGGGTGGGAAGGTCCAGAGTATCGACTTGAGCATTCCCGAGCAACGGGCCCCTCGACTGCGACATAACGCTTCTTCTGTGTTTCACAGTGGCAATAGTGGCTAGGGCAGCTTGATACTGAGCCTCTAGGTAGTCACCGCCCGGTGGCTATACTTCAACCATCAATACAGGTATTATATATTCAACCGACGCATCTTTAAAAGGCGACAGCGCCTGCAGTGGATATCTGGTCCTATATTCGGTATAGAAAGTTTCATATTGCGAGTGTTTGGGGTTAAACTGGAGCGTGTAATCCACCTTTTTGGTTTGATGCCGCGTAGGGATCTTAGGGAAGAGATGGCGGTGTATATGCTTGGACTGGCTGCGGCCCCGAAAACATTTAGCAACCAAGAAACAAAACACCGCATTGAATTACCTACCTGTTCGTAACTATGAAGTGAGGGTGAGGAAGAGGTATAAATGGGTCGTCCGGAACTTTTGCATCTGTCTCGAAGGACAAGACTTTTTCCACTATTGAATACCATGCAGCCTCATCATCGCTCCGGTCAAAAGCCGCACCCGCTTCCGTTATTATCGCCCGAACATGGCGAGACAGCGTCGCCGCCTGCTCATCCAACGCAGTATCAATATTAAAAATATGGGTCGGGAATTCCTCTAGTGGAGATATGTCCTGCAGGCGGTCCTGTACGCAAGTATTAAGTATGAGCTAATTGTTATACGGGCTACCACCATCGTTACAGCTAACAGGTTAAAATACCTTTACTGACAAAGGGATAAAATTGGTGTCGAAAACTGACTCAGATAACCTCTTTATAATATCGACGACGTTGGGCGGCAGAAGAATGTCTTTTGGCAGCGATGCGATATTTGCAAAATACACCGGGCTTTCAACAGTTCTGCCTAAGTTGACACGGTAGGCCTTTAATCCCGCCGTCTTCTCAGCTCTTGCTTTCTTACTGCTCGCCGAATAGTCGCTCTTGCCGGATGCTTGCGAAGCAGAGGATAATGACCCGGGTGTCGGTGAATCAGCGTCGTGAGAGTTTGCGTACTGGGCTACGTCTAGCCAAGCTTCAATGCGATCGATACTGTTCATAAGATGTAATTGTGTGCTCTGGGACTCTAATTTGTGGGCACGGCGAGATTTCGATGAGCAATGATTCGATTGTGTCGATGAATTGTACAGCTGCAGCGGATTGGTAGCGAGGCTGAAAGCTCGTTACCAAGACAACGTCAAAGCGAGTATAGAACCTGATTCTGCGTTGTGAGGCAAAATCCAACAATCATGCTTCTCCGTAGAATCGAGGCTGGGATCGAATCAAGGCTATCTCTAGATCTATGTGTATACGTATACTGTGCGCATGCATATGTGCATTGCATTGCATTACAATTGTGAATATGTATTATAGCGCTGGCAGATGACGTCTACCTAAGGAGTACGAGTTTCAAGGAAACCATTCTGATTGCTTTAATCCAACTACAGTTAATCGAATCTAAAGCCAGAGGCCCCCCTACAATATTGCAATGCAATAATGTAGAGCCCAACCCACACATATTTGCGCATTCACCATTGCACAATATTACTCTTAGACCGACGACCATAGTGGACCGACGGCGAGTATCGTACTTTACTTACCTATTTTTCCCTTGCTCTTTCTGTCATTCTTACTAGGTTAGTATTAACTTAGCTTAGTCCAGGTGTGTTGTAGACATCTTTAAATGTCTAACAATCGGCTGATCAATTCCTGGAATCTAAATTTAGACAGCGCCACCGTACGGAAAAGTCAGATGGATTTTCAAAGCCGAGGTTTCATTATATAATATAATCACGAATATTAGATCAGCTTTGCAATATTAGCTAGTGATTGAAAGGCTCGGGATCAATTATAAGACTATTACATGTCATCGAAGGGAGTGCCCGAGCGTTATAGCTCGTATAGTAGAATATATAAACACGGAAGGGAAAGCGGGCCGGATCCTCATTTGTATATACAGTTGTACATACATGCAGGAACCTAAAAGAGTTTGGAGGAACCCGGCCTGACAGGCATATTAAAACTCCGAGATCCACCAATCAATCGATATCAACTTTTCGGCGATATCAAACACGGCAAAGAGGTAAACCCTGGTACCCCGCAAAAAACAATTTAAACAGCTGCGTAAAGAAAGGAAATGTCGCTCAGAAAATAAAATAAACACTAAATTTTGAGACACCATATCTAGCAGTGTCGTCCCCTAAACTGGAGAGCTTCCGCGAGAAGATTCAACATGGACATCAGGGCCACCTTTTTCCTTATCTGCGGACTTTTCGTCGCTCTTGCCGTCAGCTGTTGTAGAGTAAACATCGGAAGTTGCGCCGATGATAGATGGTGCCTTCTTAATGATCAATGCACGGATGGCAGGAACGCAAGAGCAGATTATGGCAATATACATCTCAGCCATACCCCAAATCAACCACTCGGACTGGTCTGGTGGCAAAAGGCTGGGAGCAAGGATCTTGTGGAGGGAGTAGAATCGGAAACCACATGCAATGCAGGCCAAAGCGCCGACACCGAATGTAAGAGAGGCAAGAAGACGCTCCCGGTTGCCTTGGGTGATCTTCCAGACTAATGGGAGAGGGATGAGCCAAATAACGACGTCGGTAACGATATTAAGTGCGCCGGTAACGTCCATGGATTTCAGCCACATGTCAGTCTTGCAGGTGGCAGTGAAATATTCCATGCCTGAGCGGTATCGCCGTTAGTCGATAAATATGCAAAAGAGTAGAATATAAAGTTATCTCACCATCGAAAGACAAGACAGGGGTGCAACGGAAAACCCATGTGAAGATCATAGCAAGAGAATTTCCCAAAGAAACAACCCAAGTAACACCAACAGCGACGCGGAGGGGCCACCATTGGGTTAAACCCCAGTAGAAGAGTAAAAGCGAAGTCTTGATGAAGAAAACACCGACAGGATAGAGGACCTCAGAAGCCTTTCCGGAGTACTGGTCGTGAATGTAGTCGAGCCAAGATCGATCCCAATTACCCTGGAAGTGAGTTGGTCCGTTAAGCACTATACCTGGTTGTTAGCATATCTTTTTCTTTCAATTTTCGGTATCCAAGCGCTAAGAATAACATACTTGCGGCATTCATGGTGCCAAAGCCAAAAGCAACAAGTGCAGCGAAAAGAAGAACGTAGTCATGACCACGGATGAAGCCATTAATCGTAATGCGAGAATATAGTCGGATGGCAATGAACGTGGCCATCAAGATTGTGAACATGACGAGAACGCCAATAAACTGGATAGATTTATTGTAGGGGTGTCCAGCCGCTGGCATCACTTGGTTGACCATGTCTACCAAGTCCGGAAATGGGATCCCGACATTCTCACCAAAGAAATCGAACAAGAATTGGGTACGCTCCAGCGATGTTCCGAGATATGGAGCCAATTGAGGGGCAGCGAGCGTCTTGTTCTCAATCTCAGGTCTATTAAGAAACTCCGCAATGCTCAAGGAAAGATCTAAGGATTTTGTCTTCCTCCACTCGTCTCCCTGCGCTAACCAAGACAGTGCGCTACAGACATTATTGAGCAAGTTAAAGACACCGGCAGTCACATTTGTGGCCGTTAAGATAGCCTCCTCAGAACTTGAGAGAGACATTCTGAAAAATTAAAGGTCTGAAGGGAGTGAAAAGACTAATAATTGAAGATATCCGTAGAAAATCAAGTTGGGGGTGAAAAGGAAGCCTGGAGCCGGTGCCTGGATTTCTTGAGGAATACAGGAAACAACATCACTGACCTCTAGAACCTTTATACATCGTCATACCTTCGAGCGCCGCCAGTTCCAACAATGACAGACTGCATCTTGACAAGTGGGTCTGCTAGCACCCTGCACATCTTTCTCTATCTTATCGCCTTGATACGCCTTGACTACCGACAGACTGGTGCATGCCCCTGCAGATGTTTCAACTATTGGAGAACTTTTTGGGAATTTTCCTAACATGATATCTAGACCAAAGTCCTCGTTAGCGACGCTAAACCAGACTTGGGAGCTAGTATGAGACTCTTGACAACTTGGTCTGAAGCCGGACGTTGCGCCATCAAGAAATAAAGATGCAAAGAAGGTGCCAAGAAGGTTCCCGAGAGGGGTTCACTTAATAGAAAAACCGCTATACAGACAAATTCTCATGATCTTATGCGGAAACGGTAAAGGCCTGTGGGGTACTACCCCCATGACCATGATTGCTGCTTTAGAGTTCGAATATTTTCTGAATTGCCATTATTTCCCAACCACGCAGTACTGCTTCGATCAAGCATAGTCAAGTTTGCGTTGGCGCAGAACTACCACGAACCGTTTCCTGCCGCAATTTTGCTGATAATATCTCACGAACAACAGCTTCTCGAAAGGTCAATGTCTTGAGGTGTAATATAGATATATGCACGATTCACACCAAGACTCTGCCGCGTTTCGAACGTTCGTCTAAATCAATCTAAAGTACGCCTCTTGTATCTTCTAGTCAAAGATGTGAGATTCTGAGATTTGAAAACTAGAAATCTCAGGTACCATCCACACAACCTCCAACCCTCATACACGGCTGTGTTAGCCGAGAATACTTTCAAATTTTGAAAATTTCTCACCAAGCTGTGAGATGCATCTAGTGCATATTCCTGTGTGCGATATTGAAGCCGCCTACGCATGAGAAATTCACGGCGTCCATGCAGAAAACCGAATCCCGTCTCTAGATTTACAACAGATTCAATTTGGGCACCCTCGTGGATTCTCAAATATTAAATCTCGATTACGTTCGGTGAAATAGAGGATGTGATCCTGAGTCCTACTGTACTATATATGGGATTGTATCATGTAGAAGAATGGTATATAAGTACTCTTTCCTTGAGGTACCAATGTCAGTGCAGTGAGCGACTTATTTTCTAGTCCCATATATTTTGAAGTTTGTCTTGGTGGTTTCTGAGTCGGCCATCTTGGACTAAATTCTCATGATACCCCACATCGCCCCTCTTGATAACGAACTAACAAGGGTAGGATCATAAAGTTCTCGAGATGATAATCTAACAAATCGAGTCCCGCCTTGACCGACTGGGGATAGCTCAGCGTCCTGGAGAGAATCTGTTGATCCAAGACTTACCCAATCGGATAATCAGTGCGAGAAAAAGCCACTGCCGGACCCCGCCGTTCGAATGTTGTCGACTGGATGACGCCGCGCACGTGAAGCATCGTTGCAAATACAACGGCTGGGGGATGATGCGATGCGCTGGGGGGTGCACCGACATTAGTGCGTCTCGAATGTTGCTCAAATAGGCGAATGTCGAGAGATTTCGAGAACCGAGAGGTCCGAATTCTTGTTTTCTCAACCCAGTCTACCAGATTTGGCCTGGCCTGAAAGCTTAATCAGACCCGCCTTTGTTATAATGTCCCGGTGATATATATTTTGGAATTGTAAGGAAAGAAGAAATGTCAAAATAAGCTGAGGCCCACTTTGATAACTTCGCCATCAAGTCTCTCAATATTAATATTTCTTTTCGACAACTAAGCATAGACGCATATCGAAGTTTTTCTGTTCAATACCACTATTTCGAAAAAACTCCGCACGCACACATGATATGATAACAGTCGACGTCTCCACCACCCTGGAGCATGTAGTGGGGTTCCTCAGTTTTTCGTCTCCAAGCTCCAATCAAAGCAAACAAGAAAATTTCACGAAGGCCTCTCCGTCGAGATCAGCAAAGTTGCAGACGGGAAGGACGTCCAGTAGCGATGATCATATGATCGGGTGTAGAGATTTAATTTGAAGTACCATCCAGCAAGCTAGATAGAACAAACATGTTAACACAACTATCATATTATTTTTTCTCGATTGATTTTGAGCGTCAATACTACAATACTTATTCCTTAAGAGATTCTCGGCCAGAGAATAACCAAGTCTAGCGTTGAAAAAGGAAAACCTATCAGCTAACGGTGTGCTCTCGACGCCAAGACCCTGTTCTTCACCAACTTCGACACGATATGCTTATCTTGTGCTTGGTGCGGGCTTGGCGCGCAAATGAAACTTCATTTCTTCGGCACCGAGCGAAGTTCCTGTTTATGTTGAACTGAGCCTTGAATTAATGCGATAACGTAACAAATTTCTCGGAAGATGGGTCGAAGCTTCGGGTTTCCCAAATCTTTTTTGGGAAGAGCAAGACAGTAGGTGGGGCAAAATGAAATGTGGGTTCTCGAAATAGGACTCGTTCTCGATCTCGATCGCAAGGAATATTTTGGCGGGTTCTCTAAATTGCACAGCTCCACAGCGTACAAATACTAAGTCAAGGTGGAAGAGTAAATTACTGCTATCACCTCATAGATTATATGAATACACGATTACTCTAACTGAGAGAAGTCAATCTCACCCTTCGGGGACTCAACTCCAGGCTTTGTGATATTAGGGACTTAACGTCGACTTTGGTGGACAAAATTGCAAAAGTGTTATCTGTTATGTCGACTTTCTAATCAGGCGTTAGCCGGGTTGTTTTTTCGCCGAAATACGTATGGGAGTCTAGTCCAGAGTTGGGGTTGGTTGGCGGAAATCGTCCCATCCTATCAGAGCTTGCATTCAGCGAGATGGTTGATTTCACACCGACGGTCTGTCATCAGTGGCGTACTTGAAACTCCCATGTGGACCCCTGTTGATGTCACCAAACTCGGAAAGATGTGCGTAATATGCCTTGAGAGCACCTGAACAGCCCACCAAGCTCGCAAGTCTGACATGTCGACAGCGCAGTCGGATTTCTCCCAGCTAGCAGCGCGCTGTTAAATTTGTGTAATGGGGTCCAAAGGTATGGAAGAAAAATAAACCGCTGGCCAGCAAAACATGTAAACTAACAGCGAGGTCGATCCATGGATATCTTCTACTGTAAACATCTTGGTAAAAAACACTAGGATTACATGATGAAAAGCCGAGGCCTCTAGATTTGGGTGCTATAGAAACTTCATTCTGGCGGCCGTTCCCCAACTATCTACCGCTCAACTTATGGAATGGTTGTCCGGAGGGGCGTAATATTAGCGGGTGATAGTGCGTTGTAGTTTCTGTGGGGCCTTTCTGCGAGACTGCATATGAAATACTCTGATAGGCAGTATTAATCGAGAAGACGGAGGCTTAGAGAAATCATCACGACTCTTTGTATTGATACCGCGGCCGGCCCCTTCGCGTTAAGGAAACGGCAGCAACTGATCATGAGAAACGCTAAAGTGGATATATGCAAAAGACCTGCAGCAGCGTTCCCTCAACTCGCTTGAGAAAATCTACAGAGCCAGTTTGGAAGGTCGGCCGAGGAATGCTCATTCTCAGGAACCGACACCATGGGCTGCCACCATGCTACAAATTCGCTGGTATCAATTGTCTAGATCTCACCACTGACCTTCCGAAAGAAGTTAGGGCTCTGGAAAGCTTAAAGACCAATTCGAAATAACGCCTCGCTGAACCAGGAATTTGCAGAACATTATGGGGACGATTCCGCAGACAAGGGCCCTTGTCGGCCTGTGCATGTTGACTACGGTTACTAGGATTGAGATGAACCGTTGCCCATCATTTCATCTAGTCTCTTGCAACAACGTAGACGCGGCATCATACACAGGATGGTCGACCGGTCTCTTGGCGTCAATTTGATGAATGGGATCTAATAGAACGAAGCACGGGTGCCTCTCGAACGTTGGCAATAACCTTTTGGCGTCAGGGACTTTTTTGAATCTTCTCCACTCGCTGTATAGACCCATGGCCCAAGCTCAGATCTTGGGCTCTCACTAGTAGGAAAACTTATAAAAGACCCCTTTCGTCCTCTCATTGATCCTTTCTTCAGATCGACAGACGATCCCGACTCGACCTCAAGATAGCAACCTTAGCTCAATAGCTTAATCAGTCTTCTCTTGTAACTGATATACAGCAAGCCACAGCGGATATCAATATGATCTTCCAAAATCTTCTCTCCGTGAGCTCTTTGCTCCTACTTGCCAGCCAATTGGCACCTATCTCTGCCAACCCTGTTCCGGAGTCCGAAGCAGCTCGTAGAGCTTTCTACGATAGTTCTTCCCTTAAGGCTCTCAAAGATCACTTCGAGTATGCCAGGTCTCAGCCACCGGGCGAACGAACCGAATCCGCTAAGGTAGAAACCTTTCATAGCAGAAGAGATTTGGTCGCTAGCGCTTCTTCTATTGCTAAGAGGGATATTCCATGGAACCCGAGCCGCCTTTGGGGCAACGGTTTCGCTAGTGGATGGGGCAACCAGTCCTACTATCACGAGGCCGAGTGTAAAAACACCACAAGGCAAATATACTGGTATGGCTTCTTAACCAGGGCCATTACCTACCCTGACGAGAGTATTCCCGGCCGTCAGCGATCCTACTGGACCAATATGACTTCTTGGCGGCTAAATGGCGTCTCCAAGTCCCAGTGTTACTTGTATGGCGCTCCAAAATACGATCCAGTCGGCACCCAGTGTGTCGATAAGATCTGGAACCCAACCGCTGCTACCTGGGTTACTCGCAGCAGCTCCAACACAAACTCCTACTGGACTACAAATAACGCCACATACAAGAATCACAAAGTTCGTACCATTTATGACTGCTTGTTGAACCGCACTGCCGTTGAATACGGTGACAACGTCGCTGCCTTCGGCTTCAAGCCGGTTCAATACAAACTCGACAACATCAAGTACTATAGGTTCTACGATAACAACAACTTTGCCTGGTTTGTTGCCTGTCCAAGCACTTGGCCAGGAGCTTGGAAACGTCATATTGAAGGCGTTCAGAAGCGTGGACTCCTTGAGAAGCGCTGCTGGGACTGCAAGGGAATCAACCCTGTCTGGGATTTCTTCCCTCCACAAGCCCGCAATCCGCTTGCCGACACCACCAACATTCGTGCCTACGCATCTAACATCGACTTCCCCGAGACATTCAATGAATATAGACGCATGATCGTCACCTACTGGCCGGCTGTCCCTAGCAGGACTCTCGTTGTTGATGGTCATACTTGCGTCCAGGCCGCCGTTAGTAGGCCAGGTCTCCGTCATTGGACTGTAAGATTTTTCGACGATGCCGAAAATGGCTATGTCCAGTACGAAGATGAGTACGAACCACAGGAGACTGATTATCTGTGAAAGCAAAAAAAAACCCACAGTTAGAGGACTTCCAAGTGAAATCGTCAGCTGTGATTCCTTCGTTTCTTCCCATGTATAGGCTACCTGCCATAGCCGTACTAATTTCTTTGATTTCTTTTTTGGAACCGCGTAATCTATTATTCTATATTGTATAGTTTCGAACCTTTCATTATTCAAGTTTGAACGCTGCAAGACCGCGACCGGCCATTCTAAAGATTCACGAAGTTGAATCTTGACAAACATCCCGCAGTCTCGCAAATCAGCAGTTGCCCCGTGGGTTTTCATTTCTTCTCCCTTGTCTCCTAGCTTCCGATAATTTACAACATCATTTAGCTACGATTTCGGGAGCTACAGGATTAACCTCTTTTTGTCCTTTCTTTTATTCCCTTAACACTTCTCATGCAATTCTGTCGACCCAATCATTGTATAATTAAGGTCAACTCTCCCTCTGGTATATATAGTTGCACTCTATCTGCATGTATTCTACAAGTAATACAATATATATAGTACCTGAAGATCCTGACTCCACTTATGTGCATCCTATACACTATAGTCTAGAAGATCCCTTCCAATGGTGGCTTTCCGGCCCGTGGAGTGGCGCTGAATGGAACTGCAGGGTCTGCCACCTTGCATGATACAGGCGTGGTATTTTATGTGTTGCCGCTGATCAGCTTTGTGCCACATTGGTGCCACAAAGACTAAACCGATTTAGGTAACCGATCCTAAATGGGGCTGGATATTCGTCATCCATCATACATAACATGCAGCTGCAGCTGAGCGCTGATTCGATTCTACGTTACAGGCTCACGATCGATATCGCCTGTCGTCAGCACTAAGTACCAACTGTATAATTGTCTAGCCCATATATAAAGCATCGCTTCCATACTTTTTCCACTTGTAGAGTCCTTGAGAGCTTCCTTATATTTTTCGAATAAACAATCTAGAAACGTCCAACATTGCAGTGTCCATATAGGAAGTTATTCAGGTAGGATGAACGAGCCAATGGATGAGATAATATCGGGCTTGTATCTCGGAGAGTATGTACATATTTCAAAACTTTCTTCATATACCTTTTGCAGTAGTACTGACGATTTTCAGTATCTTCGCAGCTCGCAACCCGTCCTATCTCCGGGACCACGGAGTAACACACATTCTAACGATTGCCCGAGGCTCATTGGGGCTTCTAAGCTCCACTCTCGGGTCGCATGATACCGAAGCTCCATTTAAACATCGTCAAATTGAGCTCGACGATTTACCGGACGAAAAATTGCTTGATCAGTTAGAAAACGGTGTTCACTTTATCGACAGTGCTCTCAGCGAGAATTCTGACGAAGGGAAAGAATGCAAAGTTTTGGCCCATTGTTTACAAGGTATGAGTCGTAGTACTAGCTTCGTCATAGCTTATTGTAAGTCAAAATGCTGTCCTGGGGGAGCTACTATGACCTTAGTGTGGACTAATTCTGATATGGATTAATAGTGGTCTGGAAAAATAATGTTACGGTAGGAAATGCATTGGAGATTGTTCAAGAGAAGCGAAAGAAAGCTCGACCAAATTATGGATTCTACAGACAGTTACTAGAGTGGGAGACTAGGTGTAAAAAGGATAAAGATTCATAGCTCATATAACATAACTTAATACAGGAGTGGGGAATTTTGTACTTATACAAAAATAAATTATCGGCGTCAACTCAATATTAGCTTACACGTACGGAATTTCAAAACAAAGAGGTGATATTAAAGGCGGTTGTTATTATATGGGAAATGATACTGTTGGCTTGAAACCCCAGATTTAATCGAGATTTAAAACGGGCTCTAAGTAAATGTCTAGAGAAGCTGCTGTGGGATGACCGTGTATATCGCTCAGCCCATTAGAAATAGAGAACTAGGCCCTGGGATTTTCGTAGTTATCACCAACTCCGTACCATGGTTGGTAGTATGGTGGTCTAACCTTCGCTGGCCACTTCCATGATTTATGCTTCTTAACTGGGGTCGCAGTTGGCTTAGAAGCCGTGGTGGTGGTGGTGGTGGTGGTGGTAGTGGTAGTGGTAGTTGGCTTGGGCTTCGGCGCTGGCGCTGGTTGCTCCTCCGGCTCTTCTGGATTTTCGATAACTGGGGGGCCAGTGTATTGAGGAAAAGGTAGAATATGGATAGGCTTGTCAGGGTCTACAGCAGCTGCAGACCTATCTCTAATTTGCCCATTCTTTCGCGACTGATATGGTTTAGTGGGCGTTGGACGTGGCCTCAAAACTGGTACTCGAATGATGGTTCCTGGGCGGTAGACGGGTTTAACGTAGATTGGGCGTGGCTCTGGCCTGGGTTTGCCATAAATGGGACGTGGCTTTGGCTTCGGCCACACAGGCCCTGGAATCGGAGCCATGGTTTCATAGACGATATCAATTAATGGGAATTTAGGATCGCGCTTAACGGGAGTCGGCTTGTGGTCTTCGAGGGATGGAGCGGGGACGGCGAGTGCGCCACCAAGGACGGTGATAATCGAGAATAATTTAATCAATTGCATTCTGTAAAACTCAGAAATATTGCAAGAATAAGGGTAATTTTGGTTTTCGGGAAGGAGCGGAATAAGAAGCCGGCTTCTTGATTTAGTTGGATGCAAGAGCAAAAAGAATGCGAATTTGTGCAAACGAGTGTATGTTGCTAAAGTAGTGAGGAACGAAGTGTATGATCTCTTAAGGGGGGATTATGTTGGATCTATACCGACGATATCTGATACTTTTATAGATACAATCGTTCTAGAAATCTCGAATCAGGATGTAATCTCTGGGTGGCGAGCCACTCTCCAAACCATTTGTTTACTCACAATTGATAGCAGAAATTAAGCCTGTCCTACAGTGATATCAGCATCATCAATGCAGTAGACGATATGCCGCCAATCCCTCTACGTATCTAGTAGGTTCCGTAGTCATCAAAATCTGCATAACTTTCAAGAATATGCAGTTGGGTAGTGCTGACAGGACTTATTAGAGTTGTTGACATGCATGGGTGTTTCAGCACCTCGCTTGTCACCGCAGGCTGACAGGGGCAAAACTATTGTCAAATCTACTCTTGTCAATGCTAAAGATGGCCAAACACTATTATTCGCCGAAGAACCGAGGGAAAGTTGCAAAGGTAAAAGGGTGATTGTTGGCATTTGTTTCAAAACTTCTGCATGGCAGGAAATGAGGGTTGCGGGTATGCGGTCATGTGTAAGATAAGATACCACCTCCGTGTTGCAGCATTGGCAGATATGATGATGCACTAACGCTGATACCGATCCTATGCACCTGCGGTATCGATATACTGCCAGAAATCTTGGCTACTTCGAATTCTGCAAATTGATATTCCAAAATGTATTATAAATCCATCTGTTGCGCCATATGAATATTGCTCGTTACACAGATTTCTAACTTACCGCGCAGCTTCTATAACATGCACCGTACGATAGCCATGATAAATTATCAAAAAAGGGGACAAACTATAGATGTCCCTTCATGTCATCTAAGATCAACAAAACATCCCACAAGATTGTTCATGATAACTTACTTCATAACCGAGTAAGCTAGTCATCTGTCGAAATGCTGATCGAAACCAGGGCGAGACTTAAAACAAAAGATTGATATTTTCCTATGCGATAACTCTTCTCACTGTCTACTTAGGCACCTGTAGAACATCTGCTACCTTAAATTGTGTTTACCATACTGTATATATGTTATCTGAAACTTGAAGTTAGCACACGCTTTGATCTCATTTCTAGATATTAGCATGATCGATCTCCCTTGATTCCATGATGCATCGATGATCGCCTGGGGCCAGGGGTGCGGGTTAAGCGTGAGGGGTATATGTGATCTCTATGGGGGCAATATATGGATGTTATGAGAAACACTCCAGATTAGTCCAGCACACCCGTATAGATATTTTCCTACGTAGCTAGATTAATATGAGGTAAACTGGTCCGAAAACAGGAAATTTTACTTGTGATGACAGTTCGTGAATTTCGAAAGCGGGGTCTGTTGTATATTTTGTGTTGGGTCGTCAGCAGCAGTACTAGTGAGCGAGACCTCATCTTGAGCAGCCGGCTCGAAACCGCCCTTGTCAATAGGAGCAACTGTCATAAAGCAAGTAACTCTAGTGAGGCAGCTTAAGTGTCTATTAACTTCATATCCAAGGTCCCAAGAATCCAAGTCCAAGATTGCGCGATATCGCAGCCTAACATTCCAACATTAATACCTGTCGAGTCCCGAGAGCCGGCTAACTTGGGTAGCTAATTCTAACCTGGCCCTGCGAGACCAACTTACTGGAGAAATACCTATATCGGTCTATTCGAACTGCCCTTTTCTTGCCGTCGATTCCCGCGCAAGCTAGGTTTTCTCAGCCCAGATACAAAGTCAAACTAGAGCTATAGTTAGCCTTGACTCGAGTAAGCTCCATTATTTCCCAGGCATAGTTCTTGTCAGTTGATCAAAATTCAAGCGTCTATATGCACGTACCTGCGCAAGCCGGCCCCGCTTTCAAGATGGACTTATCCCGGATTCACTAGTTCACATCTCCCCCATGCTTCCTTCTAGACATTACGTTCGAAGCTTTCAGTGTTGTACTTTAGCAAATCGGCCTGCTGTTTTTTGTTCCCCAGTCTTGGCACCTTCCCGTTCCAACATACGCCAAGCGCAATTACCTGGGATGTCGCGATATGTTCAAGCTTGCACCATAAACAAACCTCACCTGCGCTTCGATATCGATGACATTCTTTTGAGGCCCTTTTCCGAACTAGCTGGTCCTTATGCATTGGCACTAGGCACCTGGAAACACCATCCAGTGTCGCGCGAGCATGACATCTCTTTCCCATTCAAGTTATAGCTAAGCAATACCGAAGCCTTGGCTTATGGGGAAAACGAACGTCGCGATTTTGATACCGCAGGCGGGTGGCGGTTTTCTTATTTCGCGAGGGTAGTTGGGGTTTTGAAGAATGGTATAAACTCAATGGCACCATCAAACCAGGCTATACGAGTTCATACTAGACTAATTAACAGCATGAACCCATGTTTGTTTCTCTTCGGCGGACTGGGGGCTTATCTTGAGATCTTCGAGTGATACCCTTTACCCGTCCCGGTCTATCGACGACTAAGGAAACTGATTGATACACCCAAGAACCATGCAGATGACACCGAACCTTCGGTTTTGCGAATACAATCGGTAGCACGACATGGGAGGACAAGAAAAACTCAATGAAGAATGTCTGGAGGTAAGGGGGAGGTCATGATCTTCAGGACGTTCCTCGGGTATGGAGCCGTTGGTTTGGCTAGCAAGTAGGAAGTATAAAGAGTGGATAGAGGTCCCGTTCTTTATGGCCTTGTTTCCCGCAAGATCATTCCATCTCTATTAGACTTTTTGAGGAGTAACTGAGCTTTTTTGGTATCATTCCTTTTTTTATTTTCAAGCCCAATATGAAGGTTTCGACTCTGTCACTCGCCGCTTTCTTTGCGGTTAGCTGTATCGCCACCGAGGAGCTTACCTTGGATAAGGTTGAGGCTGATATCAAGACTGAAAAGTGTGTATACCCTGTTGTCCTTTCTATGTGGATGTTAAATCTGTTGATCAATTGATAGAGTGCTAATTCATTCGTTCTCCCTACAGTCTCCGAAACAACCTGTGGCACCTCCAGAGAATTGCTAAGGAAAATGGTGGAAACCGTGCTTTCGGTCTTCCCGGCTACAAAGCCTCTCTAGACTTCGTCTACGAGCGTGCCGTTACTCGATTCGGAAAGCATATGGATACCTGGATCCAGCCATTCAACCATACCTTCGAGCAAACCCGCAAGCTTGAGGTTAAGGGACCTGATGGCAAGCCTGTACATGCCATTACCCTTTTGTACAACCCTGCTACACCACTTGAGGGTGTCACTGCTCCATTGTTGAACACTCCAGTCGACGATACCCTTGGTATGTTTGTCTTTCTCATAGTTCGGTATTCTGACGGCGAGGCTAATTAGCTAACGTGTCGTGATTGAATAGGTTCCATGTGTCTTCCTGAACAATGGACCGGCGTCGATGCTACCGGAAAGCTCGTCCTCATCAAGCGTGGTGTCTGTGCCATTGCTGATAAGCTCAAGCTTGCAAGGAAGGCCGGTGCCCTCGGTGTCGTTATGTACCACAACATCCCCGGAACCGACTACGGCAGCGCTACCCTCTCCGCTGCTAATATTGGCCAACTCGTTCCCGTCGGTCTCATCCCTCTCGAAATTGGTAGCGCCTGGGCCGCACGCCTCGCTGCTGGTGAAAAGCTTTCCGCTCACCTCCTCGTCGACAGTGTCTTCGAGACCCGTGAGACTTGGAACTTGATCTCCGAGACCAAGGAGGGTGATCCAAATAACGTTGTCATGCTCGGTGCCCATCTTGACGGTGTGCAAGCCGGTCCTGGTATTAACGATGATGGATCCGGTTCCAGTGCTCTCCTTGAGATCATGGGTTCTTTCAAGAAGTACAAGGGCTTCAAGAACAAGGTCCGTTTCGCCTGGTGGGGAGCTGAAGAATCCGGTCTCGTTGGCAGCTTGTACTACACCAAGAACCTCCCCGAAGAGGAAGCGGACAAGATCCGATTCTACTTCAACTACGATATGATTGGTTCTCCATTCCCATTCTTCCGCGTCTACCAGGGTCAGAACCCCGGTGATGCCCTTGGAGCTGCACCATTGTACAAGTACCTCAGTGAGACTGCCGGAAAACCAGCTGAGCTTGCACCATTCGGTACTTCATCCGATTATGTCGGTTTCCTTAACATCGGTGTTCCAAGCTCTGGATTGTTCACCGGAGCTGGTGCACCAACCGACCCATGCTACCATCTCAAGTGCGACACCTTGGATAACATTGACTGGTCCGCCCTCACTGCCAACGCAAAGGCTGCGGGCCGTGCTGCGGCTAAGTTCGCCTTGAGCTTGGAGGGAGTTCCACCAAGAAACAAGACCACCGTGAATGTTAGAGGACGTGCTGCTCTGCTCGGTCAGTTCCAGAGATGGGCAAAGATTGAGGATGAGGCAGAGCATAGCCACAGCTGCGCACACAAGCACCAGAATGTGGTTTAAATTAATGAGGTTTTGAGTTTATTGTTTGGGAGAGGTGATGATAGTAATGACGAGAAAGGGGACATTTAGATACCAGACTTTTTTGTACAATACGTATACCCATTGTTTCGATTCCTGTATGTACATATTGAGGATAGCAATACTAGATACCAGATTGAGATTAAAGCATCCATGATTTGCCTCTTAGACCTTAGGAGTGGTTGAAGTAGTGTCGTGACGTAACTAATTGAACATAGTCCTCGTGGCTACCTAACTAGTCGCGAGACAGTTCCTATTCGTATCGGCTGTATCCGTGTGTGTGCGTTGCAGGTGGTTAACGTTGAGGGAACGCCGTCATTTACAGAGCTCTCGTCGGCGGATCAACAAAACCTCCCCGATTAATGCATTGGAAAGACCCCGAATCATTTTGATCATGCCACGTGGAGGTCAGAAGTTGAGTCGGTTCAATTCAAGATCTCGAGTGAATCAACCAGACAGAATTTTGGAAAGTGGCGTTTTTTCCTTTTCAGCTAGCAGCGCAGCAGCGCAGCTTGCGCACCTTGGGGAACTCGATGCAAGGACGGGATATTACAGGTTCGGCCTTCACTCTGCCAAAGCTAACCCGACATCACGGGTCGAACAGGCGGCAGGCCGATGCATGTAGTCTTGGCAGTTCTGTCACTGTGCAGCTTATTTTTTCTTTATTTTTTTACTGTGACCAATGGTATGTAAAAAGATCGAACGGGGTCCTTGGACTGACAATCAGGCCCAATGGAAGGCAACGGCGACGCATGATGATTGCCAGGGATAAGATTATAATTCTACGTTTCACTGTCAGAGCTTCAACTGAGGTCTTGATTGATAATTTATGTCTTGTTAGCGACAAGCCGCATACATAATTATATATAAGCTGCGATACAAAGATGAGGAAGTGTCTAAGTAGAGATACGTGTGTTATTTCCCGGAGTATGCTAGTATCATCGGAGACATACATCAGTGCATGTTCCGTATGCACATTACATAAGTACGTATACGTATGCATGTATGTATGTACATATGTGTCTTCGAAGAACATCACGACTGCTTCATTTTGACGACATGTGACACTAATGTATGTATGCACGATATAGTTTATAGTTATAGTTCACGTACAGTTTGATTATTGCAGGGTGCAGTTTGGAAGAACAATAAGCTTAAATTCTCGCTTGCCTTCTGCCTGTGTGACAGAACTCCGACCCGGTTCGAATACGTGGCGACGATTCAGTAGATAATATTGTACCATGGTGGTTCTATAGATATCTTGGATCTTCCATTTGGGTATGCACATGGTTATACAGATGCTCCTTGTTCAAACACTAGGTTTTTCTTCTTTTCTTTCTGTCGGTTTTTTCACTTTTTCGTTTTTCCGTTTTTCGTTTTCCGTTTTTGTTTTTTTCGAGATAGGTTTCCGTCTTTATGTAGGAGATGAGGAATCTAGAAGACTTGTACGCCGGTTTGATAGCATGATTGTCTGGGTGATATTTATTCGCTGGCGGGCCGGAAGCTATTTTCAGGATGCAGGCGAACCCACCCGGACCTTGTCCGTCTGGAAAGATATCATATCATATCAGCACCCCTGGCTGACCAGGTCGAAAAGAAAGAAAAAGAGCAGCACAATCAAGCCGTTCTGAAGATATATCTTGCGGTTAGCCTGACTGACATGTGCTATCCATCGATCTAAATAATTCGTATCGCATATAGGTAGATTTTTTTTCCTCCCATGCGACCCACTGGATGATATCGATTCGGAAAACTTTTTCCTCTTCATATCTTTTGTCATTAAATGCTCAAAAGGGTGTAAATTTTCACTTCCCACGATATTTTCCTTTTTTTTCTTTTGCTATAGTTACTAGATTCTCTGCATTCAATTCCCTCAAATATCTCAAAGGCAAAGCTCGCCAGAGGAGAGCCTTGTTGCTTTCAAGGGACCGAACAAGGATTTGATGAGGTTTACTCAAGCTGGAGCTAACCGGAGCTGCGATAGAGCTACAAGGCTACTGCATTCTGAAGACTGCATCTCGTCAGTGACAATTGCGGAGATACTAGACTTGGGACAGAGATATATCCGGCCGCCTTCCCACTTGCGAGTCTACTTTGCTCAGCAATCTCTAGGCGCAGGGGCTAAGAGTTCTTAGAACTAGCTGACTAGAGGTCTGGCAAAAGCTAAGATAGGCTGTGGCCATTCACAGCGCTTTGTCCCCTGGTTCCCCTCTGGTTCCCTTCTGGTCTGCCTGGATCGATTGGATGTAAGTATACTACTGGGCCGTATACATCTTCCGGCTCTACTACTGCATGAACAAAAATTAATAGCACGAACTTGTATGTACATGTACATATACATGTTTGTAGGTGTGTGTGGTACTTACAAGTAAAGTACCTGCAAGCTTGCCGTCAGCCCAAGTGTAAAATTTTCATGGACCTCTGCTCCTTCTTGTTTGATTTAAATAGTAGATTGAGCTCTTCCCGGGTTTCGAACTGTTGTTTAATACTTTCCAGAGCAGAGCTGTACTGTAGTTGATCGGTCAACACCAACCCTGACCGCACACTCCGTCACCACCTCTAACAATTACAACCATCGCCCTCTGTCCCAGCAACGCCAACCAACCAGCCAACCGACCGACCGTCCACCCCATCCACCAACCACCAACCACCAACCACTAACTTCTACTTAACTAACGCTTCCCATTAACCCCCGTCTTCATCGCTTCACCATCGCTGCTTCATCGCTGCTTCATCACCACCATCGTCACCGCCTCAAGTCAAACCTCCGTGTCACTTTCTCAGCTTCGATATCAAGGTTCAAAGGTTTAAGAAAACCACCCACAAGGAAGGAAGCCTTTGCCACCGTCCAGCCACAGTTTTGGCTGCACAGCAGGTCCGCTTCTCGACGTCCAAGGCGACGTAATCCCCTACAAGTTGGAGCCCATAACCCTTTCCTCTAGTCGTTCTCGGTCTCTCACCGCCACCAAGACGGATTCCGTTTCCAAATCCCGTTTCCTCCTCTTCCTCAACTCCCTTTTCGAGCCACCCTAACTCGACCTCCGGTGGTTAATTCTCTAGATCACTTTCATACTTTCCCGTCAATTTCCTGGGACCACTGGAGGATCAGATTCTTAGGTTTTACCAAGAAAAAGACTAGAAAGAAAGAAAACCACACAGCCCACTTGCAGCCATTCTCGACCACTCCTGTTTTTTTTTTCTGGCCGGTAAGCTACACAGGACTTGCCGTTAGGAGATAAGACATACCGCTTGGACAACCATCGACTTCCGTTCGCCGACTCCGAGGAACTGGACTCAAGCTTGGCCCCACGTTTTTAGGCAATTTATTATTTTTGGATCCGGACTCCGAACCCGTATACCAGAAGAAACACCGGCCGGTTCTTCTTCTTTTTTTTTTTTATCCCCTGGGCCCAGGAATCTTTGTCATAGCCTCCATCAGAACCGACTTTATCCGTACTTCTACGCACCACCATTTTCTGAAAATAGCTTGTGTTCACAAGACACGAAAAACCACGGAGTTCCATTTTTAAACAGGTGTTGTTCACAAGGCCCGTTACATTTCCACCAACCTTTCATCCACACGTCGGCATTACGATCAGAGTCCACTTAGGTAAACGATACATCGCGAGCTAGAAGTATGGGAAGCGCGCCTTCGAAGAAAGCGGGTTCGAATGGAATACTAGGGAATTCGTCTTCCGCTTCACTGGGGAAAGACGCCAACGACCAGGATAATGCTGAGAGCACATCCACATCCACATCCAAGTCGCTGCGTGGATCTTTGAGGTCTAAGATCGCAGGTTCGTCAAAGGACAAGGACAAGGATAATACCAATACTCTCAGTCCATCTACAGCTGGTCCGGGTCTTCCCTTGGACAAGGGCGATAGCGCTTCAATCCGCTCCGCAAAGTCTCAACGTTCAACTTTAGTCCAACAAAACCATGGTACACCTGTATCCCCAGTTGCTGCAACTCCAACGGCCGAGAAATCCTCTACTCCACCGACCTCTCCGACGGACGATTCAACATTAGGTCCAACGTCGCCGGTTAGTGAAGGTGGTAAGGTTCCTTCTCCGCCTCCGTCTCCATCTCAGAGTCGGTCCTTGGGTAAAGGCCACCATGCTCTGGACGAACCAACAGGGGAAGTCGGTAAAGTCTCGGATAAGCCTGCTGGTCAAGCCGGTCCTCACACGGCCACAGATACAGCCCATCAGACTCCCAAGGAGCCCATTCTAATTAGACCTGCTGGATCTCTCCCTGTTACTCTTGGAACTGAAATCGCGGAGGAAAGCCCTGGAGGTCATTCTCAATTTGGAATGTCAGCTTTGAATCCTTTGGACCTCGATGAAATGATCACTCGCCTGCTGGATGCTGGTTACGCTGGAAAAGTCACCAAGACTGTTTGTCTCAAAAATGCAGAGATCACCGCAATCTGCTCTGCTGCACGCCAGGTTTTCCTCAGCCAACCGTCTCTTATTGAACTCAAGGCCCCTGTAAAGATTGTTGGTGACGTCCATGGCCAGTACACCGATCTACTAAGGATGTTTGAAATGTGTGGCTTTCCACCTAATTCGAACTTTTTGTTCTTGGGAGATTATGTAGACCGAGGGAAGCAAAGTCTTGAAACTATTTTGTTGCTTTTATGTTACAAGCTAAAATATCCGGAGAACTTTTTCCTTCTAAGGGGAAACCACGAATGTGCTAACGTCACAAGAGGTATTGTTCCCCCGCATAGGCTCAAATCACTGTAACACAGAAACTAACTTACCTTTTTTTTAATAGTTTATGGTTTCTATGATGAGTGCAAACGCCGCTGCAATGTCAAGATTTGGAAGACCTTTGTTGATACTTTCAATACGCTTCCGATAGCTGCTGTTGTTGCAGGAAAGATCTTCTGTGTTCACGGAGGCTTGTCACCTTCTCTATCTCATATGGACGACATTCGTAATATATCTCGACCAACTGATGTACCCGACTATGGACTACTGAATGATCTTCTCTGGTCCGACCCGGCCGATATGCAGAACGATTGGGAAGAGAATGAAAGAGGAGTTAGTTACTGCTTTGGAAAAAAGGTCATTCTCGAATTCCTTCAGAGACATGACTTTGACTTAGTTTGTCGTGCCCATATGGTTGTCGAGGATGGTTACGAGTTCTTCAATGATAGGACGCTAGTCACGGTATTTTCGGCTCCGAACGTAAGTCTTCAGCTTCCCCGTTTCAAACACCCCTGCGCTACTCAAACTAATATCGATTGTAGTACTGTGGAGAGTTCGACAATTGGGGCGCCGTTATGTCTGTATCTCCTGAGCTACTCTGCAGCTTCGAGCTTATCAAGCCCTTGGATTCCGCAGCGCTGAAGAGCCACATCAAGAAAGGTCGAAACAAGAGAAATTCGCTCTACCCACAGTCTCCAGTAAGCAAACCCGTCGGACCTATGCATTATGCAGGTAAACTAACATGATGAATAGCCTGTTACTCGAGGCCCGCAATCTTTCTAGATTTGCTGATTCCGCACACAATTTCGACTTTCCCATACCTCTTCCGAAAGCTTCTTTTCATTTTCTCCCTCTAAGGATCTTCCGGTGACTCTCTACTCTTTTCACCCAATCTTATTGGCCTTCTAACTGAGCACTTCTTTCTTTCCTTCCCTACTTTCGTAGTATCCGAGCCTTTTTTTCCTTAATAAAATGAATTGCGTGTACTATGCGATCTTGCGTCCCCTCCCCCTTCTACGACCACAAAATGGGTAGTCTTCAGTTTTTCTGGCTTATTTAACTGTCTTACAGCTCTTGTTTTTCAATATTCCCTTGTCTGGTGCCAGTTTCCTCCATTTTTTCGTCTTTCCGTCAGTGTATCGGTTTTCTCGTTGCTGGGAGATAACAGGTTAACTTCTCCTTTTCCTATACGGTTATTTCTTTGGTACTGGGAGCTGGCTGGCGATTATGCTTAAACCTTGCGCTCTTCTTTTTTCCAGTTTATATACAGCAGTACGGGGTTTCTTTGTTTTTCTGTTCATTTGAAACCTTTGTTTTGATTTTGTCTTTTCCCACCTCTCCTTATGGCCCTTATGCCCGCTTCTCTTTTTTTTCTGAAGTAGCTTCGTGTACTTGAATAATTCAAAACGAAGCTTTTAACTGGAAGATTTCCTTTCCTTTCTTCAGTCTTCTCTTCTTAGGATATGATCGTATGACTGGGTTGGTTGGTGGAGGTGTGATATATTTTTTCTTTCCCTGGTGTGGCGGCTCTTCAGCCGGATTGTTGTTGTTACTTTTCCTCTCTCTCTCCTCGCTTTTAGACCTTTGCTTCCTTCGACTATACCTCTTCTCTCTCTCTGTCCTTCTCTCTGTTCAATAGACTACTACTCTCCATGCATGGCAGTTACTTTCCTCTTTTTTTTCCCCATTTCGACCAATTAAACCAATTAATGAGATTTTTCATGATCATTACGTATTCGAATCCCGTTCTCAGACGTCATATATAGTGGCAGTTTCATAGGATCGCCCGGATGATATCTATTTTACAACAACGAAACGATGAATAGACGATATAATTGATTGAGGTTAATAAACACGGTTTTGGTGCTCCTGATAGAATGAGTCGGTCTTTAAATTTCCTTTTCCAATGAAAGGTAGAGAGGTTTATTCCCTCTGTAATAGGAACTTACCTGTATGGATGGATGTTGATTTAAAGGCAATCAACGAGTTTGGTAAGAAGTAGGTACATGTATGTGGTTAAGCATCCACAGTGTTAAGGGGGGGGTAGGGAAAATAAGAAATAATAGTGGATGCATACAAGCATCTTTTTCGATTAAGTACAGATCTCTTGAGCTCAGGTCAATCCTAGCTCCCTATTAGTGTTTGGCAGCTGCTTGCTGCCTTCTCCCGTTATGATAGAGGTCAATTGGAATAAGAAACACACACATAGTTCCTCCTTGCCATTTCGCCTTGACATCTAGAGTTCTTCCTTGTTAAAAAAATAAATGAAAAGGAAAGGAAAGGATAGAAGAAGGGAGAGAAGAGAAAAGGGAGATATGAATTCCTCCTTGCCATGCCACCTCGAATATCTAGAGTTCTTCCCCGTCAACAAACAGAAGGGAAGGGAAGGGAAGGGAAGAATAATTTCGAAAGAGGAAGGGAGGAAAGAGAAAAGGAACATATGAAAGTAACAGTAGAGTCCGATATCGATATCAACAATCTCAATCAGATGAGATTCGTTGGTTCGTTGGTTCTACGATCAAAGTCTATGTGCACAAGGTTATACCTTTCGGCGATAAAATCGACTCCTTCTCCACATTCAGGATCGGAAAAGAGGACGTTTTTGCATCCGCATACGTGGTATTCTCTATACTTGTATAGCGAATGAAGCTTTTTGACAAAGGACAGTCGCATTTCGATCTCTGATATTACCGTTCCCCCCTTGGTTAGTAGATAATCGGATTTATAACGCGTAGTTTTGTGGGGGATGAAAGAAGGAAGGAAAGAATGAATTACCATAAGGCCAATCATCAGTGTGGATCAGAGAGTGGTCGAGCACCGTCGCAAACGGTGCATTTGCTGGGTAGAATTCTAGTGGTCCAGCCTTCATGATGGAGTATGAAACCATCTTAAGAGTCAGTTCCTTAAGTTGCTGACAATTTAGCAAAATTATTCGTCTGACTTGCTGCCAGAACTTGAATGCTTCCCGAGCATCCTCATCCGGTTCGGCATCGTCAGGACTGTTGGGCCTGATCTGGTAGTCTTTTCTACCGATATTTTCGAACTTAATCGTTTCCAATGTCCCGCTATGTCGCAGAAGGAATTGGATCAGATTGCCAAAGCCAAAGCTCGAAAGGCTGGTGGAGTTCGTGTATCCTTTGATAGTAAATTCCTTGAGGTTTCTGAAGAAAGGACCGGGGGGACGGTGAATCCTTCTAACTCCTCTAATCTCATCATGATCTAGAATACCTATCAAGGTAGGATTTTGATCTTCTTCGGAATTTTGATCTTCCCCGGGATTTTGTCCCTGTGTTTGCGTTTGGGGGACCATCCAATTCCAAGCTGTAATGAAACTGTCTAAGCCGTTGATCGGGTTATCGAGGCGAGTCATTCCGTGGGCTAGGATAGTGATGCTTTCGAGAGATACGCAACTCAACATTGCTGTTGCAAAGTAATTATGATGTGTTCTTGCAACAGCGGGATTAGTGTCACCGATAGTGCAAGAGATGTCGATGGTAATGGATTGGATGCCATAAAGTGATAGTGGGCATAGACGAAGGAAGAAGTCCGAAAGATGGAGGTCACCGAGCTCTGTCTCGATAAGGTGGAAAGGTACATCTTCGACGTCGTCTTCATATTCATCGTATTCAAAGTCCATATTCGCTTGAACTAGAGTCCTCAAGGCGGTGCGGGGATCAAGTGGCAAAAAACATTCTATCGGGAAATACCCGGTGCTGATGCGGATGTCACGGAGGAAGATATCGAGGATCAGTGCGTTCCAAGTCGTACATACTTCTCGTAGAGAGAGTATGAATCTTTGAATTTCAGGTTCATCGATCCAGGTATGCATACCGTGTAACTCGGTGTGAATGTTTCTTTTGAGGTCTTTTAGGATCATGACTGTGATTTCATTCGGGAGATGGGGAACATGGGAGCTGACGGCCGGGGTGAAGGTATTAGCGGCGGCCCAACGTTCGAGGACGGACGTATATCTTATTAGCTCAGGATTCGTATTTGGTTTATCAGAAAAGAGGGTGTCAATGGTGGCTTGGTCGCTAGAGCCGGCTTCATTTTGAGGGTTTGTTTGGGCCATTTCGTTAGACATCGTGATTCGTTTTTGCTGTCTTTGGTAAATGGAATGGATGCAGCTGGTTTTGGTTGTGAGGAGAAAGCGCCAGGAGAGTAACAGCGTGGGATGTATGTTGATGAATGATCAGAGATCTGCGAGGTCGATTGCCTTTGTATGAAGGCAGTGCAGCGGAGGAAGAAAGGGAATCTCAAAAGAAGAGGTCGACGGTAATTGATGAGAATCAACGGGGTGACTTGGACGAGTGTAGATGCTACTCATGGGTAGAGTAGAGCGATGATTGTCGAGAGTTATAAGGAAAGGAAATACTTTCCCCAGGCGTCTTGAAAGGGAGTTGTCGACACTTACTTACTTAGTAAGTAGTGGGGGGAGAGGAAGGGTTCGTGTTGGTCGGAAGGGGGCAGACCCAGCTGGCCAGTAAGTAGAAACGTAAGGAGGCCTGGATTCAATAGGGTTGTAGAGAAGGAGACGTATTAACGTCGAAGAGGGTACATGTAGAAATGCTCGGAGGATGCATGTACGTACGGTATCTACGAGACCCCTTGCGCCCTATATTAACATTAACGGGCCCTGCACTGTGTACACGTGAGTATTCATCTACACTTACAGCTGGCCTCGAGGCTAGTGAGTACTGTAGAGGGTCAGCGGCTGGTGTTCGCGCATGCACCACGGACCGATGTAGACCGTTTTCTTTCTATAACAAGATACACAAAGGCTTCTCAGATCAGCTGTCAAAGCCATTATATTTACCTTGTTCTTATTTCTAATAATAAATGGAAATAAACGATTATATACAACCACCCAGCGAGATATTTCCTTGAGTATCACCTACTTCGAAACTTTGGTGGTTTTTTCAACGATGATCTAGATATCAAAGAACTCAACATCAACTGCTACCTACCTTATAAACAAGTATTTTACAAATTCAACAAAAATATCATCAGAAGCTCCAAGTATATCCCGAAGACCTTCAGTCGATGATCATTGATAATCCATAATAGACTAGACAACACGGAAAGTGAACCAAAATGCAACAGTTCTCATACCATTGACCTTCCGTTCCACTAGTCAGTCCGGTCTCGTTATCCGTGTAACCCCCCTCACGTAGCTCCGTGTCACTATATACTCAGCTGCAGAGACGACAGAGCGTGGCGGGCGATTCTAGTCAATAGGGAAGTTACAGTACACTTCCTCTAAGGACGTTCCAAATGCCTGTCCTTCTGTAAGGTGGTTTCAAGGGTCTCTAAGCCTCCTGTCCGCTCCATGACAAGAGTAGTGGGGTTTAGTGTAAGCTCTAAGCTGTCTAGAAAGATTAGAAATTTGTTATATATATATATTCTAACAAACAGTGTAGCCTCCTAGTGCATTATCTAGATACTAAACATGAGGGTATGGGGTATGGGGTATCAAACTGTATTCATATTGGCGATGCAATGGTCTTGTTGACGAGTGATGCTAGATGCACAGACTCCATTCTGTAGGTCTTTAGATATTTCAATCAATATGTACAAATTATCTCAATGTATCTTAACACCTAAATCTATGAAGGGAGAATTGGGTAGATTCTGAATGTCTACTCGGGTTTCTTGTCGCCTTCGACGGCCTTGGCCTCTTCTGGTTTGGCCTCTTCTGGATTGGCCTCTTCTGGTTTGACCTCTTCTGGTTTGGCCTCCTTGACCACCTCTACCTCTTCGGTTTCCTCTACCTTCTTTTCAATTGACCTTTCTTCCTTCACCTCTATGCTTCCCTCGACTTCGCGGTCTTCGACTTTTTCTGCCTTTGATTCTTCCAGCCCCTCGACCTTCACCTCTTCGGTTTCGCTGACCTTGGCTTCTTCTAATTCTGGCTTCGGTGTCACCAAGCTTTGCTGGACAACTTCCTGCGCAGCTTCTCCTGAGATTTCGACGACAGGCTCTGAGGTGGACACCGAATCTTCAACTATTATAGTCTCTTCCGTCTTTACCACGGCCTCTTCCACCAGTACTTTAACCTCCTCTTCCACTTCGTTCTTCTCACCCAAGAGCATGTCCAGCTTTCCCGGCACCACAGTCTTCTCAGCCGTGTCTGCAAGTACGCTTTCCCCAATGCCAGGCACAGCACTAATTCTTGAAGCAGCTACTTCCACTTCTTCCACAATATTTGCTTCGGAATCCTTGGCTAGTTCCATTGTCGCTGCCTCATCCTCCGCAAGCAGCACAGGTCCTTCCTGTCCCTCCAGAACATTATCCTTGAGCATAATTCCATACTCGTCTAACTGCTTCTTTGTCACCAATCCAGGGCTATCAACAACCAAATCCTGCCCTCTATTATTTTTGGGGAAAGCAATGACCTCTCTAATACTGTCCCTCCCTGCTAGAATCGCAACCAGTCTATCGAACCCGAGGGCCAATCCAGCATGCGGTGGGCATCCAGTCTCCAACATATCCAACAAATGTTGAAACGTCTTCATCTTCTCTGCCGGGACCTTAAGGATGTCTTCTAGAATAGTTCGTTGCAGTTCCGCCTCATGGATTCTAGTACTTCCACCTCCGAGTTCCACACCGTTAAGAACGACGTCGTAGTGGTGGCCTAGAGTCTTCCATGGCAAGTTCATAAGGTTTTCTCGTGTGCTGACAGTGGGGGCGGTAAAAGGATGATGGGTGGATTTGTAACCAGCGGTACCAGATTGACCAGGTTCGTTTTCTAATGGGTTTATGGGTGTGAACAAGGGGAAGTGGGTGACCCATAGGAATTTCCAGCCGACCAGCTTCTCCATGAATCCAAGTTTGATGAGTTTCTGGCAAAGTTGCTTGCGAAGTTCGCCGAGACTTGTTGATCCACCCTAAGTGACAAGAGTTTTGTTAGCTCGGGTACTGTGAGGCTGAGACGGAAATATAGGATCTAACTTACGGGGTTGAACTCTTTCTTTCGTCGGCCAATCATGATGATGTTATTGGCCGGTAGTAAATTTTTGCTTGCCATTGCTCCTATGATTCTTTCGAGATCTAAAGGTTCGGCCTTAAGGTGCGGTGCAATACGAAGCAACTGCTTTCGGATGGCAGGGTAGTCGAGTTCTTCCCCATTCTTGAACATGATGCAGTCGGGATTTGGGCCACGGAGGGCGGCAAGGTCCCCGTCTGTTGGGCTGGCTATCTGACTGGCGATGAGACCTAGTCTGGAATTGCTGATATTACATGGATGCGTTATTATCTCGTATTTCCAGTCGCCGTAAACTGGTGTCCGAGAGAGAGGAGAATTCTGTTCAATTATTCTTTCAAATGGGCGAATCTGTATTTCAAGGATGGTTTGATGTCAGCGGGTCGAATCTGTGAGAAATTGAGTTCTAAGGAATTTAGGAATGAGTTCTCACAGTCATTTGGTATCTTGTATCTGGCTTATCAGTTCCATAGTTGGTTATCGCGAAATTGTAGGACATTACTCGGAAAGCAGGTAGCTTCACTCCAAGAACCTCATACCAAATCCTTTTTAACAACCGTTCAACCGTCTTTTGTACCGTAGTTCCATCCACGAATCCCATTTCTAGATCAAGCTGGGTAAACTCTGGCTGTCTGTCCGCCCTGAGATCCTCATCGCGGAAGCATTTGGCGAGTTGAAAGTACTTGAGAATTCCTCCGGCCATTAAGATCTGCTTGTATTGCTGCGGACTCTGAGGGAGAGCATACATTTGACCAGGAGTTCTTGTTGGTACAAGGAATTCTCGGGCACCTTCTGGTGTTGATTTGAACAACAAAGGTGTCTCTACTTCTAGGAACCCTTCCTCGTCAAGATGTTTTCGGCAAATTTGCGAGACCTTGTTACGCAAATGAAGTGCTTTTAGAAGGTCTGTACTAGTCCGCATTGATATATAACGTTTGTCTCCAGTGTGGGCCGTTCCAGCTATAATTGGTTCCGTAGGAGGGTTTCCAATTATTTCATACCGGCTGGCGACGATTTCTAAAGTTCTGTGGAAGTTCTCGACGTCTTCCGGAACAGATGGTTCGCCAGCATTGGTGGTGAACTTAGATCCTTTCCTGGGCTTATATTGCAATGTTCCTTCAATTTCGACCGGTGTGTGCGCCCGAATGGTCAGGACTTTATGAGGTGCTTCGAATCCAGCATTTTTATCGAAAATGACTTGGATAAACTTGCCGCCCTGTAATATTGTTGCGAAGACAATAGCCGTGTTTCCAGGTTTCGATTGATATAACCAACCACGTACTTTCACCTTCTCGCCAATATTAGTATCATTGAGGGTATCGATTGTCTTGCAGCTATCGTCAAGAGGAAAGCTCCAAGGTGTGAGGGATCCTAATCCTGGATGCAACCTTCGAAACTCTTCGTCTGTTAATTCGGGCTCCGTTTCATGTTCCGATCCGGTGATTTCGCCAGCATATCGAGGTTGAGTTTGCGTAATGATTCTAGGTTTCGCAACTCCAAGTTGTTCTGTTATTTGATCCAATGTGATCTTGGGACCAGCACTCAGTTCGCGACTATTGGTAGTAC
Source organism: Arthrobotrys conoides (assembly GCA_036971725.1). Classification (NCBI taxonomy): domain Eukaryota; kingdom Fungi; phylum Ascomycota; class Orbiliomycetes; order Orbiliales; family Orbiliaceae; genus Arthrobotrys; species Arthrobotrys conoides. The sequence goes on from JAVHJM010000008.1 coordinate 1,711,309, forward strand.
TGTCGCTATACACCCGTCTTGATACCAACTGGCTGGGTACTCTGACATATTGTCGCCGGACATTGGCTATCGATTGACTCAACCGTCGTTTGCCAGTGGCCTGAAGATTATCGATCTGGCACCGAACACATGTGCGCAATGGAGTGGCCATTTTTAGTCGCAGGACCGATCTTCTTCGTCGTCGTCGTAGCCGTCGTCGCTTGAGCACATCCTGCCGCCTGTCTGCGCTAAAAAAAGGAAGAAGGTGGGATGTCGTCCGATTTTGTGTTGCCCGTCGCACACACAAATTTTCGGCAGGGAAAAATTTCCTATTTAAACCGCGTCGACACAGATTTCTTCGTTCCCTTCTTCTTCTCTTTTCTCTTCATCCTTCCAAGTTTTAAACTGTGAGTGCAACCACCATCACGCCACAACCGCTCCCATTGGACTCTTGTACTAACCATTGGACCCATCCTATAGTCATGATGAAAGCCTAGAGTGTATCAGATGAACCTTTTTCATCACCCACGCGAACCCTCCTCCCAATTCGAGTTCGAAAGGATAAGAAGGAAGATGGCTTTGTGGTTTGCGTGGTTCTTGATGGGATCGGAATGATATCGGCGTTCGGCACATTCCTTGTTACCAACGGACGCGATGAAGGCATCTCTGAGCCAATTGTTGATACAGAACCAGACTCTGGTCTTCTTGGTATTCGCTCCTGACTCGCAGGAGAAGGAGGAGGAGGACAAGAAGTACTAGGTCTGGGGATGTTGAGACAGGCATGAAACTGGAGGGTGTTTATTGTTTTGTATCGAAAGATACAATATAAAAAGTAGTTTATCTGACAAGATAATTGAGAAGAGGACGATAGCGAGGGATGTTTCTGGCGGGGATATGCCTGTCCAAGAGGTATACAGACCTTGAATTCTTCGAGTTTATGGGCATATGTCTTCACACATAACATGTCCCGTGACAGCAGGCAGCAATTGATGTCCGACACGACTTGCCGGCACTAGCTGCTATAGACCCTTAACCAAGTGGCAATGTTTCTTTTTGTATTTAAGCAAGTGGGGCCATTCAATAAAAATCGAATCGAATCGAATTGACTGTTCGCTAAGGCAGGCTAAGCTCAACAGGCGTAATCCCTGAAATCCTTGACAAGAACGTGGGAAGTGTGGATGTGAGACTCGTTCGTAACCTCCTTTGCCGGAGATGAAGTGTGCGAATGTGCGAAATGAAGGGCAAATTCTCACGACATGTCCATGCAGGCTTCTCTTTTGGACTTTAGTTTGGTAATTTCCACACATTCAGCCGTCCATTTTAATCAATCTTGGTCAAATGGCAAGAGCCGCAGCTGCATGGCATGTCAGATAGCCGGGTGGATGTGGACGTGGATGGCTGCCATGCAACCGGAACCCCCCCTCCCGGAACATGCCCTAAACGATTTGACTTTTCGATGGCCGCCCTAGCGCCTCTAGGCTCGAGCTCGGGCCGGATCGTGGAGATGAAGAAGAACGAAAGTTGTAGTGGAACAGAAGGGTAATCCGCTCAGAGGATCGTCCAGCTGATATAAGGTGTGTCTGATCTGAACCGGGAGGCCCTTCTGTTTGTCTCCAACTTTAATTCAACAAAGGTCCCCCCAAAACGGGACAATATATAACGATACTTCAAGAAGCTGTCATCGTGGTATTAGTCGTGGTTCTTAGTCGTACATAGAGGACCTGCCATTCACAATAAACCCGCCCTGAACGAACCCGATTCTCCATTTGTCGATAAGATACCACAGCGCCGTGTAGTGTAACTCGGAATCCATTTCAATAACCGGAAGGTCTCTCGAGGACTGGAAAGAAGACTGGAAAGAGCAATATCCTGTGCCAATCTGCTACCTGCCCTCCTTTGACAGTCATCGACACGTGTACTTGCATCAAAGAGGGTGCAAGCTTGTAGAGGCTCCTCCTGCTCCTCCTTCAGCTCCTCCACTACCACTACCATTTCAGCAGGAAAAAGCCGTTGGTGGACACTGCACTGCAGCAGCACGGTGCTGTCAGCAGATGCCTAGGCATTGATTGACCGGTTGATTGATTGATTGATTGATTCATCGTTCTTCTCCTCAGGAAGGAGCGGTTGGCCTGACCGAGATAAACAAAAACCAACATCGACTACCCCCCTCTCGATATGAGCCCCACTTTTCTCATCTTCCCATTATCCTCATCTCCATCCTCATCGCCCGCGTGATATCGAATCCGAAACCCGAATAATCCTTTGGTGGTTGGTGCCGCTTAACCTGTTGCTGCTGCCCTGCAAGTCGAAGTGATCGGAGCTACTGGCTTGGGGCCAGGCTGCCCAATCAAACAGAAAGGTCGGTGTTTCCCTGCAGCTGTTTTGGGCCACCAAACAGCCAACCCAAAGACAGCAGTGCAATGCGGGACTTATTCGCTAACAGCATCCGGTATCGTATAGAGCAAAGCAGGCAAGCATCATCGTCATCACCGCCGCCATTCTTCTCGAGATTCGTTCTTTCGGCTGTTCTTTTTCGTCTATCTTTGGTCTGCGTTTTTCTGAGAAGGGCCGGATCCGAGTTGGTTGATGAAGGATGAGTTCCTTCGAGAAGTCCGTCAAGGTCAGTCCAGTTAAAATCCCAGCCCAACGTCATACCATATATCCTCACTCTCACATGGTCCCCTGACTTTACCCCCTTCTCCCTTCTCCTCGTACCCGGTCTCCGATTCTCTCATCACATGATAAAGTAGACTACAACGGATGCTAACTAAAGTATACAGGGCGCGACTAAAGTTAAGGTACGATATCTTCGATCCAATTCACCTTTCATCCCTGGAGCTCCTGGAGCTGCCGATTAAGCTAGTTCGCTCGTTCCTATACTCGCCGGCTAGAACGCTTCTACAGACTGCACCGGACCCCACGACTAATCCATCATTCGATAGGTCGCTGCCCCGAAATCGAAATATGTTGAGCACATCCTTATCGCTACGCATGCCGGCGAAGCTGGTATTGCAGAGGTCTTTCGGGCCCTCAACAACCGTATGAAAGATCAGACATGGACGGTATGCACATATACACCCCTTTCAAATCACAATGCCGACTATATAGAATACGGTTCTAACACGGCCTCTCTTTTCAGATCGTCTTCAAATCGCTCATCGTCGTCCATCTCATGATCCGTGAAGGCGAACAGGACGTGACTCTCCGGTATCTCCGTAAACACCCTCGTTTAGTTGCTATAAGTAACTATTCGGATGGTAAGACCGGATCTGCACGCAAAACTATGTTTCAAGCTTGGGAGTTGATCGAGTTCCACGAGCTGACCGCTCGTAAAGTACAGGAGCAGGGGAAAAACATTCGTCGATACTCGCAATACCTCGGCGAAAGGGCTAGAAGCTTTGGAGACGTCAAGGTCGACTTTGTGAGGAATGGACAAGGCCATCTAAGAAGGCTAAGTGTCGAAAAAGGCTTGCTCCGCGAAGTTGAATGCGTCCAGACGCAGATGAGAGCTTTGCTTCAGTGCAACGTGGGTCTGCCGAATGTAAGTCTTGGTGGGGGTAGGGGGCTAACCATTCGATAGTTCCACACTGGAGATGTCGATAACGAAATCACATTAACCGCTTTCCGAATGCTCGTCTCGGATCTCTTGGCCTTTTTCCATGTCGTGAATGAAGGAGTCATCAATGTCCTGGGTTAGTGACTTCGATATTCAACTCGGCTTATGAACATACTTATTGACGGTCTATCAGAGCACTACTTTGAAATGTCGCGATACGACGCCGAAAGGGCGCTCGAAATCTACAAAGTCTTTACAAGACAGACCGAGGATACCGTCGAATTCTTACAGAACGCCCGAAGACTCGAAACGGCTACTAGATTGCAAATCCCGAACGTCAAGCACGCTCCCACCTCTCTCACTAAGGCATTGGAGGAATATCTACTAGATCCCGACTTTGATGTCAACCGGAGGCAGTACCTCGCGGCTCAGGAAGCCAAGAAGACGGGTAAGAAGATTCCTACTACTGACGTTTCGGCCACCAGCAAGATTGCACCACCAGCCGCTAGCACCACATCCTCTGCCCCACAGGTAGCAGTTGCTGCCGCTCAGCAGCAAGCAGTAGCAGCACCGCAGAAGCAAGGGGACCTCATCGACTTTTTCGCCTCGATAGAAAATGAACAGACTCCGATGTTTGGCGGCACGCCGACCAACAACGCCCAGCCGACATTTGTACAGCAGTCGGTGCCGATTGTAGCTCCTCAAATCCAAGTCCCGATAATTCCGACACCCCAGTTCCCGATACAACAACAGCCTGGGTTCGCGGTCCCCGGGCAAGTCCCGCAAGTTCAATTACCTCAGCAGTTCCTTCTTCAAAACCCCGTCCCGTTTTCGATGCAACAACCTCTTCAGACGGACTTTACTGGAGCCGGATTTGGAGGCTACACTCCTGCTCCACAGCCCACCATGGCAACCGTTCCACAACCTGTCATTCAAACAGCTCCTATCATCGCTCCGAACCTTACCGCCTCAGTTCAGACACCACAGAGTGCACATAGTTTACTACCATCAGCAACTGGAAGTACAAACCCATTCCGGCAGTCAATGATGCCGACTGGTTCTAGCGTTGCCTCCCCAATCGCCTCTACAGGTACAGGTGGCTCCACAGGCACTCCCCGCGGAACCAATCCATTTGCTAGAGCTTCTACTATCCCTGTCGCAGCTCCACAAGCAGCACCAACGTTCTCATCCACATCAACAGAGTATTCCCAAAATACGCCACTACAGTCACAGCCACAGATACAGGCACCCCTTCGTTCAGCTTCCACTGGAAGTACTAATCCATTCTCCCGTCCAAAACCGGAAAACACGCTACCTTCTGTATCCGAAGCTTCTCACGGAGCAAATGGTGGATTCAACCAAGCTTCAATTCCATCGTTTCAACCCTCTGGTGGTCTCAACGTCGCTCAACCCACTGGCACAAACCCTTTTAGGCAAAGTAAGCTGCCAGCGGATCTCGCACCCCAGATTCCGATGGGTGGGCTTGAGCACTTAGAAACAATCCCAGTTTTCCCAAGATCTGATCAGCAGCAACAGAATCAACAGCAACCCCAGGGTCAAGGGCAATGGGGCGGTTTCTAATCGATTCCAACACACTGATGAAAACTTCTATAGGAAACCGGAGGATTTCAGGAATGTACTATACTAGCAACTTTTAATACATCCTATCGCGCTGGGGATGGCTTCTCTTGGCCTTTCGTTTGACCAACCCAATTTCGGTTTCTTTATACTTTTTCTTTGTTTCCCTCTCTTTGATATGATGATACGACATGAAACAAACTTTAGCCAGTGAATTGCTAGTTTCTTATAATTGAAGAAGATTATTCTATGTCTCTTAGTTCTAAGACTTTTTGTTGGTACATGAATGCTACGTTTTTTGATCGGGTTTAGTTCGATCAGTGGATATGTCCATTATATGTCTATACACTTATTCGTTGACTCTGCATGCTGTCTCGCAAGAGCTAGAGGTCCCTTCGGCAGTACGACACAGTGGGGGGTCCGGGAACCCGAGTTGCTATCTGATTATACCGACTAACTATTTTCCCATGTAATAGTTTGGTAATGTATCTTGATATCTAATACTCCCATCACAGCCTCGAGCTAGTAAGTCTTCATCCAAAAACTGTGACGGGCGACTGTGCATACATCCAGGTCCCGCATTTATAACGGCTACTTTCTTCCTATCATTTCTTAGAACTCCTCCTCCTCCATCTTATATCAAGGTTCGAAGGGGATCGGCTCTTCGGCTTGCTCTATTATTTCACCATTCCATATCTCCCAGTCAGGTCCTGCTCCCCGCCTCCCAACATCTTCCACTTTAGATATCGGTATTTCATTATAGTCGTCGGCCCAAGATGGTACGTAGGATCTAGCTCCGTCCCCGGTTTTCTCTACTTCAATTCGCCCCTCAGGCAACTCGACTTTGGCACTGTCCTCGCCCCAGTCTCCCCTAACCCCGAGCACCGAGCTCTCCAATTTCTCTTCCGTATTCGGCCAAGCTGGCCGCCCCTCGTCAAAAACGTCCCTAGTTGCCGAATTATCGATTGCTGATGGGTAGTACTGCCCACTATCCCCTGACCACGGTTCTTGCTGCTGGAGCCCGCCCATGTCGCCAACGATCTGCTGCGCAGCCTCGATCTTAAAACTATGATCAGGGATTGTTAGCTCCATAGCCGTCTCTTCCAAAGGCGGATTCTGGGTTTCCGCTTGAATCGGTGTCAGCGTTAGTATTATCAAACCAGCATCTATACCATGTCATGAAGAGGTCAGATAAATCTGGAAGCGTGGTCTCCTTGTCCTTAGCACAACCCCGATACCCCGGATCGTACTGAAACAGGTCCTTTTACATCAGCCTCGCAAACAAGGGTTTCTCAAAATCGTTCTTCCTTCCAAAATCGTTCCAAATCTCGACGTTATTTATTGCTGTCCGCATCTTTCGTAGAATATTGATCAGGTTGTTTATATTTCGAGACTGTGCATCAAGGTCGACTTGTACGTAAGAGGTATCACCGGCCGGTATTCTCATGCATCGCTGCTATCCATTTCCCTAGCTCAAATGCTCTTTCTACAATAGTCTCCGGATTTGTAGGATCCTCGGGTATTAGAGACAAGTCCTGTGCTCCAACTCCCATATCTATATCATTAAACACCCTCCAAGAATCAAAGGCCGCCTTGTTGAGATACCCAAGCCCAAAAATGATTCCTTTCGTCTTCCGCTCGTTCTCTGCCGAATCTGGAGCCCACCCCAACTGCTCACGAGCATATTTCGCAGAAGGCGACTCAGTAATCCCACCCGGTGTCCACATACCTTGATTGATAGTCCTCATATCCGACTGAGCGTGCCTAACAATGTCATCCAACGCAAGAATCATGAATGTAAGAGATTTGCGTGCAATGAACTTTCTTTTTCTTTTTAACCATCGGGTGCTAGGGTCTTGTCCTAACGGACAGGTTTTGTTACGGACTTCTTTGAAATGTCGAGTTGTTGGCCGATTGAGCGGAGGGTTGCGGCGTTTGTTGCGAGCCATTCGGACCAGACCTCGGAGGGTATTAGGACTTCATTTGCTAGGGCTATGGTGAAGAAATCTCCTGTGAATACGGCGTGGGATGGTTTTTGGATGGTGGAAAAGAGGGTCATGTAATAGAGGATGAGGGTTGGGGATCTAGGTCTCATTACGGTGCGTTAACGTTGGGTTTATAAAACCCAGTAAAAAATGAAGTGGATTAGGTACTTTTGGTATGTACGAACTGTGTAGTTAGCTATAGACCAGACACCTGCAGTGTACATACCTCTACCATAATCTAGAATATTTAAGCCATTGCATTGCAAATGTGAAGTTTTTCGATCTTGATATCGTTAGTATTTTACCAAAAACAGAACAATACTACTGTACTATCACAATGTAAAAGCTGATAGATACGTCTAACAATCTAAACTTTGCCCTCGGCGGAGCAAATGTTGGGCCTAATATAATATCTGGGTACGCCGAGAGGTTAATCATATGATCATACAAGTGCTCAAGAATTTGAGGACGTCAGGTTCGCGGGATGGAGCTCAGCTAGCTAGCTCATGATCGTGAGCTCGTGCATGTAGAGCATAAATTACGAAGTAACAGTTACACAATATTTGCTTGTTATTTTTCGGCACTCTCTAATAGTTTGATAGCATGGAGATGATACTAAATCTGAGTTATACACGTTCCACCTACTTAGATCTAAATATGCCCTATTAAGATCGGAAGCATCGTTTTCGCCAGCGTTTCGTTGCGTGCTCGCATGTTGTGGTTAGTCTGGTGGAGCTGACGGTGGTATGTTGATCGATATCCCAAATCGGTTAGGTCTTAAATAACTAGCCAATGAGCAAGAGATAAATGACAACAGAGTCAACACAGAAGATAAGAATGGACACAAGTTACCACAATGCCTCTAACTCGAATCTAGATGCCTCTCTATAGAACGAACATGAACTTTCATTTGATTATGTTATAACTTATATATTAATTATATTATGTAGTTTTGGTTACAGCCTTACTGCCACTCTTTTCCATACTCGCCATGATCCCGCTACCGCCTCATCAACGGTTCTAGGTAACGGCATTACCGTTTCACTCAACCTAAGAATTTCTCCTATTGATGGCGCCCAACATTCATACCATACTTGAATACTCTTAAACAAATCCATGAGTGTGTAAGTCTGTTCTCTTATAACCCCAAAGTTGGGATTGTACTTTGAATTACCTGAAGCTTCCGTATACGCTGGATGATTCCACCTATCATCCGAAACTTGATTCCGAAATTTAAACATGAAGTTAGCCATGGTTTCGAGCTCCTCGGCCAGATTCTCAAAGGTTGTTGTCCAGTGGTCTTTCCGAGCTGCGTCTGTGAGAATATATGTCTCAGGTGGATGTTTTGTACTCCATTCCGCCATCGTGAAAAAGTCTGATACGATTTCCCCTTTAGAAATGCTAGGTGCTTCAGATGATCTCCTGATTGTTTAAAATAATATAAGATCTCTCTCACTGTTCCCCCAAGGCTCACCGCACTTTTTCCTATATCCGCACAAAGACCTTCGAGAACATTTTCACGATCCTGGCTTTTTCCTAATCCTTCCCATCGGATATACTCCGCACTAGAGTGACTAGTGCGGCATCATCCATGGAAGGTGGATAATACTCGGCATATATTATAGCGCGAAAGCTTTCGTAAGCTAGGTACTCGAGTGTGGAAACATAGAATTTGAGTGTTGTACAGGGAATCGGCTGGGGGGGTTGATCTCCAAAATCAAGAGGCATGTCGATTGCGCATGTTTCTTTATTGAGATTGTAGAAATTTTTGGAGTTCGCCGAAGATGGCGTCGAAGGCTACGGTGTACGTTGGCGGTGACCCAATCGCGATATTCATTTGTTGGGATTTCAACCGGCGTTACTGGGACGGGTGATATACAGGGTTTGATGGCTATGAGTATGATCGGAATTGTTGGAAATTTCCGCGTGGCTTTGAATTCATGTTTGAAGATTGAGAACTCCCGGTAGGGAGTATTGTAATATTGGTAGCTCAACGTGTGAGGTAACTAAGATCGAAAGTACTAAGTGTCCACGTTACTTATGAGGCGTTATTTTGACTTGTCATTACCATATTACCTACTACCCTTAAGACTTGGTGTAATATGCGATCATTCGATATCATGATGCGTTTATTTAACAGAACTCTCGAGATATCTAGCGTTATATTATAGCTACGGATCGAAGCTTCAGGCCTCAAATTTAATTTACGTGGGTTACCACACAAGACTACCTAATGGGTACAATTCTGGGATATCCCCTAGTTTGAGAATAGGAGAACTTGAGAAATGGGACACGCATCCAATACCGTAAGATCATAAAATAAAAAAGGAAATACCCAGATATGGATCTAAATTCCAGAACTCAAATTAGATAGTTTCGAAACCTCGCGTTGATATGGAGATGTGTTGGAATTCATTCTAAGAGTTTCAAGCCTCATCTTTGAGCGCCGGCTGTCTAGTGTTGAGACTGCATCTTCGAGACCAGCCTCATCCGAGATCGCTTCGAGACACCTCCAAAAGTGACATCCGCATATGCATGTGATTCAAGAAACCAAATATTCGCCATGCATCCGCATAAAACATTTTAGCCTCTCATAGTCTCCACTTTTTAGCCAGCAAATCTTTCGCGAACACGAAGTCTTGAATTCCCTTTCTGGAAGATGCTTCCGAAAGTTTAAGGTTGCATGAATATGCCATATGCAGCTGTCGCATCTGTGGGTTGCGGATGGCGGCTTCTCATGCGAAGCATGCAAGACTTTATGCTTACACCTTCTAACCCTGGGAATTGGGATACTTATGATGTATGGATAGTAGAGAAAGCTTCCGGTCTTTTCAACGAATTCATGCGAGATAGTTAGTAGATGGGCAACAATTTAGAATCTTGATGTTTGTTCCCCAGTTCCTAGGATACTCGCTGATAGAATTCAAGAATATAGCATTGGTAAGCTTAGTAGACCAATTGTGATATACTATTATATTACTAACCCAATAGATTTTTCTAACGGTTTATTCTCCAGCCTCAAATCTCAATTCTGAGCCATGGCTAGGCTACTAATAATCTTCGTCTTCTGATTCATCTGATTCATCTGATTCATCTGATTCTTCTGATTCTTCTGATTCATCTGATGGATGCGGACGTGATATTGATGGGGCTTCCCGCAACTGTGATTGAAGCAGCTCCGTACATTCGGCTACAAGTCTCGGACCTAGCTCCCTCTCAAACTGCTGTATAAGTATATCGATAGGCTTTTCTCTCATCTCTGACTGAAACTCTTCTCCGATAGAACGTGTTTCCCGAAGAGTTTTAAAAGCAATATCTTCCGCATATTTAGTGAGGGCGGCGGAGAGACTGGATTGTAGAGCCCCCACATGTTTATTGAGGACCTTTGTGATAACCTTATTGCGGTCTCTTGTATATGACCCCGCGATGCGACCTGCCAGTGGTTTTAAACATTCGTCTGAAAGTTGTGGGTTCTTCTTAAGCATGCAGTCGACGAAATCCGAAGGATAACCCTTGAATTCGATTTCTGTACCTAACCCCCCCGAAGGTGGACTTATAGTGAGCGATTTCAGAGTCGAGATCTTAACGTCACCTAAGGTAAGTTTCCCCACAGGTGTCAAATCTTCTCCGGTCATCTGTTTAATAACCCTTCCTTCAGAGGCCCGTATGTCAGTGCAAGTTAAGGTCATTCGTTCTATACCACTAAACGAGAAGTTTGCAAATTGTTCCCACCACGAAGTTGTCGTTTTGCCGCTGTAGGAAATAGATCTACAGCTAGGTGGGGGTGTGAGGAGGAAAGAAGGATGTATCGAGAGGGCATCTACGATTGACAGAGAACGCAGATGTTTAAGATTTCCGATCGCAGTTTGCAAGCCTGCCATGGCCTCCCATAGCCGACCAAGTCCCCTCTTAATTGCATAAATTGCGCTTCTGATATAATCGTTTAGACTACCCCCACCCCGTAACTTTACTTTTTCTAGGTTAGGTGACTCGAATAATATATCAACTAATGTATTTGCAGCCATAATTGCTACATCCAAGTTGTAGTCCCACTTTACGATGACCTCTAGATCTCTTAGCTTTTGAAGATCTAATAAAGAGGAAGGGTTTACCCTCGGAAGGCTGGCAAGACTGAAGACTAGGCGGAGTGAGAACTCTTCGGGAGTTCTTTTCTGTGAGTATTCTTTGATAGTATGGTAGAATCGGAGGCTATCCGGGTCGTGAAACTGAGCCTCAACCCTGAAGTGTACTATGGAGGAACTGTGAGCTTCAGTTGTGTTTCAATTTACGCGCTACCATATAAAAATTTCGGTAGTCGAGCATTTTAAGACTTTGGCTTGACTTACTCCTCTCAACTACACGTGGCCAATCAAGCGATAAATGACTGAGCTTCGGTGTGTTCCCTAGTCCGATTTGATTCGCTAGCATATATAGGATCTCTTTTGGCGACTCCTTATGGGAATTGACGGTGTAGAAATGTTGGGTAAATTCCAACCGTTCGAGGTGCTCAAAGCCTCCAGCCCCGAACAGTTCGATGGATTTTGCCAGCCGTCGTGATGCTCCTGCAGACCCGACTGATGCCCTGAACCTTTTCCAATCAAAATGTGAACCGAATCGAAAATTAGCCCACATATCGGGGTAGCAGATATCATATAATGCTTTGCAAGATAACATGAGGCTGAATACGTCGCTGCGATGGAGATGCTTGAGAACCTCTGGGATTATTTTGCTGGTGGTTACGATCGGCGGCGGCTGAATCCGCCATATCAAAGATTAGTGGTTTCTTCCAATATATCCTGTATGGGGCTACGCACTTTAAGTGTTTGGAGTTTCCACCGGATTAACTCGAAGGCCTTCTGTTTCCGAGCCACCTCCCGACGACGCTCCTCATCAAAATTCCATCTACCTGTTTCATCGAAACCTCCACCATTTACCAAGATATTGGAGCTTTTCAAAGTTTTGATATTTTTTAAGAATATCCTTGTTATGGGTTCGAAAAAGCGACTATGATCTTGTTCGAAGGAACTGAACCTGGCATTAATATAAACTTGCTCCAAGTTACTAGTAATCTCGGATAATTTTTCGAAGAAAACGACACGGTCAGGCTCCTGTTGATGAGTAAACCCGTGTATGAAAGTTAGTCGCTTCAATGTTGACGGTCTGTCACTAAACGGTTCCAATAAATCTACGGATGCGAACGTGGAGGACATTGCAACGGATTGAATGCGTGGTAGCAGGAGGATTGCGAAGCACTCGGAATGTCGAAGCGATATCCCGTGTACGGTCCGGTCGTCCTTCGGGCCTCCAATTCTGAAAATCTCGAGGCTTGCGAGGCCGGGAAACACTTTTTTCGGGCCTACTATATTCCCACCGACTTTGTATTGAAGATTGTCGAAGAAGAATAGGGAGTGGTTCGGCGGTCGATAACTAGCCACAAAATTGTAATATGCTGTTCGAAATTTGTTGTAGTCATTGACGTTGTTAAAATCGTCATCGAAATCATGGCCCAAAAGCTCTAATACACTTAAGAACATGTCGCCTCCGGGTGCTGGTGTACCAAAGTCTACCAGTGAAATATCAACTTCGCCCAAATCGAGGGCTTTCAGATTGGGTGTAAAGCAGAGGATTAAAGGTAGCAGTGCTTCGGAATTCTTGCCGCCTAAAATAAGAGACTTCGTATTTTCATTAATCTCCCACTGGTGGCAAAGGGCTACGATCTGCTGCTTCTCCAGTTCTGTCCAGACCCAGTCTGCAGTCCAAGGTTTTCTATCATATCTCCAACGCTTCCAATTCCTGCGATCCCATTCTATCGTTATGTCGATGAAGTGTTCGCCAATCTCTGGAGTCCTGAGGAGGCACCGAACAAATCTCCATCCTAGGTGGGATGCGGTGTCAACAATGAACGTAAGTTTTTGGCCCACGAATCCTTGAATATTTTCCTTGAACAACTTGCAGACTTGGATGGCTCTGCTGATGTCCACATCGCAGAGGTCGTTGTCACCGAAGATTTTAGCGAGAATTTCATTTGGAAGGGTGAGAATGGGCGATGTCGCATTCATTTCTTATTATTTGCTGCTCTTCAATCCGTGATGGAAGACCTCTCCGTGTATTAGATACTTATTCGAGTTTATCTTAGACGCTCAATTGTATAGCAGGAAAGGGGACAAAAGAGGGGCAAACAACCCCCGCTTTATAAACTTATTTGAGGCGGCATCCTGTGAGAACATCCAACGCCTCTTGATCAGGATCAGAGGTTTCTGGCATGCAGCAACAATGTGAAGGGGTGAGTGCAGGGTTCTGGATATCGCCAGCCAATCAGACGAATCCGAGTCTCCCAATTTGGAGCGTTTGGGCGTGTTAGCCCTTGACTGAGCAACCTGTTCCGGGTAGGCCAGGATCCATTGAGTCGAGACGTCCATCGCGGAAGCTTTGTCGAACAATTGCAAAGATATGCGCATATATGCACATGTACAGTTTAGACCACCGTTTGGAGTCATTATGGGTGCCCCCCGCTGTCAATAACGTCGCAATGTAATTAAGGTCGCCTTCAAAGCCTCTCCCCGGCTCTGGCTCTTTTTATTACCTAGCGGTAGTCTCGGAGCCAGATTCGCCCTGTGGGATGGAGAGCCGAAATTGCCAAATGAAATTACGGCGGCCGAATACGCCCTTTTCTGAAGTGAGACCGCATGGCAACAGCAGCAGGCCACTCTGTTAAGAATGAATGATGAGAGATTGATTTCGATTGATTGATTGATTGATTGAATTTCATCAATCATCAATTGAATTGGACTGGTTGACCCCATGATTGGGGCCTTTCTTGGCTGACCGAGACTGCGACGGACGGAGGTGGTTTGGTGTGGTTTGGACTAGATTGCATTGCATATTGGATTACAGCCATGCCATGACATGCCATGGGATGGGGGGGATGGTTGACTTGACTTGACTTGGATTGAATGGAGATGGTGGATGTGGTTGCGAGGAGTAAGAGCAAGCGCATGAATTAAACCTGGGCGGTCTTTCCTCGATCTTCCATATAGCCTTCCACTCCCCTCTTAAGTCCCCTCTCCCCTCTTCCCCCCCGATATAATTTCTCTTCTTCTCAAAACACCATCACCAACATCACATCACAGTACAGCACAGCACAGCATATCCATCTCTCATCGCTCTCAATAACACTCACTACCACCACACTGTTGGATATATCGAGCTCTGCTGCCCCACACCCATATAGCCGAGGGCATCACACCTGCGGCGCTAGACGAAAAGGGGTGAAGCTCGACAAGGGAGAGCACAAGCAACAGCAGTACCGGCCGGCAGCATCTCCCACCATCGTTCCATCGCTCAATCAGCAGCAAAATCAGTGAAGCAGCTGATATCCGATATCGTAAAACCTAGCAGACCGCTGCATTGCTTCTCCAAACCTTCCTTTTCCCTGCTTTCCAAAGAATACTGTCCCATACGCATGGGACAAGCGTCTCGAAGAATCTAATCTGAGGCTGGCTGTCACTGTTCGTCCTTCCCGATCCAGCCATCGAAGTGGCTGTTCTTCCAACGGCTGGCGGTGCTTCTGCTCGCCGTGAGCAACAGCTAGGGAAGCTATAGCGCTAAGGCACTATAGCTTGAACAACCTGTCTGATTGAAACCGTTCCTTTTCAAAGCTGCCAAAATAGGGTCAGTAATGCCCTTGGTCCCATTCTCTTTCCTCCCACGCCCCCGTTCGTTTCGCTCCCTTTCGTAGCTTCCCCCCAAGAAAAAAAACAGACACCCAACTTCGTTTGATAAGGTTACGTCGACCAGTTTAGCTTACATCCATCCCTGATTCGTGTTTTTCTAGATTCCCGGCCTTTGACCAGCAGGAGGTTTCTCCGACCGACGGTTCGAGTGCAGCTGCACCACCGCAACCCCTCAACTCGGACAACACGCAACACCTTCTGCAGCCACCCGCCAGGAGGGGTTCCTTACTCTATTCAACAACCTATATCCAAGACTACCTGGTAGCAGCTCAGAAGACCATGTCTGCAACCGATCCTCCGAAGACACCCGGCGGGCCTCCGAAGAGAGGTGGAGGCCTTAGTGCCCTGCTGGCCAAGTTCGAGCAGGGAGGTGGAGGCAGCGGAGGCTCGCCGAGTGCGGGCTCGAGTTCTGCCTCCGCGACCCCTGAGCCAGCGTTCAAGCCAAAGCCCATTGGAAGGGTTAAAACAAACTTTGTCGCCGTAACAGACCCGAGCGGAGTGGTCGGTCTCCGAAAAACTGAGAATGGAGAGGCGTCGCCCGTTAAGGGTCCTGGTACGCCTACCAGGTTCGCCTTTGGGGGGCCGTTGGCAGATGGCACACCCAAAAAGGCCGAATTTCCCAGGGCCGAATTTCCTAAGGCCGAGACTCCCAAGGCAGCGGAGTTCCCAAAGGCCGAGAAGCCTGCTGAGAAGCCTGCCGAAATTAACGGAAAGGATAAGGTAGAGAAAGAACAAATCAAACCTGAAGAGCCGGCAAAGGAAGACCCCAAGCCGGCTGTAGAGGAAAAGGTCGAAGGGGAGGTCGAGGAGAAGGTAGAGGATGATAAGGTAGAAGCGGTCGTGGAAGACCTCAAGAAAGAGGAACCAGCTGCCGAGAGCTTGCCTGAGGTTACAAAGGAGCCAGAACCACCAGTCGCTGAAGTTGTCTTGGAACAGAAGGAGGTTGTTCCTGACGTTGAAGATTTGGCTAAGGAAGAGCCTGCACCAGAGGTCACAGCCAAAGAAACCCCTATCGAAGGTAAGGGGAAAACTAGACCACATTACGCTCCCTGCTTGACGATATGATACTAAAATATACTATTTAATAGAACCGGTATCAGCGCCCGCCCCCGTCGAAGAACCCACGCCCGCCCCGGAGACTGTGGAATTAGCTGGGAAAGATGAGTCTTCAGTCGTCCCGGAGGCTCAACCCGAGCCACAAGTTGAGGAGCATGCCTCCGAGGCAAAACCTCAAGAACTCATCGTAGAACCGGAGGTCATTCCGGAGGAAACCAAAGAGGAAATTGTAGAGAAATTGGCCGTTGAAGAGCCAGCTGTCGAAGAACCGACTATCGAAGAACCGGTTGTCGAGAAACCAGTTGTCGAAGAGCCAGTTGTCGAGGAACCAGCTGTCGAAGAACCAGCCCTCGAGGAGCCGGTAGTCGAAAAGGCTCCGGAACCAGTCCCAACAGAAGAAGCTGCAGTTCCGACTGAAGAGCCTGCCCCAGAGGCCCTAGAGGAGCCGTCTTACGAACCAGAGCCCGAGGTTGTTGAACAAGTTATCGAGGCACCAGCTGAGCCCTCTATCCCGGTCAACGTCGTGCCACCGACACCAGTTAACGCACACGCAGCGCCCAAGAAAACATCTCATATTGCAAGGCCATCTGGATCCTCTAGAGTACCTGTCCACGGCAGCAAGCCCGCGGAGAGAAAACCAGTCCACAAGCCAGCTGAAACAAAGCCAGCCACAAGGACTCCTGTTGCAAAGACCACCCCTACTCCCAGAACGACGACTACTGCGGCTTCCAGCGTCCCCAAGCCAAAGTCGACTACTTCAAGTGCACCAAAACCTACCACCACAAGGGGACACACTAAACAACCCAGTCTGTCCTCCCCAGCCAAGGTTACACGGCCGAGATCCCCAGCACCGGGAACAACGAAGACACATTCTGAGAGCGCACCAAAAAAATCGACTGAGGATGCCACGGCAACGGATGCTCACCCTACTACAGAGGGTGAATCTTCTACAGCCGTTCCAAAGCCAAGGTCAAATCGACTCTCTACTGGTATCACAAAACCTGTCACCAAGCCTTCTACTATCCCTGTTCACAGCCGTCCCTCTCTTCATGGAACCACCTCATTATCTTCTTCTTCTTCTGCTTCTTCGAAGCTCGCTGCCCCAACAAATAAATCTACCAGCCGTGCTAAAACACCCAGCCGACTAACAGCGCAAGCTACAAACCGTCCAAATTCGCGGATTGCGCATACCAAATCCCCATCTGTCTCACCAACTCGTGCAGAACACCGAGTTCGGACACAATCTCGCGCCTCTATAGCGGCTTCGGAGTCAACAATTCGCCCCAAGTCGACACATATTGACCCAAGTTTCCTGGCTCGCCTTTCCAGGCCCACAGCGAGCAGTGCCTCGAAAGTCGTTGAGAAGAGACTAGTTTCGCCACCCGCGCCTGGTGCTACCCCAAAGAGAGTTGGTGGGTCCCAGAAATCATCGAGAAAGACAGATGATGATCAAGCCAGCAATGCCAGCTTAGACCATGATCAACCACCCACTTTCGAAGATAACGGTCCAAATGATGAGCACCATGAAACTGCGCCAGATCTGAGCGACCATAGGACAGCTCTTCAGTCGTAAAAAAAGACACAATTTCCCTAGTATCTTAGACTTTCTTTGTTTCTCCAACCCCCCTCCCTTCCCTCCCCTTTCACTCTTTGCCTTCTTCAAGGTAGTCCAGACTCTTTCCTTGATCTTGTCCATTTTCTTCATTTCTTATGGTCATTATAGCCGGTATTCTTAGGGGTTTTTTCCTTGTAGTTATTTCATATATATATATATATAGCCATTTCAAAGCGTCGAAGCGAGTCGACAATCTGTCACCATCAAATCAACAAACCACATCTACTTTTCCATTTGTGTATATTACACAAGACAGACCTTCCAGCCAACCGAGCTTCTATCAGTATATTTTTGATTGTTTACATGTTTACTTATTTAAGGTGGACATTGTAATTTATACTGTTCCCCCTTTTCTTTCCGCGCCTCGCTTGCTTCTCAAATGGTCATATGATATTCAAATCTTTTTTTTTTTTTTTTTTTTTTTTTTGTTCTGTCTTTCTAGTTTAATGGAGAAAGAAGGTTATTGAATGGTTAAAGTAGCAAAAAAATGGCATCGATATTTCAAATTCCATGAATTTGAGTACGCAAGATATCGCTTTTGTGAAAATTATATACAAAAAAAAGGAGCAGATTTTTGTTCGGCCGTTAAACGTTAGTTTTAAAAAAGAGATTATTTGAAGTTTCCCAGAAACCATAAGATTGTATACAAAGAAAGTAAAGGTAAAGTAAAGGGCATTATTAGTAGGATAACTGTTGAATGACTGTTGATCCCGATTTTCGGCGCACTTAATCCGTCGCGCGCGCAAAAAGGAGATTAATGAGACCGATGGGTAACGGAATTGATAGTTGGATCAGGTAGATGGAGGCGATGGCTGCAGGATGTCCGCACCCGCTATGCTACCCGAGATCGATCGATCTTCCCTTGATTTTGACGGGTCGTCCGTCTGATGTCTGGTGTGCATATGTAAGTATGTATATGGCTAAGGCGGTGTTAGGACTAGTGTGGAAGACTTTTGGTGTTTTATCGATATGGGTATGTCGATAACTTTTTTCCCAGGTTGTAGAGATGTGTGATGGTATTATCTTGTCGCAATTTTTAAATTTTTAATTCGGATTTTAGTTATTGAATTCTCTGATTGTTCTTCGTCTTTCGGAATCCGGGATGGGCTTTGCGCGGGGTTTTTCACCCAGGTAGACTATTTTATACAGGCGGTGAGTTTTTGTTAGTGATTATTTTTTTCCGCAGTGTATGAGGGATATAAATGTCGGAATAGTGACAGTTGTATTTACCTCGTTTATAAAGCATGTAACTGCTGACTATGGCAATGGGTAGGGCGATGATGATGAGTTTTACTCTATATTATAAAAAAAAAATAAAGAATCATCAGTATGGGGTTCTCTATACTAATTGTAAGACATTGTATTGAACTATACCCACCTAGTATGCGCAGCCTTATACTTCGCAGGCAACTCCTCAGGCGTAGTCGGGATGGGAATTGTACTGGCAGGTTTCCCCGGGTTTTGGAAGACCGGTTTTGGGAGAGGAGCACCCGGACGACGGTTTGCGGGGGTTGCCATGGTGGGGATTGAAGGGGTGACGGGGTTGTAGACGGGATGGAGTGGGTAGTTCATTGCTGTGTCTTTTTCGTTTGTTTGTTTGTAGTCGATCTCGATCTTGGCGGGCGATTTTTTAGGGTGATCAATTGAGTTTTTGGGATGCAATGGGAGAAGGGATGGGATTGTGGGCTAAGGCTGAAATGTGTGTTCGGGGCCTTTTAAGCCGCAGGAGCTTGGCTTTGTGCATAACGATATCGCGTTCGATGGTCGCAAGGTTTGTGGATATTGGGCTGCCTGAGCCTATTCATGGGATTTTGATCTTGATCCTTTGGGATTCTTGGACTTTGAAGGCGGTTTAAATAGGATCTGGGATGTGTGATCATGATCAGAGGTTGACTTTGCATTGTTCCCATTGTTGGCTACACTGCACTGTACTGATTCGATATCCGTACCTCTGATGATATTGCATCTTGATACCGACAGCTGGCTCTGGACTCAATCGTTACCACGGCGGAATCCGATATCGACTATTTCCACAATCAACGGACGCCATCTACTAACTCTGACGATGGAACTACCCACCCCAATAGCATAACCCTTACGAGACCGCACTGCTTCACGTCGTCATCAATTGCAACTCCAGCCATCCAAAATGCAACAATTACCAACACATCTTTATATCCTCCTCTTCCTTCTCAACCTCATTACCCAAATATCCGCCCAAAACGACACAGCAATCGACTTCTCCACCGCCCCCTCCTGTGCCCGCCCCTACTGTCTCGAAGATCCAGACTCGCCATACACCTGGACCCTCCAAAACCTCTGTCCATCCTCCTCGTCCATCCTCCCATCATGTTTCTGCAACCTCCCCAGACCCCTCCTCTGCCTCCCCTACGACCCCACAGTTCCAAACCCCTGTTATTCAGAGCTAAAAACCTGGTACACATCCCTGTGTACCTCCACAACCGGAGTCATCTCAAATAATACACTACTACCATACCTCAAACTCCCCAGCTGCGCCAGAAAATGTGCGATGGCTATGACGTCCCATCTAGGATGTCCTGATCATTCACTAAACTGTGTTTGTCAGCTTACATACCTACCGAGTAACACGGCGGAGTGTATCAAAGACCGGTGTGGGAAGGATATCCTCACCTACATCGGGGATTTACCCACTTTCACCGGGAAGTGGATATATCAAGCTTGTGGATTTGACAGCACCACCGACGGTCTTAACAATACAGTAGAAATACTGGGTATTCGAAGCGACACTCCAGAATACAAAAATAGTCCATCAGCTCATCCGCAGGAAATTCTGGTAATGGACTTCCAAGGCGATGAATATACAACTTGGCAGGATGCATTGAATAGTAAAAGAGCTAGGAACTCTAATCTAGGGGTGATTATTCCGTTGAGTTTGATATTTGGGGGGATTTTTGGGATTATGGGGTTACAATGGTTGGCGGCTTGTTGTGGGTTTAGATCGACCCAGGCGAGTAGGCAGAGGTGGGATGAGGCTGGGAGGTTGGTGATGAAGGTCTTTGGAGCTATTGGGTGGGTGTTTGGGTGGATTTGGAAGGGGGTGGTGATGTTGGGGCAGTGGA
This sequence comes from Arthrobotrys conoides, assembly GCA_036971725.1. NCBI lineage: Eukaryota > Fungi > Ascomycota > Orbiliomycetes > Orbiliales > Orbiliaceae > Arthrobotrys > Arthrobotrys conoides. The sequence goes on from JAVHJM010000008.1 coordinate 1,731,912, forward strand.
TATTTAAGGGGGGGAAGGTGGTTTGGGGGTGGGTTAGGTGATATTGATATCGCGATCGGTAGTATGCTACGGTTTAATTGTTACACGATAAATTTGATTGTTACACGGGGATTACCGGTTGGTTTTGGGTTTATTTGCAGTATGGACTGTAGTAATGAGGATATACTGGTTTTAGCTTGTTGCACGTCCGTTGTATGTGTAGATATAAATGTTGAAGTCTCAAACAAAGCTTATGCTATTCTTGATTTATCTACCCATCCTGGTGGAATAGAAATTCCACCGCATATCACTTGATCATAGGTGTCTCAGAGATAGCTAAGAGGATTCTAGATGTCTACTTTCCGAAATCTGGTTGGAGAAACCCATATATAGAGCTCATAGGTTGATGAAAAGGCCGATCAGCTGCAGCTCCGATAAAAAGATACCTAAATACTACTTAGTCCTAAAGAACGGTACTATAAAACCCAGTAGCCGAGGCGTTTCAATATTAATACAAGACTATATAGAACCTATTAGTACAAGTTTAGCTTAAAGACACCTTCCCCTCCCAAGGAGTTGGTCATACATGTATACAGGAGCTCGGTGATTCCGGCTCAAAGTGACATCACGACCCGATGCATTTTAGCTTATCATGATATAAAGCGGCTAGACGGAGATTTAACCGTTCGAAAAGCACTAGCTCCTTCTATTCAACGTTTAGCTAGTCTTCGTTTCGTATCGGACTTAATGTAGAGGGGTCTTTACGAGACCAGGTCTATCCCGTTTCACTCTGACCTAACATAACAAAATACACTTCTAAAACTGGTATATATATATATATATATATATACACGTTAATTAGTACTATAGCTCTAATTTATGACTGCGTTTTCGGAGAGGCTTATGAAATAAGACTAGCTATATATTATATTATTCCTACGGACCAAATTCATGAAAACATATTCGAGCAGATTAATAGCCAGTAGTTAGAAAACTGCGTTGTTGAACCAAAATACCACACAAAGCACAGACCAGAACGGAAGTTCGGCGCACCAGAATTCATCTCGAATGTTTGAACGACCACGTGCGACCACGGAGATATCTATCGCTGCGGCCAATGCCCCGCCAATTATCGCTGGAATACTCCTTTTTCTCTGTTCTTTCTCCTCCTCCAAGTTTTACATAAGCTTTGCCAGCTATCTTCAACTCCCGGTTGACCCGTTTACACGGTGTTGATATCGATATCTAGCTTCGTTGCGTCATAAATCCTACGGTGCGCCCCCTTCGGATTCGGATCCGCTAGGGCCAATAATAGGCTCCCAGGGCGCTGCATTGTTCAGCCAGCACAAAGGTACGCGAGCACACGCACGAGTCATGCGAACTTAAAACCAACGAGGGGACCCGGACTTCAATCTCGAGTTTGAAGATTAAAAAAACCGCCAGATTCGATTTATTATTCGCTTCCTGAGCGTTCAAGAATTCGAAGGTCGATTTGGGGATATCGAAATTCAACAAAAGATCCCCACATCTGGTTGTTAGTGTAGTCAGCGGCGGCTAGTTCCAGATATTTGGCATATCACTAACTAACTAACAGGCCAGGTAATACGTGTTCCACATTCGAATTTGGTTGATTGATAGATTTGATGTTAATCAATCCCCTGGCTTTAAGAAAAAACCGTATTCAGTTTGGATCGGACACAAATTGATACCAATTTTACATTCCAACCTTTCAATGCAAAATCGAAATCCATGCACCCAAGAAAACCAACTTGTCTCCACCTACTTGGCCGAACGCTAGATACGTTACTAAGTAGATATTAATACTTGGTATTAATTACTTAGTTGACTTACGTATACCGCTGCTGCCGCTAAGAAATCTGCGCGCGGTCTTGTACAAATTCCGAATTGCCCCTGGACCCGTCGTCAACCCTGTTCTTGCTTCATAATTTCATCTTCTTCGATTGATCACCCGGCCTTCCTCGACGTCAACACATGTACTGGTTAAGATACTCGAGTAGATAAATACTCCTGTATTGACGGCCGGGCTTAACGGTTCCATCACGATCATCACCGCCAATTGCAGAATGCCACCGCAGTTTGGGTAAGCTCATTCACTCTCCTCTAAATCCTTTCATCAAATTTAAAATTTATATAAAAGGAGAAGGAATTTACAAATTTAAAACTAACAAGAAACAATACAAAGCCGTCTCGGCATCCTAGCCATCATCTTCGCCTTCCTCTGCTTCAGCGCCTGGCGGTTCTCCCACAACGGCATCGTAAGCGACTCTACCATAGGTAAACTCTCAGGTTCTGGTTCCGGTCACATTATCGATGCTCATGGAGATTACATTCAAGGATATGTCCCGCCAATCCACGATACCAGTCATAAACATGACCATAATGCTCAGGCACCTCCCCCTTCGAAACCGAAGGGAAAGGATGATATAGATGGCGTGGATCCCGATGAGTTAGGTCTAGGATCTGATCTAGCGGTCGGAGATGGGAGTAATGGGGAGCACGTCAAGGATAAAATCTATGTAACTGTTACGGTTAAGGAAGTTGAGACTACGACTGTAACTCAAGAGAGGATAGTGACGGGTAAACCGTCTGGAGAAGTTCGAAGCACGGCGACGGCAACTTCGACTATTAATCGGCGGTTCGAACGATATGCTGGGTTAGTTGAGGATTATAACGAATTTTTGACGCCGAGTGATCAGAAAATACTGGGAGAAATGCAGACGAAGAGTTCGAGACAGGATAGGTTGAAGAGAATGTATGATCTCAATGGAGCGGAGGAATGGCTGCAGTTTATTAAAGATCAGGATGATGCGGTATACACCCCCTCGATAACTGCTCCGATAAACTATATATACTAATCCAAGAACATATATCAGGCCATGCCACCATTCACCAAATTCGCTCAAGAGTACATCTACAAATGGCAACACCCCGACCCATCCGAATGCAAAAACAAAAAATTCCTCGTCCTCCACCACAATAGGGATATCAACGGCCTAGGCACCGTAGTCCACGGCACGGGCTGGGTCCTAGGTCTCGCAATGCGTCACAACCGCATCCTAATCTACGACGACGAAGTCTCGCCAGGTCAAAACTTTCTCGAACCAAACTGCCAAGCAAACGGTATCAGATCCCTCGACTGTATCTTCCTACCGCTCAGCAGTTGTAGCAGTACCCACCATCTAACAGAAGATAACCATCTCAAACTCGAAAGCTACTGGAGAATCCCCCTTCATATTAACATGTCGGCTGCGGCTGTACCCCCGCTGTTTGGACAAATGCTCAAAAATAACTTTCCGGAGATGCATCCGGATGCTATGAAATACTGGTGGCGCTCACAAGCTGCGGCTTATATGATGCGAATGAACCCCCCCGCTTTGCAACGTTTGAAAGACCTCCGTCTTGACGAAACTTTGAATTCAGCGGTTACACATTCTTCCACGGGAGAACTTATTGATGCTAAAGTCCCCTATCCACTTCCAGACGGTAGTTTCAGCATGCACGTCCGACATGGGGATAAGGGTATCGAAATGGAACTTATTCCCTTCAGAAAATACGTCGACCGGGCGGAGGAGTACGCGGCTATGAACATGATAATGACGAAGAAGACATGTTTCATAAGCACAGAAGACATAGGAGTTATAGAAGAAGCGAAAAAAATCGGGAACGCATGGATTAGTCCTAATACGACTAGTAACCAAAACTGGACATGGATATGGAGTAATATTCCCAGGATAAACGGTGGACCCGTGGAGCAGTTGAATAAGTTTGGAAATCGAACGGATATGACGATAAGTATGTTTATCCTCGTTTTTTTATTATTATTGTTGCTGGGGGGTTACGATGCTAATTTTTATTGTCGTGCAGAATGGATGTTGCAAATGTTCTTTGCGATTGAGGCGCCTAATATTCTTGGTACGAGAGGTAGTGGATGGAATAGGATGATTGATGAATTGAGGTGTATATGGGTGGATTGCAGAGGATCATATATGGAAGTTGGGCCATTTGAAGATTGGGTATGTTACCAATTCATTCTTTTCTATCTTGAGTCATGATGAAGTTAACGACGATATAGGTCCACTACAATTTTTGAGATTTTTAACCTGCATTACGAAACGGCTTTGAAGACCGTCTTAGTCATTGGTCTTAGTTTCTTTTATTCACCTTTATTGAACTGTTCATGATCACTTTAGGGTCGGTAGAAGGGGAAAGGGTGCATTTGGGATGGCGCTACCAATAATCGACAAAAGCCGACTTGTGGCTTTTTTACCAGTTTCCTTCGAATTCAACTGCATTAATTAGATAGACTTTGCATACGGTTTACTTAAACAATGTATTTGTTTTGATCTTATGAATTCATCGAGCCATGATTTTCCATTCTATTACCCTTCAGCATAACTATTTTGTACCATATATTAATTCTTTTCGATTGTTTGATGAAAGACAAAGATGTGGTGGGCTATGGTTTTGCTCCTACTCTCTATTGACTGCGCCGTAAATGTTCGTATATCGCAGATTTTTTTGACCAAAAAAGATAAGAGAAAAAAAGATGTCGACAAAACGCCATGATGCTCCCCGGGACCCGGAAAACCAAAACACCAACTTGCAAGATCTGATGGTAAACTCTGTTCATAATATACCCCATCTGCCCTCCTCATACCCTATTATCCCCCCCCCCAATATAACCAATCAACCACTAACTAACCCTACTCCCCGACCCCGACCCCGACTCCGGCTGTGGCAACGGTCTAAGCGCATACATCCTCACCGGGAACAAATGTAATTTCTCCGGAAACCCTCTCTGCAATTCACTCTTAACCACAACCAACCCAGCCTCGCCAAAGATCCTTCTAAAATTCTCATCCGTCCTGGTAACGCTACTATCTTCGGAATCGAATACGTCTTCGAAGTTGTTTGAATTATTTTCTTTGACGAAGATTAGACCGCCCTGGGTTAGGGCTTTTGAACAGCGGAGGAGGTAGGAGGTTAGGTCGGTGTCTGTTAGGTGGTTTAAGCACCATTGGCTTTGAGATGGAAAAAAGAATGGTGTTAGTTTTTTTTGGGGGGGAAGAAGTGTGTGTGGGGGGGGGGGGTGGATTTAGGGGGGACGTACTGCCAGATACACCAGTATCTTCCTTCTTCTGGTTCCCAGGATTCTAAACCCACGTTGAAGACTTCTCCGATTTTACCACCCGCTGGGGGGAGATCCGTCGACGATAATAATTCCTCTGTAAACTTCGAAACCGGTTCTACGATATCCACCACATCCATATGTTTTAACAAAAGTCCCTTCGTTATCCTTCCAATCCTAATACCACCAAAGACTAATTAGCCATCTTAATCCCTCCCCCAAAAATTACAATTATAATAATAATAAGAATATCCAAAAAAAAAAAAAAAAAGGAAAGGAAACATACTCACCCAGCCCCACAATCCACCCCCCTCCTAACCCCATCAACAGGAACCCCCATCGAAGGTTTTAACTTCGCTAGGAAATTACTCGATGTCTGTAAATCCACCCGTGAGACTTGTGGATACCCTCCCAGCATTCCTGAGACCGTCGATGGTATTGATGTCCAATACGCGATTTGTGCTGCGTAGTCTGGAGTGTTTGTACCGCTGCCGCTGGTGTTCGCGCCGTCGGGCGTGGGCGAGCGTGGGACGTTAGTTAGTGGTGGGAGGGGGTTGTAAGATGCCATTGTTTTTGGTTTGGGTTTTGGAGGTGGAGGTGGGGTGGGGATGAGGTAGGTCGATGGTCGTGTGGTTGGAGCGTGGAGGGGGGTGGGATGGTTTTATGGTGGATGTTGTGTGCGTGGGGCGAGACTGGGCTGGCCACGAGATGGTTGGTGGGGCAGGTTGGATGGTTGTGGGTTTTTTTGAGGCTCTGCGACGGATTGGGGATTTCTCGCGACAACGCTTTTTTGGGCAGGAAATACAAAATACAACAGGGGGATCCTGGTCTTTTCTTTAAAGTGTCTACGGGGAAGCGTTTAGAAGGTTTGACAGCTGGTTGTGAGATACTTGGCATGCACGCTTAGATAAACGTAGAGGGGAATGTAAGTGAAGGAGGCATATAGGTTAAATGGAGGAAGGGGAAATAGTAGTTTGGTAAGTTATATTATATACTTTTTAATATTATATTTGTATCGAACATCAGATCTCGCATTGTTTGTTCCCAGGGAATGAAAGACTGATAAATTCAGTCTCGGAAATAACTTTTCGATCATCAATTTCAGCCCACCCAGCGCAGCATAAGTATTGGAGAATTTAGGCTCGGGCACAATATAATGCCCAGCCCAGCACCCCCCCAGCCATCATCTTGAGGAATGGCTGTGGTCACCTTATCCGACCCCCGAATCGGACATCTGGTTGATGTTGAACCGACCCCCCAGTCACGCTTCTCGCTATCGTATTCTGGTTTCTTCTTTTTCCCCGGCGTTTCCCCCGATGCTTCCTTTTCTTCCCGCCTCGTTCTAGGAACCAGTTAGTCTTGTGTCTAGAATTACTATATTCTTGTTATGCATATAGCATCACTCTAAATATATTAAGATTAGGGGAACTTACCCGGAAGCTCGGAACGGAACCTTCGCTGGAGATAAACCAAAAGAAACAGCCTTTAAGGGGCGGACCCCATGAAATCTCTCTCGGAGCTCTTAATCCCTGTGGGCAAGACGCAAGCAGCGAGTGAACCGAGTTCTCCAAAAGATGCTGCTCTTTCTGATATTCAAGCAAAGGGACCCTGGGAAGCATGGACTGGAGAGGGGTGGGGACACATGGCATCCCAATCCCCCAATGGCTCCCCTACCCCCCATATATCCACGTCAATAATATCTCGGACCGCAACCCCCCAAAATATGGGGATCCCTTTTTTCCCGTCCGAGATACTATCGACGTGGATATATACCAGCCCCCTTCTTCTGGGCCCGGAGGCCTTTCTCTCCCCGTCTAGTTCCTCTTCTTCTCTGGGCCCGGAGGCCGCTCCTCACCGGCCCTTTATCCCATCTTCCGCTTCTTCTAGGCCCGGAGGCCACTTCTCCCGATATGCTAGACGCATCGATGCCTGGGCACCTGGTGAGCGAGCTGGGCCCAGAAAATCACCATACAGATAAAGAGAGGACAGGAAAGGTCAGAGCGTTCCTGCCAAAGAAAGCAAAAACGCCACCGAACCAGAAGGCGAGAAAACATAGCTTGACACACAATAAAAACATGAAAATGTCACCCCACGCCAGCACCCCAGGCTTCCTTGGCGGTGGTGCAGGGTTGACAATTGTTTGCTCAAGGAACTTAAGGGCCTCCTACCCTTAGAACAGGCCCGGAGGCCTCGTCTCATGTGTTGGCGGTGTACCTCGCCAAAGGGAGTTTTGCGTATACAACGATAATTCAGCGAGGAAGCTAGACGTGACAGCCCCTTCAACAAAAGACATTGACGACGCGGGCCCGAAGGCCTCTGCGTGTGGTGGGACTGAGCCCTCCAGCCCCTCCAGCCCGGATACTACCCCAGGCAGATAGTTTGCCTCACCACGGGGCGGAAAGGCTGCCCCGGGTGTAGCATTGTTGCATCCTAGCGGCGAGGTTCTGCCAGGATGCCTCCCGCAGAGTTCATCTACGGATACGTTAGCCTTTTATATTATATATTCCGTATCTACTACCCTTCGTAGATAACATATAATGCCGGAAGAAAACACGGAAATATGCCAAAACATTCTCAGTCAAATCAATCTCGTGGAATAAAAACTTACCCTGAAGAATCAGACCCCAGACCAAAGCACGTGGATGATGTTATATGTGTCGAAGGAAATCTTCAGAAGTGGAATCAAAAGATTATTCCTTCCGGCAAACCATGTAAAAACAGTGAAACCATTTTGACTATAGCCGGGGACACCCCGGGCTGTATACGTCCACGAAATTCAGCAGCCAAGCTCGTACTTTGGCTTGCTATAGTTAAGAAGCCCGATATTCGACCATTGATTATAGTTGAGAATATCTATTAAGGATAAGAACATAGGAGGCACGTAGGTAGGCTGAGACCTGGCAGGTGCGTGGTGGATTGGTAGATGAAGTTGTTCGTGACGCGTCTGAAGGTTGGTGGAGCTGAGAGGGAGGTGGAGGTGCGTGGGAGGTTTTCATTGCAGCGTGTTGTTGGAAGGCATTTATATCGTCGGGTGCGTGCAGCAGGTTCCCCGCGTTGTAACACCACCCTCGGAGTTCATCACGTGTCTGAACAACACACCCTCAACCACACGTGCACACCGGCCTTGCCCTCATCTGCCTGGTCGACATAGTACCAGTCTCGAGGCTACTAATTATATATATCAGACTACTTTAAATTCTCTCAAGTCTTCAAGATCTTTCGTGATGACAGCTTCAACAAATAGCTAGTCGAGAAGCAAGATGGTTTCTGGTCTTGGCTTTCAAAGTATTAATTGCATGGAAAGAAGCAGAGGCTAAACTTCCAGCCTCATGAAATAGTACCGGGTTCTGAGGCATCCCATATGCGGCTACTAGCTAGACAATGAGACTAGTACACGAATTATACATCGTTTGACCAACCTTGCGGCTTTGCAGTATGCTTTCATTTACCTTGTTATACGTAGCCTCGATTCCAGGCGTGTTATACGTAACTCTACCTGGAAGAATACGATTACCAGGGAATTGCAAATTGATAGCCGTCCCCTATGTATACTATTATATTATTTTCATGTGTAGGCAGTATCATCTTTTTGTTATAAGCTAGTTACCTTTTCCAATAATTGACAGCACCGGTCGAGGTGAGAACCTCCTCGAATTCGAATGGAATCGCGGCATGCATGTCCAAATTTGGACCTATATAAGAACCAGTGGATACATAGAGCTCGGGGCAAGTCACTTAATACGTTTTATATTGCGTTAATCTATATATCTGAAAAGGCTTAGCCCAGCCACAGCCATACGGTAGGTTGGCCGGTTTCATAGATTTCTCTCATAAAACTGACAAAATTCATAAACTTTGCAGATTTGGTTCCAGAAACCAAGATTGTTAATTGTTTAAATTTTAGTTAAAGGCAGCTTATTTGGTAGTATTATTTAGTTAAAACAGCTATCCGTGCACGTGAATGTATGAAATATATACCAATATGAATGTAGAACCAGTATCGTTACTTGCTTACTTGCTAGAATGCCACACTATAACGAAAGCAGCAAACAGTTCGGCTGTTTATTTTGTTTTGTAGCAAGCACCACTAACACCAAGAGAATCAATATCTCGGGTGACCATATGAAGCGAAACGTCTGGATACGAGAAGTACGCAAAGGCTGGTTTCAGGACTGCTGACGACTTACGACCCTGTGATCTTTGTGTTGCTTGTTGTGATTTAACAGATGTCATGTGACTATATATTTTGGTTACTAATTTTTGTGCTCTCAAGGCAGAATTGCGTAATTACTTACTTACTTAAGGAGCAGAGTCTTTATTTAGTATATTATACCCTCGTTACGATACATAAGGTGCTTTACCTATCCGAAGCCTAATTTCCTTGGAATCCTAGCAAGCAATTTGAATCCTCGTTTCCTGTGAAAATGTGTTGCATGCAGTAGTTATACGTAAGTATGCATGTACATGTACATCACAGTTTCATTACGAGACTGGCATGTACATGTACATTGGTTTCGAGGTGTGCCAGCAGTGCCCCCGAATAAAATCTTCTGGGTGCGGCGAGTTTCGCGGATCTTTTTCCCCGGCGGAGTGGCATTCCCTCCCCAACAGTTTGGTTGGTGGCACAATTTCCTAACTTTTCGGACCCGTACTATCGCCCAACAATTTGATTATTTGATTCCATGCATCCGCCTACATCAAAGGGCAACCTTTCCCTTAAATCGATATATACTTTCGTTCTAAATCTTCGATATCCCGGAAATTTTGGATGTCATAATTATAACCAACTCGATGCGAGGACTCTAGGTCTCGACCTTAATACCGAACGGCCATGAATCCCCCAAAACTTGAACCTGTGCGGGGCACGGGGAGATTGATTGCAAACCATTGTCGAAAACTGGAGTCTTCGAAAACCATAGTCGGTCGACTAGGACCGTAAACAGCTGTTCACTTTCGAATAAAACGACTGTTCCTCATATCTATATATCCGCGATGAAACTACCATGATTGGGAAATCTAGACAACTGGTAGATTGGCGGAATAACGAGAATCCATGGTTTCAATTAGGCCCATACGGATTGTCAACATCGATATCATGGTGACACTCCTCTACACCAAACATCGAAAGGTCATATGGGCTCCATTTGATCGAGTCCTTCAACGTCAACGGCGGTCATAATGACGGAAGAAAGAATCCGAGGTTGGCTAGGGTGGGTAACGTAACAGGATTCTTCTAACAGTCTTTAGTATTCAATATGGTTTCAGCCCCCTCATCTGCGCCTGGTCTCGAGGCTAAAGAGAACACTAAACCCGAATCCAAAATGTTGCATACGGCTTAAGATTACCGTTAAAGGTCACCGAGGCCGGGCTAACGACGAAAATTCGGCCTGCAGCTACTACGGAAAACCATACCTCACTTAGTACCGACTACGAGGCCCAGTACCGAATTAAATTACGGTATTACAACGTTTAATACGGGTTAAGGCGGTATTAGATATCATATAGTAGGAGGTATGGTTCGGATTGGTCTCGTACGGATTGGTCAAAACCACTTTTCTGGCACCCTGATGAAGGCCTGCTCCGCAAAATCAACGGGCCTTGCATCGGCAGCCCTGTCGCATTATTGCCAAGATGGCCTTGGCAATAATCTTGGCTCCTTCGGTAGATCGCCCAATGATATGCAACATGATCCCAGAACAACACATGTCCAGGAATGGGTCAACAGTTCAACACCACAGCTGAGCGACCTTGTCAATTTAAACCCGGCATTCATGACACTGATACCTTCCAACGTACGTTACCGATTATCCCTTTACCTTACCCAGTCCCATATCATTCCCACCAATCTCCCTTTACTAGCTTCGTTATCGGAAACTGTTTATTATCATGGAGGACACGAATCAAAGCTTCCAGGACCCAATACTTGAGCTTGATCCAAACTACTTCGGTATGAGGTTGCAATTTACTTTTAACAATAACCACAGCCTCGCGGCCTGGTATGCTTAACTTGCATCGTAACTCATGATAAACCTGCATATGTCTAAACAAGACGAGATTATACCCAAATGGCAATTAAACGAGAGTTAAGCTTTGGCTTCTAGCTAACCCTTGCGAGCTCTAGACCCTCTTTCTTTTGTGGATTTCGGCGCTCCAGCGGACCCAGCTTGGCCTGCAGGTGCACTTGACCCAGGTTAGTACCTTCGATTTCCTTTTCCTATGGACAAGCAAAACTATACTGGTGTACACATGTATAGATCTTGTAACGATTGATAAAGTTTAGGAATATACCATTTGATACCTTCGACTAACCCTGATTTTCTAGGCTTTCAAACTGACGCCCCCAACTTCATCGGCTCTTTCATGACAACCATACCTGGTCCTGATCTGTCATTTGCGAGTTCCTCCCAAAATAGCCACCCCACTGTACCCGCAGATAACCTAGTTAACCCTCCCAACGATACAACCCTCGCGTCTTCAGACAAACAGAAGGGAAAGACATCGAAGTCTACCAGTCAAAGAGCCAAGCGAAAGATTTCAACCACATATCCTTGCCCTAAATGCAACGAGAAAGTTTCCAGCCTGCGAGTGTTAGGCAATCACATGAGAGACGTTCACCAGCTCAAGGGGTTCAAGTGTGATAATTGCGAAACTAGAGTCGCAAGATACGACAACCTTGAAAGCCATAAGCGAACCTGTAGATTGGATACTGCCAATAGCTCTGCCGCTACCCCAACGGTTCGACTCAAAAAGAAACGTGGCCTGCGAGTTAGCATTCGGGACATTTTGCATCCTGAGCCCATGCAGCCACTCCCAAAACCCAATTTGCAGGGTGGATCTGAGGGGACTGTTTTAATTTCACCATCATTGGGAGAGGCCCCCCCTCAAGACGCAAGCCCACCATCGCATGTCCAAATGTCCCAGCTATTGAATAAAGGTCGGAACGTTGGGTCTAGTTCGAACACAATCACAGCAGGAGCACCTCCAGATTTAGCTGTCAAAATCAAATCTCTTGAAGACCAGCTTGAGAATGCTAAGCTGGAGGCTTCTCATTGGAAGCTTAACTACTTCCAATTGCAAAAGAAGTATGGTGTTGTTCAGATATCGTAGTAGCTTAGACAGGTTTGTCTTAGCTACCAGACTAGGTCTGTCTAGCGCCTGCTCCGCTCTTTTCTTTTCTTTTTTTTTTCTTTTTTTTTTTTTTTTGTTTCTACAGTTGTTGTTAGTGGTGAAGCGAATTGCAGCATTTTAGCGACGATTAGCATACTCTTTTGTAAGGTTTGCGATAGGAAGCGTGGATGAGCGCTATGAACATGGGTGTTTTAATGGCCAGGACTGGCTGATGCAATGGCTAGGGATTAAGTTTCTGTATTTACCTATTTACTTCGACCTGTATCTCGTTCTCGACACTTTTGGTTGTTTCTTGGTGTTAGATAATGTGACGTTACAAGTACACAACATACATGATGATTCAAGTTTCTAAAATTTTCTCGCATGCTATTAATATTGATATCCCACTCTACACATTCATGATCTCGAGGCTAACACATTCAGACACATTATCTGGCTTATGAAACTGCCCGTGATATTCAAATTCCCTAACATTCGATATACCTTGGCGCTGCGAAAATGTCAGTCGCGATGTCTTCCCGGGCTGACGCTAGGCCAGTCGTGAACTCCGTGTGTTATCGGGTTGGGCCAGGCCAGTCTTGTAACCAAGCTCGTCTTCCAGCCTCCGTTTTACAACACAACACAACACATTAGAGAAGGGAGAGGTGTAGTCTCGGTAACCCTTCTTGTGTCATACAAAATCGGACTGGTGCAATCATGGGATTGATTCTAGGTTTCTGATTCACAAGCACCTCTAAGTTTTCTTTTTTTTTTTTTTTGAAAATGTATATATTGGCTCGCTATAGACAGGATATTAATTGAACCGAAAGCGTATACTAGACACTGTTTAATAATCTAAATATAGTTCCTCGTAGCGAAAAGACAAAGAAGAGAGCACATTTTATATATTAGTAGGCCGGGATCCGGGACCATCAACAATCCTTTTCTTTGAGAGTGGCTGGTGACCCGGAGACTGGGTGACCCGGCCTGTCCCTGTCCCTGTCCCATTTTACAACAAATACAACACAAGCCCCGTCAAAAACCAGTGGTTACTTATATACAATACACGGGAGTTGGAACCTAGTCTTTTGCAAATTTGAAGCCCCGGCTTCAGCTAATTAGAGGTTACAGATTCGAAAATCTTAAAATAGATTCGACTGAAAAGCCAATATTATACTTTATATATGTTGCGAAGCGGAAGAGAAAGTGCTGTCTTCAGCCCACACAACAACCGTCTCCGCCCGAAGACCTTAAGGACCCTTCCCGTATATGTAGCTACGTAGAAATAAATCTAGAAACCGCTGCTCATATCCTCGATAAATCAAAATTTCTAAAAAGTTTTCAATAAACGAATCCCATCAAAATGAATTAAGTTAGAGAGCCCCTAGTACTTAGGTAAACTAGTATAGCCAATCCCATTCGATATCCCATTGACAAATTAAGTATATAAAAGGATGGCCTTATCTTCAAATCCCCCTTTAGCCAATCCACAATATTAATAGTGCATACATATGCATACAAGAAACTTGATCGATGGAGATATACCCCACGACCCCCCATAATCTCGCTTTTCAGTTGTATCCTCATAGATATATACCAACTAGCTATAGAAAAGAAAGAATAAAAGCAAGCCAACAACCCCATTCAGTCAGCGAACTATAAAGGCAGTTCCTCAGATCCGGGTATCCTCAGTGCAATAGTTTCCCACGCTGACCTCCGTCCCCAGAATTTAGCCATTACACCCACCAACCCCCACATCATTTCGTTTTTTGGTTGTATTCATACTTATGTATATATATACCAATAAAAGAATCGAATGAAAACGATCGATCGAGCGGCCAACCCACACACACATTCTGTTAGTGAACTATAAAGGCAGTAGTTCAAGTCCCCCTTAATCGTTTTAACAAAGGAGAATCGATCTCTTCCGTTCATAAGTTGGTCCCCACCACGCATGTATTGTCAGGTTGCGATGGAGTTGCTGCCCCTTTAAGGCAATTTAATTGCCCAACATTATTATGGTGAGCTAGTAGGACGTCGACAGGTGGCCGGCGGTAAGCTATACTTACAGGACAAATAAACATTGTTAGTACATACTCATATAGTATCGAAAACTTATACTGGTTATACATACCCAGACCAGTAAATAAATAAGAAAGCCATCCAACTCTAACCCACGAAGAAACTGAAGAAAAAGCCGGAGCTAGCCTCTCAATAATTTGAAGGGCCCGTGGGGCCTCCGTCTTTGGGGTAAATGTAAAGTAGGCACGTTTAATGGAGGTGCACTTCGAGATACCACCCAACATGACGTCGTCCTCCCCTCTTTCTCTCCCTCTCCCACCCACCCTTCTGAACCTGATACGCCCACTTTCCCATGTACCATTATTCCCAGCACAACTAGTAGTGTCCCCAAGAACAGGAGAACCTTCTTCGGGAAGCGATATCATGACGAGCCACTAACATAGATGGCCGTCTTCGAGGTTTGCTTGGGGCGGACCCCGTAACTTTGGCGCGAGAACAATCGTCGTCGTCCATAATCCTATAATTGAAGTATTAGAACATATCCCAGAAATCCATATCATTTTGGTAGACAGTATCATTTTATCCTTACATACGGTATAGGAGCTCCATGCAATACAGGGCAAAAGGTGAATAGAGCCTCGGTTGTAAGGGTAAAGCACTCGCACAGTACATTCCGTACTTCCATATAAGACCGTCATAACCTTTTCCGAGATAAAGTCGATTCCAAGTTGGCGCTACTAACCCAGTCGTGCACGGGGATTTGGACAGGTGGCCCAGGGAATACATATGGATATTATAATCTGGTGCCAAAATATCTGTTAGCCACAAATCTATTTAGTCCTAGAGCCACGACTGAGAAGTAAAATATGAGTACACACCTTCTGAGAAATATATATCTTGTCATCACAACCATGATCTCAAGGCGTATATAAAGAGCGAGCGACCCCACGCAGGACATGTCAAATTCTTTTCCCCAGCAAAAGGAGACAACCACGGAAAAGTATCCCGTGTGAAGTACTTCCATATGTTATTTGTCACGGGGCCGGAGCCCATAGCTGAGGTTTCTGTTGCTGGTGCTCGACTGATTGCTGCTTCTCGAATTCTCTTATACGTCTTTTCAAAAACCGCAGGCGCTGGGCAGAAATATTATCGCTAGTTGAGACAAGGCCGGAGCCCGCCATAATACCCCAAGACTAGCAATTGTTTGTTTCAAGGACCCATGGATGGAAAGTCCATGAGGTCCCTTTCGTCCCCAGATCTCGATCTCGTGAATGATTTCCGAGGGTGCCACCGTAAATCGCCCAGGTATCCTGTTGGCTCGAGTCCATTCCAACCCAGCTCCCTGGATTGAGCATAATATGTATAGTCATATCGTATTCGGCGTCGAAAATGCGAAGGTAACAGCGAGACCATAAGTCTAGAAAATACGTAGTCCACTTCCAAAATTCTCGATATCAAGTATTCTCTTTCTTTCGAAGATTGCCGTTATCATCAAGATCTCCCCCACCACCACCACATGCCCCATTGTTGCTGCATTCTATTCCAAAACACTCCTCCTCATGAGATAATTGCCGTTAATATCGTCCAGCCACCAGCCATTATCTTTGTGCTTCTTCCCCCACCTCCTCCTCCTTCTTCCCTTCGTCCTGATACAAACTTATACATCCACAAGGGCGATCAATGTTACCATCAATCGACCCCATCCCTCCACTTTCCGCCCTCAGGCATTTCAGTTGATGGCCCTGAGCCTGCTGGTGGTGCAGGCTCGATATCTGTTGCGGGCTCATCATTGGGGTCTGTACCATCTGAAAATAAGCTAGCATGCGTAGAAAGGCATGTTAGCCATGAAAGAAGGTTTAAAAAGAAGGAATTTGCTGCTAGATACCTTGCCTGACCTGCCATTGACCCTAAGTCGCATCGGCATTGGGGAAAGCGACTCGGACTTCCAGTAGCTCTCGCTATACACCTGTTGCCTCATGACGCGCTGGGCTCCAAAGCCCCTGTTCCAAGTGGCAGCCTGATGACCACATGGGGCGGACCCCGTAACATCTCTTCTCCTCTCAACTCTCCTCGTCTTCCCCCCACCCCCTGCCTGCGTCTGAGACCACTGATGCTTAGGGCGGCCGACGACCAGCCCATGGTCAGGATCGAGAGAGCTCGGGCGGACCCGATACCATCCCTTGTAACTTTCCTCCTCCTCCTCCTCCTCCTCCTCCTTCCCCTCTGCATTTAAGATACTCCTCATCACGGGGCGGACCCCACACCAACATCACAAAGCAAACTGGGTCCGACTGAACTAGGGCGGACCCCATATCAACCCTCGCCATCCCTCTCCCTCCATCTCCTGCCGTCGTTAACCCCCAATATAAATGAGTCGAACCGTCCGTGCTCTCTAATTATTGCTATAAACCAATACCGTTAGCATCATCTATATAACTAAAACATACTTGTTTTAGGGGGGAATACTCTTTCAATAACACTTACAAAAAGGAAAAGGGCAGCAGTTCATGAAAATGTAGGCAATCGATACCCATTCTGTCGGCAGGTTAAATTCATTCTCTTTCCGCGCGTCGTTTTGGATTCCCAACCATGTTCCTCCCTACAGCATCTCCAAAGCCATCGAGTTGGTTGGAAAGGGGCGGACCCCGCATAAAAGCTGCTTTAATGTATCTCTAGGGGGGGACATGACAGAATATCAAATCTCCCAGTCCCACCCCCACCCCCAGGCTCAAAGACAATTCCCGCTTCGATCGCAAAAAACTCAAAGAACGGGTATTCGTCTGCTCCTCCAACCAAGCGTAAAAGAAAGAAAACCCTTTGCAAGGAAGTCCATCCCCCGACCCCCCAATTTCATGTAAGCAAAGGGGGCAAGTACTCATATTCCCGCCGGTTGAACCGAGCGGGGGACCGCCTATCCGTGGGATGCCAATCTAGGCCGGAGCCAGTCTAATTGCTGTACCACTTGATCTTTGGGGACGTTCGTTCTATCTCTTATAGTCTCGAAGTCGTCTATGTATTCCCCAGCGAACGAATGCGGCAGAGTGGCGACGGGATGTTGTATCGTTATAATAAAAAATATATAATATGCAGCGTATAAAAGTCGAGGAAGAAATGAGGGCGGCTGATAAAGAAAATAATAAATGAAGAGAGTCCGTACACCAGCACATCATAAAGGCCGTGTCGATGTCATAGTCCCCCCAAACGTCCTCATCTTGGACCGATACTAGGAGGGACATATATGCGCTCTGGGGTTGTGTTTTCACAATACCCCAAGCATTATTTTGGATGGAAAGAGATTGTCTTGCCACCAAATATCATCTCCTCCTCTTCACCCAACATCTAGCCCTGATGACTGTTAAAGCCAACATATTACTCCCCAATAGTAATAGTATGGCATAAAAAAGTTTTGATGTCCTGGATATCCAAATGCTTCCCAGCCCACAATACCAAAAGGAACAAAGAATACAGTATAGACCACCCGCGCAAGCGGGGGTCGACTGTCCCAATTTTTCCAACACCAGTCTACCACCCCAACTTCGATACAGCGTGAATAGGCTTTTATGAACCAAGCTATTCTAACGGGAGCACCTCCTAGCAAAGAAAGAGAACCCGTAGAATAATCACCAATGTAGACTTCAGTGACTAGCTCAATGGACCATTGCTCCTCGACCCCCAATTCCAACGTATAATTCTTGAATAGAGAGAACAAGTTCGTTTTTTTCTCCAAGTCGCCTATTCATCTGCGATATCGCTCCCGTGGATAGTACTGATGATAACCCACAAGACGATAAATTGCAGCTAAGCAGGGGTCGACCGTCCACCATTGCCAATGCCCCAATACCGAAATTTCGACTAATAGGAGTGAACATGCGTATGCTCGTCAACCCGGCCGCACTCTCCTTGGATGGTTTCAAGCAACGTTAACGAAGACGATATCCAGAGCGACAAAGACCACCCGCGGCTAAGCGGGGGTCCAGGAATTTATTCCAATATCGATAAAGTATATGCCAAACGTACTGAATTTGGCCAACTTTAACTCTGGAACAAAAAGGCGAGGCATGATCTTATGGTTGATCAGCCGACGCCGGAGGCCTAGGCCATTGATGGCGAGTGAGGTGCGGAGGCCCAGGATTGCTCTCAATGCCCTTTATGACAATCTCAGGCACTCCGTCTTTGACAAATATGGATCGAGGGAGGCGAAGGATGATCTTGTGATGGATCATCCAGCACTAGACGCCCAAACCAAGATTCAAGAGAAGGGTTCGGTGTGGGCGGGGCGTATGTAAGGTAATGGTCAAATTCCTCGTCAATCTGGTGGTTTCGAATTCTGTGGAGGCGGACCTCATAAAGGTTGAAATACTTTCGAAGGTAAACATTGTGGGCGGCTGTATACCTGCATGCATGCGCTGCATGATAGGCATTGGTAGGTCGGCGTCGTTGTCAATATAGGTCTAATGGCTAGAATCATAGTTAGAAATACATTCACATCGACGAGGTATTCATATCAGAACTACTTACCTAGGAAATGTTGATATCCATAGCCTCCAATATCTCAATTCTTTCCTCCAATTCCTCGCACCTCCCTTCAATTCACTTCACCTCTCACCACCCACCCATGATCCCTGGCCTGAACTTGACGAACAAGCTGAAAGAACCGGAGGGACCGGACCACCCCGATCAACTGCCTGAGCAGTCGGTACGAGCCAAACAATGATGTTTAGGCAGCCGCTAAAAGTAGCTGACCGCCTTGGTAGACTCAGAGCCCTAGATCTGTATCGTACTCAATCCCCACCCACCCACCGACCACAATCTCTTTGGAGAATTTCGCGCTCGTTATCCCACCCTATCAAATCGTCCTGGCCGAGGACCCACCCCCAGTCCTGGCCCCCCCGAATGACCCCAAACCATCATCTCTTCGACTGCATTCCGCAGTCCGATGGTTGAAAACCCGCTCCCCATGCCAAGGACCCCGCCAATGGTCCTGGCAATATTCGGGGAAAACGTGGAGTCGGTAGATATAATGACCAAGGACCACCCCACCCCCACCGCTTTGTTCAGAGACTCTCTGTCAGCAGGCCTCTGCAAGAGATAACCGCCAAGGACCCCCCTCATAGTCCTGGCGGCATCTCAAAAGGCCGCTGAAAGAAAGAAAACGCCGAAGGACCATTTCATGGTGGTGACAATAGTCGATGTCACGAAAGATCATTTCTTCGACTGCAGCTTTGGTGGGGGTGGGGGGTCAGACCGGGGCGAACATGTAACAATGGCTGGATGAATGGGCTTCGGAAGGAAGAGGAGGGGGGGGGGGGGGGTTGTAAATACTATTTTTGTTCTGGCTGGCAGCTTTGAAGTCCTCGTTTGTATCCTGTCTGAGTAAATAGGATATTTCGAACTGTGGCTGCGTCGTAACATTGATCATGGGGTGGGTGTTGGAACGGAACACAACAGTCGAGTCCCAATACCATGAGCGCCCCCACCCCATGATCAAATCTGGGATGTTAACGACGCACCCGTCATCGAAATACAAAAAAAGTAGTGGGTGAGAGGAAGGTAAGACGCGTCGAGAAGAAAGCCGAGTTGGTGGGAGGAAATGAGAATGAAAAAAAAAAAAAAAAAAAAAAAACCAGCGAAGACGCGTACCCAGGGCATCCCCACGGAGGGGTGTATAGCCCGTAAAGAAAAAGAACCCGGAGGTCGACGGTAGTGTTTGGAGCAGAAAGAACACCGGCTGCAGCTTTTTCGTTTCGGCGGGTTGGTGGGCGGCGTCGAGGGAGGTGAGGAGGTTTTTGTAACAAAAGAAAAGAAAAGAGAGAGAAAAGACCAACATCGTGGAGACGCGTTCGTCGGTGTGAGCATCCCCCGGAGGGGTTCTAGCTCGAGAAAGACAAGAGAATATGGTCCGTATGTTATAACGGCCATCAATGAGGGTGGTATGATGACACGAACATCCGGCATCAGCTTAAATTTTGCTCATTGCTGGATGAGTGAGGGAGGTGGGTAGGTGAAGAGAGAGGAGGAAGGAGATGAAGAAGAGAGAGAAGAGGAAGAGGAGGAAGAAAGAAAGTTTAAATAGTAGACGGAAAGGTGGGAGAGGGAAACAAATAAACAGAAATTAGAGAGTGCCGAGTGCGGGGAGGGAGGGAGGGAAAATAAACAAAGGAATACCAAAGTCAGAGGGGGACGTGCCGAGATCAGTGAAGACCTACGTCACGCACTGTAGGAAGATCAAGTAGATGCCCTGGTTACGAGGCAGGTGAATGATAGAGCCATGACTCTCTCGCAGGCATTACCTTATCCCGAGGAGAGTATCCTATTGCACGAAGATCATGTCAGATACTCCGTGGGGGGAACCGAGGATTGTCTACAAAAGATCCTCCTTAAGGCAGCCTACGGAGCAATCAAAGCGTCTTAGATACCTTATAAAGCGTCCTAAATCTTAAAAGCAATGCCAAAACATCTTCAAAACCTCGGGAAACCAATATATACACCTAGAACCCCTCCTCGAACTATAGTACTCCTACCACAATCACCCCAACAATACGTCGATCAAACACCATAACATCTCCCGAATAGCTCAAGAAAGACTATTCCATATAGTTACTCTCCAATCCCATCTAATTCACCAATAATTCCAAAATATTCCCCAATCTAATCAATCTATGAACCCACCAATCCTAATCCCCGAGTTCCATATCCCCGATATCGTGTTGATTATGTTGCATTTCTGTATTAGATCGCCAAGATGGTAACACGAAACCAGACCTAATCCCTGTATCGAGCGTCGTAAGAATCTCCCAAGACCCCCCTGTCCCTACACGAACGTGGTGCCCTGGGAGAAGCTATCGGTATCTGCCTGCTTCGCTATAACCTCTAAACCTTAGGTATGACGAATATCAGAAAAGAAAGAAAAAGTGCAAAAAAAAACCAGAACAGAAGATAGGTATACATGTTCAAATTTCGAAATAGAGTATTGTGGAGCTAAACTCAGACAGCGAAGATCGAACATACCTCAATGAATTAGTTGATAACTACCCCAGTAGGCCATCTTCCCGTGCTTGTATTATTCTATCTCTATAGCTCTAAGCGGTATATATAGCTTTCTACAAAGTAATCCCAGTACTAGTGACAAAATAGCAGCAATACCAGCGCTTTCTGTGACAGATAGGGGAAACATAGACTTTACACCCAGACAAGGGTATACGTAATACCCCCGTGGGAGACTTCCAATGCCGATGTTATTCACCATCGTATCATTAGGGAGTATAGTACCGTTCAGACAAACAAGAAAAATAGCATAAAGGAATTAAAGATATACACGAAAGACATGTAAGGATGTTGGCATTAAAGGCAAAAAAACGCCAAATGAAAAACCCCGTGAATCAATCAAGTCAAGCCAGGCTAAAGTACCCTACTCCTTGTAGGCCTACATGTTCAGAAACCCTATCTCTTCTCTTCCTATTCTTTTCATCTCTTGCTCAGGTCCCGCTCAGATTAAAATCCACCTCCTAGATCTTCGCTCGCGCATAAGTTCCCAAAACCCCGTCTTCATAAAATAAAAAACATTCAAATAATCCCATCTTTTGAAGAAAACGAAAAAGGATAAACCACCACAGCAGAAGCAAAGTCTATAAACTCATGTAGTATAGATTACAAAGCTTACCGCAGCTCGCTCAATTTTCCCATAGAGAAAAGTAAGAGAGTAAAAAAAAAAAATGGGAGGTAGAAAAGAAAGCAAAGAGAAGCCTCCTGTTTAAAAAGAAAATGGAGTAAAAGTAATCAGGCTATTAAAAGGCCTAACACGTCGGGAAAGAACTTTTTCGTGTTTGTCGCATTCCTGAAATATGAAATCTTACTAAAAGCTGAATGTGGGAAATTACGGCTTCCTGGCCTTGAGCATGGCGATAGAGTATCTAAAAAAAGAGTTCGGTTAGTCGTTGTTCAGCCCCACGAGAGTGCGAACGTTGGGAAAGGACTTACGTGACGATACCACCAATAGCCATGAAGATACCCAACAAGCTCTTATCGGTAACCGCACGTCCAGAAACCATCCATCCGAGCATGACAATCGAGCAAGTCTTTGCGTGTCCAACGACTGTGCTGCTGACGGCTCCAGCGCCCGCGATGATGAAGAATTGACTCAACTATTATCAAATTAGCTCCATTTCAAGCACGCAGGGGGGGATGTGTAGTGAAAAATATAACTCACATTGATCAAACTGGCGAATCCACCGCTCAACAAAATCAAAAGGTACTTGTTAATGTGAACCCCAGACCAGACTGGGAAGGTATCACAGAACGGGATAAAGTAGAGAAGCAAAAAGCTGGAGACAGGAGCCTGATTGAAAAGCAATTGCATGGAGCTCATGTTCAACTTGCGATGGTAAGTTCCGATCCAGACAGTATACAGACTGCTGGCAACCACGCCGGAGAAAGCGAAAATGACACCGGCAGTCGAAGTGACCTGGGTTGGCTTGTTTGGATCCGGAAGGGTATCATAGTAAGAGACGATACCGACACCGAAGCAAACCGGAATCAATGCCAAAACCGCGTTTCGCGGGATACCAACATGGTAGAAAACATAGTTGATCAACGCGACAAACGGAGTGAGCAAGATACGGGCGATTTGGTAGAAAGTGACGCTGGAGTATGCGAGCGAGAGGTTTGGGAGGATGACGTTCAAGCACATTGCGAAGGATAGAGGGGCAATCTCGAGGAAACCGGATCGGCGGGGTACGAAGAACCCGAACATTGGGCGGGAAATTACGAAGAGTGTGAGGGTCGTGCACAGGAAATGGAAAGCTGCAAAGGATGTCTGCATCTTCTTGAACGACGGATCGTCAAAGATGGCTTTGTTGGTGAAGACCTGCGAATTCGGGCGTGGTTAGCCATGCTCTTCATTTTGGTTTTTCTTTTAATAGTATCATCGTCTACATCCTCGCCTCCATCACGCTTTGATCATCTACCACCAACATCCCACGTTTGTTTAAAGTGGTTGTTGACGTTCTATGAACTTTTAAGATTGTGAAACCACAAAGCGGGAGCGGGATTCAGGGGTAGTATATTTTGAATTTTAAGGGACTGCATACAATTCCGATCGTAGCGAGGGTATTGACGAGCGTCCACGCTATGAAACCCGATGAACTGCCAGTAGAGGACTTGACAGCCCCGTCGTGAGCAGGAGTGACCGAAGCGGCCTGTTGGGATGTACTCTTCTCGATGACATCTTCATCGTCTGCATCGGTATCCTTCATCAAGGGGTTTTTCTGGGCCTCGAGATCATGACCGCGTTCGTCTTCGGCTGGTGGCATGTTGGGCGAGGGTGAGATGACGACGTGGGGCTCTTTCGGCGAGAATTGATTCTCACTTTCTCTCTCTTCTTTCTGATAGAGAGATGGATGGGAATCTGAGAGAGGTTCCTAGACTAGCTCTTCCCTGTAGTAACTAATAGTAATAATTACTGATGAGAGAGGAGAGAGAGGAAAGAAAATTAATAGGTCGGAAGGACGAGGGTGGATTGAAGGAGAAGAGGAAGTGGTGGACCAGCCGGCGGTTTTATTAGGTTGAGCAGGTTTTAGTTATTAGCTGCGGCTGCACAGTGGACTGCAGCTGAGAACCAGAAAAAGCGAGGCTAAGAGCGAGACTAAGAGCGAGACTAAGAGCGAGTCTGAAAATAGCAGGGTAATAAAATAATAATATTACACTGCAGCTAAGTCACGCTGGCTGGTTGGCTGGCTCTGGGCTGGGTTGGCTGTCGGGTTCAGGAGAATGTCAAACGAATACTTAGTGTGGATGTTAGCAGCTAACCAACGACCTGACCAAATCGACCGAGCCGACGCGAGCGGAAAAAGGAAAAACGAGGGCAAGAAGTAGTTAAATTTTTAAAGTAAAGGTATGAAGAACGAATGGATGTGAATTTAACGGGCGTGCATATGAGGGGGGATAGTGGTGGTGAAGGTGGCGATGATGGTGATGATGGGAACAGAATGAGAATCAGGGATATCTGGCGATAGGGGAAAGATGTAAGATGTAAGATGTAAGATGTAAGAAGTAAAAGGGAAGTTGCGAGTGAAGTTGGTGTTTGGTAGTGTCGGTGTGTCTGTCTGTCTGTCTGTCTGCGTCTATTCATATTCATATTCATATTCATATTCAGGGGGATCTGAGAACCCAACCACTAGTTACAAGCCGCTGCAGCCACAGCCAGTCCCATCCAATCCGTCGACACCACCTCGAAGCAGAAGTATATTATATTTTAAATATCATAGTTGCTATATAGCATACCAAAGAAGGCCATGCCATGCGTGGACAGCGAGGGATCCGATCATGACTTACCTTAGCTAGTATGAGTACTGTATTATAGTACCAATATATACTTGATGCGCCTAAGTATAGAAGTAAGTACCGCGAAGACCTTCTCCTTCCTTTTCTCCCTGTTAACCTCTTCTTCTTCAATTGCAAATAGCACAGCCCTACAAGAAAAGGCCAAGTCTACCGCGCCGAAACAGTTGGTTTGCGCCCCGAACAGAACCTCTGTTTTGTTGGTCTTCCAGCCGATTTCGAACCAAGAAGCCAAGCAAAATGTGATGTTGCACCAGCAATTACTTGAAAAATAAAGTAAGTAACAAGGGGCTGCCCGATAAACGTTGAAGTTAAGTTTTAAGATTGGATTGACCGAACAGTGCACCTATAGTACTTGATCGCGGATACGATCTTACATATAAACCCCCCTTTCCTCTCTATATATGACGTGACTCGAATGGTTATAGTGAAAAGATATGGGGAGATTTGAAAACCGGTCGTTCCACAAAGCATTTACACAGAATCTCTGACCCTTTATACTTCCTTTCCCCTCCCCATCTCTTACAATTATTCGGAGAGTATAGACAGTCATGCACCTCAATGTATAAAGAATGTCGCCATGGGGAAAGAGAAAGAAAAAAGTCTGATCAGAGAATCAATCCCAAGGCTTGCGTAATCTCTATCGTCCTCCCCTCGCGCCGGACTCAAACCAACCGGCCGGGATTCTTCCTTCATATTGCCCATCTGCAGGTCTGGCCCACTTCCTGGCTGTTTCACAAACGTCAAGCTTTATTTCTCCCGAAAACACCCCCCACTTTTCCTTACCATCTTTTTCCCATTCAATAGCTCGTAGAACAGATATTCACGTTATCTTGGTCCTTCCCTTTACCATCAGATTGCCACGGTAAGTATCGGGCGGTTGGAAAATTCAATAACTACTAGTACATATCCATATTTCTTTTTTCTTTTTGTTATTTGTTTGCAAGCTTGCAAGATAATATTGCCAATCAGATTCGTTTGCAAGCGGAAGTTAATGCCCGCGAACCCACGGCGAGAAGGTGTCTCAGGGACCGCTTCTTTTCAAGTAAAATGTTAAGCTTTTGCGCGGCGACTCGACTTCCAAAATCAAGCATCTGTCAGGAGAATACAAATTGCATTGTCTCGTTAACCAAATTGGCCCCGCTGTAATTTAACTTTCTTCTCTCCTTGAAAATGCGCAACATCTACGGATATCTTTCTATACCTTGATATATGTGTATCTACTACCATTCCCTCCTAAGTCGAAGTACTATACATATTTGGAGCAGGGATACATGGACATTTGGGAGAGAACCTCAGATTCGCGATCTAAAGATATATCAATTGATTTCGATATACCAACCACTCACAAAATTAAATTTATATAAGATAATGAGCCTATAAGATACTTACTTAGTTAATATTACTACCACATCGATCGCGGGATACATATAAACTATGATCCTGATCCTGACCCGACTAGCCCAGGCCCGATCAGAGGAGATCGATACATATGTCGTGTCATGTGTTGGCCAGGCGTCAACTCCAACAACCACAACCCAATTGCCATGGCCAACGTCTAAGCAGGTGCGAGTCAATGCAACGGGGTAACGATGGCCAGGCCCGGTCTTGTAAACCAGACAACGGTAACAGCAACTCGACCCATTCAATCGTCTCCAGACTTCTCAACTGGTACCTTTTAAGTGATCAAATCGAGATCACATTGCTTCCGTGTCACCACCCATATATATATATATAACAGTAACAAAACACCATCCAACGAGTTTCAAAGAGAAAGGTCGATATATCGATAGAAACACAATAGTTGCCTCATGAAAACATCAAAGCAAGATAACCAACCTGCCGTAGGAGGAGGAGGAGCACCATGCGGGTTAGATACCCTCCCCTACGAGCTAAAACTCGCGATAGCCGAAACTCTTCCCACCGAATCCCTCAGAACTCTCGCACAATGCTCCAAGTTCTATCTCGATTTAGCTTTCGCAGCCCATCCCACGAGCTCAAATATCATCTTAAATGCAAATACCGTCCAGTTGTTTCAAGATGGAGGGGTATTCGAGACATATTGTCGTGATGTTCGGTATGTAACTACTGGTTCTTCCGCCCACCCGATCTGTATAAAATATATCCCGAAGCATATTACTTTGCAAAAGTGGTCTAGTACATTAACTCTACTTAATTATATACAAAATCAACAGTTCCATTTGTATAAAACCCCCCGGTCGACCATCTTCATTGATTGGGTGGATGAAGGCCCACCGAGATAATAGAAGCCGTTTTTACCGTCGTCACCCTGTTAACCACGTCGAAACCCCGGAAATAACCATCCTACATCTCCGAACCGCAATAAAATCCCTACCTCTTTTCCCAAATCTTCGTAGCCTACGCATTTACTACGAGCTCTCGGCCTGCGCACTCGAGAATAACCTTTACCTAGCAATCATCAAATCCATTCCTCCCATCTGCTACCAAATCCTAGAACAGCTTGACTTCCAAATCGTTATCGTTGCATTATTTGGACTTCCCACCCGCGTTAGTCCACCATACGAAGAAATTCTCAGCAAGTTACCACTATTGGATCAAGAGTTTCTAGGACCAGAAATATCGTATCATCGAATTGAAGAATTGGTTATGGAGAACCTTCCGAAGATGCCAAATCTAGGAACTTTCAAAATCTCTTCGACTGATTTTGTTCTTCCACTGATGGATAGTAGAGCAGATTTTTACAGAGGCTGTGAATTCTATTACTTCTCAATGAACCCAGCCACATCTCCACTTTTGACAGCGTTACATATCGAAACAACAGATAACACAATCCCCGACGTCAATCCTGGTCCCCTTGATCCTGAATATGATGGCAATCCAGAAGACTTTAAGTGGTTGGATATTCTCCGACCACTCGGTGGCTTCCAATCAATAACCTCCCTCACTCTCAGAATCCGCAACAACACCGAGGCTGAAATCTTCGAACGCCTAGCAGCTCGATTTCCAAACCTAACCCACTTTTCCATAAATCTCTTCACAAACGACTTGCTACGCGCCGACTGGCAAACTACTCACGTCATCCGGGTTGGCTACTCATATATAAATGGCTGGAAACACCTGAAAACGTTGGAATTACCTTGGTCCCGAGAGGATGATGATGGATCCGCGGCGCCGAACTCTATGGGTGATATGTGTGTTGAATGGAGGAGGAATGGATTGAATAGTTTGGATAAGGTTGTGTTTACGGGGATAAGAATTGGATATTTTGGATGGGAAGATATAGAAATAGTGGTGAGGTTGCGGGAAGAGATGAATGGAGGGATTGATATGGAGATTTCGGGGGATGTGGAGGATTGGCAGGATCTGAGTGATGTGCTGCCGAGTTATGATAGTGATTCTGATAATGATATTTAAGAAGATCTTTATTTGATCCATCGGCTTAGAAGCATATGTGCAAGTGCTTTTCTTCTTGTTTATTTTTTATTTTGCCCTGCTTTTGAGGGGGGTTTCAATTAGGGAAATCAAAAATACTCGATCTGCGTTGGATAATGTTGCATTTTCTCGCAACAGCGCACCTCGAGACCCATGCACCAGACATGTCGCATGATCATGATATAAGCCAGATGGGTAGGAACCATGAGTAATGTCCGCAAACCTTTGCCCTGCATACCAAAGCACGCAAGCCATCGGGAAGCTTTTTTCCCCCTCTTCCCAAACACCACAATTACCGCAATCCAGGTTTCCTCTTGATTTAAGCTAATCTAAAGGAACTTCAGTTGCATATAGCCGATATATATATACCGCCGGCCCAGAAGACGGGGACCAGGTTGTTAATGAGACCAAGATATGTATAAAAGTCAGCTGGATATCAATTTTCTAGTACATCTTCCTTTTTGATAGATAGAAAGGAAAACCCGGTAACGATAAAAAGGTTAAATGGAAAACGTGTATGATTCAAATCATCGGATGAAAAAAGATAATGAATACTTACGTATGCGTAATATCTAGACTAGTTCGAGTTCATGATAGTCAGAAAATGGTGATCATTCGTGAAGAAAACCCCACCCGAGTCAGTTTCAGAGTCTGCTGGTTTTTATGGTCGGGCGTAGACGGTCCGCTTAGGCTTACGGGCCGCGGATGGTGAGCTCATGAGTGGATTACAGCTGTCTGGAAACGAGTCTGATTCCTTCCTTAAAGTGCATTCGGAAGTTACCGTCCAGTCCTGATGTGCCCTTCATAGGCTAGAGCTAAGTCCACTTGGCTCTTGTTAAGTTTTCTGTTTTAAATTAATTGGATATTGTTGTAAGTATTTGATTGTTAATTATTTTATAACTTGTTATAATTGATTTATTACTAAAAGATGATAAAAGTTACCAGTTATTGCTTGAATTTTGGAATTATGGTAGGATTTGGCTGTTTTGGGCTTGTTGAAAGCTTTTCCCTGTTGGTACATACATACACCAGTATATCACAGAACAGTTCGGTACCGGAGGGAGATGAACAGGGATGGTCCCCATCCAGGATCGGGCTGATGATATTCGTATTTAATAAGAGCGGCCCGAGACGTCTTAAACAGAATTGCTCTTCTGTAACCGAATTTCCAGTAGTTTTATAAGAAAGTATATATTTTATTACAAGAGATTTGTTACTATATTGTTTTTCTGTTTGGTTTGGGGGTACTTTTAATAGGATAATTAACTATCAAGGTTATTCCGAAGCTACGCCGACAGCTAGTACTTTGAGGTTGAGGGTACGTACGGCGTGAACACCCCGAGCTTTACCCTCAGCAGCACGATCCTTACCTGGAAGTGCTGCAACAACGAAATGGCGTTATACTGCACGATCGGCGGTTATATTATCGCATGAAGAAGTTAAGCGGTGTTTATAAGATCTGTCCGCGAAACTTCCCTTGGTACCAGGATAACATTCATGCTGGATGCTCTCGTCTCAATCTTCAACGACTTCAACTCCGAATCCGCCTCCCCAATCCGTGCTGTGAGCGTATAGAGATGGTATGTATGATCCTTGTAGAGGTAATACCAATTGAAGAGTGGAATATCAGCACGTCGTTGGCAAGGAATTAGTTCGTGCGTGGAAGAGGATGAGTTGATCATGTAAAATCCTGTTTGGAAGAGAGGAGAAAACTGGACAAAGGGTGCAAGGGAGAGCAAAACTAACATCATAATTTCACTCGAGTATTAATGAGCGGCGGGTGGGTGCTGCAGATCGATCATATACTTTTATATAACTATCACCACCGGTACTCTGTTAACGGGGTAAGTCTTCGCAACAAAGATCTTTCCGAAGAAAAGGTCCGCCAAGAGTCTGAATTCTGGTGGATATATAGGCTCTATAGCACTGGTCGAACGCTTGCCTGATCTGGATTCGGATTCGGGCGAACCTCAAGGCGGGCGTTTATATATTATGGCGCGTTTCTGAAGGAAAAGTCCTGAGAGTCGTCCCATCCGATGATTCAGCCTGGCTAGGTATATACAGATAATTAATTTGTTGAAGTTAATTGCCTAGTATATAATCAAAGCGGACTATTCAATACAAGTACATCGTGCCAAAATTCTATTTAAAAAGGGTATCGAGCCTATGTCATATCATTTATCTAACCATAGGTAGTTATAAAACCCCCTCCCAAGCCGAGGTTCACGAGTATAGGCAAATCGAAAATTATGCGAAATGGTGAAGAATCGCACAACTTCCCTTAGCTCAGCATACGATGAAAAGGTCTCTTCATAGTCTTGTCTTATTTTTTTTCGAAAGAGGTATAAATTAAACTATGACGAACGAAGATTTTATCAAATAGCTGTTCAAAAGGGCCTGAGAAGTGACCTTTATTATCTAGAGTATTTAAAGTACATGAAGAAACACACACATGATATAAGAATTCTAGAATAAACCGCCGGCCTGGAATAGAGGAAATGAGACAGGGATACATTTTACGTGTGTACGAACGGCTTGTTATATCGAAGGGGTGGAAGGGAGTTATGCACTCTAAGTTATATATAACGTTAAGTGCTTGAGAAAAGCGGGAAAAAGACTGCTGGCGGAGGGGTGTATGACCGTTCGTATGCGGGCTTCTATAGAAAATCGTTACAAACATCGCATCAATCAGCACCGTCGACTTGCTTCTCTTCCCAGTCCCCTTTTAACAGACAGAGACTAGAACGCTCCTCAGATCGATCAGCCTCGGGTGCCGGACGGCAGGCGCCCAGATCGATCAGTCTCACGATCCCATTCGAAACGGCAAAATTCTCCAATTTTAGATCTCCGTGAACCCTCCCGCGTGCATGCAATGCATCAATAGCCTTTTGTGCATGGCCCCAAAAACTCCGATCTATGTTTTCATCGGACGCAGTTTTACCACAATCCTCCAGAACCAGGAACTTGAGTGATTTCAAAGTAGCTCCCGCAGCATAAAGCATCGGTATGTACTTCCCTTGAAGGGCTTTGAGATCGGTATAGCTATTATCATAATCAGAAGGGTTAGCGCGCGGTGATACATGTCATCACGACCCCAACAGCGTGCAGAAGAAAAACTATATTAAAAAACGGAATCAGGGTGTGCTAGCGACAGAAAAGCCTTACGACTTGATTTCGGCGTCAGCGGCTTCCAAATTGGAAGGCTGTGTTATATCATAGACTTTAAAAAAAGCCGTTTTTTGGTATTTAAATATTGTACCTTGCCGAGGAACCACCTCCCCCGACATCACACTCGCAATATTTTTGCTAATGGCGTTATACAGGCGTAGGTTCATATTGGTCCAAGGGACTCTGATATCTTTGTCCCATGTTCCTTCGATTTCCAAGTCATCCAGAACAAATGTGTGAACACCGGGCGGCCCTCCTGCTACTGGGGAATAGTGGAAAGACTCCTTGGTAGCAGAGTAATGACAAATGTATGTTAATGCTGCGATAGGGCCTCGGATACCTCGCTCACTATAAAGAAATGGGCGGGTAATCTGTAAACCTGTATCGCCAGTTCTCCGAAGTAAATATAATGCTTCATAATTGCAAAGTCCACCGTGGATCAGATTATTAAAGGTCATATAGCCATATAACTGGCTGATCGCCTTGACTATTTTATCATTTCGATTTTCTCTTTGCCTGTTGAAGTGGGTTATTATGTTGGTGGGAGTTTTGAGAGCCCAAGGTGTCTTCCACTCCATCAGAAATTTGGCTCTGGATTTGGTGACTTGGTCGTTAAAAACGTAGAACACACGATCAGGGTCACCTATATTATTAGTAGCCCGGTGGTTCGCAAAATCGCATCTGATCGAGAAAACCTCTCTTAGGATTGCCAGAGTTGGATCTTCATATATAGTACCCCCAAGCGCGACAACATCGCTTTCATTCCCGCATACTGATTTTGTATCAGCCTTGTCTTCGATGACTTCCGCCGTCCGGAGGAAACGTCGCGACTGAAGTTCAGGCTACTGCTTAGTCCAAATATTGCAAGAAGCCATGGAATGTTGGGGCTTAAGCCAAAGAGGTGCTGTGTTAATATAATAGAACTTACAGAGTGGTTTAGGTGTGGATCGAGTAGCTTCTTAATGTCCTCGTCAATTCCCGTCCAAGGCGTCAGGTCGGCCAAGTATTCCCGGGGATGCGCAGGAGCTGTTGTCTTCGTTGTAGAACGTTTCACCGTTTTTTGGATCTCCGGAGGAGTAACCCGGTTCAGAAACTGGGATAAGTTCATTGCGGATCTAATGATTATGAGGTCCAAAGTTCGAGTCCTTGTTTAGTAAAATAAAATCCTATGAACAACGAGGGGAGTCTCTAACTTTAGAGCAATCTTAAATTTATATAAAGGGGTTGTGGGATGCTTTAATATGCAAAATACATTAATATTATCAATGAGTCTTCGATCGATCGATGCGATGATATGAGGCGGCCTCGAGTGGAAGTTAATTTCTTCATCCAATAAGTTGAAGTCAAAACCCCGAAAACTACCGCCCTATACTATGTACTGACTTATTTACTACCTCAAACCTTCAGCTTTAAGACTGATTTGAGATGAGCATAGTTATTATCGCGTACCAACACCAATTTCCGGAGGACGAGAAACGTACGTACACACCGATGTTCGCCTAGGCTAAGCTCTCATGATGGTTTAGCTGTATGGGTTTAAGCACGTCCGTTAATGTTCAATAGTACAATTTTAGGAACGACTACCTAAGTAGGTAGGTAGTAACCTTGTGAAAATGTAACCGGCGAAGGTTCCAATTATTCATATCCAGCTGCATCCATATGGAAACATAGATTATATATCATAGCTTTAAATAAGACTAACTCCCGCAGGTTACGTGTAATTTGAGTAGGATAGACCGGTCTCGTTCCCAGGTATAGACCGCAAAAACCATTGAATAAAGCAGTTCCAGTAGAGTAGACAGTAAGATATTTATCTGCATACACGGACAGACTCCACCTTAGTTCGATAACTCATCAACAAAAAGAAATCGTATTTATTAATCTTATAAAACTGTATAAATAATATGTACAGCTATCCGCGACTTGTCTCGAATACCATGACTAGTATTCATTTAAAAAGATCTGCTGAAGTATTTCCAAATTTAATTTGTCATCTGTAGATATGCCGGTATCTGTTCTTTCGTGCTAAAGCAGTCAGTAAAGTTTTGTGAGATAAGAAATCCAGATCTATCAAATACCGGAGTATTCAATACTACTATCTAGATTCAATCTTATCGAGTCATAGCATGATCTACTCCAAACATATGGCCTGTAGTTGGGCTCTAGCGCTCCGGCACTGAGCTGTGTAGGTTACTGAGGAACTCACATGCGTTGTGTGAAAAGTCCGAATCACGTGACAATATTCATGACCAAAACTAGATTGTCCTCAAACTCATCGCGATTTTGCAAAAATCGACCCATGTCGTTAGGTCGAAATTCACATACAAATCTCGCAATTTTTGAACAAAT
Organism: Arthrobotrys conoides; assembly: GCA_036971725.1. NCBI lineage: Eukaryota > Fungi > Ascomycota > Orbiliomycetes > Orbiliales > Orbiliaceae > Arthrobotrys > Arthrobotrys conoides. The sequence goes on from JAVHJM010000008.1 coordinate 1,765,435, forward strand.
CTAAAACCCAAATATCTCAACAACCAATAATCAGAATACCCTAAAGTTTGAATATCCTTCTTTATTATGATTCATTTTAAAAGATCTCAAGGTTTTAAAGGATTATATCGAGAAGTAGTAGAGTTAGATGGGTTTTAAAACTTAAAGTAGATTTTGCGGGTGAAAGTTCAATAAAAAATATTTTCGGTTGATTTTTGATATAAAAAGGCGAGCGGGGTCACAGACCTACAAGAAGGGTTAATTCTACGCTGATTAAAGCAAAAATGAAGTAAATACGATTTTATTTGGATTTATTATAATTTTTTAAACTCTGCTACTAATTTTTAATGTAATAATTGGTGTTACCTGTGATATTCTACGCAATGAGAACATAACGGTTCAGACTTTGTACACAGTAAAGAGCCGCCGTACCTAGCTTACGTCGGTGCGGTTCACAAGCCAGTGACAAACGTTCATAATTTGTTCCGGACGGGAAGCTGCTGCGTAATCATATTCTGTGGCACATTTTGTGGAACATAAGCCTGACGGCACCGGTATCAAAGCCCACCCAGCTTATGTGTAACAGCCATGCATCAAGACTATATCAGTAATTATCCAGTAGTACCAAAATCTGGCCGGAGGCAGCAGTCTAAGAAGAAGTGCTAGGTCCAGCAGCTGGCTTGAGGTTGACGTCCTCTTATCTCAGCCAGGTTTTATCCATAGTGAGGAAGTCTCTCGGCTGGTCTTATTGTCGTAATCCGCAAAACCCCACCGCCAAAACACGTAAAGTCAGTATCGCCACATCCGAACACCTACCTCAAATCCCCACCAAAACATAACTTCCCCAATACCCAGCCAAATCTTACGATTCGAAGTTCATTCGAATCGCAAGAGCTACCCCTTTCATCTTCTGCCACTTTCATACGATTTGCGTGGTTCCTTCCTGAGCAATACAGCTCCAAACCAAAATATCGCATGGACCCAGGATCATCTCGATTTCAACAGCCAAAATGGTCATGTGACTTTCAACCTTTGGAACCTTTTACCGAACCCCGCTTAAACCTGACCCCTTTTCAGAAAGTACAGCAATCCTTGACGTCACCACACTATTCCAGCTCTCCGTTCCATGGCTAACGGAAAGGCCCGAATGCAGATGAACAACCCTGGTAAGCTTTTTGTATCCCCGTTTGCAAACATTCTAACTTCTTTGTTTCGTGCCTTGGGTAGCCGTTTCGTAAGTGGGAAACCCCACTTTCCTTCTTTTTCCTCCCCTTGTCTGTGGCGATTGTCGATTCTTTGCATTGGCCATGGCCACGTTTTTGGATTTTCGTGCCATGGAATACGGACGATTTGGGGGAAGTTATTTCGTAATATACCGGTAACGTTGGGTATTAACTACAAATTCAAGTTATGTTAGCCAACCAAGTACGATAGTCTATGACTCCTTCAAGCCTTTTTCATGGGAATGGGCCGGATATATTGACGCAATTGATGGTATTGATTGCGATCTTCCCGGCAGGCCTGATTGACTTATGATCGAACCAAGCCATGATAACCTCTGGGAGAAATGATGTAGTTTTTTTCGGGTATACTATAGTTAATCAATCGGACAAGCTATTTTCCCGAGACAAGGCAGGCGGGAGGAAACCCTCGCCTTGTTTTTTTTAGTTTATCGGTTCGAAGCCGGTGAAATGTTCTGGATTTTCTGTTTTCGGGCCTTGGACGAGAAAGTCGAGATCGTAACGTTACTAGCCAAGTATCTAGGGATACTAACCAACGACAGTATAACTATCAAAATCGAGGAATAGCGCACGAGACCAAGTTTTTGTTTCTTTCTTATGAACGAAAATGAAAGAACAGAACAGAATTCGGAAACGGCAGGCAGCCTTGTGTTCTCAAATAGGTTTTTTTATGCGAAACAAATGATAATAAAACTTCTTTCCAAGTTTTCATTGTTAATATTGTTTACATCATTTTTCTATATTACATTATTACATTCATGCATTCTCTATATGTCAATGGGGTTTGAAAAAGTCACTCAGATCGGTTCTAGGAAGTGAGATCGTGAGTTTTATTAGAGAAAGAGGGGGATCTAGAGTTTTATGCATATATAGAGCTAAGCTTAAAGCAATTTCATAGGTGTATAAGCGTGCCAGAAGGAATGAAGATTTGCGTCGATCTAGATCTCTGGATTAAGAATACTCCACGTATCCATTACAGTTTCTATAGCATAATAAACTATTATATTTTATATTTACACACACGTATACTACGTACGTATATATGCTTCGTAATAGCATTATGTACCCCAAGATCGGATCGATCTTGCGGAGTAGAACAGTAAACGACACGGACATGGGCATTTCCAACATTTTCGGTCGGGGCTTTCCAAAACCCATGTTGTCCAACATCGATATCTCATCTGATCAAAGTACGTACTCTAATAGGTAATAAAGGAAGATGAGGGGAAACACCTGTGGCACCATGAAGAAGGATCCTTATGCGATGTCGTCGATCTGCCGCGCATCGAGAATCCAGCGGCAAATCGTGAAATGGTCCCCGGTTTAATGATGTAAGGTCCTTCCCATTCGAAACGGATTAGTGTGCTATGCCGCATCCCTTTCGGAATTAGAGTAGAAACTTCACATGCCAAGGTATTCCCTGTTGCAGCAACCTACCTATTCATTACCAAGTTTTTATTCGACCAGAAGCTTGAGTAGCTAGTAGAATCGGGAAAAAGGCTTGTCTACGCCAGTATGCGGTCATGATTGCTCGCAATTAGTCGCTTAAAGCGTTTGTTTTTGGCCAGCGCGGATAGTGACGTCATGACGTCAGTGTCTGTATTCCGTATAGTTTAGTTTGGCTTACTAGTTTTACCTTGGAAACGCCCGGCCACACATACAACGCAACGATCGACGGGGACCGCTAAGATCGAGATTATGGTGCAGTTGCTCGTTGCGGTGTGCAGTGCCGTGCTGGGGAAACTGCCTCATCGGACTTTATGTTGATGGAATTGGCTTATTGACGTCACTTTGCGAACTCTGCTCTGCCCTACAGCCGTATACAGCACAGGACAGAACTAGGACAGAACTATGACAGAAGACAGAAGACAGAAGACAGAGCTAGAAAGTAAAAAAGACCTCTATAAAAGGACCCCTTCCTCCCACTTCTCAACCTTTTTCTCTTCTCCATCCTACATCATCATCAAGCAAAACAATTCCAATATCAAGAACTTCAAACCAAACCAAACAATCAACTTTTTAAACCCTTTTTACTTTTAAAAAACCAAATCAATCAACATGTCTGCCCCAAACGTTGACAAGCCAAATGAAGGCATCGTCGGCCAGATCGGTAACTCTATCAAGAACGCCGGAAACTACGTCGCTGAGACCGTTCAAGGCAAGGTATGTTCTATCACTACTTCAAACCTTTTAAGTATCTCTTCTCTCTTCCCTTTCATATCAACTAACAAAACATCTCTATAGACCGCTGAAGCCTCCAAGGAGGCCAACAAGGAACAAGCCAAGGGCAACGTTGCCGGAAAGGACTCCCTCTCTGACCGTGCCTCTGGTGCTTTCGGAGCTGCCTCCGACAAGCTCGACCAATCTAAGCATGACGCCTCGGCTCGTGCTAATAAAGAAGGCATCTAAATAACCTTCTTTTTTTCCAAATACCACTGTTCCATTCAACAATCGTTCGTTTCTACCAACACTTACCTTTGCCCAACCCTTACACCCACCGAACACTTTCAAGTCACGATCTCATAACGGGTGTTGACAACCACTTCTCCTTGGGTATTTAATCAATAAAGCGGAGGGAAAAATGAATAAAACATTGATGGGACTGTCTTTTTTGGGGAAATTCCTTTTTTCTTAATGTTTCTTTTTGTTTATTAATGAATGGCTAGCATAAGGAATTGTTACTAAGGTGTTCCTTTTTTTTTCCCTTTTTTTTATTTTTTTTTTTTTTTGACGATACGGGAGAATCCTAACACGTACTTTTCTCTTACCTCTTGTTTCTCTTTTTTTCCTGCTACAAAGTTATAAACTGGAGACAGTTTTGCCTGGTGGAATTTCAAAAGGAAAAGGAATTAAGGTTTATTCGTGTTACCTCTTTTTTTTAATTTTTCTAGATTCATGAAGGCTCAGAAAATTTCCTGTTTATAAGACAAGCTTTTTAATAAACACCCAAGGGCTATTTCGACGTCAAACTTATCTTTTCTCCTTTCAATAATTGTGAAATCGATTCTTATCATGATTTGAAGCTATCGTGAATACATAGTTTGAGCTGTGCTTTGGAAGTTTACTCCCTGAGGCAAAGTTTTCCAACTATGATATCATACTCTGACTGATAACTCTAATAAATTATAACATGTGAAAATATCGTCATACACCCTTCAAACCACGTATACACATCCATAGCTACAAGTGTTACTTCCACATGGAAGAAGTACTCAAAACCCTGTGCCAAACTTTTAACGTGTTGAGATCCGTTTACCGAAGCTTACGATTAGCATATCGATATCGGTGTTGACGTAATTTTGCGTTGACCTGAGTGGCATTTTTCTTCGTGCTTTCTTTCTCTCGTCTCGAGGGTTTGATTAGAGGGTGGAGTATGGATTTTTAACAAGGATGGAGAGCTTGGGAGGATTCTGACGAATAAGATGGAGATTTGAAGCCTGGTGGCTTAAATTTCGTGGAAATGCTGCAGGCTGCAGGTACGTGTACGGGAGAGCTCCGGGTCCGGAGAAGTTGAATTGGGATTTGAAGTTTCACCCCGCAGAGCTTCATCCCCTCACTTTATTCGAACAACAGCTTTGGATTGTATAACTTAAGCTTCTGGGGTTAATTCAGTAAGTTCAATTGACTATATCAATAACCTCTACGGCTTCGCTAACATTTGCTTGATAGAAATCACCCTTCTTATTCATACAATATGGCAGACTCAACCACAGAAACTGCTAGTTACGATGCCTCCTCCATCAACCTCCAAGAAATCCACGATTTCCTGGTATCAATCGCCCATGCCGCCGGCCAAATGATCACAGCTGCTAGACCTACCACTTCCCGAACGGGTAGTAAAACAAATACGGCGGATTTAGTAACGGAAACGGATCGTGCGGTTGAAAAGATGGTGAGCGAGAGGATTAGAGAGCGGTATCCTGATTATGAGTATGTCCTTTACCTCCTAAAATTTACTCTATGGGTATAAATAAGTAGTATAGTTATGGAGTTCGTGCTAATAGCTTGGTTTTTTGTGAACGTGTTAGGTTCATGGGCGAAGAAACTTATAAGCCCGGCGATACGCTTACTACTTCTCCAACGTTCATCGTTGATCCTATTGATGGTACTACGAATTTCGTTCATACGTTTCCATACGCTTGTATTTCCCTGGGGTTCACTATAAACCTCGTTCCGGTGGTCGGTGTGATCTTTAACCCCTTCACGAACCAGTTGTTCACCGGTATAAAAGACCAAGGAAGCTACCTCACCTCCCCACTGCACAACCGTGAAAAACTACCGTTGAAGAATCTGGAACCATTTTATGACGAGAATGGATCAGGAGGAGGGGGACTAAGCAGCTGTATAGTAATCGGAGAATGGGGAAGTGATAGAAGTGGCAACGATTACGACGTTAAAGTCAAGACTTTTAAAAAGTTATGTGCTGATAAGAAGGACGGTGGGGCAATGGTTCATTCCATCAGATCTTTGGGTTCAGCGGCATTGAACTTCTGTGCGGTTGCAGCCGGGTGGGCTGATGTTTATTGGGAAGGGGGATGTTGGGCTTGGGATGTCTGTGCGGGTTGGGTGGTGCTTAAGGAAGCTGGTGGGGAGGTTGTGGATGCTAATCCCGGGAGGTGGAAGGCGAAGGTTGATGGGAGGAGGTATTTGGCCATTAGGGGTGGAGAGGGGTGGGAGGCTGTGGTGAAGGAGTTTTGGGGGTGCGTGGAGGGGGAGTTGGAGGTTGGGATGTAGGAGGATTCTATACTATACTATTGAAGGGATATGTGTGATTCTGGAAATAGAATAGAGAGTTCTATTCGATATGGAGTATTGGAAGAACTTCTTTGGATTTTGTGGATTGTATTATACGATGGGACATGGATATTACTCGATAGGCATGAGTTTGAGGTCAGTCTAAAGTATGGTTTATAATCCAACCACTCCCACCACAGGACATCCCCACCCACATCATTACTGTACCACGGATTCCAACTACGAGCCATCCGACTTGGACTCGTCTTGGTAATATATAACCCAATAATTAACACCAAAGCACCACTCCAAACTTCCGCAAGAAATTCCGTGAATTTTCCTCCAACGAGATCTTCAGAATTCATATAGGCTGATATAAAGATTCAACCTCATTAAATTTGACGAGTAATTATTCCTCCTTCTCTCTCTTCTGTGGTAAGTAGCTTATCGAATCGCTTGAGCTTGTAGGGACTAAACTAGATTTTATCACACATGGTTCCGGATATATATATAAAAATATAACCCGAGACGGAAGCGAGTCCCCTCGAACCGAAGGTGCACACAAACTAGACGTGGTACAACCTCTACAGGATCTAGGCCTAGGAGACAATAGCCTGCCAGCTGCTAGTAATAAATGTGGGTCGTGAAGTAACTAATCCCTCAAGAATATACCATATTTATACAAAGATAGGTGTACAAGTTACTCAATCAAACCAAATAGTTTAAAAGCGGAGGAAATACCAAAGAAACAAAAGTACAAGCAAGTCGTATCGAGTTCATCGAAATAAAATACCCCGAACAGTTAATAGAACGCACGATCCTCCCTTGGCGCAGACTTGGCGCCGGAGACGAACGATGGCGCTTCCGACAAAAACGTCACGGTTTCAACATGGGACCCACGGGCCCACCAAATCTGAGACGTACGGAACCAAAAAAAAACATCTCAGACGGCGCGGGAGTTGGTTAAGGTTTTCTTCCGCGCGCGGGTCTGGGTTTTTTAAGTTTTTGAGGATATATGATTAAAGGACTCTCGGGGCGGCCACTGAATATGGTAATTATCAGTATACGCTGATGGAACTTCCCGTTGATCTCCTTCCTCTCGAGCTCTCCTGAAGATATCTTGAGGAGGGCTGGCTTGGAAGTGTATGATCTTGACTCTGAGGCCTCGGTGGTATATACTGAAAGAGGTAGCTAATATCTCCAAGCCCAAAAGTATCCTTAGGCAACCCCCTATAGCCATTCATCATATCCATCTATAATAGGTACACCTTATTCAAAACTACCATATACAATGTACGGCTTAAAACTGCCTTTCGCTCTCCAAAAAGAACGGATGAAAATCCAGAACTAGCCGGGAGGCTATGCCATCATCCTTACCGTCCCCATCGGTTCCATGGTACGCCACCCGTTTCTCAAACGTCCAAACATACATGTGTGTGTCCGTACGTACACGCACATCATTTCCATTATACCATCTATACGGAAAGTAAGATATTATAACAAAAAAACTGCGAGTTTTTTTATATATACTTACATTACCGATGAAGGGGGGATTAAACCAAGGATAGCTTCCCTGCATTTTATGCATTGCAGAGCCGAAGAGCGCTTTTTTGCAGGTACTGGGGTAGGGATTGTTTCGCATCGAGGTCTGTGAATTTCCCACCTATTAGATCTTGTGGGCTATTGAAGTGAGCAGGATATCTTCAGGGGTGGTTTCAAATGGGTACCGCGATCTTGGTGTGGGGAAATCAGGAGATTCTTCTTTTTTGAGTGTTTCTTAGAAACTCCGTGGTCTATGCATGTAATATGTTTATACATGGTTATCAGATCGTGGGATAGGATGGGTATGGAAGGATTTAACTAGTCCGTGCGGGTTCATGGGATATATCGCATGGTTCTAGGCCTTGAAGGTGGGATATAAAGAGCTGTGAACCCCCCTCCTTCCATGAAGAATTTCTGTTAATTCAGCAGACAGGTCAGGATACTTGAGTTTCTCGATAACATCATCTTTTCATTCTTTATACATATATATATACAATCCTTCTCACAAATAGAAGAAGAAGAAGAACCCCACCCGTCAAAATGAAGCAGGCCACTTTCACCATCCTGGCCACCGCTGCTTTGGTCAGCGCGCAAGCCCAACCATGGGCCCAGTGCGGAGGATCCGGCTGGACAGGTCCAAAAACCTGCGTCTCCGGCTGGAGCTGCGTCTACTCCAACGAATGGTACTCCCAATGCATCCAATCCTCAGGCGGAACCACCGCCTCGATCACCACAAAGACGACAACCACAAAGACCGCAGCCACCACAACCAAAACCACCACCAAAGCCACGACGACCACTGCTGGCGGCGGATCAGGCGGTGGCGGTACCGGATTGACCACCGTTGTCCCCGCCTCGGCCGGTTCCACGACGCTTCCGTCTGCTAAAGTCATCTCTGGCGTTTGGGACGGTGGCATGCTCAAGTATGATCGTAATCCTAAGGTCTGCGCTGGTCAGTCGGAGACTGGAGAAGCGGATGCTATGTTCATTCTTGAGTCTGGAGCTACTATTCGTAATGTTATTATTGGACCTGATCAGGCCGAGGGTATTCACTGCCGTGGACCTTGCACTGTTGAGAATGTTTGGTGGTTGGACGTTTGCGAGGATGCCATCAGTAAGCCCCCCCCTCCCCTCCCACCTCAATCCAAACTAGCAACATAGGTACTAACTCTTATTTTTAACAGCAATCAAACAATCCTCCGGAAACTCCTACATAACCGGCGGCGGCGCCTTCAAAGCCTCGGACAAAGTCGCCCAATTCAACGGTCGCGGCACCCTCACAATCAAAAACTTCTACGTAAACGACTACGGCAAAGTCGTCCGTTCCTGCGGAAACTGTTCAGGAAACGGTGGTCCTCGTAACATCGTCATCGATAACGTCATCGCTAAGAGCGGTGGTGTTCTTTGCGGTATTAACACCAATTACGGCGATACCTGCAAGATCTCGAATTCTTGCCAGAACAGTGGGAAGTACTGTGATAGATATACGGGTAATTCCAGTGGTGCTGAGCCCTCGAAGATTGGATCGGGGCCTGATGGGACTTATTGCACTACTACCAATGTTAGGACTTCTTGTTAAACGGAGGTTTGAGTGGAAGGGGAGGAGTGGTCTCTTTGAAAGGGCCTAGGGATGGGGAGGGTTTAGTTTTGATTTTTCTGATACATACTTTAAATTTTTATATATATAACTTTCCATCTGCGTCTTGGTTTTTGGCTTTCTAAAAAAAAGCAAGATTTGCTTGTACATACATAGATACCTGAACGGGAATTTCAGTTGTATATATTTAACTTTACATCTATAAACTACGAGGGTTGTAGTGGTTATAATACCGTGATTCTATCCTACCTTGGTCGAGAGCTATGTTGATATATTGTGAGTTCCAGGGATAGCAAAATCATGCATCATTCTGGCGAAAAACCAGGAAATAAGGACGTAAAAATAGAACGAAAAGAATTTAAACATAAACACCACGCCAGCACCCGCGCAGCACTAGTTCTCATTTATAAAAGAAATTTAGACACGACTCTAGCCCGAAGAGTCGTAGAGTTAGCCAGTAGGTGCGCGTATGAAATGCAACAAAATCAACGCAACCGTTTCATTCCATCAACATCGGATATGGGTATTATTCTCTAGCCTCAAGACCGTTATTCTTCATATTCGCCTTGTCCAGTCTATGCCTTTCTACACGCGCAGTTGGTATTTAAGACTAAGATACCACCATATGTATACTATATATACCTGTCGTCTCAAGAAAGGTGCTCGCGTCTGAAGTCAATACAGGACGCTCGTATACGTCCTGGCATGGGCTTAATCGGGCCGGGGCATTTATTTTTGTTCCAGATCCTGTCCCTCCCAGGTTGAATCGGATTGCTCGTGTGCACATGTACGACTGCCAATCGAATGCGTTATGATTAAGCGGTGTAACCGTACTACCACAGCTCCATGGCCCTTACCGAGGAGCAGATACGTATATAAAGTATTTCAGTTATTAAACATATCAGTTTTGGAAAGGGAACGGATTATATTGCTCAGGCTACATATTTCTGGGGGATTCAAATACCTCGCTAGAAAGATCTCTCGCTTCCTAATCTTTGCGCTTTACAAAGACAATCACAAAGAGTAGAGTCCAATCGATCGAATCGATGGCGTGCATGAACAATCAAACTCATGCATACTCTGCAGGTGGAATACGAAAGGGGTTGTTTTCCGATTGGTCTGGTTTGGATTTCTGCAGCAGATCCGTGGACAATGGAAGCCACTCGTGTGGGTCGAGAATAACACATTATTTGTCTGTGCCGCAGACATGCATCTGCATATGCTGGTTTTCAACACGCCACGGGAAAATTAAAAAAAATGGAGGTTCTAGAAACCGGTTAACCGAACTGGATGGGAGGACCCTTGTGTAATTATGTAAATGGTTGAGTATTATCGTATTCACGAGGTATTCTTGACGTGTATATTACTCGGCGGGTCTAGCGTTATGAAAGAATTATTTTTCTTCAGATCGCGAGAGCGAGGTTTAGGGGTCTGCAGTAGCTAGATCGTCCTCCGACCATTGTCGAGCTCACATGACTAGTCGACTCCGAGGATTCGAAAAAGATGGATTTGACAGCTCAGCTGTGTCGATACGCTATACGGCCGATAGGGGTTAAGTAAAGTAGGTAGGTATATATAGTATACACTCTTTCCTCCCGAATTGAAAATAACAGACCTCGATATCTCAATTGAATCAAGTGATCCAAAAGTCCCAAAATCTCGATTTCGATACCTCGGCGTGACCGTCCCCTAAAAGCTCGGTTTTCGGTTCTCAAAAATGAGAGTCTCAATTCTTATATCCCTGTTAACCCTTGCGGCTACGAGTTATACAATCCCGACCAGCGATGCCGCCAGTAGCGGCGAAGTCGTTCCCATGCATATCACTTTACCGACTTCAGACGGGCCGCTGGAGTTAATTGGAACCTACGAGGTACATACACATCCATAAATTCATCCTACCCATTGACGCCCATAGCCAATTAGTCTAATCAATTAATAATATATTTAGGACTTAATCCCACAAATCCAAGAAGTCTACCCCGATTGGGACCCATACCCCGAATCAACTAATCTAACGCCGACGCCGACATCATCTCCAAACGTAACTTTCTCGCGAAAACCTCATACTCTACTTATTCCAAAATCCGAGGGCTAACAGTAGTCCGACATATCACAGCCATCACTCGTAGAACGATATTTCAAGAACAGACCAACCTGTTGGCTTGTCGCCGGAAATACATGTTTGACCTGGGCCATCACAGGTGCAAGAAATAACCTCAAAAACCTCCCAGCTAACACAATGTATGCCCCAACTTCCAATATCCCATCCAAGCCCCAGAATATGATTAAATATTCCCTCCAATTACTAATCCCATTTCGTAAACATAGGTGCGGCGGTCCACCACGTCAATGTTCAAGAACAACATGCGCAGACGGCGCAGCTCTCGATCTTTGTAACGATGTAAGTCGACTAATCCTTCGCCATACCATCACTTCCACGCATGAAAGACCAGAGCGTTATACTAAGCCCCCTCTCTCAAACAAACAGCGAACTACTAGTCTAAGCATTCTGTGCAGCAGAGTAGAGGCAGCCTCTGCGGCGATAGCAAACGACTGTCAGGAGGTAATCGACGGCGAAGCACGGACGAAAGGACAGTGGTTCGATACTACGGGTTATAATGTTGTTGTCAGGAGGTGTTATTGAATGTATAACTAGCACATTGGTATATAGCCTGATAGTTAACTAGTTGGACTTATTAATGCATTAATGCTAACGTAATTGTCATCAGTTTCTTAAGTGATAAAAAAAGTAATATCATGATTATTATTATTATGATATTAAATACCCGGCTTAAGACCAAAAAGGCTCTATTCTCGGGCCGAGACCGGGTCCGGGAGAACAAAAAATATGCATGGGAATGTCACATAAACAAAAATTCATGACTGTGCTGCATGTATGGAGTACCAACGTTGCAATTGAGTTAATTGAGGCGGTGGCACAGCACGCATTTGTCAAACTATGGAACCAGGCAGCCATCAAACGACATCTAAAGACCCACAATACAATCGATCGATGCATCCATCGAGTAATCTGGCCGCTGGTCCGTTAACGACGTTCGACGAAGAGCTCGAGTAAACTGTCTTTTATTGGTTACCAGCCATATGGATTTAAACCTCGTGGAAGAGTCACCTTAATTCCACTCCTGGACAACATTAATTGAAAGCTGATATTAAAGGCTTCCAAACATGGTAAACCCCCATCGTTTACGTTTTTTCCGATCAAGCCATCTTTCCGCCATAATGACCCAATCCCGTAAGGTGCCAAAATACCACGCCTCCAACGCATATATCTGAGTCTCCCAAAGACCCACTCTATAGATCTAACATCAGCAACTGAACCCCAGAAATCAAGGGCACAATCCAATGCCTAGGTATCTGCCCATTCACAAGTTACATTCTGTCCCAATCGTTGCCAAAAGTCTAGCCAGCCCTCGCTGTCAAAAACCATAACTCAAATCAAAAAAATCACCCACAGACGCTAACCCAGCATCTTTGTCGATCACCTACTCAAACCGCATGTTTCATTCCAACCGGACGCAGGCGGAACCAACAAGCGGGTCCCGACCCACGAGAACAACGCCCCCCCTTTAATCCGGCCCAGCTCAGGAACAGGAAAAATGCCTTTCGTCGGCTTTAATATCCTTGCGAAAATTCTCGCATATTTACCAAAGTTAATTGTTGCCCCCAGGAAAAAAAAAAACAAGGAAATCCATGAATTATGCTTATCGAGGGGAGGGGGCTAGACTTGGGATTTCCCCCTTCCCTTGTCCTACCATGGAGGTAAGGACACAGGCGTAAAGCGCGTTTACAAACTGTTCAAGGGACTGTTGACTCCTGTCACAAAAGCACAGGGCCAAGGGAGGTCTCGATGGAGCGATGTGGCGTCTGCAAGGACCCCACAAATCCAACTGCATGCTTTTATATATAGCCAACTTCTGGTAATTTTTTTTGGTTTTCCTTGGAAAGAAAAAGTTAAGAAGTTATTGGGGGGAAAATGGGTCAACTTGGTTTTTGTGGGAATTAGAACTGTGGGTATATAAAGACACGCCTATCTTGCCCTTTTCCGGTCTTGTTTCGGTCGGTGGGTTCTCTCTTCTTCTTCTCCTCCTCCTCCTCCTCCTTCTTCTCTTCTCCCCATATTTTCCTTTCAATTTTGTGTGTGCTTGCTTTGCGTGTGTGTGTGTGTGTGTGTGCTTTTGTGTGCTTTTCGTATGCGTTCGTGTACGTCTTTTGTTGGGGTTTCAAATCTCGATTTCGATTCCTTTGCCGACCTAAAAGAAACGAAATATCCAACTAGTCTGCCTGGTTTCGATTCGTCGGAATTAATATTCCTGTCAGGCGGTTTATTATTAATAAGAACCCGATTAAAAAAAGAACTCCCCTGGAAATCTTTCTTTAAAAAAAAATTACCAAAAATCCAGAGATTTTTAAGAACAATTTTTCGGCACATATATATCCGCGAGAGGGAAAAGAAAAAAGAAAATGTGGATTCGAAGTACCGCCGTCCTATTGCTGGTCGGGATAATCGCCAAGTCCGCGTTTACGGCCCCAGCTCCAGCACGGCATTATGCCGCCAAAGCGATCGACGGTATTAATATTGATCTGGCTAGTGATGCAGCCAGGAGTGGGATCGTGAGACCAATGAATATTCACGGGTATATAACTCCGGGCGGGCCGGTTTTCAATTTTACGGGGACTCTTGACGTATGTATTCTTTTTCTATTATAAACTATTAAAATTTATATATGTTATTCATTCATTGCGGGGAAGGTTTTCTCTAGTAGAAAGTACCTTTTATTAATTACTTTTTGATATATAAAATGTAGGAGATTATGCCGCAAATCCAAGAACTTTATCCAAATTGGGATCCGACGGTGCCGACGCCGACGACGAGTGAGAATGTATGTATATATACATATACCACAAGTACCTTTCTAGTCTCCAGATATGGAGCTATAAATCTTGTCGATCTAGTCGCGCTAATATATACTTCTTAAACAAAACTAGCCTAGCAAGGCCAAACGATACTTCCAGGGCCGTCCCACATGCTGGCTAGTCGTCGGGTGGAACACCGGACGGTCTGGAGCCCATGGTCAGGCCAATTATTTGGAAGCACTTGGGGATCATACTATGTAAGTCTTCTTTCTTTCTTCCTTTCTTTCTTTCTCCCTTTCTCTACCCAATTTAATATCTCAACCAGTGAATAGTAATTAACATCATTTAAACCAAAACAGGTGTGGAGCCGAACCCAGAAGCTGTGCACGAACGGGGTGTACTGACGATTCTGCCGTTGATTTGTGTAATGATGTAAGTTTATAATTCTTACCTGAGTGTAATATTAAATTGAGGTTAGAGATGACTGATAGTCGTACCCGGAATATAACAGCGAACGACAAAAGTAGATATCACATGTCCTCGCGTCGGCCGCGCGGCCAGAGAAATCGCAAAGGATTGTGTGACAATGTATAATGGACAGGAGACGACGAGAGGACAGTGGTTTGATACTACGGGGTATAATGTGGTCGTTCGGAAGTGTTTGATGTGAGCAGATCTAAATATTACTAGCTAAGGATCGTTAATGCTCTTCTTTTATGTGTGTATGCATATATGTTCGTTATGACGTTGCATATCCTTTGATCGGTTTTTCTTTTTTAGTATTTGGTACTTGGTATTTTGTTTTGGGTATCGTTCAAAAAGGCGCTTGGGAGGCTACAAAAGCTGGGATCATAGGAAAAGGAAGGGAAGGGAAGGGAAGGGAAGGGACGGGATAATGGTTCTGGGGTCTCATTATCGATGATAAGCATTATCTAAGGTACATACTAGCATAGCATAGCTTTCGTATTGAATATTAATATTAATACGAAGCTAATATTATATCCAAAGAGGGGTTTTACCCACCATTTACCAAATCCGGTAATATCCAAATCCACTATCTCCAAAAGCAGTAACTTCCCAAACCAGATAAATACTTTCAACTTCCAAATATAGTAATTCTGCATGAAACACCTCCTCAGTTAGAAGCCGAGTCGGAAGTAAGTGTACGTCACGCTTAGCTCCACCGCCACGATTTTTCGCTGTTTCGTTTCGGAATCTTGTCCATCCGCAGTTTCTTTCTTTCTTTCTTTTATTCTTTCTTGCTTCGATCAAAGAATTGATAAATATCTCCAATGCTCTCCTTCGCCCTCATCAGACAAATACAATCAAGTGCCGGTAGATAGGGAGATATTTGATAGACAGCCATGACTCTACGCACAAAACTCGCGGCCTTCCACGCCCGCATACATTCTCACCGCCACAATCATCACCATCACCACTTCCACCTCCCCCACCTGCGACACAAATCCTCAAAGGACTCCAAAGACAAAGACAAACCGTCATCCCCATCTCCCTCCCGAAAGTGCTCCAAAAAATCATCATCATCATCAAGAACCTCTCCATCCCGTAAACCCTCAAACCGCGACTCCCTCTCCTCAACTAGCACAACCAGCAGCAGCAGCACCTCCACAACATCCCCACCATCTCCAATCCTAACCCTAATCCTCCCAATCCCCTCGCACCACAACCACACAATCGAAGCCAGAGTTTACCACCCCACCGACTTCCCACAAACCTACGGCCTCTCCCACCTCACACCTCGAAAAGCAGCGGTAATCGCACATCCTTACGCTTCTCTAGGCGGTAGCTGGGATGATCCCGTAGTCCTCGCTTTGGTTACCTTGTTAGCCAAAAGGGGGTGGGTAGTCGCAACCTTCAATTTCTGCGGCGCCGGGAATTCGAAGGGGAAGACTTCTTGGACTGGGGAGAGGGAACGGGAGGAGTATGCTACTGTCACCGCGTTTTTGGTGAAGTATGTGGAGTGTATCGATCCGCATGTTTTTACTGTTCCGACTACATCTACATCTACAGCTACAACTACGAATCCGGTTGATGCTACTACGACGATAAGTTCGACACCGTTGAAGAAACAACCGATTAAATTCTTGTTAGCTGGGTATTCTTACGGCTCGCTGATAGCTTCAAGAACTCCACCCGCATCTCGGGTTTTGAAAACGGTGGATAAGGATATTTTGGCTTATGCTACTCGGACGGCTTATGAATGGGCTAGTACGGAAAAACGAAGGAGTTTTGCGATGGTCAGGGGTGCGGCTTTGGGGAGGAGCGTGTGGGCTAATGATGATGATTACGACGATGAAGAGGATGAGGAAGAACGAGGGGAGACTTCGGGGAATCATGGTGGTGGAGCAGACGAAAAAGTCAACTATAACGTCCAACTAGAAATCGAATCATCGTGGCTACTAGTCTCGCCGTTATTACCCCCCGTATCGATGTTTCTAAACCTACCGAATCCGATGTCTTGGTTCCCCACAAAGAAAAAGAAGGAAGAAGCAGAAGGAGAGAATAATCTTGAAAATGATGATGGTACAGAAGATGAAAGGGACGTATTTGCGGTCTATGGAACCGATGATATGTTTACTGGAATCGGGAGGTATAGGAATTGGGTCAAAGGCAAGGTTGAGAGGTCGAATGGAAGGTTTAGAGGGGTGGAAGTCGATGGGGCTGGACATTTTTGGATGCAGGAGGAGGAGTGGATGGTTAAATTGAGAGAAAGGGTTGCAGGGTGGATTGATGAGAGGAGTGTGGTTGGTTCGGTATGACAGCTTTTGGGGATCATAGAGTTTCTTTTTATATTATGAGTTATGTGAGCGGGAGTTTTATTTATTTATTTGGGTATATTTTGGGTATTTTAGATATGAAAGAGCACGGATGGATGGCTGGCTGGATCCAGCATTTTAGATATACAGGGCTACAGGGCATAATTTCTCATCGTGTACTTAGACGATGATAGTATAGTAATAGTGATAATGATAATCAATCACGCATTCAAAAAAATAAGACTGATCAGAAGAATCATAGTATTCACATCCTAGTTATACACATAAAATAATCCCAATAACACTAACAATCGGGAAAATATAAGCAGTAATAGTCTATTACCGAAAAAAAAAAAAAAAAAAGACAACCGAGCAGGCCTGTCTGCTCAGCTATATAAAGCCCACGACGGTAAACTACCAAAGTAATCTGCGCGCGTGATATAAAACATTACCACTATCCCACATCCACCCCTTCAATTGAAGGATCCAAGGATACAATCACTCTACAGCTTCATACCAAGCACCTGGTGCACCTTAAGTGCCTGTCTAATACTCAAATCCTCCATGATCTCCAAGCTACCACCGGGGATCATATAAGCCTTAACATCTCTGTACAATCTCTCGACCTTGGCACCCTGTCCTCCTCTGGTGTAAGCCAATCCACCGAAGATCTGGGCTGCCTCCCGGGCGCAGAATTCGAAGGTAGTTGTGGCTTGGGCTTTTAGACCGGCGATGGCGCCACCGAGTCGTAACATGGACTCTTGGGTTCCCATCTTTTCGCATTGGTAGACGATGTTTTCTAGCCAGTTATGGCAGGCTTCGACTTGGCGGGCCATTTGGGCGAGTTTCATGCGGATGACCTGGTGGTTGTTAGTATATTATGTTTGGTAGAAGAGATAGAGGGATTGTGAAGGGGGGTAACATACTGGATGCTCAACCAAATTCTTTCCGAATGTCTTCCTCTTATGCGCATACTTCATACTCTCCTCGTACAAGACTCTGCTGAATCGATTGCACTGAATGACAATTCCCAAACGTTCGTGATTGAAGTTTGTCATGATGACTTTAAACCCCTGGTTCTCCTTTCCGATCAAGTTCTCAACCGGGACCTTAACATCCTCGAATGTGATGTATGTAGTTCCAGAACTCCAGACACCCTGGCAATCCATCTTTCTAACGCTAACACCCGGATGTGTCTTCTCGATGAGAAGGACGGAAACACCACCCATCCCCGGTCCTCCGGTTCTGACGGCGGTGGTGAAGTAATCCGCCCAGATACCGTTGGTGATCCACTTCTTCTCACCGTTGACGATGTAATGCTTCCCATCCGGGGTCAACTTAGCCTCGCATGTCAAGTTGGCAACATCGCTACCGGCATCAGGTTCCGTAATAGCCAAACAAATCCTCTTCTCACCGTTCAAAAGACCGGGTAAAATCCTCTTCTTAACCTCTTCCTTTCCGAACCTAATAACCGGTGGGAGACCGATTCCATAACCTCCGATCTGAGACCAAACGAACCCACCGGATCCAGTACGAGAAAGCTCATCGGTAACGATAAGTTCATGGAAATGATCCCATTCCTCAGCTGGGACGGAAGCAACCCTACGGTCGGTATATTCAACTGGATATTTTACACCCAATAGACCGGCGAGATATCCACGCTCTCCCATGGTCTTGAAGACCGAATCCGGAACATGGCGGGCTTCATCCCATTCTGTAACATAAGGCTCGATTTCATTGGTAATCCACTCACGAACTTCGGCGCGAAGAGCCGCGTGGGTTTCCTTGTAGTATGGAGAATGGTAGGATTGATACCAGCCTGGGTCACCATATGGAATGAGATCGCCGTAGGTATCTAGAACGGTGGCAGCGGGTTCTGCTGATGATGTGGATGTGGATGTGGCGGCGGGTTTGGGTTTTGGAGCTGCAGCGACTGGCTTCGGTGCTTCCTTGACCGGGGCTGGTGCTGCCTTTCCTTCCACGGATCCAACGCAGAACTTGGGCTTGTACTTGTCTAGTACTGAGTCCTTATGGTACTTTTGGAATTGGACGGTTGCATCCTTGCCGGCTACACGTTCGAGGACTATTGTGGTGGTGGGGAATATGTTAGCAGGTATAGGTACTTCTGTGACGCTGATATCACGACAGCGTCATCATGCCGAGGTTGTTCGGCAATACACTGTGGGGAATTAAGCCCGCCTGCATTGCGCCCAAACCCAACGCAAGAGCTGGCTGGCCGGCTAGCTAGCTTTCTAGCCACTCACACGCCGGCTGATGGTAACATGCGGATAATTGTGGAGAACGCGTACCAGCTGTGGAGGAGTGGGAGAAGGAGTAGGATGAAAGGGAAGGGAAGGGGGAGAGGAGAAGGACATACTCTTCTTTCCACCGGGATGCTCGTTCTTGAAGGTAGTGAGATCGTAGACATCACCGTGAACTACGATGTACAAGTCATCGGGCTTATTATGGGCCTTGACGTCGTCTAACGAGAACACCTTTGCCATTTTGATAGTATTGTATGTATGTATGCAAGTAAGTTATTAAGATGGGAGGGTAGATAGAATTGTGACTCTAGAATGGGTATCTGGTGATAATAAGAAAGAGAAGAGAAGAAAGAGAAGAAAGAAGAAGAAGAAGTCAGAGTGTATAAGAAAAAGATTATATCCTGAAAAAGCTCCGCCGCTCCGAAAACGTTTAAGAATCGGCCCTTTTCGAGAACGAGAGCTTATTTTGTGCCGTGGAATGTTGGAAGTACGCTCAATCAAGACCTGAGAAGAGATCGAACAGAATAAAATGCACGAAGGAAAATGGCTATTCGGGTTATAAAGTATCAGGTTAGAGACATTAATCAACCTCCACACACTACCTAACTATCACAAGCATGTGAAACTGTGGGGAGATACAAACTGGCAGGTCCTCGAGCTCACTCAAACTAACAGTATTATTACATAGTATACAGCCGCACGACTCGACAAACAGTTCTGGCGAGCATATGCGAACATGACGGTCGCGGTTCGACCGAAATCACTTGGCCGGGGTAATCAACAGGTCACATGCGGGCGATACATCATTGCTTGTGCCAAAAA
Organism: Arthrobotrys conoides; assembly: GCA_036971725.1. Lineage (NCBI taxonomy): Eukaryota > Fungi > Ascomycota > Orbiliomycetes > Orbiliales > Orbiliaceae > Arthrobotrys > Arthrobotrys conoides. Next base: position 1,785,266 of record JAVHJM010000008.1, read on the forward strand.
AGGCGAGCAAGGAATGTTACCAAACAACCCCGGTCACAGGCGGCGGCATTTCCCCACACTTCGTTCGGAGCTTTGGGGGGTTTGCTTTTCATTGACTGCATCCTCATTGGCTGGTTCTTGCGAAGTTCTGGTTCGGTCGGTAGTCTTTTGACATGTGAAAGGCTTCCCCTCGGTCCTCGGAGGAAATGCGAAGAGAAAAAGGCATGATAGTGGGTTTGGTCTCGTGTCGCGGAATAACCCTGGTTGGATCGGCCAGGGTCTTTATTGCGCCTGATGTTTTCCAGAATCATCCTATCTATATCTATTACTATACATGAGAGGTATAGTTAAAGATTTCGAGGCTAACAAAAACAGACCAGCTCGAGCTCTTAAGCTTTTTAGAGGCCTGGCCGATCGGGTCTATCGCAGGATCTTTATAGGTCCTACGCCAGATTGATGAATAGTATATATCATGTCGAAAACCCGGTTCGGAAGCGAAAGCGAAGTTCGTCTAAACATCAGCAGTAGCGGCCTTGCAGCAGTCCTAAATGGTTTGCTGTCCCGAGACTATGTTTCTCTTATAGGCTTATTCTAAGTATCCCAATCTCTTGTCTCGTCGCCAGACTCCTCAACTGTGCCCAATCTCCGGCTTTACGAAGGCTCCAGAATATATATTCTTCCCGAGGCTGCACATGTATACATGTACGTTGGCGTCCCTCATGATTTTTAGAGTGTATTAACAGTATACTTCGGTCGCTATAGGCTACCATGCGTTCTATATCATAAGATAGTCCGTATAATTGTAATTTCATTGGTGGCGCCATTGAGGATTGATTGAATGAATTGATATATCGAAGGCAGCTATAGTGGGAAATGTAGTGCAGAAGTATTACGTATTTAAGTGCAATATTAGGTATATAAATCATAAAGTCGATACATAAATAATTCGAGTAATTATAGAATATAATTATAACAAAGAGCACGGCTGTGACCAAAGAGCCTCGAAATCTAGACCCCGGGGCCGTAATTATATGTAATTACTCAAAACTAACATTGATATCCTATACATTCGACGGAAGACAAATTCCTTTGACCAGTTGAGATATTGCTTATTTCCATATCGAGGACCCGATATATCCTACCCAGGCGCCGAGATACCCCCCCCCAAAGCTTGTCTTTTCTGACAAGAGTTATTGATTCAGCATATTATATCATATATATGGCTACAACTATCCCACAATCAACTAGAAAGAAGCGGAGTTTAGGCGACTAGCGTATATATATTACAAATATTGATATTTGTGATAGATACCAAGCTAACAGACTACTATACTAACATTAATACTAAGAAGAAGCAGGCTCCTTCCCCTTCTTCTTCTTCACCTTCGGCGGCGGCTCCACATACGGTTCATAAATCCTAACCATCCCCGTAAACCCCCCGGTCTGCCAAAACCCCGTCATAACCGCCTTCAACTCCACCCACCTAGTCTCCAAATACGCCTGCAACTCCCTCTGATCCTCATAAAACGACGAATCCAGCCCTCCGCCGAACGTATACTTCGCGTTAATCGCCAGCCATATATTTATATACCGCTCCAGAACGTTATAGACATTACTGTTCAACGCCCTGATTCCATCCATAAACTGGTCGTAGAAATCCATATCCAGTTCTTCGACGTCGTTGGTGCCGTCGTAACGGGTTAGGAAGAGCCATTGGATTACTTCTCTGTAGTTATTAAATTCCACACCTGCGGTTTCGAAGTACTTTGCCATTTTTTCTAGTAGTGGGAATAGCTGTGGTGGGTTGTCTATACTATATTTTTCTGGGGTTTTGTCGTTCGGGTTCCAGAAGTCTTGAGGGATGGGTATTAATTGGTTTAGAAAATCGGGGAGGACGGGCGTTTGTGGGATTTGGGTGATGTAGCCTCTGTATTGCATCAAAGCGTCGGTGGCCTTTTTGGCTTCGGTTGGGGATGTAAATCCATATTGTTGTAAGTTTTCCGCGGGGGTTGCTTTTATTTCGGCTTCTGCGATCATGAGTTTTGTTGTGAAACGGTCGACGATGCTGGGGAGGGTGTGGTCGCCGGAGCCGGTGCTATTAGTAGTATTTTAGTATGTGCTTGTTTTTTTGAGGGTTAGTATGTCGTGAATGGTTATTTGTAGAACTTACCTGTTCAGCACGCCTTCCACGAGATTGTTGAGTGCGATTCCTATGTCTGTAAATGCGGATTTGGTACCCTGGTCCGCGAGGAGTTTGTCGAATAACTGTTTGGGGACATAGGCTATGCCGTAACTTGTGAAGTATATGATAGTTAGCTTTGATAGTATATCTTTCGAGGCATATGGAGATTTATGCTTGGGTCATGTGGATCTTGCATCTAGAGCTTGGGGCTGAATACTGATAGGACACTCGTACTATTTAAATACTTACACAGAACTAAAGATCGCAAGTTGGCTTACGATGCCTACGAGAAGACGTTTCCCACCACCTGGGACTCTCATGGCTTCTTCTTTCTCGATTTGAAATTATTTTAGTAATATAATATAATATAATATCCAATGTTACTCACGACAGGAAATATCTTAGAACGACGAATTTCCCATGGCAGACAAGATACAAAAACGTGCGTATGAGATTATTTAAATCTACCAATCCATCCTACAAAATTAACTGCGGCTACCATTTACACCCTCAAAAACTCTCGTATATATGCCATTGTCAACTCACCAGAATTAAAGAAACACGCAGTATCAATCTGTTGCATTTTTGCATCAAAGTGTGTTGTAGTACACTACTTGAAAAGCTCAAGGTTCACAGTCCGAAAGAGGATATAGGCTGCATAAGGCTACTTCCCCAACCAAAATGCCTAAAAGGTATACAGGGTTCTAGTGTTAATACCTATGGTTGACGTTGGGGGGGTTTACTTGGCGTCACATGGAGTCGGGGCAACAGAGTCGGGCAAATAGGTCGGCTGGGCCGCCGTACTCAACAAATTTTATTATAGACTTTTGTTTAGATTATATATATTGGATTCTGAATCTCGAGTATAGCATGGTCAAAAGGTATTGGAATATATTCCAGCGGGGGACGAGGTATGAAGTTGATGTAACGAGGAATGCACTCCGTTAACCGGTTTATAAACATTAACTTAATAATTATATTATTAAATTAATTGAAGTTATATTCGAATATTCCTTCACGCTGGTAGTTTACGGATTTAGTTCGCACTGACCAGTCTCCGGTCTGGTTCAGGCTGGTTTACAGGCGAGTTGATAGGTCGGTTCGCGGGCTGGCTCACAGGTTGGCGGTTAACAGATTGACCTACGCCCGGTTCAGACAGATTCTCAAGCTGGCTAGTTTGTATAGAAGCTGTCCACAGGCTGGCCTACCGGCTTACCCGGACGGTCTGTAAATCGGTCTGAAATAGGCCGTAGGCCATCTTGGACTAGGCTACAGGCTAATTTGTAGAATACGTAGTTAAGTGCGTATTAGGACCCAAAAGTTGTACCAAAAGTATACGAGGAGTTAGGCATTTAAACCTAACCCCGAATTCAATCCAATGCAAACCTGCTTGAGTATAAAAAAAAGGGCGGATTTTTATCTTCAAATTGCACAAATCTTTTGTTTTTGTTATTCAGATACCTTTTGGCTGCCGTATCCAGCTGAATATCGATATCAATCTCTTAAGTAAATGATAAAAAAGAGATAGCTTATGGACTCTTATATAATTTGAGAAGAAAGATGGTACTCGATTACTGGCCGTACGGGATTGCTCTCGCAGCATACCTAATCACGGTACGATTCTTTCGATATCGACGCAGAAATGCAATTACGGCCAAATTCAGCGGTAACAGCAGGCCATTGTCTGAAATGACAGCTGGAGAGGCACATGAGATTATGATTCTATTGCAGGAATTCGAGTTTCCCTACGCTTTTCAGAAAGCCAGGACGATAGCTGTGTTAAAGGTCTATATTTTCAGAAAACAATTCACTTTGCACCTTTGATACTTTGATTTTGCTGATCATCTTGATTAAACCTCGAGAATAGGCCGGTGGAATCCCCACCATGTCGAAACTATTCGCCGTTACAGGCCAGCATACTCGACGAAATGCGGGGAAGAGAGCCGTCGACACCGAGATCCTACTACGCGAGGTCCACCACAACGGCCGAGACTCAGATCGCTACATGAAAGCAGTCGCTCGAATGAACTACCTCCACTCTCGATACCGCAAAGCCGGAAAAATCATCGACGAAGATATGTTACACACCCTCGGCTCAGGCATCGTAGAAACCTTTCGCATCATGGAAACCGAGGAATGGCGTATATTAACCAAAGAAGAGAAATGTGCCATTGGGGTCTTTTATAAGTCCCTCGGTGACGATTTGGGAGTTCCGTTGGGTGGTTTACCTTCGGGTCAAGAAGGTTGGGAGGATGGAGAGCATTTTGCGAGGGAGTTGAGGGATTGGACTGTGGGGTATGAATCGAGGGTTGCGAGGTTTGTGGGGACGAATGATCAGTATGTTAGGGTTTATGTGGACTCTGCTCTCGAGGGGATGCCACGGGGGGTTAGGATATTGTTGAGGAAGGCTGTTGGATTTGAATTGGATGATGTTATGAGGTCTGCTTTGGGGTATATACCTTCCACCTCTCCAGTATATATCCGAGATTATACTAACCAACATCCCCCCAAGTCTCGAAAAAGCAGGCATGCTAGTCCGAACCACAATGACATCCATCAAGTCCATCCGAAAGATACTCCTCCGCCACTTCCACCTCCCAAGATATTCCCCCGTCAAAGCAGTCCACGAAAACCCAAACCCCAAAAGCGGTCTCTTCAACTTCTTCCCAAACGGTCTACAGCCTTGGTATCTTGAAAAGAGCTTTTGGACAACCTGGGGACCGTCTGCTTTATTCGTCAGAGCTCTGGGTGGGAGACTTCCGGGTTCGCAGGGTGATAGGTTTCATCCGCAAGGATATGATTTGATGACTATTGGGCCTCAACCTCAGCAGGGGAAAGGGCTGGAGGATATGGCTACGACTATGGAGTTTTTGAGGGCGAGAAATGTTAGTGGATGTCCGTTTCACAAGGGGTATGGGGGGAAAGCGGAGACACCGGTTTTCTGATTGGGATGTATTATTTCAAGGGTGGAGTATCTATGATATGACGAGGACATTAGTTATCAAGGTTGGTATTTAACGAAGAAACGACAGATGACAAGACAAGTTAAGGGAGGATCGTTATAAAAGTTCACTGTGTAGAGTTGAGAAATTGATATAACCACATAGTTTGAGATTATCAAAAGCTAGATAGTATCGCGAATAATAGATTGTTGAATCGGGTACCTATAGATAAAATATAAAGTTGTTTTAGCTTAGAATCTGCATATTTGAATATATTCGAATATAGAGTCGATTCCCAATGGTCTCCACTGGATGGTCGTGCTCCAAAGCCTAGGCCTGCGTGAGGGCGGGGCGAAACGGTCAAAATCGTATATAATTGAGTGCTTAAGTAAGTATCTTCCACCCTTTACACTACTATCCGTGCGCAAGCTCTTACATAAACTGTTAATCCCGCAATTTCCACAATCTATGTCTACGTCTACGTCCACATCAACCAGGGCCGCCGATATCGATACATGCGAATCAAGATACCTAATGTTGCCTGAAAGTATTTCTTGGCCAACGCACCACGGATCTTTCCTAACACGATATTCGACACGAACTTATGCATGAGACGAGACGGCTAGACGCATATATAAGGCACAGTTTACGTATACGAACCGAACCAAAACCGATTAAATCTCGGCGGTTGCTCGCGAGTACTCAAGTATATAATGAAGGCTCAGTCGGCAGAGATTTATTAATCGAGTTCTCGATTGATACAATATTGTCGTCTTGCCTTTAAATTAGACGACTATCATTTACGGAATTGAAATTATATCAACTACCTACAAAGTTTTGGTGAGAGAGGGAACTTGGTAGGCTAATATTACCTAAAATTTAAAGCCTCGTCGGTGGATATGGTTCAAGGGCACCCTAAGTAAGTAGCCTAGTAGGACCACTTATTCTGCTATTCCTTCCGTTCAATTGATAGAATAAGAACTAATAAGGGTATTAGATGCTGGAGGCTCTGTGCCTCCTGTAAAAAAGGCTGCAGATGTCTCAAATGCGGATTCTGCCACTCCTGCGCCTACCCTGTCGGGACCATTTGCATATCCGAGCACTCCTGCGATGCATATACCGAAGAAGTGAAAAACCACAAATCAGAGAAGAAAAAACTCAAGGCAGAAAAGGTTGATTTCGAGGAGAAGAGAAAAGAATATCAGCTCAATGCAACCGCTCTTCATTTCAAGAATTATGCCCTTGAAGTGAAGAATAATGAGCTTGAATTGGAGAAACATAATCTCAAATTGAGGAATGATGATCTTGAGGCGGAGAAAGAGAATCTTGGATTGGAGAAAAGAGCTCTTGAGTTGAGGAATCGTGAGCTGGAGTCGATCAGGCTTAGGACGTATACCGACGGGTTGCTTATTCGGAAGTTTTTAGGGTATGTTGGGTCGATTGCTATTACCATAAACTTCATGGTGATTTTAAAATCCGGTCTCTCTACGTATACCCCAGCTAATGAGAACATATACATAGCCTCATAGATTCCAAGACAGTCTCCGTTCTTGTCGGCCCCGAACGCAAAAGATTTACGATCCACATCGATATAATTTGCTTAGCATCAGGTTATTTCAAAGACTACTTCTCCACCCGAGCCAAAGATACCGAAATAGAGACAATAATACTGGACACAGAAGTCGACAACGTTGACACCTTTGGTATGTTCGTGGAGCATTGTTACCTCGGTACCTACTTCACAGACAGCAAAGATGACTCGTCGATGTCCCACCACCTCTTACTCCACGCCCGGTTATATGCTCTAGCTGAAAAGCTCCAGTGTCCTCCACTGAAGAATCTCGCGCTGGAAAGAGCGACGAATTGGTGTTATGGTCATAATATGCAACTAGGCGGTGGTAATTTTTCGGACATATATCCGAACATCTTGGATGCTATACGTGTGATTTATACGTATACGACAGATCTTAATTCCGGACTTCGGCCGTATAGTACAGCAGAATACGGGTCTGGATATCGGCTGTCTGAGTTTGGAATTGTTGATGCTGATGATTGGGAGGATGATCTTGAGGTTGTAAGAGATGGGTTTCGAATTTTGATAGCACGGCTTGCGGCGGCGTATTTGGTGGATCTGAGAGAAACGGATGCATTTGTGGAGTTGCATCATGCTTTTCCTGATTTTAATACGGATATGTTGTTGTTCATTAATGATAGACCGGTAGTAACGGCTGTCGAGGAAAGGAAGTCCTCTCTGGTACCGACGATATCACCTTCAACCTCTCAGGCGGGTGTGCAACAAGAAGAAACGGTCCAGTTGCGGAGAAAGAACATTTTGGAATTCAGCAGGTATGAAATAACCTTATCTCTTTTCATACTAAGTACTTACACTTCGGCCACCAGTTTATTCAACACCGAAACATTCACCATCTTCGTCGGCGAAGACCTCAAACGTTTCGACGTCCACATAGCAGCCCTAAAATGCTCCGACTATTTCCAAAAACTCACGACCTCAAACATGAAAGAAGCCAAAGAAAAAACAGTCCATCTGAACAGCGAAGTCGATAGCGCAGAAGCCTTCGATATGTTCGTACAATACTGTTATTTCCAGGATTACTTCCACGATGAGATTCGAATCAATGTTTTAACTCTAGCTCTCCATGCTAGTACCTATTTATTGGCAGATAGGTTGGGTTGTATCGGGCTGAAGGAACTTGCGCTTCAAAAGGCAAATATGCTTTGTGATTCGGCGTATGCGAATGAACGTGCTCGTTATAAAACTTTTTCTGCGGTCTCGATTGCGGTTGCTATGATATATGGGAATACGTATGATATGCATGGTGGGAAGATATCTAAAACGAAGGGTATCAATTGCTACAATGCTGCAGATACTACTGACCCGTCTGATGAGGGAAAGGGAGATGAATCGACTACTACTACGAAGGAAAAGGTATTAGAGAAGGATAGAGACGGGTTTAGAGTGCTACTCGCTCGTTTTGCTAGTGCCTATCTTTCTGAGCTACGGGAGTTCCATGAGTCGTTCATTGCGAAGCATCATGCGTTTCCGGACTTTGCGACGGATGTTATGTTGTTGGCTACGGCTGGTGAGAAGATTGAACTGGATGAAGACGGTCGACCGAAAGCTTGAGGTTGGTCGGTTTAGATTTGCGGGTATTCGATATTCGGGAGGAAGTATGTTGTGTTTTTGAAAGTATTGGAGTTGAGGGAGACTTAATCTTGATCACGACACTGAAGTGGAGATATATGCAGTCATGCTATATCATATTCTACCGACCTACCTACTTAGATTACAAGTAAAACTTGGATTTCTTGTTATTTTTGCGAAATAAATTAGAGACGGTTAACGGGAAGTTATCCGATCCCTCTAACTATATCCAACGTCCCTGCATCGATCCGCATATGCAACAAAGGATAAACGGTATAGCTTATTTCCAAGCAAGGTAGTGATATCTGTCCGCGAACTTATTGGTTAATATGGTGAAAAGCCACAATATGCATGCTCGTTTCGCAAATCAGAGATTCACCACCTTCCCGTCATGGGTTAAATGTGGAATTTGCTGCACGCATGAGGTTTTCGACTATTGCATGTTGGATAAAAACGGTCTAGACCTAAATTATGAGGTCGATGGTATATATAGTAGACAGAACCCCTCAGATGTATCGAATTCTAGAATTATATTCTCCCATCTAGATATCTGTTCCTATACTAAATAGGCTACTGGCCTTCATATACTTTACTCCAAATCTATACAAAATGAAACAATACCTTATCGGCGTAACGGCAGCGCTGGTACTCTACATCATCTGGTTACAAATCTCCTTCGCACTACGAAAACGAAAGTTCGAAAAAAGCCATGGAACGAAGCCGCCGAATTATTGGGTCAACAGTCTTCCGTTTGGAATTGACTATGTAACTTGTTTACTCAACCATGTGAAACGACAGACGGTGTTGGAGTTTATGAGGGGGAATTATGAGGAGTACGTATTTTATTCTTCTACTGGTTTTCATCGATGGTTTATACTTTAATACTGATATGAATTATATGGGTTTATATCAGATACGGCCATACATTCACCATGAACACCCTCGGCGCAACCACAATAACGACCCGTGAGCCCAAAAACCTAGAAGAAAATTTTATCACATTAAAGAAATGTATCCCGGACGGTAAAAACATCAGCTGTGGGTATACAGAAATTGTTTTTTGAGTTGAAGATATGGATACTTCTACAGGGTTTTTGTTCGGGGAGAGGACTGGTACTTTGAAGCGAAGGGTTTGTGGTTTGGAGGGGAAAGGGGGGGGGAGGGAGTAATTACCTACTATCAATGAATTACATGATGATAGTGACAGGTATAAAGAGGTGTGCAGGGTACCTAACAACGGCGGTGGTTGTGAATAGTTGTTTATGGGTTAATCACTGTTAACTGTAGAGATATAGAGTGTGACAATAAGATTATATTCAGCAAAGCTCATTTAAACCTTTACATGAGAGAGGATTGATAGAAAGAAGATAATTGATCCTCTCCCACTGTTGTAATTACTGTTAGGATAGAATATAATATAATATAATACAAAGGAGAACTCTATTTTGGCATTTGAGTCTCTCTCTGTATAAAGGTAATTACCTACAACTGGAATGCAGGATATTAGTAGATGCCCCTCACACGTGAACAGGTGTAATTTCGTGAAAAGACTAGTCTATACGCGGCCAAAACAATCCGAGAGTGGAAAAGTAATAGTACCGATATCTACGCATGAATGATCATGAAAGTAGTACCCGTACGCGCTGGATAGCTCGATAGTAGCAAGAGTAACTACTATCAGCATGGTGGTATATGGTTATAGGAACAGGGATGTTCCGAAGAGAACCAATTGGGAGGCAGCCGCGGTGTTTCGTTTTGCGTTGGGCGTGTTTTGATTTGGACGTTTCGGGTCGCAACAGGGTCGCAACAACAACAACAAAAAAGTGGATGTAAACAACCACACCACCACAACGGAGTAATTGACCACAAAAGCGGCGATAATTAATAAATCTTCTGCGTTCTGCTCTGCTGCAGTGGCTGATGCACACCACCTTCTCCATCTCCATCCCCGTCTGGAACTTCCTCCTCTTCACCCTCTTCACCACCACCCAACCATCATCATCATCATCACCATCATCATCACATCACCTTCACCACCGTGTTCCCACCTGAGATCCCAGTTGACGAGCCTCAACTGCATCTCCCCGCTGATTCTTGTTCCAATCCCAATTCGATATCATCGCTTCTGTTCCCAAAAGCTTCAACTTGAAATTCAACTCCAACCTGCCCTCCACCGGTAACGGTGATACCAATACCTCCTTCTACCCACCTACTTGATTTATATACTTCACACCCGCTATCATGGATAGCTCTTTCCGAACCCGATCTCTTTCCACAACCCATGGATCCTATTTTCACGACTCGGACCAAGACGCGCACGATTATACGCGACTACGCCTGCAACAACAATTGGCAAGAGACCTAGACGGCTCGCCTGCCTCCCACAAGTCAGATAGTACCATTGGCTCCCTTGGGATATCAGAAGGCGCCGGCGCTATGTCAACGAGGAAATTAGATAATATCCTACCAGAAACTCCGAACCTGGACTCTAAATTCGTTAATTCTCAATTTAAAGACTTCAGTACGATCGGAGTAGCTGTTAGGAATAGATTGTTTCCAGGAATGTCCAATAATACCGAAGACAGCGCTGAGATCGGTCGTGGAGTCTCTGAAGAACATACCAAGACCGACAAGTCCTCTACTCTTGGTTCTATATTCGCCAGAACCGCTGCCAGAACCGCATCTGGTGCCCATGATAACAATGGGAAACTCGCCGTACCCAACGTAAGCCAGACCATCTCCTCCACCCCCCACACCCCCCTTCTCCCTGTCCTTCCCACCCCTTCTGCCCTGGAGAATGTGTTGTTCCTTTATTCCGGGGTGACGTCGAGAAGTTCCATAAATGGGGAATAAATAAGGGTCATAAGAATTATGCTGATATTTCCTGTCAGACTGGAATCAATGCTGGCCCCCGCCGCCTTTCTCCCAATACCAGGGCCAGAATGCAGCCAACGGTTGTAGACGAGTCGATGGAGCTTAGCTCGTACTCGATCGGTTCTCGTCTTAGCACCACAAGACGTCCTAGCCGTGATGTTCGCTCCACTAAAGAGCAAGCCGCTAGAGAGAAACTACAAGAAGCTGCTGTAATCAAGGAGAATGTTCCCTTACGCGCTGCCTCTCACGGCTCGCAAGGACAGTCCGGCCGTGTCACTTCAAACACTGCTGCATTCCTCAATACCGAGAAGCTCTTCAGAGATATGGGCTTTTCTTCCGATGAGTCTGATTTCTCAGAGATTAAACCGTGTGATTCCCCGTCCTTGAGGAAATATCACAAGCGTGCTGCGTCTAAGCCACCAGTTCCAAGTGTTACGGGCGGTAGCATCAAGTTGCCCGATATGACGGGAATCTCTGACTTGGTTTCAAGCATCGATCATGGTAACCATATCTCCAACCGCTCACAGCGAGCCCAAATCCAACAAGTCCCAGTTCCTATCGATGAACGGGAGCTACTTGTATCACTTAAGAAGTTACAGAAGAAGGTTGCGGCTCTCGAAGCCGATAAAGAGAAAGAGAGGAAGCGAAGCAAGGAATTGGAGAAGAACTGTGAAGAAACTCGCCAACTCTACCAACTCGAGGCCGATGGCCGACGTCAACTTGAAGCTGAGCTCAACAACCGAAAGCGAGCCGATAGTGCCCTCGGCGGCGAAATTGACAGCCAGCAGGGGTCACCCCGACAGGTCGCCGCTGACCTCAAAGCCAAACACCAGGCTGAATTGAAGAGTAAGCCCCTCCTCCCCTGTCACAAAAACACCCATAAATCGAAATTCGTTTATTATTATAATTATCGAGGCCCTGAGCTAACGATGTGACGTCACAGAGTTGGAGACTGTTGTTGCTTCGTACAGAAACCGTATCGAGAGTGTCGAGCGGAAGTATAATGACATGCAACAAGATCTTGGGCTTATCTCACAGGAGAGAGATATCGCCTCGAGCACGCTTGCACGCAAAACCGTTCATAATGAAGAATTACAAGAAGAGGTCGAAAGTCTCCGTAAGGAGAATGATGAGCTCGCCCAAGAAAATGAGCTTTTGTCTGGGGACGTTGAGAGATTGATGAGGGATCTCGAAAAGAAAGATAAAGACTTAAATCATGAAAGAAAGCTTATGAGTGATAAGATAAATCGGTATCGCGAGAAGGTAGCGAGAACGAGCAGAATTGCCACCGAGAGCACCTTGGCTGCCAATTCCTACCAAGCGATCACTCGCGGGTGGAAATCTGCCGTTAAGCAGGATGCAACGACTGAAGAGTATGCCGTTGCGAAGGCTACTATTTCCGATATCAAAAAGACAGAGACTCGAAAGGCCTCTGTCACTAAGAATGCTCAGCCTGGGAAACCGGCCATCAAGATTACGCGAGAGAGGGAGATACAACCTTTGGTAACCTCGAAGCCCGAGGAACGTGTTCAACAACAAGTTGACACGGAACTAAACAAGTTGTTCCCCTCCACCTCCACTGCCCCTGCCACAGCTTCGGCTGCCGCGAAGAGGAAGATTTCTAACTCTACAACTGCTAGCAGAGCTTCAAACAAACCCCATGTTAAGAAGTCACGCACCGTTGTCGAGGACTACTCTGAGTCGGAAACCGAAGAATCTCCACAAAATTTCTTAGACGCCCCATTCACCGCACCAACTACCGGAGAATCATCATTTTTCGAGGCCTATTTGGGTGACACGTTTACGGAACCTTCTCTCACCGAGTCTCGAATCCATAGAGAAGCGGCAGGTGATATGTTGGATGATGACACGAACACCAGCTTCGTCCAGGTAAGATCTACTGCTCCCCCTCCACCCAATTCAAGGCGTAGCAACCTTGTCTCACGACGCTTTGTGCAGAGTGAGGGCGTTGCTCGATTGCGGCGGGAAATCTTGGAGGAGAGGAAACAGCTCGAGGCTTTCACGTCTCAACAACGTGATGCCGAGAAGAACACGCAATTCAAACCCGAGCGTGCCGCGCGTCGAAACGATGATGCCGACGTCAAGGTACCTGAGGTTAAGAAACGTGTTCAGATCTTTTCTGAGAAGGACAACGAGGTAATGATTGAAGGTGACGAAGACGAGGCTGCCCATCCCTTCCTACGCACCTCAATGATTGCAAACGATACCGAGGGAGAAGTTGTGGATAACGGGTTTGGTAACATCTTCCATGAATTACCCCGTTCCCCACCATCCCCACCATCCTCCCAGCAGACTGTCAAGAGACATTTCAGTGCTATGTCTAGCAGCCGTGCTACTGAAGAACATAATGATAATGCCCATACTGCCGTCGGACGAGTTTGCATCCACAATGCTCTCTCCTGCACCCTTTGTCACCGGGCGTCTGCTCTTGAAGAGTGCCAGGCGAAAGGACACATCGTCAACGACTCCTTTGATGTCGAGATTCCGGAAGTCGTCCCCATTTCCCAGCGTATGCTAGACGATTCGGAGTTTATCGAAGGCGAGGTTACGATGAGACCTAGCCAGCCACCCAAGTACGCTCTTGACAAAGTCATGAAACAAATCCAAGATGAGCTCGAGCATTTGAAGCTGTAAGTTGTCTCCCTTCTGTCTTACAAAGGACGCAGAACTGATAATCTCCTATAGCGAATATAAGCACGTCGAAGCGGAATACCTTGCCTGTGACCCATCTCTTGGACGAAGAAAACGGAAGTCGTTGACAAATCAGCTCACTGAAATTGTCGAACTCATGGACAAAAAGGCGGACCAGATCTATGCCTTGTATGATGTTGCAGAGGGGGTCACTACCGATATGACACCGTCTGTTTCTAATAAAGCTGGTGCAAGACGACACAGCACCGGTAGCAAGATTAGTGGACACATCGTTGTCTAGATTGTTTTTTCTCCCTCCCCTTTTTCCTATTGCGAATACGAATACTTATTGATACTGCATTCGATTATCACGACTTTGGCAGCACGCGGTATACAAAAGCGACTTTGGATTTTTTTTTTACATTTTATTTTTCGATTCACTACGCATCGGTTTGGCCCACCATAAGGACCTGTTTGATTGATTGATTGGTTTTCACTTTTTCCACTTCCACGACTACGTTTTTCTCCTCCCTTTCGATCCACAACATGATATTCGTCGACTTTGCTTTGATTTTGGACTTTTTTTCCCTTCTTTTCCATCGCGATATACCCGTTCACTCGACCCTAGTGTGAACATCTTGCCGGCGTCTTCCCCAACCGTTGACAACCCTCATCACCTCGTACGTTTATCCGCTCGACCCTAGGGTGGATATCTCGTCAATGTCGCCCCCAACATTGGCACCCTTACTACTACACTTGTGACGGTGTATATGGTGTACATGCTTATGGCTTATGAAAACTTTGCATGGTTTTGCTGGGTTTTTCGAGTATAACTTTCTACTGTCTGCTATAAAGACGGTATACCTGTTTTGATTGTTTTCATTATACTTGTTTCCTGTTTTCCGTTTGGTTCTTTTGCTTTATGGGTTTTCCTTTTTACTACGCTCCTACTTTTGGCGTTTTCTGTCATGGGAGTACTTGGGTTTCTTTTGGGTACATTGGTTTTTGTTTTTCCTTTTGGGTACGGTTAGGATTGTCTTTATGACATAAACCGTGGGTACGGTACTAACTATTGGGTGATTGAATTGAGTCTTTTGGGTTTTCCTTTTTGATTCTCTTGACGTTATCGATTGTAGTATTGGCCCTTTTTAAAACCCTCCCTCTTTGTGTCTTTTCTTGTGAAGCTGCTGAATACGTGTGTACGCATGTCGATGTATTGAACGGCCGACTTTTTTGCATGTGGGGCGAGTGTGCAGCGGAGTTATTGTGTATTTTTGTAAGAAAAGTGGAATATGAATTTTAATTTGAATACCTTATAGAAGATGGGTGGTGATTTAGAGTAGAGACTTTGAGGAGATCGTGATGTGTAGTTCTTGCTCTGATGGTTTAGATTGTACATGTGGTGTTTAATTGTTGGTTATATTGTTTAGAAGGCGGGAACACATACATAAGAGTAATTTATAGGCAGTCAGTTCGAATATTGATATACAATTTTGAAGCAATTAATTGCATTTGATATTAGTGATTAACTGGAGAGAAGTATTTTGTATAGGTCCGGGACAGAGTTAGTTGGTTTTGAGGATATAGAGTTTTGGTGTGTTGATTATATACGTATATACCCGGTATAGGTACTAAGTATGATAGTTTTTTTTTTTTTTTTCTTGTCCAATCGAGCACGATAGGAATCCGGGATGGGATTAGTTGATCAAAGGTGCATACCGAGTTAGCTAAGTATATATAAATATATAACGATACTGTACTGAAGTGGGGAAGTCTATTTGGTGTTATATGTTAGATCTGTAGAGGTCAACTCTATATAAGCATCTGTGAAGATGGATTTTAGCTGTTGGCATATCCATTGGAATTAATTAACAGGAAAAAAGTTGAAGATTATATGGTTATATATATATAGGTGTAATTACGTCTATTCTCTATCTGCACCGTTATCAATCAGTGCTACATACTTGCTTGCTTACTTATAGTTCTGAAAAGAATAGACGATTATAATAAAATGATAAAGGTTTAATTTAAGCACTATGGGCAAGGGCTCCGCGGCAGCATTTGGTTTACGAGGTAAGACATAATGCATGCATACAACATCGAACTGCAAAATATTAAACCTATTTAGAAAGGAAGACAGGAAGGAAGTTACCCGTTAAAAGTTTTTTCGTTCTTAAATTCGAGCATTTCATAGAGCTTATCAGAGACCAGTACGTGGTCTCTATACTCTGCCCCCGGGTACATAGATGTATAAAAGTTGTACTATCACATTTTTTAGATTAATTAATTCTATTTCTACTGTTAAAGTGAATATATTAATAAAAATTAAGACCAACTTACTTCAACTTCTAAAGCCTCACTCCGCCCAATCACCCCCCTCATCCTCCACCAGTCCCAAACCAATAATAGCAGCCCGATGGCTGCAGCCGCCACACCCAATACACGGGGGACCAAACATCTCGGCTCAAAGTCTACCGGCTTGGGGGGGGGTGGGCGTTAGTGACCCACCTGCCCTGGTCCGCACCCACCGCCACCGTGCGGCCAAATATATTCTGCGGCCGCGGGGCGATATTCGTGCACCAATCTAAGTGCATAGTTATTACTGGTGTCACTGTTATCATTTGAAAGACTGTGACAATTGGCATCCTTGTTGTAGTAGTGCTGGTGATAATGGTGGTTGTAATAATAGTCGTGGTAGTAATACTTCTGTTTAATTCTCCAGAAAGTAAAGAACACTATCCTGCTATTATTAAAAGAAGTGAAACAATTGTTTTTAGTATAGAAAGAATTCCAGAAAACTTTTAAATAGTCCGGGATTTCCCTTTTTTCTTATTGAATTTGGTCCGATGAAGTTTCATGGCTTGTTCCAGGTAGAGCGCTAAAACCGACGGCATCTTCAGCGATACCTCCTACGTTCGAGATTGGTAAATTTATAAATTACTGCACCAAATAAATTACTTAAACCGCCTGGAAATGGTATCACATAGAATTCGGAAAGCTTACAGACAAGATGTCCAATTGGCTACCGGTATACCAGTATAGCACCTGTTTTTGACAACGGGGTGGAAACCTTTATAGAACTCGATATAGACAAGCGTTAAGCGGGTCGTAAACAATCAAAGGGTTTGGGTATAAAGGGTATACGAGCAGCTAGGCAGTCTACGAGATAAGGTACGGGGCGAAGTGCTAATATGATATCCTTCCTCGTCCTAAAATTTAGCTACTCTATGGTATCTACCAGGGAAATATCGTGTGATTTAATATTTTAGACTTCCAAGGCCGGTGGCTAGCTCACGAGGCAACAGCCAGGTGCTAGGATGAGCTCTGGTATATAAAACCGACATATATGTGCATCGATCCGCCGGTTTTAAAAGAAAGGACAAATTAATTCCCTGTGCTAGCTGCACCACGAAAGGCTGGGCCTTGAAGGATATCCTCAATCCCATCGCCTACCCACGAGATAAAGCACCGCCAAATGTTGCTGTTATAGCGGCCACGCTCCAGATCCTCTATATACAGCACAGGATGCAATCCCGGTTGCAGCATGTCAATGGTCCAGGATACCAGTCGGAGTACTGAAAAATTTCGAGGTTTCCTGTAAACCGCAGACCAGACTGTATGCTCTCCTAACGGAAGCGCCATATTTCTGATCTGTAAAAGGTCACGTTTGTAGATCAGAGTTGATGATAGAGGTTCGTAAAAGGCGACGATATTGCCTTCGATCCATCCAAACGGTGTCTTCAACAGTTCTTCGAAAACAGACGGGTCGGATTCTGAATACTCTACGATTACTTTGCGAAAATCCGTCGTAAGGTTCTCCATCGAAACATGGTCCGTATAATAACCAAACGTGCGTGTGTACCAAAACTCGAAGGATAAGTGTTCCCTTCCCGCTGGCGACGCCGGGATGGTATGTGAGATGCGGTGGCTTCTTCGCGTCATGTTGGATTGATATCATTGATGCTACTGAGTGGAAGTGTGTATTGCAATTGTTGCCAACCAGTTGACTTTCAACATAAGAGCCAGTTATTTTTATAAATTTATGAAGCATGACGGCGATCAGAGGCTGCCCACCACGCGGCCTTTATATTTACACCAACCATTGCATCATATCAGATTGCCAAGCGCAAAAGAAAGACTACATTGATGCAGTAGACGGGGAAGAAAAAGTGCCTGTGCCCGACTGCTTTGGCAGAAGGGACTGAATGAGAACGCATGTGCGATGCGTAAGGCTGGGGTTCGCTGGGCCATAGACGGAAAAGGGGGGGGGTAAATGGAAGACAGATTTCACATAATGGCCATATGGCTATCTTGATTTAAATATTTCATGGAGGGGACTAATTCTGTTAAATCACATATATATATATCACCGGAGGACCCCAAGACTGTTATATACATATGTAATTATCTTATAACTTTGTATTCCCCCCAGCAATCGATAAAAAAAGACAAAGGGCCTGAATTAATTGCAATGCAACATGCAACATGCAACAAAAAAAAGACAAGCTTTGGTGGATATCTCGGCAATTTAATAATCAACTGGGGTCTGGCAGCACCAATGATATGATATTATTACTACCCATGCAGTTGCAGACCAGGCCGGCATTTCACAGCCTTCGTCCGAAGAGGCTGAAAAGAAGAAGATGGGTTTGTTCAGCTAGGAAAAGATCCTGTAGACGAACTTGGCAAAAGACCACGATTCGATGCTAAGGTAAATGATAACGTTACAATAGTGGAGATTTTCTATATTTAAAAAACATAAACTAAGAATGTTTTTGAATTTGAATAGCCTCGATCGAGAGAAAAAAAAGAAGAGAGAGGGCCATGTGAACACATGACATGTCATGACATTCCACATTCCCTTGCATCCACTCCCATTTGCTGGTCGACTTCGTTCAAAGTAGGAAATCCCCTTTTTATAGCATCAAAAAAACAATAATAATAATATTTCCAAACCCGCATGCAACGTCGTTACATACTTTTGAACCCCAGGCAAAAACATAAGACGGCAAAACTCCAGATACCGTCCAAACGTCCTCGGAACCTAGGTAGGCTTGTACATCACTGAACCCCTAAGAACGATAGTAGTATCGTACGAAAACAAAAAAGGATGGAAGGGGGCGACGACCCCGCCGAATGCAACCCCAAGACTCTCATGTTTATTTCGCCAACAGTTCACAAGAGAATCAAGACGCTTAGGATGATGACTGAACAAATTTGACCCCATTAAATCGTCCCGCGCCAACGCAATAGGCGTTACAAATTACCACACTTGGAAAGTTTCCCCGAGGTTTTCCTCTTCACCCCCTTGCTTTAGTTCACTTCACTCATACATAGGTTACCTTTTGTGCAGCGACCATTGAGGTCATCTATTTCACTTCGAAATCCCCCCTCCTCCACCAGGATGAGGAAGAATAAAGTTATTGCCTAATCCATAACATCTGTCGCCCACACCCCTCGCGTGCGGATTTTCAGCCTGTATGTATGCATGCTTGCGCTCGTGTTTAAAATTAAGCCAAGGATGTAAGGTAGCATTTGGATCAAAATGCCATGCAGGGACTATCGCGCTCTCTCTCTCTCTCCACACGAACAGTCCAAATCACCTTCTTTCTCGGCTGAAGGCGAGGGAAAATGGCGAAATGGCATTTTTTTTTCACTCTTTCCCTTTTCCAGAAGCATTCATTCCTTTTAATAAAGAATGCCTAACCCCCCTCGTGAATCCTTTTCCTACAAGGCTTTTTCTTTTCGAAATAGAAAGTAGCTTTTGCTTACTTTAGTCATTCGTTCATTTTTCGAGCTGTCTACCGACAGCAAAGAGGTGTCATTCGTTTATATCCTCCTCTAGTTTTCCACACTCTATTTCCTTTTTTTTTTCTTTCTATTCTTTTGGGAGGGAATTATATATACTTCTCCGTTTAATATATAAATAGTTTGTGCTTATTATAAGAAAAAAGAAGAGGAGGAAGTCAAAAAAGATGGCATCAACAGACATCCGCATGGAAAGTCTGACACCGCCCAGCACCGGTACCCCAGACAAACTCGCAGCAGCGGGCATGCATCCAACATCAGCAGCCAAAAAGTCCAGACGAAAGATATGTAAGTTAATACATACACATCCAATCCAACCACCATTTTTTCTTATAAAAAAATAAAATAAAAAACCACTCAAAGGAGGAACTTCGCTAATTGATAAACTTGTTTTGAAAATTCACAGGGATTGGGATAACGGCAATAATATCATTAGCAGCAATAGCAGGCATCGTTATCGCAGTATTAATAAGTCAAAAGGTCATCCGCGTGGGCTCTTCCTCATCATCAAATAACATCTCCGAACCAGCCGCCACCTCCCAAGCCGCAGAGACAACCAATGGCAGTGGTGGTAACAATAACAACGGCAATAACTCCCCGCAACCCTCCAAAACCGACTCTGGCTCAGCAACAAATACTTCCCCCGGTTCCTCCTCCCCTACGAAGTCCAATGCCCCAGACGACGAAGACGAAGACAAAGGCGACGAACCAGAAATCGTCTGCCCTTCCCCCTCCGACATTCCCAAATCCTCAAAGGGGACTTACTACGACCCAACATCCTGGTTAACCCTCGAAGGCTTCAACTGCACCTTCACCACCTCCACGGTTGGTTCATTACCTTTAATAGGTCTGAATAGTTCCTACTCCAACACCGCGCGCGCAAACCCGCAGGTGCCACCGCTTTCAAAACCCTGGGGCTCTTATGTCACCCGTCCAGCCCGCGGTGTGAACCTCGGCGGGTGGTTATCGTTAGAACCATTCATTACTCCTTCGTTATTCGAATACCCACGATCCGCATCGATATACGACGAATACGGGTTAACTCTCCACCTCGGGCCCGAAAAAGCCGCGAAGGTGTTGGAAGAGCATTATGCTACTTTCATCACCGAGGCGGATTTTAGAGATATTGCGGCTGCGGGGTTAGATCACGTTAGGATTCCGTTTAGTTACTGGGCTGTGGAGACGTATGAGGGGGATCCGTATGTTTCTCAGATCTCGTGGAGGTATTTATTGAGAGGGATAGAATGGGCTAGGAAGTACGGGTTGAGGATTAAATTAGATCTTCACGGACTCCCCGGAAGTCAAAACTCTTGGAATCATTCCGGTAGACAAGGAAAAGTTAATTGGTTAACCGGACCCGATGGACCGGCGAATGCGGAGAGATCATTGAAGATTCATGATAAATTATCGAAGTTCTTCGCGCAGGAGAGGTATAAGAATATCATTGCGTTCTATGGGTTGGCGAATGAACCTGGAAGGGATCATGATATCAATCTGTTGATCCAATGGACTCAAGCTGCGTATAAGATTGTGAAGGATAATGGGATAGATGCTTCGCAGGTTATGTCTGATTCACTTAGGGGGTTGGGGGAGTGGCATGGGAGGATGACGGGGTTGGGAGATTCCATGGTGCTCGATGGGCATGAGTATGTTATCTTTGATAATGCGCTGTTGTCGAAGACTCATACCGAGAAAATCGAGTTTGCGTGTAAAATCTGGGTCGATCAGATCACGGGTAGTATGAACACTGCCACGGGATTCGGTCCTACGATGGTAGGAGAATGGTCTCAGGCGGATACGGATTGTACGCAGCATTTGAACGGGATTAGCAATGGGGCTAGGTGGACCGGTACTTTCTTTAACGGCGCACCGTCCTGTCCTACAGGGGATAAACAGTGCAGCTGTGATCTTGCGAACGCCGATCCGAAGGATATGTCTCCGGAGTATAAACTGTTCTTGAAGACTTGGGCGGAGGCGCAGATGGATGCGTTCGAGAAGAGTTGGGGGTGGTTTTATTGGACTTGGAAGACGGAGAGTGCGCCTTTGTGGAGTTATAAGGCTGGTTTGGAAGGAGGGATCATGCCCGAGAAGGCCTACGAGAGGGATTGGCATTGCGATAAGCCCATTCCTAGCTTTGGCAAGTTGTCCGAGATCTTGTGATCTTCTTCGTCCTCTTCATCATCATCTTCTTTCTATTTTTTATATTTATTTAACGGACTTTTATGTATTGAAGCTTTACCCTTTATTCCCTTACGATTCACATGTACATTATTACCACTCCTTTACCGACCATTTATATACCTGAAGACCTAATATATATTAATAATGCCCACTTCTCGGCTGACGACACTCCTCCAATACTTCAATCCAAACCTAGAGAAAGAAAGATAGACGAACAGATAGATAAGCTTATAAGATAGAAGATGACTTTTGTATTCCATACTTTTGTGTACTTGATGAAAAAACTCCCCGAGAAGAAAGAAAGAAGACCCTTCCTACGGTACCTACCGACAGACTGTATAAAGAAAAAACTCCACAAAAGAAAGGTATAAAAGAAGGAAGAAAGAACGACTCCTAGCTATATATATAATACATCCCCATATGCATATACCTTCCCCATAAGCAAACCAAACAAGGCTTTTTGTATCAAGAAACCCCTCATAAACACCCTGTTCTTTTGAACCCTTGTGTATTGCTGAACGCTTAAAGAGAAAAAATAGAAAAAATGAAAAAATAAGAAATAAGAAAGACGAAGATATTTTTTTAGGAGGAGGAAGAAATCAACATCTTCAACTCCGACGCCATTGGCGGGAACCCCATGGCCCTAACATTCCTCTCCTCCTCCATCCTCTCCTGCTCACTCCGCCTTCTCCCGCCTCTGCCCAAAAAGCTAGGAATAGGGATCTCAAATTTGAAGATCTCTGCCCATCCGCTCTTCTTCTTATCCCCACTATTACCACCACCACCACCATTGCCATCATTGACAGCAGCACTATCAGGAGTGTTATCACCCCCATTGCCACCACTCCCATCTTTATCCTCCTTCTTCACCTCCCCTTCCTCAACCTTCTTAGGCTTATAACTCAACGGCTTAATCAAATGTCCAAAGTCCGCAATCCTCTCTAGAACTGGAGCTGCTGCCGGCGGAGGGGGGCGCGAATAAGCATTATACCCAGGCGGCAAAACCTGGACTTCCGGTCGTTTCTGATACCCATACCCGCCGGGGGTGCCCGTATAACCGCTATACGAATACCTCGCAGGACTATACGCATAACTCGACGGTCTGGCTTGACCAGCAGCAGTAGTCAACGTAGAAACCTTCTGATGTGAGGGTTTTGAAATTTGATGAGGTAGTTGTAACTGTCCCGTAGTAGTAGCGGTAGATGAAGAAGATGGTTGAAGGGTCTGGTCCGTTCCGGGGAGGATTGAGGAGTCGTGTAGCCCTAGCCCAGAGGATTGTAGGATAATCCTCATGATGTCGGGTGTAAGGTCAAGATCTTCGTCGTCGTCGTAGTCTTCCCCGTCTCCGTACATCTCATCGTCTTCACCACTTGCTCCGGCAGTCATATCCATCATACCATCATCTTGGGTCGTCGGGGTAATTTGATCCTCCTGCTGTTGGTACTGTTGTTCATGCTCGTGGGATGGCGGTAGTGATTGCTGTTGCTCTAATTGATTCGACAGGTCGGTTTCTGGCAATCCCTCATGACTTCCCTGCCCAGCTTGTATCTCCGCTAATAACTCCGCCACCGTCTCCTCAATATCTCCAACACCATCAACAGCATTGATAAACCTCTGAAGTTGATCCTCGTTCAACTCGTCAAGTGTGATCCCCGCCCCTTCCAAAAATTCCGAGAAACTAGCCGCCGCGTCCCCTTCTGCGCCTTCTACGCCTTCTACACTGTCACCGCCCTCGCCGCCTTCCACCTGACCACTAGCATCAAGAACAACTGTATCTTCCCCACCCATCTCCTCATCCTCAAGTCCCGGAATCCCAACTTCCTGCGCGATCCCGTCTAAAACCGCTGTATCCAACACCATCTCATCAATTCCACCATCTTGGCCCATAATCGTAGCAAGAAACTGGTCTCTCGTATTAGGCGACATTGTTTCCAAATGCTGATGCAAATCCGAGATATCCGTTTGGTCCGAATGTAAATCCTGTAACCCCAAATCCAACCCTCCAATCCCATCATCGCCCATCACATCCGTTACCAATTCCACCCCCACCTCAGTAGCTGGCAGCCCATCTTCACCCAGCACTCCAACAATGGTATCATCGCCCGGTATATCCTCAAGCCCCCCAGCCTGCTCCTCCTCCTCACCCCTTAAAGCCGCCTCCAAAGCTGCAATATCCTCAAGTGACATATCACCGGCCTCGATAAGTTGCTCTAGATATTCAACTGTAAATCCCCCGGAGCCGGCGGCTGGTTCTTCTTCACCTGTAGCTGCAGCCTCCATCTCCAATGCTGCAACAACATCATCCATCTGCACATCACCGAATGAATCCTCTTCCGATACGTTCTCAATTTCTTGAGTCGCTGTTACGGGTACCGACTTCTGCGCTCCTCGTCCGATAATCGCATCAAAAGCCGCATCGAATTTCGATGCCAACCCATCGTCCGCAGCTGGAACGCCTTCCACTTTCACTTCCGTGATTCCAGTAGTAGTAACGTCAGGGACAACCGGGCTAACATCAACCTGCTGCTGCTGCTGCTGCAGTTGCTCTTGCTCTTGCTGCTCTTGTTCTTGTTGTTGTTGCTGTTCCGGTGCTAAATCCTCCAAGTACGCCCTCATCCCCGGATCCCCCCAAAGCCTCTGACAAGCCGCATTCCAAGTCTCATAATCAATCTCTCCATTCTCGATCCAATTCCTCAAATTCTCTGCTGCACCTTCTTGATTCGTCAATACGCCTGCCATAACCTGACTAGGATTATCGCTGCAAAAGTCATCATTACTATTCCAGCAGGAGGAACCGGGTGTTTCGCTCTTCTTCAATTGGGTTTTAAACTCGCGTTTGACTTTTCGACGGTTGAATTCTTCGTCCATCCATGCACGTTTTTGATCGGATGGGTTTGGGCCGAAGAGTTTGGTCGCTCGACGGGAGACACGACCGCGAAGGTCATTGTCTTTGTCTATACAACAAAAGCTTCATTAGTATAATTGCTAGAGGTGGGTAGTTGAGGCTTGAAGTTGCATACTCCTATCGCTATTCTCCTCTCTCCACTTCTTCTTCCTCTCTCTATTCTCTGCTCGAACCCGTTCCCTCTCCGCCCTAGTCTCAGGATCCGAGTCCCCAGCATTCTCAGGTGAATGTCCGGACATACTGCCGTCCATAGTTAACGTCGCAGAATCGCGTACACGATGGGCGAGCCAGCGCATCATCCCGTCGTCATCCTTGGGAAGGTCTGTAGCACTAAATTGCAGATTTTCTCGGTTTAACGATGGCATCGTTGGTGGTAGAGGGTTATGTATTGATGGTGGAGGTGGTGGGTATATTTGTGTATCTGATGTCGGTGGGAGAGGTGGCGGTGGCATTGAGGTTTGGTGGTGGGGTATTGGTGGTGTCGTAGTGGGGGGAACGTATGCAGTTGATGGTGGTGTGGACGGTAGAGGACCACCCAATTGGAAGTTATTGACTATATCGTCCGTCGCTGTTTCTGTCTGTATACCCAGAAGTTCCGGAGTTGAGATAGTTGGCCTCATATCTTCGGTAACGGATTTTTTCCGCTTTTCAGGTGATTGGAGTAGTAGTGGGATTTCCGGTATTTCCGACGATTTTCGTTTTCGAGAAATGTCATCTTTGGGTGTAGATGGTATACCATCAGACTGAGGGATTGTAGACGCATCGGGAGCTGGTGATTGAGGAGTAGGAGTCGGCGTAACAGGTGGCTGTGATTGTTGAGGAGGAGTAACAGAAGGAGCAGTTGTAGTAACAACCTTAGATTCCTCCTCCTCCTCCTCCTCCTCCTCCACAGGCGCAGACGGTGGCAGCGGTGGGATATCTAAATAGATTGAATATCAAGTAGTATTAGCAATTCCGCCATCCTTGATAAACCAGAAAGTTCAGGTCCACAAGCTCAAGCGCAGCTCCACAAAGCTCTAGGGGAATAACTAGGATCGGGGTAGTAATTAAAATTTTCGCCTGTGTCCACCACTACAGCAGCCACAGCAGCGCCAAACGAGGGAGGGAAAAAAGGTGTAAGTACCAGTGGATTCCATGTCCTCCGCCATCGTGACGGACTGTCGCAGTGTCCCTGTCTATATAAATTGTAGGTAGGTAGGTGTATAGGTAACACCTGAGCTCGCTGATGTGGTAAGGATGTCGATGGAGGAGAAGGATATAAGTCGGTATGAAGAATGGTAAGATTGTGAAGGAAGGGAAGGGAAGGGAAGGTGAGGAATGAAGATGGAGAAAGGAAGAAAGAAGAAAAGGTTTGGCGAGAAAAAGGAAAGAAAGAAGAAGGACAAACAACAACACCTTCAAAACTGCTCAACACATGCCGTTCCTCACCCAAATCAACATCTACAAGCAATATAAATAGCTTCATGAAGTAATTAGTATTATTAGTCCTCTGTCTAGCTAGGTTTTTGTAGCAAACAAGAGTTAAAGTACAGGTCCACATTGAAGTTAACAGTAATAATAATAATAATAATAATAATAATGAAAAAGGAAGTCGTCTATAAGCATATATAGTATAATACAAGCCTTTTAAGAAAAAACAGGTCGAACAGTAAGCAAGTCAACATGAGAAAGCAAGTAAGTTAGTAATAAGAACATACCCGCCGTTGGAAAACGAATACAAAGTAGTAGACTAAGCAGAAGGAAAGGATATAGAGAAAAAAATAGAAAAACTCCCAGCCGGTCCCAGTTCTTTTCTAGTTGAGCAATTTTTGGTTGGAATTGAATTGTAATTGTGATTGTAATAAGCAGGCATCGATTTCCCAGATAGCTATGTAGCCCTTGCCGTTTCGCGGTACAGTACAATGGATTTTTTGCAATTTGAAGACGACTTTTTTTTAATTGATTCGAGAACGTAAGAAGGAGAGAGGTCCGGGGTTCCTAGGGTCCTGTGTTTTTTGCGATTTTTTGTTTCGGTAGAAAGGAGAGAGAGTAAGAGAAAGGGAGGAACAACGGTCCTGAAGTATTAGTGATAGCCTCATTAAAAGAATAATGGCGGTAGTAGTAATAGTCGCAGTAAGCAGTAACAGTAGCAGTCGGCGGTAAGCAGTAATAATAGAACAAGACGAGCATTGGTAATGATAACAGGCCATGTAATGTGAAACGAAAGCAGAAGAGACGAAGCAGGCAGACTGCTAATGAAAACAGACAGTAGTAATAGACCCTGACCCGTGAAAAGATTTTTAAGAAAACAAAATAATAAGAATGCCCGCGGTAAAGAGATGATCCTCTCGCGTTATGCGCTGGCTCGTTCAGTTAAAAGGCGTAAGAAAAAAGAGGAAGGATAGCCACCTGTATAACAAAAAAAAAAAAACAAGAAAAAACCATGACGCCGAAGGTAAGAAGCATTAAAACACCACATTTGGATGTGTGGATTCAAATGGTACAATGGAGGGGCGTGTTTGTAGTAAGAGGAAAAGGGTGATAAGAAAATAAGAGAGACAAGATCAGAGAAACAGGAGTGGGTGGGGCAATGTTAACCAATTCAAAGAAGATTGTTCTTCTTCCTGGCGGCCTTTTCACTCTCCTCGATAGCCATGAATCGGCGAATCTCCTGTAGCTTGTCGTTGAGAGACTTGATGGACTCTTCGGTGGCAAGTTCAGCAGGTTCAACAGTCTCATCATCGGGACGTTGGACAACGACAACCGCAAAGTCTCCATCAGTGTCCTTGGCAGGTTCATCTGCAGACTTTGGATCGGTTTGATCCGCCTTCGGACTCTCGTCGCTTGGGTGGTCATACCAGTAATCCTTGGCCTTGAAGCGGATCCAGTCAGTCAAATCGGTAACGGCGTCACTACCTTTAACCGCATACCAAACGACTGGACGCTTCTTGGTTTCAACATCGTTGGTCATAGGGCTGTCACCGTTGGCATCGACCTCAGTGGCACCGTTGGTAGTTCCAGTGGCTTCGGACTTCTCCTGAGCCTCACCGGATGGGTGTTCGAGACCCTTGAACTTCCTGCACATAATCCAAGAACCCCATTCTGACCCTCTTTCGGGGCCGGGAGCAAAGAGGTGGTATCTATTTCCAAGAAGATCGGTTCCGAGGCTAGTACTGCATCGGGGATCCATGGTGCGTCTCTTCGACCTATCGGAGCCATCAGGGAACTGTAGTGGCGTGCGAAGGTTGCGGACCACGTACCACTGCTGTAACTCGAAGCGATCAATGTTGTAGTCCTTTGTGTCTCTAGCGTCCTCGAGCTCTGCAATTAGCTTAGCAATACGGGCGGTATTGCCTGAGGCAGCAACTTTGGCCTCTTGAATGGTGTTTCGCTTGGTCTCGAATCCTGAATAACATTTCATGTTAGTATTGCATCTGATGATGAGTGGTTGAGACAAAAGTAGAGGAAGGTTGTTGAGGGTAGAGGGAAAGAGGGTAGATGGTAGAGGGCAGAGGGAAAGGGGGGGTTATGTCATCGCCGGGGGAGAAGGAGACCTACGCTCTCTTTCCGCTTTGATATCATCCCACGTCTGACGTCTGATCAACTTCAAGCCGGCCTCCAAATCACTGTCAATATTCTCTTTAATGACCGGAGAGGTAACAGCAATCTGCATCAGCTTCTCAACAACAAAGATTCTTATCTCACTATCCTCAAAGTCTGTCCATTTACCCTCCTCAAGCGATCCGAGCTCGACGAGAAGCTCAAAGACGTGGCCCCAGAAGTCGTTCGAATCACCACTGGCCTTTTTGATGGCGTCGATCGATTTATCGACTGCCGCTTTCTCCTCGGCAGTGAAAGTCCCCTTGTTGGCCAGCTGCTTCTGGTCGGGGTTGGCCGGACGGTTTGTAACTTCCTTTTCGAGAGGAATTTCCTTGATTGCGTGCAGCATCGAGGAAATGAGAGCCTTGAGTGTGGAAGCAGACCATTGGGCTACTGGATCATCGATGGCCTTGAAGTGGCTTCTGGGAACACCTAGGTCGTTCCCGAAGCGGAGGACGAAGTCTCGGATAGCACTACCCGGTAAGTTAGTATTTGACGTTATTCCATATATCAAAGCAGAGAAGCTTACATCTTAGCATCTAGGCACTCTTCGGAGAAGTCAACTTCGATAGGCTCAAAAGTTGGAGCTTCTTTGACAGTTGGTCTCGGAGGAGGTCCGATGGCCATCTTGTCCATTCCGTGCAACTCAAGTCGTCTCTTCTTGAGGGCATCACCGGTCGTGGTATCAATTATTCGACTTGTCGAAGAGACATCGAATTCACCCATGGCGTACTTTCGGGAATCGGCACGTTTACGTTTGGTTCCGTTTGAGAGGTTGGAGTCCGAGAAAGCTTCGTGGCCGGAGTCGTATGGGGTTGGAAGAAAATCGTGTCCGTTGCCATTTGGGCCGGACCCTCGACGAGAAGACAGGAACAAGTCAGGTGAGGATGCTATCTTCTTCAACTTGTTGTTCTTTATGGTGAAAGAAGGAAATTAGCTAACTGATTATTTCTTTTTTTTTTTCCTTTAGGGGGGAAATGATGTGTTTGTCGATGAAAGGACGCGGGTACTCACATCGGTACCGTCGTCTAGCGACGTCTTTGGTTTGCATGCTAAGCACTTGCAAATAGCACGGCATTTAGGGCAAGCCCATTGAGGTTGAGACGAGTCGTTCCATTGATGACGAAGGAACTCAGGTTCGCCGGGATGGTATGCTCGGATTTCGCTTTTCTCGTACTTCTCGGCCAAGCAAATGCGATCGGTACTGGCCACAGGATTTCGTTAGTTATGCTCTCACGCGTAGCTCGCCAAAATCGAAGAAGGAAAAAGAAAAGGAGGAAAAAGACTCGAAACCCAAAAAAAACAGGACCCGAAAACACCAAGGAAAAATGTCGTTGCGATAGTACAAATTGAGAAAAAGAGATGAAGGGAGAAGGAAGAGGAGAAGCTCAAGGAGAAGCTCAAGGAGAAGCTTACTGGTATCTTAATCCGCAGGGCCTTGGCTTGTTATCTTTACTAATGATAGCAGTGCACTGCAAAAAGTGATCGTATCGCTTGATGTAGCCGTGACATTGGTGACAAGAGTTGAGGCCCTGTTGGTTTGGATCGACGGACTGGATGAGGTTTTCCGGGACGAGCTTCTTCATGAACTCCAGACGATCTAATCTCATTTGCTCATTCTTTGTGATTTTCTTGGTACCAGCGACAGGTGTCTCTGAACCATCGACGGCAGGAGTGGAGCGACCACTTGCCCCGTTCAGCTTTGGGGTCGGGGCCATTATCGCGTCGGATTGGAATCCAGGATGGAGACCAGATTGAAGAGATGGGGAGAGGTTAGGTGATTGTATGTGTGGAGGGAACGTGGGTTGTTTTTGGAGGTCTTTGGAGAGAGAGGAAGAGAGAGAGTAACAAGAGGGATGTCAGGATTTGATCTATTAGTATCAGGCAGGCAGGCAGGCGACCGTGCGTGTCTGGATGATATGTTGGTGTCTACTAAGGCGGAGCGTCGATATAGTTTAGGGGAGGTAGATGCGGAAGAGTAAGAGTAAGAGGAGGAGTAAGAAGAGGAAGAGCAGGAGAAGGGGGAATAGGAAGAAGAGAGACAGGAGAAGTTAGTTGAACGTTGCAATTGGGTGTTCTAGACCGCGAGGAGATGTTGTTTTGGAACAGTTACAACAAAGCCCGTCGACGTCGGTGAGAAGGAGAGAGAAGACCAGAAAAATAAACTAAAAAATGTGGCAATTGAGCACACCAACAGTTTTGAAAGAGTGTAGTGTCTAAATATAATATACCGTCGACGCAAGCACGGATTCTTTTTAAGATAATTGGGTTCCAACGGGGGACGGACCGATGGGTAGGGTAGACAGACGGATAGACGACAGGCAGAAGCACAGACGGACCGCTGTAGTATAATAGAGAGAGGGAGAGAGAGGGAAGGGAATGGTCGAGTCGAGGAGAGCGAGTAGAAGGAGGAGGAATGCGAATGGAAAGGGGAGAATTAGAACAGAGATTACAATTAGGTATCAGCAGGATCAGGAGAATTAAGAGAATAACTAGAAAGTATACATCGATGCAATCACTTTTCAGCAGAATTAGAAGAAAAAGGAGCTGACGCAGCAATAAGGGGAAAAGCGTCGTTCAGAATAATTTTTAAAATTTGATGTCGGTCTGTCTGTCTGTCTGTCTATAGCTCGTTCGCTGCTTTTTGCTCTCTTACTTTTTTAATTATCTCGAATAGGTAGATTCTCTCATATTAATCAGATACTTCCTCTTCTGTTCTTCACAGACACACATATCCAGACACTTGAGCATATTTCCACAATCTTAAGAAACATCTATAAAACTATGTATACGTGTAGAGTCGAAGAGATGCTAGATGTCGTCGACACGAGATACCTTGAAAATTTCCCCTGGTTTGGGATCCCGAAGAGAATGAGCTGGGTTTAATCACACATCCACACGCACCCACACTTGTCTCTAGTACATACATTTGTACCCACAGACACGTCCCACACTGCATATGCATGGTGTCGGTAGGCATAAGTTAAAGTAGGTAGGATGTAATGTCTGTAAATGTCGGTCGGTTCCAAGGGAGCCTTGCCTAGTGGCTGGTTTTTTCTTCTCTTGTCTCGATCAAATCAGAGAAAAGTCTTCGCCGCCAGATGGGATCTATCTTAAATCTGACCAGGGTTTTTTTTTTTTTTTTTTTTTTTTTTCCTTCTCATTAACCATTGCGTTTCTCTCTTTTTAATTTCTTAAATTCGTCTATGTCTATATCTATATCACAAAAGAATAGAAGCTGTACCTGTCATGATCCTTCGTATGTTAAATTATATTGTATACAATACAAACATACGTGACAGACTTTGACTGGTGAAATGATGTTACACAAACCAGAATAAGATATTTAACAACAGAAAGTGGGTTTTAGACTTGAGCAAAGGATTCAGCTTGTTCATTCATGCTCATGGCCACGATCACGAAGGAAGAATTAGGAATTATCCGTGATGGGATATATTATATGGTATCGGGTGTCAATGTCTACCTGGTTTTGCACAGAAGGGAGAAGAAAAAAAACCGAGCTAACCTTAAATTAAATTATTACGAAAGAGAGACTTGTCACATCGTCTACTGTAGAAAAGCTGCATCGATACTGCTACATACCTGTATGTATTAACCTGTATTATACATTACCCTAGAACAGACATGGTTTAGCTGGATGATGCAGGAGAAGAAGGCGAGGCGGCGGCCGGGGGGGTAAGGTGCACCTTTGTGTGGGTATGTGGATTCTGGGATTGGACAGGGACCACCCTTTGAAGAAAAAGAAATTTGATATGTAACTTACCAGCAAAAGGAAGCAGAAAAAAAGGAGAAGAAGAAAGAAGAAGAAGAAGAAGAAGAAGAGTAGAAAGAGTCTGTAGACGCACCAGCTCATCAAATTTGTTATTAGTCGATTTCATGCTGCTGCTCACACACACACAACCAGTGCACCTATATTAGTTATATCAGAGCGAACATGCTAATTAATCGATTGATTGCAGTTTTTTTAATTTTGAAATTACTTCTAATAAGAAAATATAATAAGAATGATACCCAGCTGGTGTTTCGAATTTGACCGCGCGCAAAAACCGGGCTGCTCCGTCGACGGTTCTGCATTTAGGACTGTGCCAATCTTAGGGAAGAAGACTCGAGACAGAAAGGGGGAGATCGATGAGTTGGCCGGTAGATGCCGCCAAATCCCTCAGCTCACCTTCTTCCGATCGGATTAACTTGTCATTTCCTACATAAGGACCCCCCCCCATTTACAGCCATCTATAGACTTGTTAACTATCAGACGTGCCATATATCGAAACTGTATTCGCTGTCTATTATCATAATTATAATCACCCCGTAGACGTCTCTCCCAATATTATATGTAAGATACAACGTCAAGCGTGCTTCTTGAGCCAATTGGAGAGGACAGGCCGTAAACGGAATGGGCTGGATCTCGCATAGCAACGGAACCGAGACGAACCCGTGCCTTTTGTTTGGAGGCGGTCGCTAAGGGAATCGACAATAGACTGCCGTGTTGAGCCGCCTGGTTACTGGGGCATGACCTGACTTGTGTCTGTTCTGTTCTGTTCTGTTCTGTTCGTTCTGCTCCGTCAGTTCCGACCAGTAGAATCCACAGGAAGTGATTGATTCGAACTGTTTGAAACTGTAGAATTTTCTAATTCCTATTTTTTGATACTTTGTTTTCTGGGAATCTTCGACATCGCAGAACTGCACAGCTTACATACCTGCAGGATTATTATTATTATTATACGATCCATATTACTGTACTTCTGGTGCCTCTTACCGACAGACATACTGGAGTAAGAAGTACCTACATAAGCTACTGCGGAGTGGATGTATGTGGTGGTAGCAGCGCTGTCTTGGAAGCATAGTAATTGGGGGAGTTGCCATAGGACGTGCGTGCATAACACGATAACGACGACGACAAACGGAAACCTCATCTCAACCTCCATTCGATCTTCAACACCTCCAACCTTGCCATCATCACCATCATCAACGCTCCCTCGCTCACTCACAACCACCTGAAACCGACCATCGCTCTATGCTCTAGGGCATTTTTTAGTATATATTTGTATTTGCTTTTATTCTAATCTTCAAGCCGTTCCACTTTCTCTTGATCACACACAACTCCTAGAAAATCATGAAGGCGGTCCCGCTGTCGATACACTGGCACGAGGAGAACCAGCCTGTCTACTCCGCCCACTTCGAACCCAACGGCAAACGCCTCGCAACTGCTGGTGGTGACAACAATGTCAGAGTATGTTTCATATATCTTACTCTGCCTCACTCCCTCTTTTAAATCACCATCTTCGTTGCTTTGCTGCTGACCTTGAATAATTGTCTGTGGAAAACAGCTTTGGACATTGACCGGCGGCGAAGACAAGAAGGTCAACTACATCGCGACTTTGGCCAAGCACACCCAAGCCGTCAATGTTGTTCGCTGGTGCCCTCGTGGTATGTCTATTTTTGTCTCATATCTATTCAATGACGGACAACCTAGCTGAGACCTTCAATTGAATGATACTAGGCGAAATCCTGGCATCCGCCGGTGACGACGGAAATGTCATCCTTTGGATCCAATCCAACACCCACTCTACCAAACCTGCATTCGGCGAGGACGACTCCGAGGATAAGGAAACTTGGCGTCAGAAACATATGTGCCGATCCATGGGTTCTGAAATCTACGATTTGGCCTGGTCGCCCGATGGCGACTTTTTTATCACCGGTAGCATGGACAACGTCGCTAGAATCTACGATGCTCAGAAAGGTGAGCGTCACCATACTTGAATACCATAACACGACATGGTAGTGTCTACTGTATGAAGTGGAGACTGATTGGGCCATATGGCATTGTGTAACTTATAGGGACCATGGTCCGTCAGATAGCTGAGCATAGCGCCTATGTTCAAGGTGTCGCCTGGGACCCCCTCAACGAGTATGTCGCCACACAGAGCTCGGACCGATCCGTTCACATATACGCCTTGAAGTCCAAGGATGGCCAGTTCAGCCTCTCCCAGCATAACAAAATCTCTCGTATGGACCTCCCGGCCACCCGCCGAAACCCCTCCGCCAGTCCGGCCCCTCCAGACCTCGCCCCCACATCCAGGCCTCTCGATCCGAACCTCACCGTCCCCCTTGCTTCGCCAATCCCATCTGCACCGGGTACACCAACTTCTTTCGGACTGCCCATGAACCCACCCGTCGTCGCACATAGTCGTGCTTCGTCGTTCAGTTCATCGCCATCCCTTAGGAGATCGCCTTCCCCTTCCCCTGCTCTCCCTCTTCCAGCGGTCAAACCCGTCGACTCCCCGAAGTTCCTCAGCCTGGGCGCCAAGAACCACCCGATGTACTGCGATGATGCTATGACCTCTTTCTTCCGTCGTCTAGCATTTACGCCCGATGGAAGCTTGCTGTTCACACCCGCTGGACAGTACAAGGTCACTCATCCGCTGACTCTAGACGGCACTAAGGTCCCCGATGATATCATCAACACTGTATACATTTACACAAGGGCTGGTCTCAATAAGCCGCCAGTTGCACATCTGC
Source organism: Arthrobotrys conoides (assembly GCA_036971725.1). Taxonomy (NCBI): domain Eukaryota; kingdom Fungi; phylum Ascomycota; class Orbiliomycetes; order Orbiliales; family Orbiliaceae; genus Arthrobotrys; species Arthrobotrys conoides. Next base: position 1,820,071 of record JAVHJM010000008.1, read on the forward strand.
CTGGCCACAAGAAGCCGTCTGTTGCCGTTTCTTGTTCACCAATCTTCTACACACACCGAAAAGCTTCGGCCCAGACAAAGCATATCACGGTCGATACCTCATCTGCAGATGAGACGATAAGCTCGCTCCCTCCTCCCGCTATCAGCACTGAGATGGACCCTCCTGCAACCACAATTCTGCACAACTCGCCGCCCACCTCAGCAGGTATCCCAGCCAATGCAGCTTTCACGCTTCCCTACCGAATGGTATACGCAGTTGCCACAAAGGACGCCGTTTTGATATATGATACTCAACAGCAGACGCCGCTGTGCATTGTTAGTAACTTGCACTACGCGGCCTTCACCGATCTTACTTGGTATGTGCGCCCACACCTTCTCTCTATTAATGATAATACGAATACTAACAACTGCCAGGTCGCCGGATGGAAATACCCTCCTTATGACCTCGACTGACGGCTTCTGTTCGGTCATCGCTTTCAACCCAGGCGAGCTTGGCAATATCTACATCGCAAATCCTATCTCTAACCCTATAGCATCAGCTTCATCCGCCCTTTCGCCGCCGATCATTGGAGCTGAGCCGCCCGTTAAACGTCCTCCATCTCCATTCTTAGTGTCTGGTAGCACCGGTCCAAGAATTCCGGTCAACCCTTCTCGCAGCATCAGTGGTTCTACTATCAATACACCGACACCGTTTACGCCTGGTTCAAATTCCGATACTGGGGATGTCCAATCGAACCCCACTCCCGTTGTATCTAATATCCCAGGCGTCAGCACCAGTGTCAGTGGCTACTCTCTTGGGGCATCTACGCCGTGGAAAACACCGCCAGCTACACCTGCCGCGGCTGCAAATATTCCCGCTGCAACCGTCCCGCCGTCTGCTACTGCTCCACCGGTTCCTATTAATCCTACTTCTACAATACCACCGACGGTTCTGGGTAAACGAGAGGTCCCGGCCACGCCCGAATCTAGTTCACCGACGGCAACACGGGTTGTGGACATCAACGAGGCAGTTAAGGGTGGGGATAAGAAGAGGAGACGGGTGGCACCGACCTTGATAAGGAATATTGGGGAGGATGAAAAGATGGAGGAAGGAAGTTAGTTTTGATATCGGTAATGCTTAGTGCAGGTGTTTTCCTTTCTTTCTTCTTTCTTAAGTACTATTAGATGCGATGGCGTATGGGATTTGTGGGATTTTCCTGATGTGGATGGTATTTATCTTTTTCGACAGCATTTTTGTCGTCTTCTTATATTTCTTCGTCTTCTTTTGACGGCTATGGATAAGATGGTTTCTAGCTTACCTTTAGCTAGCCTAGCTTAAGTTTTTTACGGACGAGCCTTCTCTTCTTCTTCTCCTTTCCCCTTCTTTTTCCTGTGTAGGAGCTGTTCGTTAGCCCTGATAATCTACCTTGCGATTGTGTATTTCTAAAGTTCATCCCCTCTTCCTTTTCTCGTTCGGTACGTTCACCTTCATGATTTAAAGTGGGGGGTTGTTGTCCAAGATGGTGATAATGCTTTAATGCATGGGGGGGGGGGGGGGGGGGGGGTTATCCTCACTAGTACTTATCATATGGATAACGTGGATTAATAGGATTCTTTAGTCCTAAGCTGATATCCAGATGGCTAGCGTGGGTGAATGGGATGGATAAGCTAGCATTGATGATTTACATGTTGATAGTTAGCTTGTCTCATACCCAGCCCTGGAAGATAGCATTTGCTAGTAAATATACTTTTCTTTGATATATATTTGAGTACTTAGGTACTTATTATTATTCCTGCCATCGGGATTTCGAATATTGCGTCTACAGTACACCGGATTCTTGTTATATACCGGAGCATTCGATCTTCATATTCGTACATACCCTGGAGGAGACTTAAGGGCCTCGGGGCGGCTTGTATCTTTTTCTACCTTCCTCCCTCTTCTTCTTCTTTTTTAGAAAAAAGTTTCTCAAAAAATCCAAAGTCTATGATGTCGATATTATGCACGCTCCGGGCCGGGGAGCGGTTAACGGGACCTGTCTAGCTTGGAAATGGGACCTTGCTGTTCTAGGGATCCCTGTAGTTCGTTGTATCACCATGGATATCGAATGCGCGGTAGCATGCGTTTGATTCACGATGTATTGATAGAGAGATATCATGTTCTAGTACATGTCTTGAAGTATACTATTATCCGTCTCGTAGATAAGAGGTCACTTACTATCTACCTAGGTACTATTAATGTATCTCCCCACATTGTATACCTCAGAAAAATTATACATTATTCTCAAACATTACCCGTATAGCCCCCCTACTTAACAATAAAAATCCAGGTACCTAGCTACCAATCAATATCCTTAAACCCCAAAAAACTCCCATTATATATCATTTATACAATAATTGCAGGTCGGTCTTTATCCCCAATACCGCCCATCTCATGTCCCTCAATACCACCCAATTCACCCCCTTCTCCTGCTCCTCCACCACTTCCTCCACTTTCCGGCACAGGTTCTTTAGAATCCTTCCGTCTCTCGCGAAGGAATAGAATTCCTAATCCTATTATCAAAGCTATGGCTAGCAATCCGCCTATTGCGCCGCCGATTATGGCGCCTATTGGTAGGTTATTTGATGATGATGGGGGGCTGGAGGTGGAGGTGGAGGTGGAGGTGGAGGACGAGTCTGGGAGGTCAGTTTGTGAGGTTGTTTTTGCTGCTGGTGGGGGGGTTGAGGATGGGGGGTCTGAGGTTGATGAGGTTGAGGGGTTGGATTGGAACGTGCTGGTGGTCGATTCTGGTGGTGGTGGCGATGAGGTGGTATCAGTAGTTGATTCTGGTGCTGATGATGATGATGATGAGGAGGTGGTTGTAGATGTTATAAATGTAGTGGATATAGACGAAGGACTCGGTCTTTGTGTAACTGGTAGTCCAGTGGGTTGTATAAAATACCTATTCCATATACAAAAACAAGAAGTCAATAACCCTTCCCGCCCTAATACCTAAACAGGACCACTTTTAATTTTATCTTATTTATAATAATAAATACTACATACGTCTCAGTCAATCCATAAACAAGTATAGCATCAGGAACACCATCTTTATTAAGATCTAACAGATCACCGTCTGCGAACCCGTTACCGTCGAAATCGATCTTATCGGGAACTCCGTCGCCGTTGGTATCGATCCATACATCTTTTGTGCCGTCGCCGTTTATGTCTTCCGCTGGGGGGAGGGTGGACATTATATCTAATTATATATATATATATTGCGGAGTTATCTGGAGGGATGATGTGGTTGGAATTAACTTGTAGTTACATATTTGTATCGCGAGGCGCAGAGAGATATTTGATTGATAAGGAAATGGTGGTAGTTTTGGGGTTTAAAAAGGGTTTCTTTTTGATCCTGCGGAATCCCGCGTATTTAATTTTAAAATTGAAATATGAAGCCTTGTTTTCGGGTGGGTGATGGTGATGGGCTTGGTATTCTTGGCTTGGGTTTGGGGGGATTATTGTTGATTGCGGCTGAAATTGGGGGATTGGAAACTTGGGTCTGTTTCTTCGATTGAATTAAGCTTAAGTCAAAGACAGATATAATATAATAGCTACAGATGTGCTAAGTAATTAATTGTGGACCTTAAGAATTCGTTTTGATTTATCGATATAATGATATATACCTGATTGGTATATTGTATTTTTAGTGTTTTTCATAGATCCAAGCTTCATGACCCCTGAGCTCTGTTTTGATTCGATCGATTGTGCTAGCTTGTTGACGCAAATGTTTGTATAAATTTTAATGACTGAACAGCAGATATCGATCGGGGAATCAGTTCGGAATATTCTATATGGAAGCATATATATATATATTTAAACGGGGATTCCTTCATAATTAACCCGCTCCTGGATTCAATTCAAACATAATTTTATAGATATAGTCACGATACTAGTACTATGATTTACGATCCCTCCCAGGGAGCTGCCTCGGAGCTATCAAGCGTGGCTGCAAAGTCTTCAAGTAGCCGGGGCTTGATCTTTCCGGCGAGATTGTTATTATATAATCTTGCATCTTGAAGGATGGGTTATATATATGAAAATCTTGGTTGGGCAGTAGACTCGAGGCTAGTTGGGCAGATTATAGAAGGATAATATTAATATGTATGTACTCTAGATTCCACTAACCCTTTACAGTTCTATAGTTACATGGCGATTTATTCTAGCTGGGTTTTGACGCGGCCGAAGCGTTCTAATACAAGACGAAGTTTTGACTACTAGATATCTTAGTGCTATTAATATACTATGATTTTATGACTTTAGAACATCCCCGCCTGGTGTCCATGTGGTCCTCGTGTTGCATGTTGGATATTAAAGAAATGCTATTCTTGGCATTGGCTTGGCGTAACTAACAGCATATTCAATTGTACGCCGGCCTGCCAGCTGCCCTGCATGCTTCAGAAGGCATTTATACAGACCGCGCGCGCGCAGCTGCAGAGCTCAAATTCAGGCTGGTCTTTTTAAGCCGACGTCGCGACCTGGATCCTGACAGCTGGGAAATAAAAATAATCGAATCAATCAATCGTGATACTAATTTTGATCTGATACATCCTTGAACACACCGATATTCCCAAAGGCCGTGTCTCATTTCCCACGTCCCGTCTTCGACTGATCTTGTTTATATACTTAGATACCTATATATATATCCTAAGAAGTCCATACGCACTACACTGACGACTTTACCATGGACTTGCTCTCGGCTCTACCTACGGAATTATGGTATTATGTTGTATCATTTCTCGGCCCCAGTGACAAAATACTGTTCGCACAATGCTCTTGGACTTGTTTTTTCATAGCCCTTCCGAATGGAGTCAAAATCCCTGATGTGGATTATGAATGGTCGCTTCGACCATTTTCCTATGGAGGGCGCCTGGCGGAGTTTAAGCACCGAATACAGTATGTCAATTAGCTTTTTGAATGTCCAAAAATTTTGGGAGATAAATATAATGATTAACATGATTGATTTGTAGTTCAGCAAGATTCGATATCGCATATCTCAGCAAGTTACATTCCCAGTTCCGGAAAGCCGCCATTTTCCCAAACCTTCATAGGCTAGAAGTTAATTTCACCAATACCAATGCCTACCAGAAAGGGATAGTCGAAGAAATGTTCTCGTTACTATCCACGCTACCTTACTTCGAAAACCTCACTCACATGACCATTACGTGGCATATGGCTTACGATACAACAGCCCAGTTTGACGCGGAAAGGAGATTTATAGAAAAAATGTCTAAAAGAGCTGACCGCAATGCTGACGGTTCGGAATTGATAATATTCCCAAAATCGCTTCGATCGTTGACGCTTTTCATCGCTCGGCTTGATTTTATATTACCTCTTCTAAACTTCGAAGGCGTCACGGACGTCGCTTTTCTCAATCCTATACAACCTCCGAACTGTATATTCTGGAATATCAAAAAACTTACAATGGATACTTTATACCCGGTTCAAGCATTAAACCTACCACTTTTGCCGACGAAATTCCCGTCTGTGGAGACGTTCTCGTTCCTTAGGCCTCGGCCGGGGGCATTGGGCGAGGATTGGATTCAACATGTTCCGAATTTTCCAAAAATGAAGGTCTTGTCGGCTGCTTGGCCGCAGGTGGAGTGGAAGAACGTGGAGATTGAAAAGTTAGAGACTGCGCTGCAGACGAAATTGTGTACTAGCGATGATTTTCCTGCGTTAGAAAAAATCATATTTCATGGGTATAGGGATTTCGCGGATCATAGACGGAATATTACCGCTACTTGTGTTATTTCAAGAACTGGAAGTCAGAAGCCTGGGGAGGGGTTTGGGTTTAGCTGGTATGGGAATATCTTGAATTATCAGGATGATCCGGGCTTTTTGGAGAGTTTGTTGGATGATTCTTCGGGTGAGGAGTGGGAGGAGGGGAATACTGATGGGGATAATAGTGAATTTGATGAGAAAGATGGAGATGGGATAGAAGAAGAAGGGGAGGAGTATGATAGTGATTATTTAGAGCACTTGTCGGAGGGTGATGAGCCTTTTATTGAGGAGTAGAATGATTTAATTAGGGTTAACCGGTTATGTTCGGTCTTGAAGACTTGGAATAGATGGGACATGGCTGGGAACGAGACTAGGACATGGTGGTTGATATTCTCATACCTGTTAGCGAGTTACAATTTATTCAGCTTCGCTTCATGAATGGATAATTTAAAATTCGTATCATGTGTTGAGAGCAGAAAATACCACAGCTGCCAAGGATATCAGCAGCTTTCCTGGGAGGTGCGCTTCTAAAACTGGGGAAACGACCCCGATCAACCGGCCTCGGTTTAAACTAACCCCACGCCTCGGCTCCATAGCGCTGAGAATCTCTGCATACAACCTTCCTTCCATTATGGGGAGGCTTCTTTTAAACAATCGTCGCCCTGATGGGTAAAAACAATTGAGAATCCCATGTAGTAATAAGTTATAGATGAACTTGGAAATATGGCTTCTCCACCACCTCTATCCGGTATTCGAGTGCTTGAGCTTGCAGGTCTCGCACCAGGTTAGCCTTCCTGTAATCTCATTCTTCAAATACTACCATGATCAAATACTAAATTATATACTACAGGTCCATTCGCTGGCCTCCTCCTCGCGGACTATGGCGCCACAGTTCTCCGTCTGGATCGGGCTACGCCCGAGACCCACGGACCAAATCCACCTGCACCAACCCGTGACCAACTGACCCGTCGCAAATCAAGTATTGCAGTAGACATGCGATCACCCGGCGGCCTCTCCTTCATCAAAGCTCTAATCCCACACGTAGACATCCTAATCGACCCATTCCGTCCCGGTGTACTTGAAAAAGCAGGACTATGTCCCAAAACCGTACTAACAACCCTCAACCCACGTCTAATCGTTGCCAGAATGACGGGGTTCCGAAGAGATGGGAAATACGCGCAAATGGCCGGACATGATATTAATTATATTGCTGTATCCGGGGTGCTCAGTATGCTTGGGAGGGCTGGGGAGAAACCTTATGCCCCCGGGAATATTCTGGGTGATTTTGCGGGTGGTGGAGCCGTTTGTTTTGTGGGTATTTTGTTGGCGTTGATTGAGAGGGGCAGGACGGGGAAAGGACAGGTTGTTGAGGCTAATATGGTGGATGGGAGTGCTTATCTTGCTACTTTTCCCAGGTTGGGGAGGAAGAATTGGAGTTGGGGAGGGGAGAGGGGGAGGAATGTGCTGGATGGGGGGTGTCCTTATTATGATACTTATGAAACGAGGGATGGAGGGTTTATGGCTGTGTGAGTATAATCTAGAAATCTTGGGAGTTGGGGTTTGTGAGGGGTTCGGGTGGCTGATATAGGTATTATCATAGAGGATCTTTGGAGCCGCAGTTTTTTGAGGCTCTACTAAAGGGTCTTGGGCTTACGAAGTCTGATCTCCCAGGGCCTCGAGAGGATCCATCGACGTGGGCGGAGTTAAGGACGCTGTTTACGAGGTTATTTAAAGAGAAGACTCGCGCAGAATGGGAAAGCATATTTGATGGAACAGACGCTTGTTGCACGCCTGTTCTGACTCAGGGAGAACTTGAAGAGCAGGGGTATGACCAAAGGCCTCTCGTTACTTTGAGAGATTCCCCGTCTTTGGCTATTGTTTCTAATGCAAAGGAGGAAAAGGATGTGGGGGTAAGAGCTGCGAAGGGACAAGGTGAGGGAGTTGAAGGAGAGGGGTGGAGTGAAGATGGTTTGAGTCCTGGGATTGGTGGGGAGGTGGTACTTGAGGAGTGGGTGGGTTGGAAGCGAGGAAGACAGTTTGAAGTTGAGCGTGGAGGATTAGTTTTTAAGGAGGGCTCGAAGCTGTAAACTACTAGCATGTTCAATTACAGGCTAAGAATCGAAGTTGCGACCCGGAATAAGCTTTCTCATTAGTAAGACGATTTGATCAGCGAAACTCCAGTTTCTAACCGGGATACTCGTAGACCACAGTTCTCAAGCCGCCCGGCCATTTTCTTGCATCCAGTAAGTGTTCAAATGAGCATCCCCTGGTGGGTTTTCATCCAAATCATCTCCACTATCATTTCCTTCGTCAAACTCCGTTTGGTCGGGAGTTAGGTCCCTTAGTTTTACGTCAAGATAACGGTAAGATTTCTTCCACCATATCCTTATCCCTCGCCCTCCCTCACTTCTATCGATCCTGCATTTTCTGAAGATGTATTCATTGGAATATCCAGCCCAAGGAGGTATCCTAATAAACGTGATATTTTCCAAACTTTCCAATCCAGCGGATATCAACTGTCTGATGAGGTTATTAAGCTCTTGTTGTTTAGATCTGTCTTCCTCACCCCTTGGCCATGGTATTTCCAATACCTGCAATTTATTCATCGGTGTCAGTTCCATGTATTCTGCTAGTGATATTCCACTGTCGTAGAATTTATATGTCCACAACCTGAAGGATTCTACATTCGGACAAGCTTCAGAGAACCAGTTTATGATTCTTCCAGAGCTTTCTCGGAACAATAATAAGTTGCCCTGCAATCTTAATTTTGTAACGTTTGGAAATACTATGGTTGTGGGACAACCCTTTGCGTAGGCAACAGTAAGACGTGAATGAATGTGAAGATCCAGAGATTTTAGGTTCTCGCCCGAATTTCCGAAGAAGAACGATCTGGAAAAGAACCCCGGTTGAGTTTGTAGCTGCAAATCGGATGTTTCTATATTAATCGTCTCGAAAGATTGTTGAGGCATTGAAACCCCATTTGCAAGCTCTGGGTTCAAAATCCCTTCAGGTCCAAGGAATTCTATAGCTTCTGGAGAAAGTTTGAGCAAGAATGCTTTATACGGATCTTTTGGACCAGTGGGATCTCGAAATTCTCGCGATTGGGCTAGGTATGTTCTAAATATGGTTATATTTTTGATATTTGGAAGTGCTGAGATTGCCCGCCAGAGGGCGATGGATAGATTGTTTTGTATTGAACTTGGGATGCCGAAGTCGGGGATTGTGGAGATATTTTCGACGGAGGGGAAGAGGGTAAGAATCTGGCGTAGAGGGTCAGAAGTTCGATGAGGTCTGAGGAGAAGTAGATTTTTCCATTTCGGACTCGTTGGTGTGAGATGTATAGAGTGCTGCAGAGAGTTTTTACTCAACATATGTCCATAATTATTGAATTCAATTTAATTAACAGGGCTATTGAAGATAGATATATCTTTTAAGTAGGTACTTACTGAACAAATGGTCTAACCCAGGACAATGCTCCGCCCTCCGAGAAAGCAGCTACGGCTTCTCTATTGAGCCACAAACCAGTAAAGAGGGCTGGAAGGGCGCGGGTTCGACAAAGTTTCGAGGCTTGGGAGAACCGTTTCAGTGTTTTTCCATCTAGCATTCCCTTCAGGTGGTCAACGATCTCAAGGTGGATTTCTGGCGGACAATCCAGGAAAAAGCTATGATTCTCGGCGGATGACATGACTTTACGATGTGCAACTCGATCGAGCTTTGTAATGCAATGAAGGAAACTTTAAATTTTTGGGAATTGTGAACGGAAGCGACGGATTATATAAAGCTTGAGGATCGAGGTTCTCAGCTTACGCCTGTATACGCGCTGAGGCTACTTGGACCTACCTATCTTGGTGGAATGAACTGACCAATTGGTCTTGTCCTAAGGTGGGGTGTGTTGTATATTGTTGCATGTTGAGTCATGATCACTCCAAATCGGTCCCCGGGGTCTATTCGGTAGTACAAGCCACCGGGGATCCAGTCCCGGGTCTTGGCGTGCTCCGGGCGGGTCAGCACTCGCTCGGTTCCCTGCAAGATTCCCGAATCCCCGGTTGAGATTTTCGATTAGATTGGATCCACTCAACGCGTTTTCCAATGAACTAACCTGCCAGGAGCTGTGTGGACCTTCGACGTCGCGTGTTTCTCGACACCCTCCTTTTCACTAGCTCCAGTTCTCCTTCAATTCCTTTTCGTCCTTCCCTTTTCTCTTCCACCTTCTCCATCATCTTCATCATCGATACCACCGTTCAAGCTTCGTTTTCAATAATCGCAATTGTAGATGGTAAAAAGCTTTCCTTAACCACATAAAACACCTAGCTTTCAAAGCATCCTAAACCGATTAGGTTGCTGTAGATATCGAACCAAAAAAAACCTTTACATACATATCAATCACGATACCCAAGTATTTACTTATTTCTGCCTACCTACATAGTCTCGAGAGCCTACTTCGCTATCAAATAGCTCTCAAAGAATGGCACCGAGCACTGCCAAAAAGGCAGCAAACACCAACAACAATGCATCCACCCCATCCTCCTCGATCCGTAAATCGTCAAACTCGGGTCCCAGCGGTACCCCGTCCTCGGCATCGGGTCCAAAGCAACGTTCTCTTTTCACATTCTTTCAAAAGATCTCTAGAGAAGACCAGCAACAGCAGCAAGGACAATCGTCAACTGCTGCTTCAGCGAAGGAAGATGAGAAGATGGACGAAGCACCCGCTGTACAGGAACAGGAGAGCATGCTCCCACCGCCCTTAAAGTCTTCTATGTCTAAATCTTCGCTTAAAGTGAAGTCTGCTGTTTCGAAGAAGAAGACGGCTTTTACGACGCCGGTTCCTAGTAGTGACCCGGCTCGGGCGTCGAGTCCTGTTGAGGGTATGGATAGTGAGGTTGTTGGGGAGATGAGTGGTATGGTAGCTTTATCCTAGGAATACGATGGGCTCTAAACTTACATTTGGGGTTGTTATAGGTTTAAAGCTCAATTCTTCGGTAGTACGAACTTCAAAGGCCGATATAAAAACCGCCGAGGCCTCTAGCCCTCTAGCTAGAACTGTACGTTCTTATAACCTCATATCCACTAGAATGTTCTTCAACAGTTTCAATATCTAACCACAAAATATAAACCAAACAGGGAAGGAAAAAGGTCAACTACGCAGAGCCAGATTCGGATGAAGACGAAGATATGGTTAGCGCTGGGAATAGGAGAAACAATAGAAGAGGCTCGAAACGACAAAAGCTCGTCATTAGCGATGATGAGGATGAATTTGTAGTCGCGGCTGAGTCGCCGGAAGCTGATGATGCAGAGGAGGACAACTATGGGATGTCTGGTATGGCTGTTTTATACCTTTCTGCTGTGCAGAAAGAAAGCTAACTCGTACTAGATGACGACCTCGATGACTTCAAAGTAGACGACGTTGAGGATGAAGAGAGCGACACCCAAAAATCAAAGAAGAGAAAGAGGACGGAGAAGAAGCCTACGAAAAAAGCGGCACTCGCATCGTCTCCTCCACCGAGGTCTTCGCCTCCACCTATGGCATCCAGTAGCAGCGGTGGTGGTGGTAGCGGAAGCGCTTCCAGATTCAAGTACGATCCGAACGCATCCTCCACTCTTGCATCCGCGGCATCAAGTAGCCATGTTTCTAGATCAGCTTCTACGAACAAGAAACCAATCGAAAAGCCCAAACTCAAGAGCAAGGAAGAAGAAATTCGGTATCCTTGGCTGGTGGATATCCAGGACAAAGATGGGAATCGTCCGGGCGATGAAGATTACGATCCACGTACCCTCTTCATTCCCAAATATGCATGGAATAAGTTTTCACCTTTCGAGAAACAATACTGGGAGATCAAACAAGATCTCTTCGACACGGTTGTGTTTTTCAAGAAGGGCAAGTTTTATGAGTTGTATGAGAATGATGCTACTATTGGGCATCAGGAGTTTGATTTGAAGCTCACGGACAGGGTGAACATGCGTATGGTGGGTGTTCCTGAGTCCTCGCTGGATATGTGGGCTTCGCAGTTCATTGCGAAGGGGTATAAGATTGCGAGAGTAGATCAAAAGGAGACGGCGCTCGGGAAGGAGATGAGAGAGAACGATTCGAAGAAGAAAGATGCGGATAAGATTATTAGACGAGAGTTGGAGTGCGTCTTAACCGGTGGAACGTTGGTCGATGAGACTATGCTGCAGAATGAGATGGCAACGTATTGTGTGGCAATTAAAGAGAGTGTTCAGGATGGGGTCCCATCTTACGGTATCTGCTTTGTGGATACCGCTACTGGGTGCTTCTCATTGGCGGGTTTCCAAGATGATGTTGATGCTACCAAGTTCGAGACTCTCGTGGCACAGATTCGCCCCAAGGAGCTGGTTCTTGAAAAGGGCTGCCTTTCTACCAAAGCTCTGCGTATCCTCAAGACAAACACAGGCCCAAAGACCATCTGGACTAATCTCAAATCTGAGAGGGAGTTCTGGGATGACGAGCACACAATAAGGGAGCTCGATGCCAGCTCTTATTTCGAAAAGGATGGCGAGGTTTCATGGCCAGAGGCTTTGGAGAAGTCAAAGGACAAGCCTCTTGTCATATCGGCTTTTGGAGGTCTGCTATGGTATCTACGACAGCTCAAGATCGATGCCGACCTTGTCAGCCTCGCCAACTTCCAATGGTATGATCCGATCCGCAAGTCTACATCCCTCGTCATGGATGGACAGACTTTACAGAATCTCGAGATCTTCTCCAACTCCTTCGATGGAGGTGCCGCAGGAACTCTGTTCAACCTTCTCAACCAATGTATCACCCCTTTCGGAAAACGAACCTTCAGACAATGGCTCTGCCATCCTCTTTCGGATGCACGAAAGATCAATGCTAGATTGGATGCAGTCGAAGCCATCATGGCCGACTCTGCGCTGTTGGATACATTTACCACACAGCTGAATAGACTTCCCGATCTCGAACGCATGATCTCACGTATTCACGCTGGAAGCTGCAAGCCCGCCGACTTCCTTCGTGTCATCGAGGGCTTCGAACAAATCAACGTCACCATGTCCGAAATCAAAGCTTACGGAGGCGGAGGTGATGGCGTTATTGGGGAGCTGATTGAGAGTATGCCGGATCTTGATGGACTCCTTGAACCTTGGAATACAGCTTTCAATCGTAAAGAGGCTAAGGACGGGAAGCTGATCCCTGAACACGGGGTTGAACAAGATTTTGACGACTCGCAAGATAACATCGACCAAATCGAGAAGGACCTACAAGGCTTATTGGCAAGCTATAAAACCAAGCTAAAGTCCTCATCGTTAAGGTTTTGCGACAGCGGGAAAGAGATATATTTGGTGGAGGTCCCTGTTAAGGTCAAGGTACCTGATAACTGGATGCAGATGAGCGCTACGAAGCAAGTGAAGAGATATTACAGTACCGAAGGCAAGGCCAAAGTTCGCGAGCTGCAGGAAGCTCGTGAACGTCATGCGCAGATTGAAAAGGAGCTGTTGGGACGGTTCTGTACTAGGTTCGACGACCAGTACACGGATTGGTTTAAGGCTGTGAAGGTTATTTCGCAGCTGGATTGTTTGATTAGTTTGACGAAGGCGTCACAAGGCCTAGGCGAGCCGAGTTGCAGACCTCAGTTTGTGGAGTCTGAGAGGAGTGTACTGGAGTTTGAAGAGTTGAGGCATCCTTGTATGGTGAATACGACGGGGGACTTTATTCCGAACGATATTCGATTGGGAGGGAAGAATGCGAAGCTTACGCTTTTGACGGGAGCAAACGCTGCTGGTAAATCGACAGTACTGAGGATGGTAAGCACGCCCGCACCGCAGTTTTCAAGAGTCAATGCTGATATGATATATAGACTTGCATCGGTGTCATTATGGCACAAATCGGATGCTACGTTCCAGCTGTTAATTGCAGAATGACAGTCGTAGACCGCATCATGTCACGACTTGGTGCGAACGACAACATATTCGCCGCGCAGTCAACCTTCTTTGTTGAACTTTCTGAAACAAAGAAGATCCTGAGCGAAGCGACACCTAGATCATTAGTCATTCTTGACGAATTAGGTCGTGGCACTTCATCCTATGATGGGTAAGCTTTGAAATTCCATCTCAACCATGATGACATATGCTAACCAGTCTCTCAGCGTCGCAATCGCTCAAGCAGTTCTTCACCACGTAGCCACCCACATCGGTGCAATCGGCTACTTCGCAACCCACTACGGATCGCTAGCCACAGAGTTCCAGGACCATCCAGAAATCCAACCGCGTCGCATGAAAATTCTTGTAGACGACGACCAGCGCAACATCACTTTCCTTTACAAACTCGAGGAAGGCGTCGCTGAGAAGAGCTTTGGAATGTACTGCGCTGCTATGTGTGGAATCGATAGAAAGATTATCGATAAGGCAGAAGAAGCGGCGGCTATGTTTGAACATACTAGTCGTCTGAGGGAAGGGTTGGAGAAGGCGAGAGAGGGGTGTTATGTACCACTTGGGCTGCAGAGTGATCTGGCGTATTTGATTAGAGGAGAAGTAGAAGGTGGTGAAACGGGAGGTATGATTATGGAGACCATGTTGAAGGCCATCAAGGCTCTTTAAAGGGATAATAATCGGTAGGCTTTGGAGGATACACTGGCCATTCTAAAGGCCTGGATTTGCTTTTGCTATCGTGGAACGGTGGTTCATTTCATTACTAGGTACTTTTGCGTCTTTTGCTTTTGGATTAACATCCTTTTTAACTATCCTTTTTGTTCTATGCGTAGCGGGGCTTTTATACAGCTTTATTAGAGCATAGACTAGATCAGACCTAAAACCATACTTAGGCAGACCCAATGCAAAGACTATTAATATTTACACGAAAAGGCGATTGATTAATATCTTCCAACATCCCTTCAGTAGCTATAGTTGTCAAAGTCGCAAGCTATAACATACTGGAGCCTCTATAGCCCCCCGTAAATGCAGGTTGTAGACGTTCGCGCATTGACGTATCATCCGGTATAATATCGGCGTTCCTTCCACAGATATATCCCAAGAATCCACGTTCCCAGTAGTTCCCCAAAATATGTTCGGTAGTTTTATCGATGTCGAAAAAATCATGCAGAGGGTGTAATCATTGCTTTTAATGTCTTCTTCAAATCGGCACCATTGGCTCTTAATAACTCCGTAGCCTTCACCTTCGAAACCTCCATATTTTCGACCTATATCCACCAAACATTAGCCCCACCATTCACTAACTCATCCCAATCCACCCAGACCAAGGAAAGAGGGAAAAAGAACATACAATAACAGCCACATCCTCCGCCGCAACCTTAACAACTACCTTCTTCACCCCAGCATCTGCAGTCTTCCCCGTCCCAACCGAAAGACTGGATAACCCCGCAGCTAAAGCCTCAGCATTGGCACTATTTGAAGATGCGGTGGGGGTCGAGGAGTCATCGAGAGAACTGTGGGTGTCGAGGTTGGAGAGGGCTTTGAGGGTTTTGGCGTCTTCGGCGTTTGTGGGCTTTTGGGGGATGTCTTCGGTGTCGGGGGTTGGGTCGGACATTTTGGTTTCTTGGGTGGGTTATAATTGTTTGGAGGGGGAGGAGGTGGTGATGGTGGGGGAAGATGGTGAAGTCTTTGGATGGGTTTTTGGGGGCAGCTTTTTTGATAGGTTGATTTGGGTGCCACGATTTGCAACGCATTTTGGGGGGTAAAATGCAACAGGTTGGGTGTCGCTTTGCTGGAGGGGTCAGACGTTAGGGACCACAGTTATGAATATATTTCTGGACACTACAAGGGGGTAGATACTTATGAGATAGATTGCTGTCTAATCTTAAAGGGTAACTATAATAGTGTTTTTGAGCAGAGGATTAATATTTATAATTAACTAAGGAGTCGACTTCAGCATGTGCTTCAGAATATATCCCTCGACGCGAATGTCAGATACACGGCTTCTATTCACTATTATATATTTCTTTCTTATCATACCGCCTACAGTCTTTGCTTCCAAGTCCTCTGGGAATCAGAGAAAAGGACTCGAAAATCTGGCTATCAAAAACAATAAACCCATCAACAAGCCATTCCAATCCACCCCGCACTCAACCCTCCCTTCAACCCCAAAAGTATCATATAATGCCGAACAGATCGAATCTCCCCCCCTCAAAAGACCAAGACGCAGATATAAAAGCCCAATAAGCCCCCAAACCTTCCCAGGCCCGACAAAGGCCACCCCAGTCCTCACAACCCTCTCCGGAACACCAACCAAAATCCACACCTGGATAGCCGCCACCGAACCCCTCGGTGTTCTAACCACATACACCGTCTCCACTCCATCTCCAAAACCCACGCTGGTCTATAACTGTAACATAGTCCCCGCGTTGTGCAACGCCGCTGAAAAACATTTGGGCGTTGGAGTGGTGACTACTACACTTATTTATGATAGGTGGAAATCGGGACGTGTGGATGGTGTGAAGGTTGCGGGCCGGACGCGGGTGGATGAAAGGAGGAGGTATGCTTGTGGGAATGGGAGGAGGTTGTTATCGGTTGAAGAACAGAGGGGTGTATTGAAGTGTCCGGCTGTGGAGGGGGTATTTGGGGGGGAGAAGCAGAAGGTTCAGCCGGGGGAGTTTACAGTTCAGTCTAAGATTGTTATTACAACTGAGGTTGGAAGAGAAGTAGTTGTATTGACGACGTATACGCCGGCTGTATTTCCGGGGAATATTATCATGACGAATACATATGAAGTTGTGGGAGCCGTGGGTACTAAAACGCTACGGAATCAAATGGCGGTAGAGACAGAAGTCGACGGGGTTATGGTTAGAAAAGGGATTTCTTATAAATTTAGTTGTGAGGAGTTCCCGCCGGCGACAAGTATACAGGGTGGACTGGGCGCTGAGACTTATTGTATGCCTGTATTTTATCTATGAATTTGGGGGGGTTGAAATAGCTAACTTGAGTGCCTTGATAGGTGTACCGATTAGACAACCGATGGGATTTGCAACGGAACAGAATTGGCAGGGGTCTGCTATTGCTGGATTGAGGGTGAGTCTATTCCTTCATATCTTTTCTTACAATATATACCTTTCATCTGATATTAATTTTTATGATAGATCTACGCACAAAAGTCCATCCACGGATTCAACCTACAACAGAAGAATAATTATACAACCACAAATACACTATTCGAATACGACTTCGAAATGAGATATTCAAACGGCCACGGCGCAGTATGGGTTGAAGGTGGTGGAGAGGTTGAGTATTGTTATGGTCCCTGGGGTCCGAATCCGAAAGATTGTCAAGGAATTCAAGATACAGTACGAATGGAACCCGATGAAGGTCTAGGCACTGAATTACAAATTAAAGCAGGTATTATAAATCATGAAGTCGATCTTGAAGTTGGGAGTATGAATGAGGAAGGGATATCAATTACAATGGAAGGTTCACTTAAAAACACTGGCGGTCTGGACTTAAATCCCGAAATAGAAATTCTGGGCAAATGGGATTTCGGGATTTCAATCGGCCCCGAAGGGAGTTAGTCAGAACCTTTTGTGTAATGAGGACTGGCAATCGGGCGCGGGCGGTATTCCGATTTGTTCATGTCAAGTCGAATTGATTAATTACAAGCGAATGTCATTTTCGGGATTCGATATCTTCTTATCGTGATTAATAACGTTAGATAGTCTAGGAATTCGAGAATCAAATATGCAAATCCACATGGTCTGCATGGTTATGATATCATGTAACTTACACTATTCAGCCTCTGCGCAGAAACAAGCTCTCGCCCAGCCTTTAAACGAGTGGATCCCCACCCCTGTCAAGCCTCCCACCCGACAGTTTTTGGTAACAATTTCTGGTTTGCCGTTTGCATTCGTATCAAAAAAGAGTCGGGATTCGTACACGTACAGCGCATTTGCATTCGTAAGCTATTGAGTCAGAACTGGGGGCAGGGTAGACTAACTTCCCTGCCAACGATTCGGTCGTTAATGTTTCAGTCGGGTATAAAGTCGGCCCCGGTTGGGGGAGTCGCTGTTAGCTGGAAACTTTATGCGGAACTTTAGTGGTAGAGCCGCAGTTAACGTAATTAGCTGCTGTTATGCACGGCTGTATCCATGTAGAGAATAGACTATGCAATGAGGTTGACTCTATTAGGGTGAACTAGTGATATAAAGTGTCGAGGACTCCCCTTCGTCGGATGTGCATTAATTCGATAACATCAGCAGTTTAATTCAGCGAACGGCAAGAATTATATATATATATATATATATATCTTCTATTCTAAATATTTCAATTTCAAATTTAGACCATTAATTACCAATTGCAAGTCCACGGATTTGATTGTTCAATTTTCTTTACGATCAAGATCGATATCTATAATTTCTATTGCCAGAAACTCTTCAGCTTCAAGATTATATATAATATTATACCACCTCGATTTCAATATATTGATATAAATAAACAATGTCCTCCCCCAAAATCATAATCATCGGCTCCGGCCTCTCCGGCCTCTCCCTCTCCCTCTTCCTAACCCGCCTCCTCCCCACCGCCTCCATAAAAATCTACGAAGTCCGCCCTTCAACCCACCCTTCAACCTCAGGCACCATAAACCTGACTCCAAACGCTCTCCGAGTCCTCGACCGCCTAGGAATCTACAAATCCATCTCCCCACAAGGCTACAACTTCGACAACCTCACGTTATTAAACCACCAACTCGATTTCCTAGCATCGATCCCCATCGCCGGGGTCTCAGAATTTGAATACCAAAGTCTTAGGATCGAACGACGGATAGTACACTCTGCGCTGTTGGGGAAGGTGATGGAGTATGATACCTCACGGGTTGAAATAATCTATGATTCCAAATGCGAGAGTGTTCAGGAAACTGATAAAGAAGTTACCGTTAAATTCACAAACGGTGTTTCTACCACTGGTGATATCTTAATCGCCTGCGATGGTATCCACTCTACCGTTCGAAAATCCTTTGTAAAGGATCCTAAAGACTTCGACCCAAAATATACCGGCCAAATCTCCCTCGGCGGGAATATATCAAAATCCCAAATCCAACAGTTTAACATCAATAATAACCCCTACCCGCTAATGATGTTCGGCCCCGAAACGAGCACTGGTGCGAATTTCATGGTCTGGCCGTATAATAACTCCGGCGACCAATTCACTTTCTTCACCACGCTTTCCAAACCAGAGGAAGAAAAAGATGGTTGGAAGGAATATACTGACAGCAAAGAAACTTTGAAATCGGTTATGCAGGAAACTTTTTGTACCGAGGGGTCTCCGTGGGGTGAGATGGTTAAGAAAACTATTGAGTTATCAGATGTGGACACCTACAGGTTCTGGCCGTTTTATTTACATTCTATACCCGAGAAATTCTTTTCTGAGAAGGCAAGGATTATAATGATCGGTGATGCTGCACATGCCATGCCACCAAGTGGCGGGCAAGGTGCCGCAATGGCCTTTGAAGATGCAGAGACATTGGCTTATTCCCTCGCTACTATTTTCAATACTCTGGAAGTTGGATTCGATATCAATACACCCCACAGCCAAGATATTCTGTCAAAATGGAGCAATCACAGAATCGGGAGGATGACGACTATTCAGGAAATGAATAAGAGAATGTCGGATATGAGAAAGGGCAGTAGTGGGAGTACCTCTGGTGTTATGTTTACGGTTAAAGTTTGGGCCATTTGGTTACTCGGTTTGTTGGGGGTGCTGGGTAGGACGAGGAGGGCGATTAATAACTACGATGCGAGAAAGGAGGCTGCGGTCTGGTTGGGAGAGGGCGCAATAGCTGCTTTGGAGTAGTTTATAGGACGTTTATGTATACCTACCTCATATTGGAGGTTCATATGCATACTTCGGGGTTTTGAAACGCTGGCGTTTATAATTTAGTTGGATATGATAGATTGGGATCTGTATCTTTTTGACAGCTTGTTTGTGTACTTTGGATTGGTTGTGGCTTTGATTTTAATCGATGTTTTCTATATCTTGTTTTAAACCGTTTTGTTAACAAGAATGAATACCTTCGTCTTTACATAGATTGATTGACAATGCCCACAAAGCTTGTGCGAGGTAGAAATGTCAACGAACCGCTCTCTCTCTTTCTCCCATTCTTGAACAGGCAAGTAGGTACTTAATTACATATGCACATAAACGCATAAGCAAAATGATAAAAGCGGAAAAAAGGAAGAAAAGTAGAAACGTATTGAAATGAATTCATCCTATAATTACAAGTCGTAACAATGATGAAGACTTTTTTAACCAAATATTGTCAAGCATGCAGATTCGTGAAAAGTATATCCTTGCCTAGTTATACCCTGGAGCATCGTCATCGTCGTCGTTACCCCATGCCCCAGGCGTCTTCGCACTGCTATAACCACCACCCTGAGGAGTCGGTGCGTCAAAGTAACGCCTGTTATCGCCACCAGAAGCACCTGGAGTAGCAGCTGGGCCACCTGGAGTAGGAGGGTCCCAAGCGTTTGCACGTGGCGTAGGAGCAGAGACTGGAGGGGTTGGAGCGCTGAGTCCAGCAGGGGTGGGAGCGGACAATCCGCTAGCACCAGGAGTAGCTGCAGTGTAACCGCCAGAAAACTCAGGACTAGTAGCATTATAACCCGCAGGAGTTCTCGCAGCGGTGGAAGAGTTATTTCCGTACGAGTCATTCCATTGGTCATTGACACTCGACAGAGAACGAGCTGGCGTCTTGGATCCACTATCCCAAGCCGTACCGCTGTCTCTTGGTCCTGGCTCTCCGGATCCGTAGTGTGGAGTTCTGTTACCTGGATTCCAAGCTGGTGTGCGACCGCCGGATGCCCCAACAGGTTGGCCGTAGGATGTACGTGACCCGTCGTTGTCACCTCGGTATGGGTCTGAGGTTCGACTTCCGTCTCTGTACGGATTCGAAGTGCGACTTCCATCCCTGTAAGGATCTGAGGTACGACTTCCATCGTTGGCGCCATAGGCTGGAGTCTTTGATCCGCTTGCCCAAGCTGGAGTCCTGCCGCCATCTCCAGCTCCGCCTGCCCAAGCTGGAGTTCGTCCGCCGCCGCCACTGCCTCCATGGGCACCCGCTGGTGTTCTCGAACCGGCCCAGGCGCTTGAACCGGCCGGTGTTCTGCCTCCGGACCAACTACTACCCCCGGCACTACTATTGCCAGAGCCGTAGGAAGTACTGCCACCGCGATCGCCGAAGCCCTTCTTTGGTTGTACAAATTCTGCGTAGCTAAGGATTCTACCTGTAGCACCTCTAGAAAAAAGAATGGGATGTTTAGTAAATATGAAAGTCAAAGTGACCATGAGGGTAACTTACTCTTTGAAACCAAGTTTCATCTTCTCAATTGTGATAGTTTTGTTCTTGGAATGAAGTTCAATACGAGCGGTCGTGTCGGTTGCATCCTTTACTATACCTAACAAGCCTTTGTATGGACCTTGCCTGACATGGACTGTCTGTCCAAGAATTCTATCACGTCCACCCTGACGGGGGATGATGGGTGGAGCCATATTTCCACCAGGCTTCTTTGACATCTCAGGCATCTTGGAAAGATCTGGGCCGGAACTAGCGACCCGACCTCCTTTGGCAATCATTGTAGCTAGATTGTTAGTCCTAGCCACGAATATACCTCCTGTCTCGCCTTGTAACTCCTTGCTATGAATGAAAGCAAATCCTCTGTACAGATGGTGAATGACACCAGAGCGGTTCTCGCCACCTGCAATCTCCTTCACGGTATCTTCAACGCGAATGTCGGAACCGTTTCTATCGGTAGCAACAGCGTCTTTTCGTCGTGGAGGGATCTTGGCGGCGACCTGTGACGGTAGGATTGTTCGAGTTGCACCCTCTTGATCCAAAACTTTGAGGGATTCTCGGTCGATTTTGATAACACATGCGACAGTTGTGGCACTGCATAACGATTAGCCAACTTTCCTCCCCAATGATATTATTTGGGATGACATACTTAAGCTGAATGAGATCCCACAAATCGTATTTCCCTGCCGCGGTACCCATTCCACCGCTGTCGGATGCTTCTCTCAAATCTCTCGAGAAGACGGTAATTTCACCCATGGAAAGGTCACTCAAAAATGTGACTCGATCGTCTACAATCTTGACAACCATACCGACTTCGTCCCTATACCTACTTCCTCCCATAACTTTCACGTGGTCACCTTCCTTAAACCTCTTGCGAAGGCCCTTGAAGGGAACATCAATATCCTTGCCTCTGAGAGGTCCTTCTTGTACATTCATCGAGACAATATCCGCTCTGACACGAGTGACCTTTCCAACCATACCAGCCTGTTCGCCAGAATACACCTCCACCATATCACCAGGTTGATAGGGGGCATATTTGTCCGTAGAGGCCTTCAATGATTGTGACAAGGCTTGGAGATCAAGGCTCTCATTTCCATCTCCAGTACTTGCGAATTTTGTTACCTCCTCGAGTTTCGGATTGACGTTCTCCAGTTGCAAGGCTGTAACACGAACGTCTTTAACCAAATATCCACCCTCGTATGTATCGCCTTGGAAGTTGAAAATACCACGTCTGGTGGAAGTGAGATCCCTCTCGTGATACTTTCTAGCTTCTGCTTCGGAGAATAATCTTTGTGGCGGCCTGACTGCACCTACGGCTCGCTTTCGCTTCCCAGTTGCATCAGTCCCATCATCCCTAGCGCCGTAGTCGATACGAGGAACAGCACGAATGTTGAGTATCTGCCCGCTTTGTTCGACATCCACAACCTGTGCCAAATCTCCCTGATATTTGCCACGTTTGAATCGAACGAACGTCCCAGGCGTGATCTCGGCTTTCTTCTGTACTCGCAAGAGATCTGGCATTTCATCAACAGGAACTAAGATCATTCCAGATCGAGCGTAGACATTCGGGATGTTGGTAAGCGCAGTCAACACGTCCGCCTGTCGGCGAGCTTCCACGTAGATGAACCCTTGCATCGACTGCCCTCTCTCGAGAACGGAGATGATGTTGAGGGCATTCCTGGTGCCTTTCATATCCTGGACCTTCTTCATAATGGTAAAGACGGCCTCCTTTTCCTTGCCCGGTTTGCATTTGACACCCCAGATCGACGGGTCGTTGACTGATGGCAGTAGTAGTCGTTTGGGTGTTACTGTAGATGCATCTCCAAGACGGTGTCCTCGTCGTCCTCCGTGACGATCACGCATTTCGGCAGCGACCTTCTCAAGGTCTTCAGCGAAATCTGCTTGGTTTTGACGATCGAGTTGGCGATGGAGTCGGTCGTCTCCTGCTCTGTGGCGCAAAGCGTCGTCGTCGTCACCTGGAGCAATGAAATCTGCTTCCATCTCGTCATCTTCTTCATCATCAACTTCGTCATCTTCGTCGACCTCGGCCATAGTATCAAGGAAAGGATTGTGTGCTCGTCTTTGGCCTCTCCGTCGGCGCTATTGTGAGGCATTGCATTAGCATATACCAAGAATTCTGACGAAGGAACATAATTAGCATACTGGTCCTTCATCGTCCTCGTCTTCGTCATCATCTTCATCCTCATCGTCGTCTTCGTCCTCCTCTAGATCTTCAATCTCATCATCTTCGTTCGCGCCATTGCTTTTATTTCGCGATTTGTCCCTTCCCGAAGGCTTCGGCGCGTCTTCATCGTCATCCTCGTCATCGTCATCGTCTTCACTCGGTGCTCGCCTCTGTCGCTTCTCGGGACGTGGATCTTCTTCTTCCTCGCCGAAATCATCATCGTCTTCTTCGTCCGAGTGGAGATTTGCATCTCGTATGTTTGACATTGCTGTGTTTGGTGTGAAACGTAGTGGTCCTGCTAGATAGCCGTGTCAGAGGAGGTTGGGCTGAGGTTGATTGTGGCGACCCGGTCGTGTATATAGGAAAGAAGGAAGGAGGGAAGGAAGAAGAGCTAGAGCCGAGAGTCCGAGCAGATATACAGCACTAGGGTACTGAAAGGATCCAATTGATGAGTAATTAAAGCAGGCAATGGTTTTGCAAGAGGGACAGCAGGGGG
Organism: Arthrobotrys conoides; assembly: GCA_036971725.1. Classification (NCBI taxonomy): domain Eukaryota; kingdom Fungi; phylum Ascomycota; class Orbiliomycetes; order Orbiliales; family Orbiliaceae; genus Arthrobotrys; species Arthrobotrys conoides. Next base: position 1,843,750 of record JAVHJM010000008.1, read on the forward strand.
TGAAGTTTGCCGTGATGCGATGGACGGGTTTGATGCTGCTGAGGAGGTCGGAAGGAGAGAAAGCGAGAGGTTGTCGGGAAGAAGGCCAGCTGGTGTTGCGGCGAAGCGATGATCACAACCCAGACTGCCCAACGCTGCCAAGCTTGGCCATCAGCAATCCATATCAATGCAAACTCTCCATCTTGAATGCCTAAAGGCTAGCTTGTTCTCGCATCGACATTACAAGTCTGTACTTGTTCAACTAGTGGAAGCCTAGCAGGTTAGTATCCCGTAAGTCAGCTACTGGAAAGCAGTTTTCATAGTTACTAAAACCAACTTACCACCATCTAGATCCTAACTTGCTTCGATTGAGCAAACGCTAGTTTGGCGGTCACGACGTGTGGTCACGACGGGCCGTACGGGGTCTTGGTGATGTTGAATTTGATAAAAACATCGATACATCTGAGAGGTATTTAGTGGTTCGATGATATCAAATTCGGCTTTGGCTAACTTATAAATTTGATAGGGTGTCGTGCATCTAATTCGAGCTTGAAACTAGCTTGATATTTACATCCATTGCCTCGTATCTGGAAATAACCATTTTATTGCGGCAATGGCATCCTCATCCCAGAGGCGTGGGTCAATGATACCCAGCTCCCAGAGAGGAGTATCCAATGCAAGACGATCAAAGAGCTTTGATGAAGAGGAAGAGCCTAAGAGATTAGATAGGCTCCAGGTTGAAGAACATGTCCAGCTTCTACAATCTTTGGACGAAAAATTAAGAGAGGATCTGGCCCATCATCTACTTATGACCTTCCATACCAATAAACACTATCAGCAACATCCAAAGATATCTCCAGCTGGCCCAGATATTGCAAGTACACAGGCCGATAGTGACATCGAAGAGGTTGCTCCCAATTCAAATCAGGCCGGTGGCAGGGTAGTTAAACCGACAACTCTTCTACGACGGTGGCGAGCTTGGCCACTGCCTCTGGAGCAGACTCCGCGACCAGAGCCAGGATACATTTCCTCTGGTTCCCTTCAAGACTCTTTACTTGCGACCATGCTACGTTATGCATCAGCACAGATGAGGCTGAGACAAAGTCTAGCTGAATTTTCAGCTGACGATACCGTGTCTGCAGCCCTCTGCAGTCCAGCAATTGAACGTATCGTGTCGTCTTTTGATCGAATGCTCGCTGGCATCTATCGGAGTCGAGAAGGTTATACTGCCGATCAAACGATCCAGAATCTGAATGCATTGCTACGTAAGAGGAAGAAAAGGCATCGCACATCCCGCGAGCCCCTGCGTGCAGATGACATGGTCATCAAGAAGCAGAAAACGGACACCTTAGGACGAACGACGTCCCAAGTCTACCGACAGGGGTCTCAGGGACTTTTGTCTGCAACAGATGTGTTCCAACATGCTTTGGTTCAGTCTTTCCCACGTGGGGTACTCCAAAGAGCCAGTGAAAGATTGGGACGTTTCCTGCAACTGCCTCGAAATGCGGATCATGCCAGCTACATCACGCTCGTTGAAGCGAAACAACAGTCACTACAGCCTAGCTCTTTAGACGATGTATCCACCGTTGACGTAGACGGAATGGGATTTCTAACCCCCATGTTCCTTGGAACCGATACCGAGCGTGTACACATGGGGGGCAAATATATTAGTCGGGAAATGTGGGAGACTTGGGATGAACGTAAAACTCAGGTCGCCGAGGAAGGCTGTTTTGGTCGCGACGGCTTTCTGGAAGAGATACAAGGACAGGGGAGAACCAAAGAGAACCGTCGACGAATGCGCAAAGAAAAGCTGCTTCAGGAGCTGGAGGCTCATGCTGCTTGATCTTCGTGGCGGCATCGATTCGAGCTACAGCTGCACATAATCTATCTGCGTGGGGTAGATGCCTCCCCACATCGGTCACTTTCTTGCCTGCAGCAGCGAAGGCGCCATGCCAGCTCTAAATTTATTTTCGCCTCATGCATCGAAGTTTGGGGGTTTGGAATGAGCAAAATCCCGGATATGAGCTTCGTAAGAACCTGAACTATAATGCTCCTTTGGCCGTGCCGAGGGAACTGCGAGTAAGGCGCGAAATTAGAAACAGCACGATACCTCGATGCACGATTCCTGCAGCGACACATGGCATCTGCACTTTCCTTGCCGTACCCGTCCCGGTCCACCGAAGTTTAGCAATTCAGACAGGGTCGAGCCAGATCCTTTGCCCTACGAATTCACTGAATCGGAGACACGGGGCAGGGGTGGTTGAGCCCTGGATCCCCATTAAAAGGACAATGGACGTAATGCGATAAGGCCCCTTCTTTGGCTAGGCTGAAGTCTCGGTTTGCGAAACCATTTGATCAAGCGGCGCGAGTACTGGCCATGATGAAAAATTACCGATGAACCAACTTTATCTTCCGCGTCCTCGTATATCCCGCATATCCTTCCTCCCTTCGACCAGTTCGAACCTTCTCGTCGGTTTGGTCGGTTTGGTCCTCTGAGTTGGCGGCCTGCTTTGCATCAATTCTGATGCACCCGACATGCATTTTGGCCAGGATAAAACTTGGACTCCTCCACAACATCTTACTCCCCTTCTGGTTTATTCTGGGGCGGGCTGATCTCAGATACAATTCGAGATTCCAGCTACCTAAACTTACCACACGGCCTGGCGTGAGATTACGGTGGCCGTTCTGCACAGCCAGGGATCTCACAGCGACTGCTTCTGAACTTGCCTATGTGGCGACGCAGGAGGGAAGGAGCATAGGCATATTACCGAAGCAAACGTCTGCGGAGTCCCAACCATCTTTTTGACCGAAACGTTCCACAACAGCATGATGAACTACTCGCATGGCACTTGAAGTTCCTAGCCAGATGCAGCTTGCCTATGATACGATTTCGGAGGTGAGTTTTTGGTCCTCAAACCGTCCGTAGCACTTGAAACTTCGGAATGCTTACTGTGTACCCTTTTAGCCTCCGGCCCCGCGTATTTTCTCTTAATCTTCTTTACTTAACCCCAAGTACCTTGCCTGGCTCAATGAGCGGTAAATTTCGTTATGCGCACGCAATAAGTAGAGAACCACATACTTAAATGCGGGAAAGGGTGGCCTCGTGCACATATATATTCTTCTTGCACCTCGGGTTCTTCAGCAGTCGGTCATTCCGAAACCTTTTTTTCAACACTAGCTGTAGCCGTGACTACTGCTCGCCCCCCCGAGCGCATTCGATACCAAATTTACTCTTCAAGTCTCTCCTTCAGACGCCTGTTCAAAAACCCTTTTCTTCGCCACATCTTTCAGCTCGAGATTCATCAACCTGTCTCTCGCTAAGCCAACCACAGACCCTTTCATTGGCCGTTCTTTGGTTCTGGAGTCCAGTAGCCGCAGAGCTTGCTCGCCTATCACTCCGCTCCGCACAGACCCTCCATCGCTTGCTAGGCTGAAAGATCTTGGCTTCTGTCCTTGAATTGAAGCCAGTCTACTGCTTCAGATTTATCTCAGATTCGACGGGTAACAGCATTTCTCCGTGCCCGGCTGGGTGCTACTTTGGCATTTATATCATCATTCGGGACATCCTTCCCTAGATCTACTTTAATTCGACTGCATCCCACCCTTCACCCTATTCCGGGGCCGCTCACCGTACGTCGATATCTTACCCGGCCAATACGTCCCTCCGACAATGAATAGGCTACCCACCGACGTTTTGCGGGAGGTCTTAGACCAGCTCGACCCTGAGTATACCGACGTCACCTCCCGGATGAAATTCTGGACACCCCGGAAGCATGATGTTGGAAGCCAAACTGTTATAGCGGACCTTCGGCAGTTTCGGCTTGTGTGTAAACGCTTCGCAGACCTGGGGGCACAGTATCTATTCCGCACGATAGCGCATCGATATAACAGCAAGAGCTTCAAACGTCTGAGCGATCTTGCAGACCATCCAGTTTTTGCGGCCCATGTTAAGAAATTTATATACCTCATGCCATACTTCTACGTCCAAGGTAGGTCCAAATATTCCACTAATTTCATGTGCTATCGTCCTGCACTTTTGGTCAGCGGCTAAGAATGTGTTGTAGGTGCAAAGGATTTCACGGAGTTCAAACGTGACTTCGACGACTTCGATATGCAAGTTGGGTCGTATTCGGCTATATTCCAGGAACCACTGCACTGCCTTGAGGTTTTCGAAGAGCAGCGACACTTGATGAACACCGGAGACGACCTCAGAGTTTTGAAGAAGGCTATGAAATCGTTCCGATCTTTGCAGCAAGTTCAAATCCTATCTGTGCTGGGGGAGAAGGACAGCAAGCTTCTGGATTTAGCGGAAAATTACGATGAATGGGATTACGTTGATTGCAAATGGATACCTGCTTGCCAACATGCTGTTGACACGATGTTACAGGCTTTGGACTACGGTCGACCGCCGGTGTATTCCTTTGTATCGCCCAGGATGAATCCTCAGAGCCTACTATCTTTGAGCCCCGAAGTTCAAGAGCTCGGCCTGTCAACCTGGAGTCAGCTTACTTATCTCAAACTCAACTTTAACCACATGTCCGATAGAGACTGGTACCATACTCAATTGGAAAACAAGATCCATATGCTCTCCCAATTCTTTAAAAATCTCTTTCACGCTGCGCAGAATCTGACAGAACTGCATATCGGGTTCTTTCCAGCTTCACCCTTACGTTTACAGCTGGAGGAGGTTTTCCACGGTGCTGTGTGGCCAAAACTACGAATCTTCGGTATCGAAAGCTGGAGGTTGACATCGGAAGAAATTATCAATAAGGTCAACGCACATGCGCATACACTCCGTGGAATCCGATTGGCTAGCATATATCTCAAGCCGGAGTCGTACTGGAAGGATATAGTCATCGCATTGAAAGCACTTGATCTGGAATGGTTGTCTCTTGATAACATCGGCTACGAGAAGGAATTCGACTCGCGGACACCATCGATACAGCAGTTTGACTTCCCAGACGGGCACGATGATGCAGATGATGAAGAGAGTCATATGACTGGAATGACGGGTAGATCGGGGGCATCCAGTATCTTCGACCTGGGTTTCAACATTTCGTTAGACGGTCAAAGCAACGCCGGCAGCAGAATGGGTGATCATCATAGTTCTGCTGGAGACAGCTCGGCACATTCACGGAGCACGCATTCTCGTTCTTCGACTGGCAGGGGTGGCAGGGGTCATGAAACCAATAGTCCTACCACAAGTCATTCGCTGAATAGCATGGATTTGGCGGGGCCCTCCAGGGTGAACGGATCAAGTAGTCAGAATGGGGATGTGCATTTAATACCTGTTGGTGTGGTGGAACGACCCGGACTGAATGGTATGGGGGTGAAGATTCCTAAAGATCCATTCGAGGATCTAGAGTGGAACCTAGAGATTGATTTGGAGGATAATGGAGTTACTGTCAGAGAGCTGCAGATGGTCCATTGGGAGAGGTGGGTTGTTGGAAGAGATGTGTATACTGGGAAGAAGTATTTCCGGGATCTGTGACAAGATATCATCACGACAGGTACAGCAAACAGCGACAACAGCAAACCATTTTTCCTTCGGATATTAGTATTATCAAATTTAAAAAACCTTATAATGGCGGCTTTTTGATCCTTTTGCTTTTGCATTTTTTATTGTCCCCCTCCCCCGGTTCGTTTTTCTGTTATTTCTCATATTGCTCTACTGCGACGCGATTTTTCCTTTGGCCGGCATCGGTTCTATGAGTTATGCATGCCACATGTCCACCCTCCTCCCCTCAATGATCTCCTATACCCTTATAACTAAACTCCCCTTTCACGATACTTGGCGTCCTGTCTTTACCGCGGTTCAAGTAATGCTGAGTTCCACAATTTTTATTGTTACTTTTTTTCCAATTTGTCACGATCAATCATCATCATATCATCCAGGTCGCTTGATGCTTCCTCCGAATTTGTTTTTTTTATTTTATATTAACTTAACTTAACTTTTTCAAACGGTTCGCATGATTTGAATACCGGTGTCCGATACCGTTCTTTCGTTATACATATTTCGATGTCTGTCTTTTCTACTCATCATCTAAATATTATTAACTAATTTTCCTTCGCTATGGTTTGCAGCCTAACTTTTTTCTTCGAATATTTATACGAGCTGCGAGTACGTGCTGGCTAGTGTAATAGCCTTGACCCGAGGCAAACTTATACTTAAGTACTTCGAAGTTCATTTTTTTTTTTTTAACATTCGCTTCAAGTTGTGCATATTTGAGACAAGTAGTGTACTTCTTTAAACCCTTTCTTATCATGGTCCTCAATATCTAGAAATTTGGATATAATTATCATGGGTACTTACCTCAGTAGGCGCTCCTCTATAGTACTATAGCGGTCGTGGTAAAATACAACAAGCATAAGAAAATATTCATCAATTCTAAAAGTTTCCCGCCATTTTAACAACCTTTTATCAATAATTATAAGTAGATAGCAAAAATACTTAAATCGCGATATTCTATTTTGATATAATAACGACGTATAAACCTTTAAAGTTTATATACAGATATATAATTTAGGCTTGCATTATAAGGCACCGGTACCGCCACCGCCACCACCACTACAACAAAGCGCCTGGGCTCGAGGCTATAATTTGTAAAGGCATATCGTGTATATTTTATGCATTTAAAAGAATTAGTTTGGTATGGGCTATAACATAGCTTCGATCGTTCGATATGGGATAGTTCTTCACCAAATATACGTTCGTCTTATAATTAGTTTCGGCGAGAGCCCGACGTCTGAGCTGATGTTAATATCTGAGAGAACCTGATACAAAATACCAAATGGGCGTTGCAAAAACTTCCGCGCTAATGGCTCACGCAGGTTCTGGTTATATTTAAACCCTCAGAAGTTAATTAGATTGGAATATACGGCATCACTCCAACAATCGAGAAAGAATTGATAATTCTTGTATATATAAGGTTTGTTCTTGTTATAGGCAGTATTTACAAAAGGATTTGCGCAAGATATGAAGACCGTATTTACACTACATGGCTAAGCTTTATATACTGTCTATGTAGCTGCACGTACACGACCACCTTTATTCATGAGCAGTATTAATGCATCTACCATCAACGGTTCCGCTCTTCCAATAAGTCCAGCATCCGGATCTTGGGCCGCAGTAGGTGGTATCTCCTTGCCAACCAACGCACTAGTTACGAGGCAATGTTGAGTCAGTATCTATATATATATATCAAGGATAGCAGCTTAAGGGTTGATGGTATGAGGTGGTCTTACTGGTGGTCCTAGACTGGTGGTACTAGTTGGCGCTGGTGTCACCGTGACGAAGGTGGTCTTTGTGGTAAAACTTGCACGAGTACTAGTTTTGGGTGGTTTCGCGGCCGCGCTCGAAGCCAAGAGGAGGAGGGAGGAAACAAAGATGGATTTTGCCAACATATTGAGGATTGGATATATATATAAAGTGTAATAATATAGTTTAACTCTCAAGATGTTCTTTGGAATATTGAAACTTGTTAGATGCACCTTTGTTTGGTAACTGATGGACTGTTATTCGAAAATCATCGAACGATATCCGGCGCTGTATTTATACCTTTTCGAAGAATTGATATATCGGTATGACGAGGACAATTAACCATTGATTTGCAGTATATGCAAGAAAGATTCTTAACAATACAACGTTGGCTTGTAATAGATCTAGAACGGTATCCAGCGCTCGGAGACATGACACCGTCCGTCTAGGCTAATATCCGGACGCTGGCCAGCTGAACATAATCAAAAACTCTAAGTCATGAACACGTTCCCGTTAGCTTGACGATGACTTGATCCATTGAGTGATCAATAGTATATACCATCTAGCTCCATGCATCCCGCTATAGAAATACGAAGAACTAGAGTCATGTCAGTCGAAAATTTTACCTACCAAAATACTTCACCAACGTCTCGCCAAGCATATCGCACGATTCATGAATTCATGACATCTGCATGTTGTTTTAACAGAATACGTGCAAAACCCATGCCCATGTTGGACTTCCCGGGTATATAACGTTGTATACTGACTCGAGTCGTTCAAATACGGTTTGTCCGGCCAAGTTTAACTGCCGAGATACATGGATACTCTGCGAATGCTTATATTCAACCCTGGCTGGCGTTACTCGATTCGAAAAGATATAACTCAATTGGATTACCCATCTGGATAAAATTACAAGAGTAAGTGAGCATAGATGTTACCTTTTTCGTCGAGATTTCCAATTTGATCTATATAATAGAGAGTATTATAGCGCCCGCTTACTATTCATTTCAACCATATATTAGCCTGGCAGCCTTCGAATTCCTGTCGGTATTGTCTTAAATCAGACTTTGAATCTGAGACAACTTAACTGTCGGTATTAATATTAATATATATTGTCTTAAATCAGATGTCGCATCTAAGACATCTGTAGGTATGGATACGTACCCCGCGTTTTGGAGCATCGTACACTTTTGCGTCGATATGATGATTGTGTATGTGTGGAACACCGGGCTTCCTTGTCCTCTCATCTGCGCCTGGTCTCGAGGCTGACCTTCGAGGTACTGGCGATCGAGGCGGGTGGCATGGTTAACGGTTAAGTAGTATCTTTTTTTTGGGACAGCCAATTGAAATGTTCAACTGCTCCACGGGATATATCGCGGGACCATTGGAACTGTTATCGGTGAAGCCATTTTTGCAGCCAGCCTCTATATTCTTCCAAATTTAGATTGCTATTGTTAAGGTTCTGTTATAAGTATTTGAATATTTAGGGAAGTTGAGCATGTGTGTTATGATTGATTGTAAAAACTTAGAAGTCTTGGTGATATATATGGTCCCCATATATTGTCGAACCTTGTTAAAATTCAATCCTCATTTAACTGACGCTATATGTTATATGATCTCACCCGTAAAAGACCAGACAAAAAAACACTTAAGTAACAAAAGGATCTACTATAACTACACCGAAGGGAACAAAAAGGCAAAGAAAAAAAAACAAATAAACTCCCAACCAAAAAACCAATTCCATAACATGATCACGCACCACCCCTCGCCTTCTTCCTCTCCGCAATAACTCTCTTAACCTCTCTAAGAACACCCAGAACCAGTGGTACACTAACCGGTCCCAAAAGCGGTAAATAAACTGCTAGTTTATGTTCATCAGGGAAGTAAACTTGTGCAACCATAGTTCTTTCAAAGAAAGCCTTTTCGGCTTCTTCCTGTGCTACTCTTCCCATTTCTAATGCTTTTACAAAACTGCCTTTGCGGAGTTCTTCACATGCGAGAGAGAGGTGACGAATACTGTCTTGAACGCTGTCGCTTACTGTTGTTGGGATTGAGATGGAGGGTAGAGCGTTGACGAGACGTTGGAGAGAGCCTAGAGTTGATGAAGCTGAGACTAGGACCTCGGCTGAACGTTGACGGGTCAAGGAATCCAGTCTTATTGGTAGGGATGCGGGGTGTGGTGGTGCACCCAATAGCGCCAGAAGATGGGTCGCAAATGTTTCAAGAACGGGTTTTAATGTTGGATTGGAGAGATGTTCGAGGTGAGATGCTGAGTGATCAAGGTTTAAGATTGTAACGCCGCCCCATTGTGGAAGGAGAAAAGAGTTTGAATGGGATGCTGATGGGATTGTTAGTGGTGAGACTGAAGGGTGAGGGATGTAGAGGATAAAATTGAGGTTTGGATCGTTGGAGATGGAGGCGAGTGGCCATTCAGCGGAATTGATGAAGCTGGAGAGGTCTTCCTTTTTAAGAGTCCAGGATTGGGATTCGCCATCGTAGCTTGGAGTTATACCAGAAGACATAGAAGCGTAGTATTGAACTTGGGTGGAGATAGTGAAATTGGAGATTGGAGAAAGGGCTGATAGGAGAGGGGTTAGGTATTGGGAGATTGCAGATTCGATGTCCCAGGAGGCAGGGAGAGAGGTGGCAGTGAACAAGGAGAAGGTTATATGATAACTTGAAGAGTATTTTACGACTCTTGACATTCGGCGGTTTATGTCTGCAGTCGCAGCACGGGGTTTGGGGGGTGCCTTCTTATCCCGGCCTTCATCAGCGCTTTGCGAAGAAAGGGCATTGAGCGAACCAGGATTGCTAGTCTGTGGAAGTAATAAATATTCGATCAACTCCTGTTCCTGCCTGAAAAGAACCTCGAGAGTTTCAGCAACGAATTTGGATAGTCCGGCAGAAACACTTGATTGGGAAGACGAGGAAGGGGGTGGATAATGGATATCGACGATTCTTGACGAGCTTTGAACAATATGGTTGTATCCGTTCTGACTGTCGGGTATCAGGCGTAATAGACAAGCTACATTCTCGTCTTTATCAGACTTGGAATCCTCCTCTGATTCTGCTTTCTTTGCAGCTAGTCTTAATCGTAAATGGTGGGGCTTGTGGGCTGCGAAGTCGTTCGCGTCGTCCAAGGCATGCTGAACGGTCTTTAATAGGTTTTCGGCATCTGGGAGAGAAGGAGCTTCAACCTCCACTAATAGAGGGAATTCCGTCTTGCATAACTGTATTCTATAACATCAGCATCTAGTTCTTTTATATCATCCATCCCATTCATAGATGACGCTGGCCATCGTGAATCGTGGACACTGGTTATAGGGACAACAAAGCCCATACCTTTCCTTCAGACCAGTTCTGCATCTCCTGCATCGGCAATGGTGCACGGTATATCGTCGTCGTCGCATGCCACAACGGTAAGCCCAGGAATATAGCAATCATCCAAGCTGATATCAGAACCCATAACCGTGTCCGTATTGTTTCCGGCCTCTCAGGAGGTGGTTGTTTGAACGTGGCAGCAGAGCCCCCCGTCGAATCGCCAGCGCCCTTATCCACGAACCCTGCCGGCAGGATAGAATCGTCATCGTGCGAGGGTTTCGACTGGGACCCGTCCTTATCCATGGTAATGTTGTGCAGAAGTTCCCGATATCTTCTGCGTCGAGAGTCCGCGTCGTTGGCGTCCATGAATCAATTGAACTGTCGTTGGTTTGGGTTGTGTGTATACTAACTGACTAAATGAAGACGCCCTTTTCGGACATCGAGCCGAGACGTCCGTTCCAACACAAACACCCCTCCACTTTGGACTACCCTCGACCTCGTCGCGAGCTTCTATTCGGCCCGAGGTGAAGGGATATATATTATCACGAGAGTGTCAGGTACCTTAAAAGAGTAAGAAGTATCTCTTCGGTGGCATGTTTGTTTATGCAGCTCGATAATTAATTTCCTGCAGGTTTGTTCGAATCTTTAATGCTTCCCCGTCCAATCGGCCAAGATTCTTCCGATATTCATAACGTCCCGTCGAACACATGTACAATTCGAAGAAGTTTCCCCACACCGCAATCCGAACGATTTGAATCAGAGACGAAGACCGGGGTGTGCACATACACACACACGTAGTATTAGCGTCTGGTTTCGTGTGGAAGGAAGGCGGTGGAAGAACAAAAGAACCACGCGGACTAGTCGAAGACGGCCGGTGGATAAATTGCAAATCGTTCGGGTCCATGACGTCCATGCGCACAAACGGCTCCACCTTTCTGCGCCGTTGAATCAACCGACCATAGCTAGTTCGGCAGGTTGGTTAGAACGTTCTATTGGTTCTAACTGGAAGGATATAAGGCCCTGTCTATCCTCCCCCGGGTTTCTTTCCTAGAGAATCCTGCCCGCCGTTTGTTTCGATTCATGGCAGTGGCATGCGGGGTACCATAGAGCCGAAATAAAGTCGTCGCTTTAGTTCTGAATATTAGACTATCGCAAGAATAAAATTCTCAAGGTCCTTCCCTTTGGCCAGCTGGTTTTACAATTCTATTTGTCGATACCCAAGATTGACCGCGACGCTCGGACGGATTAAACATGGCGACCCGAAATCTATTATTTCTACGGACTATCCCGACATCTCTCGTTGAACTCCAAGCTGCGATCACTCAAGGAATACTCTTTTCATCATCTTCTATCACATCGATCAAACACCTCGATATTGCCATAACCCTTCCTACATCCTTTGGCACTACCATCTCTAGACGCAATACATTCCACCAAGTATCAAATATCATCAATAGAGTATACACTCTGACAGAAGGTATCAATGATGATATAGACGTTACTGTTATTCTTCTACACGAAAACTACGACGCCTGTGGTGGGGTTATCAGACACTGGAGTGATCTCAGGAGGTTAAACGAAGTTGGAAAGTGGTTAAACATTCTATGGGTTGAAGATGCGGACGATCTTTTTGGACCCAACTGCAAGAATGTAGTACCCTTACAAATAGAGCACGAAAGTGTTAATGAGAGGTGGTGGGAGAATCATTCCGATGCAATGGAGACGTTGGCTGAAAGAGAAGAACATAATGTATCTTGTGGTACGTTCCTTTATCTATCTTCAAGAGAGTTGATTAATACTAACTATTAAGCTTATAGTGGGAGGAACATTCGATTACCTTCATGCAGGACATAAACTACTCCTCACAATGACCGCATATATGATCCCTTCCGATGCAACCCGGCCAAAGATCGTAGTCGGCCTTACCGGTGCCGAACTTCTCAAAAACAAGAAACACAAGGAATACGTCACATCATGGGAAACTAGATGCGAAGCTACAGTATCTTTCCTACGAGGAATTGTTGGAGACACTCGCCCCGTCGCTTTCCATTCAAAAGAAGGCACAGAAATGGAAGTAGAAAGCGATTTACCGACATCTTCACGAATAAAGCCGTTCGAACTCTCGTCTCCGGTTGGGAGAGACCCGATAACGGTGGAGATGCATGAAATTCAAGACGCATTTGGACCAACTATCACTATGGAGGAAGTTAGTTGTTTGGTGGTTAGTGAGGAGACTAAATCGGGCGGGAAGCTGATAAATGATAAGCGGCAGGACTTGGGATGGAGTGAATTGGAAGTGTTTACTGTGGGGCTAGTTGGGGGGGATGGGACTGTGGCGACAAAGCTGAGTAGCACCGAGATGAGGCGGCGCAGGGCCGAGAAAGCTGATGTCCTTAAGGGATTCGGATCTTAAGACGACTGTTTCTGGGGGTAGATAACCGACCGGCTGGTTAACCGGTAAGGTCTAAGAGGCGTTCATGCAATTACAGGATTAGGTCCATTAGTTGTTTTTTAGATACTCGTGAGCAGTATCTGGTATCTTTTCTGTATCTGTATGTCATGATACTATCAAAAGAATTCTTTTTCGATCTATTCTGCTCTGGACCGTGCTGTGGCTAGACATACGCATCTCCATGCTGCGCATTATGCTGGTGGTTGGCTACTATGCACCAATGACACGATAAGTATAGCTCGACGACACTTAATTCACAATTAGACAATTATTTAGTAACAACATTGGCGAACTAACTAAATACCGTTCGCACCAGAATGTTTTGTACCTACCGATCGGACCATTTTCTTCCTCACCCTATAGGAGTTCAAGATTTCATGACGAATCTAAACCTGAAACTGGAGACTTCGAGCACGCCGGCGTTACAGATTCCACATGTTTCAACATGCAACATCAGACAACACGACCCCTTCAACGAAATGCATTCATGCTTCTCGAGATCCCACTCCCACATGATCTAAAAAAAATGTAAAATGATGCAAAGCGGAAGAATCACCTGAGGCTTATACTCCAGTACGAATATAGCTATGATTCGAACTATCGTAGCTTGTTTCGAATGTTCATCATCATCATTATATCAATTGTCGAGCTTGGATTTTCGGTTATCCCGGCATCTCGAGGGTATCCAATGACGTTCCGGGGCATCTCGGAAAATTGTTCCCGGCGCCTGCAGTTTCCCTAAGCCTCCACCTAGTACAAACTTGAGCTTTAGATTTTTGGGTCTGCCTTTCTTGGCTGGTATGTGGCTGGTATATATATACACACCTTGATTCCTTATCCTGTGGGGGAGGATATAGTTCGAATATTATATCGATCGATCGATCTTCATAAAGAATCTTAGGTTCGATATCGATACTACCACGCTGGTCGTGATTTCTATTCTTTCATTCTTTATTTATTTTTATTATTTTTCTTTCTTTCTTTGAATTTTCATTACTATTGATCTGAGTATCCGGAAAACCTATTGCTGGCGATAGAACAGCCATATCTAATATTAATAAGCCTTCAAAAATGAAGTACTCCCTCGTCATCTCGACTTCAATCCTCCTCAGCACCTTCTCCACAACCCTCGCCGCCCCAGTGAACCCATCCGCTGCAGAAACCACGCCATCTACAACTTCAGACGACAGCGATGAATACATCATCGTCCTAGCCCCAACCGAAAAGCGTCCATGGGGCCAAGTCTTCACAGACATGGGATACAACATGACCTCCCGCGCCCACGACATTTCAATAAACAAGCATACCTTCGGTGTAAACTACGGCAAGGACCTCCGTACCTTCGGCAAAGAATTCCGAGGTTTTACGACTCATATGAAAAGCACCGACGCGGCTAGTTTGGCTTCACTACCCAACGTTCTTTCTATCGTGAAGGATGTGAAGTGGACTGTTAAAGTAGAGCGGTATAATGAAACGTTTGGAACCCATAGTGTTAAAGATAACAAATGGAGTTTTCCGAATGTGAAGCGACAGGTACAACAAAATGAGTTAACGCAGGTCGTGCAGCAAAGTACCGCGCCGTGGAATCTTGCACGGATATCTACCGCTCAACCGTTGACTTCTAATGGTCGGGAGGTGATTGATTTGAAATTCAATTACCAGTTCGAACGATCTTCGGGTTTGGGAGTCGATGTTTATATGCTTGACTCCGGTATCAATACCCAACATACGGACTTTGGCGGTCGAGCAAAGATGGTGTTTACGGCTTTTGGAAACGATATTACAGATGGTCACGGACATGGAACTCATACGGCGGGGACGGTGGGGTCTACTACCTTTGGAGTCGCAAAGAATGTGAATCTTTTGGGGGTTAAGGTACTTGATTCGCAGAATGCGGGGTCATTGTCGAGTTTTGTGGCCGGAGTGGATTTTGCATTATCTTCGCATTTGCAGAGGAGGACACAGCCGGGGTTTAAAGGTTAGTTCTCTTCTCTCCTCTACTAGTATTTATATATATATATATATACATATTAGTTATTTGGATAATGATACTAACTTGTTTCAAATTAAAGGATCAATCATCAACATGTCCCTCGGCGGCCCCGGTTTCGCCCAACCGCTCTTCGACGCCCTCCAAAGAGCCACCCAAGCCGGAATGCACGTAGCAGTAGCCGGCGGCAACGATAACACCGACTCCTGTAAATTCTCCCCAGCCCAATTCTCCCAATCCCTCCCCATAATCAACGTGGGCGCAACCAACGTCGTGGATCAAAAGTGGGAAGGATCAAACTTTGGAAAATGCATTGATATCCACGCACCAGGTGAAGGGATCGTTAGTACTTCTAATAAGGGACCCCAGGCTATGGAACCCATGTCGGGAACTTCCATGGCTTGCCCGGCTGTGGCGGGGGCTATGGCTGTGGAGCTGTTTAAGAATCCGAGTTTGGATCCGGCGAGTTTGAAGAAGTTGATTATTAGTAGGGCGTTGAGTGGGGTGCTGCAGGGTGTTACTGGTGGGAATATGCTGTTGAACAATGGATTGAGGGCTGTTGGTTAGTTAATTAATTAGCTGGATTCATTTTTTTCGGATTTTCTTGTATTCATATTAGTAATTAATATATCATGAAGTTATGAATAATGAAACTTGCAAGTTGAATATTTCGATCTCGAGTGAGTTTTTGAAGTTCTCGCGTGGCATATTATATTATTATATACCGACCTCAATTGAGGCTTCCCTTAAAAACGCTCTTGAACCACCTTTATAACTATATTGACGATTAGGCCACTTAATCCAAAAAAAACGTAACTTATTTGTAAAATAAGTTTTTAATATAATGCAGAAGAATTCGAACATTAGGTTGCATTAGTTAGAATAGACAGGTAGTGCTTAAACCTTGCATTCCTCAGCTCAGCTCGAATCTAATCTCGGCTTGGCCCGGTGCCTTTCTTTATACAAAGAGTATCTCGAACCTAAAACTTATATATTCTTAACAAGTAAGTACTATTACCTCCGACATCCTTCGGTCTTTAAACATACACTTCCTGCAAGCTTTCCGTTTTATTATGGAATCAATTAAGAAAGAAGAAGTATTCCACTGCGACGCTAGTAAACCAGTGGGAAGAGCTGAGCTGAGCTACCTATAAGAACAGCCGAAACCATGCCGACTTCACACAATCCAACGTCTGTTAGCTCGCAGCCTTCGCGGCACCTCCAAAGCATCAACATCATCAACAGCTTCAATTCAAATCAATTGATATCCTCCATCCTACTCACCATCTTCCTCCTCCCTACCTTCATAACCTCATTATCATCATCATCATCATCAGTTTCGACTGTAAACCCACCGTCAGAAGACAAAAACATTTCAACAATGCATACTCCAGAGACACGAACGCTTTCCACTCTCGTGGAGTCTATAGATTGCGCTAGAAACGATGATATTAACTTGACATTCGATTTAAAACCCCGAGCAGATGGTGGTGGGATTGCAAACATCGACTGTCAGAGTTGGATCGAACTTAGTATACCCGACGATGTGCGCACAACGGTCGAAATACCGTTTGTTACGCCCAATCAGTTCCCGGATAATGGACCGCCGTCGGTGTTGATGACCATCAACGGCCGGTATGCAGGTGATTTAGGGGTGCAGATGGATACTGGTTCGGTGGGTTCTTCTCTCTTCTCCTCTACAACAACAACACTTTTTAATTTGAATTCTTGTGGCTAATGGGTCTTTGGGAATTGGTGGACTAGACGGGGATAACGATTGGGAAGGGCACGTGGGTGGAGTGGTTTAATGGGAATTGGAGTGAAGCGGTGAAGTATGAAAGAGGTTGGAAGTTCCTATCTTCCTCGAAGAAATTATATTCCGGTAAGCTTGACAGCAGTACCCCCCCTCCCTCGAGGGTATATAGGCTGACACATTCATGCTACAAAAAAGGCCACTGGGTCCCCACAACCCTAATATTCCACGGCAGAGCAGCAAACGGTACTCGAACAGACTTAATAAAATCCGTAGTCCCAGTTCTAGTCTTCGACACATACTACATCTGTCCCAAATTTACAAACGACCAGGGGTCGGTCTGTATAGCTCCGACGGATCAAAAGACGGGGAATATAACCGGTCTTTATATGGGCGTCGGGTTCGGTCGAGAACAGGATGGGATGGTTATGTGTACGCCGGATAAAAACCCTTTGTTGAATGTATATGAAGTCAACGGACAGAATGTGGCGGGACAGAATAATCCTAATAAATATCATCTTGGTTCGTTACTCCCTTCTTGTTATCAATTATTACATATCATTCATGCTATGAGACTAATCTAATATAATAATGGGTATGATAAACAGGCTACATAGTAAGATCCAACTCCCTCGTCTGGGGCCTCACCCAAACAAACATAAACGGCTTCCGCTGGATGTCCCTCCAAAAGCAACCAAACGCAACAGACTACCGCGACTGGGCAATGGCCACCCTCCAGGTCTCAATCAACAACGGAAAATTCCGCAGCGGCTCAATCCTAGCCGACACGGGAGTAACACAGATGTATCTATCCTCACCAGACGTCCCGATCCCAATCCCTCCATCTTATAAAATAAACCTAAAGATCCCGGATATACAGGGTTCTTTGGGGGGGTATATTGTTACGGCGAAGAGGGTGGGGAAGAATGCAACTGCTGAATCTTCGGTACCGGGGACCGCACCGGCGTATGTTGGGGCGACTAATACGGCGGGGATTGTTAGTGGACCTGGTGGAGGGGTTTATGAACGGGTGTATGTGAATACGGGGAGTAGGTTTTGGAATGGATTTGAGGCGGCGTTTGATGCTTCTGGAGGACATTGGGGGGTTTTGGAGAAGACGGCTTCGTGATTTTTTTTTTTTTTTTTTTTTAAAGAGCGGGGATATATTACAGATGTCTTGAACAATTAAACTAAAGTTGGAGGCATCTTGCATATTGTTTTTGGGGGGTTATATTATGGCGATATAAAGTCTACTTTTATCCTGGCTTTTGAAGCATATCCGCGAAGGCGTTATCATTAACAAATACTAACTAGAATTCGAATTTAAGATGCATGCAGAATGAATTATACAAACCTCGTCACTTTTGGGATCTCAATTTGCAATTACACACTTGTTTGCCTTCCGTGGCTAAGGACATAAGATATTAATATTCAGATCGAGTTTCATGCCTATCCCACGCGGGGAACTAAATTAGACGGCTGAAGATACCAAGATTGCCTCGATGCAACTGCATGGCGCTCGTCGGAACCTTAATCTCCATGGTCCATCAATACTAATTATATCAAAGCAAACTTCCCATGATATTTATAGAAAGTGAACACATTTCAAAAGACTGTTTGTCAAAGAGAGTGTAATTTGAATGAATGAATGAATGAGTACATCGGCCATAAGAGTAAGAGCAGTAGGAATTATGGGTATTTAGTGTGTAACATCCGCCAGGAACAGCCGTCGATAACCTTGTTTTGGCTCGAGCAAAAAACCCTGCAAAGGCTCTGATCTGATCTGACTGACTAACAGAATTCAGCCGAACAAGGAACCCGTCCCAGCTAACTAGTTCGCACGCTCCCCTGCAAAAAAATCCCAAAAACTCCACTTGTCGAAACATACCCGCCGGTAAGCCGTTGCCTTTACTCCGAACCCGCGTCTCAGGAACAAACGTTGGTCACTGACTCATACCCTCCTTCCCTTCCTTCCTTGTTCTTAAGCTTGAAGATATACCATTCGTTCAGCGGGGGGTAAAAGCTTTCGAGTATAAAGTGAAAGTTAAAAGTGATCACGATCTTTTTGGCTTTTATAGCTTTATTTCTTGGTCGCATTGGTTTCGGTTCGCATTGTCAGACCCCTCCTTAGGTAACGAAACTGCCCCCCACCAAAAATTGGCATTCCTGCTATCGATAGCGACAAGAAAATGAAGTGAAGATTGGAACTGAAAGCTGACATCGTTTGATCGATTGATCGACTGGAATTGACAGACGCATCATGGCGACACCTCCGGTACACCTGCCTCTCAGCGAGGCAGCTCGCGGCGCAGCTCGTATCAGAACCTCATTCGTCGACTCCGCCAGACCCGAGGCCGCCAAAGCCCTAGCCCACGAATGGGCTCCTTCATCCTGGCAATCCAAGCCAATCAAGCAGGAAGTCATCTACCCAGACCAAGCCGCTTTCGAAAAGGCTCTATCAAAACTGGAGTCATTGCCGATGATTGTCCACCCAACGGAAATCAACAAGTTAAAGTCCAGCTTGAAGGATGTCTGCGAGGGCAAGGCCTTCTTACTCCAAGGCGGAGACTGTGCCGAACTCTTCGACTACTGCACCGAGTCACAAATTGACGCCAAGATTGCACTTCTACTGCAGATGTCGTTGGTTCTGATCCACGGTCTCCGACTTCCGGTTGTTCGTATCGGCCGTATTGCTGGTCAATTCGCAAAGCCACGTTCTTCACCAACGGAGATCGTAGACGGGAAGGAAATCCCTTCCTTCAGGGGCGATAACATTAACGGTTTCGATCCTAGCGAACGTACACCGGAACCCTCACGTCTCGTTCAGGCATACTTCCACTCCTCGACTACTCTCAATTATATCAGAACCCGTCTCGGAGCCGGTTATGCCGACCTACACCATCCGTTCAATTGGTCTCTGTCCCACATCCAAGACTCGGAAGTCAAGGCTAAATACTTGAAGACAGTGGAAGCACTTACCGATAGTCTGAGCTTTATGAAAACGATCGGTGCCGATACCGCTAGCTCGTTGAGGGGCGTGGATTTTTACACCAGCCATGAAGGTCTGCTTCTCGAGTATGAACAGAGCTTCACGAGGAAATGGGCTCCCACGCCGGGCGTTAATGGTGGTCAAGAAGGATGGTATAATACCTCTGCACACTTCATCTGGATCGGAGATCGAACGAGACAGCTTGAAGGTGCGCATGTTGAGTATTTCAGAGGGATTGAGAATCCTATTGGTATCAAAGTCGGGCCATCGTTCAAAGAGGAGGAATTTGGAAGACTATTGGATATTGTGAATCCCAGAAAAGAGCCTGGGAAAGTTACATTGATCACTAGATATGGATGTGACAAGGTTGAGAGCATTCTACCGGGGCATATTGAGGCTGTGAGAAAGACTGGTCATCCTGTTATCTGGTAGGTGTGGTTTGATGCAAGTGAAGTGAAGTGAAGTGAAGTGAAGTGAATGGATTGAAGCTGAGGAAGAATATGATGCAAGCGGTTGGGATTACTTTACTAATTCTGTTGTTTACGACGTACTTAACAGGCAATGCGACCCAATGCACGGAAATACGCGATCATCGCCTGGAACCGGCTTGAAAACGCGACAGTACTCGTCGATTATGTCGGAGATCCTGTCTGCTCTGAAGATTCATAAGGAAAAGGGGACTTGGTTGGGCGGAATCCACCTAGAACTCACCGGTGTAAGTATCCCTTATATTTCTTCAAATATCATATAGGGGTTCGTGCTAATGGGCGATATAATATAGGATAATGTCACCGAGTGCGTCGGAGGCTCGGAGGGCTTGACTGATGCCGACCTCTCTACGAATTACCAAACTTACTGTGATCCCAGACTAAACGAGAAGCAGGCCTTAGACGTCGCTTTCACGATTTCGGACTATTACAGAAAGAATCCGTTTAACACATAAGTTTAAACGATCACTACTGAGGTCACATTCATTTGCGGTTTTGTACGTTCATTCATTCATTCATTAAATTATATTCATTTGTTGAATGGTGGGGATGAGCTCTTGTACATTAATTATGCTGGGGGGGCAGTAGTCAGTCTACTAAAAGTCATCGTGATATTCACAATAAGAAGCATTATTCTTTGAATTCAATATACACTCACTGTATCAGAAAGATTCACTGTGAATGCATGCTACACTATAGACTCCTTGGATATATCTCTGATACTTCTTTTACTACTACAATGACTCTGTAGGGGTTTTGCACTCTATATTATATCTATCTAACGCTACTAAATTACAGGACAGGCTTCGAGCCTACAACAAAGGAAACAATTACAAGATGAATCAACTAGTAGTATCCAGAGTTAGACTGCTGGTACTCATAAGGATTGGACTGGGGTTGCTGGTATCCGTTGTTAGCCCCATATTGACCCTGGTTATTAGCTTGCTCGTATACATTATTGTTTGCAGGCTGCTGATATCCGTTGTCATTGGCTTGCTGGTATCCATTGTTATTCGCAGCCTGCTTCTGGCCGTACTCGGCACCAGCGGGAAGCGGTGGTCGTTCCTGACCGAGAGCAGCAAACAAGCAGACCTCGAACTTCTGATAACAATATTCGAGTCTATAGCTTTGATCCTGAGGAGTACGAGCGACGATACTTCCGCGCTTGAACTTAAGCTTTCTCCTCCCCTGTTCTTGTCTACACTGGACATAACCGTCGTCACAGTGTTTACGGTTCGCATCACCGGCTTTGGAGCCCGTCTGTGGAGTCTCCTTTTGTGCAGGGGTATTCGGAGTCTCGTAGTTTGGAGCTTGGTTTGGAGATTGGTTTGGAGATTGATTTGGAGATTGGTTTGGAGATTGGTTTGGAGATTGGTTTGG
The DNA here is from genome assembly GCA_036971725.1 of Arthrobotrys conoides. NCBI lineage: Eukaryota > Fungi > Ascomycota > Orbiliomycetes > Orbiliales > Orbiliaceae > Arthrobotrys > Arthrobotrys conoides. The sequence goes on from JAVHJM010000008.1 coordinate 1,865,360, forward strand.
AGATTGGTTAGGAGAGTTATTGTTATATTCCGGCTGTTGGCCGTAAGTATTCTTCCCGGCTGTGGAATCATAACTTGGCTGCTGTCCGCTGGTACCGTAAGGATCCTTATTGGCGTTTGGATAGATATGCTGTCTTCCATTCGAACTGGCACCGGTGTTCACCATGTTATAAGCCGTGGCACCGATATTCCCGTCGATGGGTGGACCAGGTAGAGTATAACTATAAACAGCCGGATCACCTCTCTTAGTCCCAACGTTCAACCCCGGTACCCCCCTCTGATAAACCTGCATCAAAGAAACACCCTGAGGATTCGACTGCGCCGTTCCACCCGTAATCTCCAGATTAAAACAAGTAGGATAAAACTGCACCCCATCCGCCGAATTCGTACTTTCCAACGAAATCATCTCGTGTCTCATTATATAATTCCCACTTTTTATATTCTTCGGCAGCTGGATATTCCACGCATCACCCTGCTTCATCATCAAATCAGTCGCCCACATATTCTGCGCGGCGTCGATGAGTCCAGCTTCCTCGATTTTAAACCATTTGAGCTGGAGATTATCAACTGCGCTGCAGTCGCCCCCGCAGTCGGCGAGGTAGGTTAGGATGGGTCCCTTGTGGGTTTCGGGCCATTGGTTCCATTGTAATGTGATTCTACTCCCTGCCGGGGCGGTGGCGGTTTGCCGAGCGGGTTTAGCGCCGTTTTGGCATAACAGTGAGTTTTCGAAACGGAAGATCGCGGGCCCGTCGGCGTTTGGGCCTTGTTGCGACGCCCAGGGTTGGGTTATTCCGTCCGCGTACTTGCCGTTGTAAGGGTCGAAGCCTGGGTAGGATTTTCCGTTTATGACGGCTTCGGTGATGAAGCCGTGGGCGGTGACGGTGGTTATGAAGGTGATTAGGGTGGTTAGGCCTGCTAGTGTGGACTTCATCTTTTATGTATAATTACTTCTTCAGAAGTACCTATATATATAATTTATTGGGTATATAGTTTTGGGGGGGTTATAGGAGAGAAAGGAGATAGCTGCCTGCAGCTATGGAGTGAATGTATATCGATACCGTTTGATCGATATGTGATATTAATTTATAGGAAGAAACGGGTAACCAGACCCTATATATGGAAGAAGAAGTATAGAATGAACTGAAGATGATGTTATCGACAATTAAAAAAAAAAAGACCGGAACTCGGAGGGAACAGAGGATATTTGTATTAGCTATCACATTAGTGGTCCACTAACTTACTCCTCATACCTCTAATTGCAAATAGCTAGTACAGTAATAGTTCCGAACTGTGGCTTGCCAAAACACCCCCCCAAGATCCAGAAACCCCAAAGAATGGTTCCAATGGAGCTGAAAGAGAAAAAAAAAGAAAGACCAAATTAAGAAGAAGAAGGATGTCCGGCCGGGAAGGGTTGTCTTTCCCTGAGCTGCAGACTATGCATTGTAGACGTAAGTGCCTGCCCGAAAAGGCCTGGGGGTGGTTTAAGAGGCTCAGAGGCTAGTCCGAGTGTGGTCCTGAGACTAAACCAAACTTGCATCTTGTTCAATTCGAAGTCGCCGTTCGAATTCGGAGCCGCTGGTTTTGTGTAACGCCCTTGATTGGCTGCCTGGTTTTTATTCTTCTTTCTCTCTGCTGTTATTTATTATTGTTCTTTGCAAGATATTATCTTTTAGAGTAATTGAAGAGATAGAGAGGCTCTCGAGTATATCATGTTAGAATGTATTCAATTGAGTATAAAGTCGGGTTATTTTGAAATTAATGGCGGGCCTGAGGTTTGCGCCGGGAACCTGCATTCAAACGCTTGTTACAGGGATCCCGAGACCAAAATTATATAATCCCTGTTACAGAACACGGCTTGGCGCCATTGGCCTCCGTCAGATGTCTTAGCTTTCAGAGATCAATCCAGGTCTCTTTTCATTCTTTCACCCTTGGTTCAGAAAAAATAATCTGTGGTCAGAGCTCCCAAAGACGCGGGGAAATAAGCTTAAAGATCTTAATAAAGTATCCACCCCCCGGGACTGCCATGCGTCATGGGCAATCAGGAAACACGGAGTACCCACTTTTCTACGAATCTTCTTGCTGTTTTTGTGGGTTTTACCGAAGGGATGGATCGTGGGATTTACCTTTTAAGCCTCTGCTGTTTTGAAATTGGTGTTCTTTCAGCTGTTCTTTGACCATTCTTTGACTTAACCCCTTGGGATATGATCTGTGGCTCGGTAAGGTAATCTTCTGACAGAGTTAATATTTGAAAGCGGGTAATAGTTACCAGGCCGTCGCTTAACATGACTTCTATAGGTTATAACAGGGGGGAGGGAGAGATGGAGGCCTAGAAGACTTGAATATATTAATTTTTAACCCCGGCGAACTGACTATTCCTTTTTTTATATTTAAACATATATATTACTTGAGAGCTTTAAGCTCCCAAGCGTTCAAGAACCGTGGCACCAGCTTGTGGAGATTCAGATCATCCTCTGGGCCCCTGGTATGGTAACATCGCTCGATCGGTCTCTTCGGAGTCGTTTCATCTGAATAAGAAGTATTCTAGATGTTCGAGTTACAAGTGGATGTATTAGAGGTCTAAGACATTTTTGTATTGTGTATAGCCATGCCAGCCGTCTGTGGCTGTAATTCTGTGACATTTTCGTTGCAATCGTATCCTTCCTTTTCTTTCACCCTGAAATCAAAGCTTCAATGCTTTCATCCACTCCAGATACACGAATACACCAATAACCTCTCGGTCTAATCCTTACATCTCCCAAACCCGCGAGCTTTTGTAGTAATTTCACCTACAAGCTAAGAATTCAATTTATCACACCGCCCCCTCAGTAGCCGCCTTATCATGAATATCATTCTTCACGAAGCAACCCTATGCGACCCGTATCGACGGGACTTTCATCCCGGACGTCCCGGTAAGACCATCATCTTCCTTCCATTAGCACCCCCTGGGGCGAACCGCTTATCCCTTCTCTTACTCCAACTCCCACTCCTTTCGTCTACCCCTTCATCAGCTCTTAAACTCAAATCGCTGCCATTAATAAATTCACAACCCCTGCCATAAACGCCCCATGTACCCTGGAATACCACCTTCCTATTCCTCTTCTTTTTTAGTTTCTTATCCTTCTCTTCTTTATCTGTACTCTCATTGGCTGATTTATCGTCACAACACGGCTTGGTATTCCCATCCATATCATCATTTGGTGATATATTCGTATTTGTATTTGTAGCGGTGGTGGTAGTGGTATCACTACCCGCTGCACCCCTGCCACAAAGCAACTGTCCTTTAATCCATTTCCTAGCTCTAACCCTTCTCATAACCTTTTGTAAACCAAATACCACACCTGCAAATAACAAGAATGCGGAGAAAAGGGATGCCCAGGTTATTATTGCGGGATGGGAGAATATGGCGTTTGTAAGCATGGTTTCGTTGGTCATGGCGTTGGAGGTTAGGTATGGAGAGAATGGGCTTATGCCTGGGACGTTACGGGATATTGGTGGTGGTAATGATGATAGTGATGAGATGATTGTGGAGAAGTTTTTGTTGGTGATGTTGTTGATGATGTTTGGGGTGGTTAATGTGAAGGTTGTTGTGAGGGTTGCTGTGAATGTTGTGGTTGAGATTGAGAGGGAGATCGAAGGGGGCGAGTGGGAGACGGTAAGTAGGTCAGGTGGGATTGAGAAGTTGACTGCTGGCATCTTTGGATTTATGTGATTCTGTGGGTACGAAGTTTTGAGGTCGTGAATGTAGATGTTGAAACTGGTGATAGTTCAGTATGTGGTTTGGATAATTGATATAGTTGATAGTGCTAGGAAGGTTGGTGTCTTCGAGTGCACTGGTCTTTAAACACCACTCACTTAGCATCACTATGGGTCACCACTACCAATTCTGTTATTTTTCAGCATTTTTGGAGTCTTCCAAATGATACTGAGGACAGAGGCCGAGAGTCGTGAGCTTTGAAGTTGATATGCAAAATACAACAGAACCTTGTGTTGGCGTGATTATTTGGGCTTCTCTCCGGATCCTCCTCATGAAGATTATGGTTAGAGAGTCACAATCGAATACTTGTATTTAGGTTTACTCATGAATCCATTAAACTTGGTGAGACTCAAATATAAATCCATGAACTTTTTACAATATCAATCGTTATTAAAATAAATACAAATCGAAAGGTTTAAACAATACGCGCGTATCAAAAGTAGAATTAAGTGCAGCGAATGAAATAACCACTTCTAACTAATGTTCAATATACTCTCAGCATTAAAATCTTCTGATGGCCGAAGATCAAGACTAGGAGTTTCAATATTAATGGTATTAGTTCCAGTCTCAGTATACCCAGTAGCCGGAACATCCGTCAGCCCACTATCTGCAACCCCAATATTAATGTTTTCTGGCGCATCAACGAAAGTACTAGTCGAAATCTGAACCTCGGGAAGCACACTCGGTATGACCACAGTCATAGGGCTAGAAGGAGCAAACTCAGGAATAGCAGTCTCAACCGCAGCATTATTTCGTACCCAGGTTTGGTCGAGCGTACCCTCAGGAACCGGAGTCTGTGAATCACTCCCTCCAGCACAAGATTCACACCCCGTAGACCCATTCTGCGCACAATTCGAACACCCCACAGACCCAGACATCGCCGCAGCCGTTTCCATCGACAGAGTAGGATCCGATTGACCCCAAAACCCACCGGGTGGCATCAAATCATCCCCCCCAACGTCGATAAAATTTAGTTTCTCATCATTATAGCTTTGCGTACTATACGCAACTCCCACCGAACTATCATTCGTATCCCCACTCTGTTGGTTCATAATACTGCAATCCCCGCTTTCAAGATCTTGGCTTTGATCTTGAACCTCCTTATTTCTATTAAAAGCATTAACAACCCCATCCCGTTTCGCTTTCTCCGCCGCCGCAGCCCTGGCTTTTCGAAGTTTGCTGATTATGGCGGCGAAGACTAACGAGATTATCACGATTCCGATTAGGCCGATTATGATCCCCATTATCATGTTATCCTTTTTGCCCATGTGTTTGCTACCCCTGCTGCCCCCGCCGAAGCCGCCGAAGGTACCGCTGCCCGGACGGTTGTGGTGTTTTCCACGTCGGTTGCTGCCGCCGCCGAGGATTTTGGTTATGTCCTTCAGGGTTTTGGCGGGTTTGTTGAGTTTGGGAGATTTCATTTCTTCTGAGGATGGGTTCGTGAAATAACCTAGGTCTGGGGAGGAAGGAGGTGGTGCTGGTGCTGGTACTGATGGTGGTGCTGGTGCTGATGGCGGTGGAGGAGGAGGAGGAGGAGGAGGGGATGTGCTCGAGGAAGATGACGAAGATCCAGAGCCGAAGAGGCTTTTGACTCCGGATATTCCAGATTTGATACCCGCTTTGATTTTAGAACCCCAGCCCATGTGTGCTAGTATTTATTTTGAGACGTTTCTAAAAGTTATTGGGATGAGTAAAGGGAAATTCGTTGGGTGACCTTGGGGTAATATGTATGTGAGGTGTGGAGGGGATATAGGAAAGAGGGGAGGGGGAGGAGGTAGTGTAACATGATAACGGGGTTTGCGTGAGTTCGCTTGATTCCATTGATCTTTGGATCTCCGAAGGCGGGCATCCTGATGTAATCATGGGTGAGCCGTGGGGAAATTCACTATAGGGGGTATATCATGATATCGATAAGCTGTCTGCCCGCGTTTTGGCATTTTATTACCCTTGGGATTGTGAGATGGGAAGTAATTACTATTAATTCATGTCTTAATAATAAGCCGACTGGGAATAACTCCAAATACCGATTTTAGGAGAAGTCTTGGATTGGTATGTTGTATTTGGTATTGTCATGATCCCTGGATGAACTTGCTCAATTATAGCTTATAACACCTCGTGGCAATAACGTGCGGATGGGGGCTTTCTGGTCTCGTATGAGCTTTCTTTGTCTCGGGAAACTCTCAATTTCTCAAGAAACTTCACTGATTGGCTAATTCTGCGAGTCTGGGGGTATAAATGCAGAAGTTATTTTTATATCCAACCCCCTGTACAGCTGTGTCTTTTGGATAGAGCTTTTGCCTGCTGTGGCACAGGGAAAACCCGATACTGTTTTGTAGTAGAAACAGTGCGCTTGTAAAACCACATAATTTCAATTCTCTCTTCAATTAACATTCCAAGAAGATTGCTAAAGTTACTCACAAAGCCAAAAGCTTTAAGCACAAACAAATACAAGAATGATTCCAGCTATCCAACTGACGTACGGTCCTGCGAACGTTCTTGGATACCACCTTTTGAATCAGTCACTTGAATTCCCTCTATAATCGGAACACCATCCAACTTCTCCCCTTCCTCCACTACACCCTCATTCACCTTCTTCTCTACAACCATATCCTTTTCTTCTTCCTCATCAACCTCTGGAATCGGCATAAACCCTTCCTTTAAACATTTCTTTCGCCTCTGCCACATCCTTTTCGACTTCGGCGTCGGCATTTTTCCTAACTGTGCCCTTTCCCTTTTCACCGCGCCGTGGCATTTAGTCTTCGGTGGTAGCGCCTCGACTATTGCGGAATGATATGTTATAGCGAATATGGGCGCTGTGATGACAGTAGTCACCAGAAGAAAGTTGAGAAATGGGACTTTGAGGTTTATGGTACCCATCTGAATTCCTTCTTTTCTTGGTTATTCCTTACTTTCCTTTTGGAACTCTCACCAAGATTAATTGGTACCACCGGTCTTATTTCCACCGTTTAGAGAAGTATTCTCAACCCCCTGTCCAGAACACTGTTGTAGTCCACTCGAAGGCCTCGCGCCTACAGCCGGCAGTAATCTGGGAATCCTACTCCTCCCCCTCTCCACAACCTCCTCTTCACCCTTCGCCGAATTCCTAGAAACCTCAGACTCCGTTCTACTAACCCCACACTTCTCACCACCACCACTTCCACCACCACTACTAATCCCACTCCCACTATTAACCCTAGCCCTCTTCTTCTCAGATACCTCAAGCTCCTCCCTCCGTCTTTTCGTCAAAACTTCCCGTCTATGGCGTATAATCCTTGGCGTGATTACTGCCATAAGCACTAGGAAAAGTAGTGCGCCGACAGTAATTCCTACACCGATTATGGCGTCTATACCGGTTATTTTGGTTTGTGGTGGTGATGCTTCTTGTTGTTGTTGTGGGTAGGTTTTGAAGGGGGCCATGCTCGCGCGTGGTTTTCTTTTTGGGGGGAGTATGGAAGGAGAGGGTTAAGTATTGGTGAGGGTGGGTTGGGGGGTATATAAATTGATAAATTGAGAATGCGGAGTCTTTTAGATACTCATTTTGGGAACTGAGTGGACTTTTGTATAAAGAGATGTAATCATATGATCATACCACTGAATATAGTTATACCTTCAACCGAGGACTTTAAATTTTCGACTTGTTTTAGAAACTAATGTCATGTGGGAAAAATAATTGAAAGTGTTTATTTTCCCTCTCTAAAGCGAAACTGAAGTTTTTGTGTGGGGGGGTGAAAGACGACAAGATGGCCCATGAGGATTTGAGAGATCTAGAGAGTGTTTCAGAGAGAGGGGGATATATACGAAGGGAACAGGTTGTTAAGCGGTGGAGTGAGTGGGAAGGGTTTGTTGCATATTTTGCGTTGATCAGAGGTTGTTTTTTGGGGTGGATTATCGGTCTATGGTCGTTGGGAGGGGATATTGGGGGGGGGGGAAGTGTGAGGGTCATGCATTGATGCTACAAGGTATTTTATTATAATGCTGGGTAGGCCTATCGGGCACCAAATCATGAAGTTACCAGTTTTTTTTATGTATTCATAGTGTTAATTAATTTCGTAGCTGAACTTGAGATTTATTTATGAGTTATACAAATATTGAGTATACTATGTGAATGTTTAATTTATGGGATATCAATATGATTGCGAAGTTATCTGGTTGGAATTACGATAGGAATGCCATATTGCAATATGGATTTTTGTTATAAAGTATAGATACATTTTACTTATATCAATCCTATAGACAGCGCCTTTCCGCTATATATATCGAAATATGCTATGTAGGAGATTTGTGTAATTACATCGAGATTGTTTATACTAATTTTCCAAACTGAAGACCTTAAAACTTTTGAGTTGAAAATACCTATCTGGATATATCCAGGCTTGACTTCCTATACATACCCATCCCAAGCAGCCTCGTATGTCGGCGGCCCATCACCATATCTATAACCTGGTGGTTTATCCGACGTATCCGACGTAACAGACGGCGGCGGCGGCGGCGGCGGCTCCATCGACCGTGTTTCCGGTCTCGGTCTTTCCATCGGCGACGGAGAACGTTCCGGCGACTCCCTTCTCACCCTTCTACTCCTCCTCGAACCCGAACGTCTAGCTACAGGTCTCGGCGACGTAATAATCCCCATCTCCGCTCGGGCTTCTCTCGGTATCCTCCCCAAAGATAACCTCTGCATCCTTCCATTACTTATAACCGTAACGGGTCTACCCGGAAAAGCTCTATACTGTGTCCAATTATTATCATAGGCCTCCGGTGGGGGTGTAGGTGGATTCCATTCGTTTCTTCCGTCTACCCTCTCGCCCCGGCATTTTCGGATACATCCTCGTATGAGGGCTATTGCTATTGTTAGGACTCCCAGGCCGGTTAGGACGGTGATTAAGATGGCGCCCATTCGTGATTCTTCGGCTTGGGATTCTGGGGAGAGGGTGTTTTGGGGAGGGTCAGAGGAGGTTTGGGTCGGAGTGCTGAGGGTAGACTCGAGGATGCTTGCGAGGGGGGAGGAACTCATGGTGGATTATTTACTTTTAATATTTGGGAGGTTATTAAGATTAATATGGTATTGAAGTTATCCCGTGAAGTGAATGCAATAGGGTAACGTAAGGAGTTGAAGGAGTGATGATGGTGATGATGACATGAAGGGTTATAACCCATGTACCACATACGTAATTAAGTAACTTAATTTGAGGATTATTTAGACTTCTAAATTTAACTACGGGGATTTTGGGGACCTTCTTTGCGATTGAGGCCGTTTTTTATTTATTCACTTTTTTACTTTTGTGGGGAAAGTGGTATTTGGCTTGATTGAAGATATTTATTTTGGCCAATTGGAATTTAGGAGTAACGTAAGGCTGTCAGTGATTTGCGGGGTAGCTAGGCCCGGGGGGTGAGCAAGTAAATTTAAAGTCAAGTTGTATATAGGCTTTGCGCTGACATGGTGTTCCATATATAGGACTTAAAGTTACTGTGGCTAGCGGGTAAGTAGCCTTTTTTGGAGAAGCACGGGTACTGTTGGATTTATAGTCTTTCTTGGGTTCTTCTTCGGGAAGTTGAATTTTTAATTTAAATTATTAGTCTGGGTAGGAGGAGCCAAACAAAGTGACGCCTCCCTTTGTGACGTCTGGGAACGAGACCAGGAGGAGCCTTTGAGCTGTGGATCTTATAATATGTTTATAATATATGGTACCTTTTATTTACTATTAAGCGTTTAATATACTAGACAGTTTATGAAACTATTTTGATCTATCCTTATAAAAACTTGGTATACATAACGTATAACTTGGGAGTTCGTGTACGGCTGTGAGTCTATGAACTCTTCTGTTTATAGTAGCTGCTTTATTGACTGGGACTAGCAAGGCGATACTTCTCTTCTATCTAGCCACAATATGCATGAGGAACTTTATAAATTGCAAAATTCTCAGTTCTTCGAGCATATAAAAGCTTCAATTGCCCTATAACTAAAGTGGTCACTAGTCATGACACATCCCAAACCTATCCTTAAAACTCCTATACGACAGCGGCCGACTCCTCTCCCCCCCATTAACATCACAACTACTCCCCGTCCCCGCACAACTAACAGCCCCCATCTCCAACGTCGAATCATCCTTCCACTCTCTCTCTGCCCCATCTCTGTTCCTTTTCAAATTCCATTTTCTTATCTCTCTTTGGTGACGATGGCTTCGACACCCGGTGCATTTACAGCTTCGGATGCATTTTCGGATGAGTAAAGTACCTAGTACTAGAGCCAGTGGGCCTAGTATGGCTGCTAGGATGATTGCTAGGAGTGATTTGGGGGTAAGTCGGTCTAGGATTTCGGGTTGGGAGGATATGGTGCCCATTTTGGGGGGTTTCTCCTGGGTGCAGGCAGTGGGAAGATTGGCCGGGGATTGACTGGGAGGGGTTAGTAGGGTTGTGGGTATTTTGTTTTGAGGTATATAGAAGGGTTATTGGGCTTACTATTGTGAGGGAGTGGATGTAAGTCCAGTATTTGGGTCTTCTACCAGTATGAGTTCCGATAGGTGTATAGTTGCTTGAAGATGGTAGTGGGTAGGCTGAAGTGGTCGATGGAATCGACGGGGGTGGACACATTGCTATATCATTGTAACATTGCTAAATTTAGAAGTATTATAGTAGATACGTATCATCTAGTCTCAAGAATATATAGCCCAGCTATAGAAAGGGGAATTTCCAGTGTCCAATAGACAAAGATATCAATTTCTAACTATATCGAAGAACGATTGAGGATTTGCAGTTAGAGGTATTTGCCCTTGCTACTACAAGATTTAGGCCTATTAATTAAGTAAATAGGATAATCTAACAAACTGCGTATGGGTAATTTCCAGCATTTGATTAAACTTGGTATCTATTCCACTAAGACTTCAACATAAGTCCATATGGATCAATTGCATAAATGTAAGTAGGCACACTATAGTATGTATTACATTATCACCTATTATGCAACCCTAATATATAAACTCCACTCCCAAACAATATAACTTCCAACCTCCAAGAACCAATCCCAAACATCCAAAGAAAAACCAATTTACGAAGTATACGCAGGTAATTCCTGCGCCTGCGAGGAATACGGTGGCGGCTTCTCCCCAACTTCATGACCATTCTCCTCCTTCAAATCATCCCCACCATTCCCATTATCATTATCATCATTACTCCCATTATTCTCAAACCTCCCCCCAAGAACCCTAAAAGTAGCCAACTGACTCGCCGCATTCCGTTCATCCCTAAGCCTCTTCTTCGCCACCATTTCCCGGCAGCAACTAGTAATTATACCAGCGATCACAACGGCTGATACAAGAAGTATCGTACCTATGAGGACCCATATGACAAAATCAACGCCAATATCCGGACTATGCCCAGATGATGGGGCAGCATTTGGAGGTGTTGCTGGCGCGGAGATACGGTGGTCATGCGGGATTGGTTTATTATGGTGGGAGGTTTCGTGGTCGTGCTGTGCTACTGAGGTGATGGTGGCGGCACCGACGAGAGCACCTAAGACGGCGCTTAGGAGGCGGGGCTCGAGGTTGTGGGGGATTGGTGCCATGTTTGATCCTTTAGAATTGGCGATTGGGATTTGAAAGTAGGTTTTGAGTTCAAAAGATTTGATGATGGTGAGAGTTGGTGTAGATAGTCCGGTATATGAGACTGCTGGTTTTTGGTACTATAGTACTATATTATTGGTGGAACACAGAGGGGACACAACCCTGAATGCAACATCGATGGTTATAATCATATCCATGGATAAACACCCTCAGACTCGGCACGGAGAGTCCTCGGAGATACACGCATTGTCTATATTTAGCTACGATCGATAGCGAATATCGATACGCAATCAGGTATGGCCAGTATACCATAGTCCCTCTAACTCGCTCCTGGTTTGTTGATAGATAAACACGGAAGAGGGAGATTCTAGGATATTCAGCTTACACGTACATGTGCACGTTTTCTAATTATCCTTGTAGATATCTTTACAACCACTACGCCCACTAAGCAGCTATCGAAGCAAGTATAGCGGGACTTTATTCTCTAAACACCTTTGGCCTAACGTTAACTACCTATTTCATACATTTTATCTCATGTTTATATCGTTTAATGGACTATAGACACAAGACAGATACTAGGCCTGTTTGATGCTACCCGATTCTATACCTAAGATTGTCTGTTCCGAAATCTCTCCGCACGCTCTGGATCAAAGGAGTAAACTGGTCTCGTTTCCAGACGCCACAAAAGTTACATGACGGGTATGCGAATGCGAATCATCTTTTGGACGTTTACCGAAATCCTTTGTATTACGTTTGTCTGATTTTGATGGATCGTTCTTGTCTTTCGACATCAGAAAATTGCTTGGTTCTGTGACTACCAAAGCATTGGTTC